>JAGSMP010000313.1:0-652165 GCA_029286625.1 Parnassius orleans | reverse complement strand
AAACTGCAGATCGCTTTATAATTAATGTTACAGATAGTTCATCAAGTGAAGATACAGTGATGATTGCACCGAATAAAATAAAGTTCTTATATAATATTAAAAATAAAGTTTTATCTTTTGCATAAGTACGTACTTATTCGGTGTCGTTATCACTCGAATCTTTATATGTGTTATAAATTAATGTTTTTTGTTGTTAAATGAATAAAGTACTTTATAACAATAGATGATTTTTCTTCTACAGCGATCTTTCACATAACTTTTTAATAATAGTTAATAAATATATATTATATCAATCATTATAAAAAAATCATTATAAATAAAGAAAGTACTACATATAAAATGTGCCTATATATTGAAGGTTTGTAACCCTGGTTAAACGACCGAAAGGTCATTGTCCGTTTTCTCAATCGATTTGGCACATACTATAGTTGAAGATGCGTAATGAAATCGAAGGATGTTTTTTTATAATTATTTTAACAAGTTTTTAAATAGCAGCGGCGCTTATAAAAAAATACATTACTTAACCTTTAAAAACAATTCCCGTACCGGGAATCGAACCCGAGCCTCCTGGGTGAAAGCCAGGTATCCTAGCCACTAGACCATACGGGAGATGACATTATAAGCGAAAATATCAATTTAATGTTGCTGTTTTTCGCATAGTGAATTGGTTTTCAATTTTTATATCCTAGTGTGTAACATTATGTGTGTGGTAACGTTTTTGCAGAAATAATTTCTCTTCACTTCATTAAAATGAGCTTCATTAGCAAGTCTTAATGTAAGCATATTAAGTGTTCTTGTCTTCATTTTTTTTACCTCCGCTGTTAAACATGTCACTGGTTACACAATGATACCATTTTGTTTTTAATATGTTATGTTTTTAGTGTGTAACAGTTTGTTATCCTATTATTTAGGAGAATAAATAAAGCTAAGCGATTTTGAAAGACGTTATTGTACACTTTCTGTGCGTGTTTGGAAAAATACGAGTACATGAATTATTCATCCTTATCGACATTTTACTCTCCCCGCACTCATTGTCCTTATTACGGCTAGTGGACTTTCAGAAGAGAATGCTCTAGATCAAAAAAACAAGAAGCATTAGAAAGAATTTGAGGCAGCAATTTCAGATTAAGTATCTGTGAGTGGACACGTGTACTTTTTTATTAGGATAATGTAACATTTCATCAAGCTTACAATAAATCCTAAGGATCTCTTAGTCTTTGTTATTTTCCGTCCGTTATATTCCACAACTGGACGAAGACCTCTGATATTCTAAGAATTTATTTTATTACATATATTTTTGGCAAATCCACCTTGTAGTAAAAGATGGCCGATAACGGATTACGCTCTTCTTAATTAAAAGGGTAAAATTGCAGTATATTACTGCTATGATTCGCTCAGTCAAATACCTCAGTCCCCCCCCGTGACCATGGGTGCTGTAAACTACTCGAAACGTCGGGAATATAAAATAAGTTAATATACGCGATAAAATCCGTAAAACTAGTTTTATTTAAATTGTTTCGTTTAATTTTTAAATAAATAATAAAATTAAAAAGTTTAAAGAGATACTAAGCACATTTTCACTTTGTTACAGGACGTACTCTACTCACCGTAATCTGTCCGTCGTTGTAGGTCTATGACGAGGGTCGAGTCATGACACATTGTAAACATGTTGTAAATCACGTGATTTATTTTTAATTAGATTCCTATACGTTCTTTTGACGTGTGGATGAGAACAGAACATCTAGAAAATGGACTGGACGTTTCATCTCGTTTGAAGAGCACTTTTTGATATACATACGATGACAAAGTATATTTCCCTAAGTAAGTAAGTCTAAATATATTATAGACGGTTGTTTGTTGGCAATTATTTTGACTTGCCGTTCAGTTATCGTTTCATCGCAAAATCTTTATCTCCAGATTATGCCTTGTTTAGAGGCAAAATACGTGTCGCATTGTGAACAGTTGTATGTGGGCCGTTAGTGCCATTGCAAATTTTTTTACCTGATTATGCCTTGTTTAGAGGCGAAACAAGTCTCATATTATCAATGGTGATATATATTTCCTACTGTCGCCAAAACAAAGTTCGACTTAGTGTAGTCTCATTAATTTAAAGTTGCTTTTTATGGTAAAACATATTTTAATCATCGACGACTATATATAAAATATGTATATCGTGTGATTTCCAAGAAATATTTCGTAATGTATTTTGAGGTATCTTTCACAGTCGCTGTAGCATAATATAAATAATAAAACACGACAACCTGAAGTAACGATGCTTTTAGCTTTAGGAAATTGAATTTTCTCCTAAATTATTTTATTTTCCACAGCTTTGTACTCACCAGTAGTTTACTGTTAAACATCACAAATGAAGCAATAGTAGCGTAATGGTTAAGGGTACGGATTGCAATTTCTAAAAGGTTCAAATCCTTCATTCGTGTACTGTCGTGAACCACTCCTAACACAAGCATTTTAAGCTTACCAGAAGTAGTTATAGCGAGTACTAGTAATGTTAATATGTTTCCTAGTCATAATGTTCTATAGACTGAACTTCGCTCACGGTGGCCAGTCGCAACGAAGACTAGCCATCTGCGCAGGGCTGGATTACGAGTATAATACCCGAGTGTGCGCTAAAACAGGTGCACTCTCTACTTCCACACTCTCATAGTCCGATGGGATAGCAAACCGACATGATCGGAGAGAGATCAGGTACAGGACCAACGGCTTTAATTCAATGGCTTGTGGCCCGTTGTCACGCTTGGCAAGCGGGTTGGCAACCGCAGTTCCTTTTCTTTCTAATCGTTATTAGGAAGACGCTGCTGCCCATATCCTGATTTATTTAGCTCTGTTGCCTCTTACGACACCCACGGGATAATATGGGGTAGTGGATATTCTAATACCACCACTATACGGTAAATATGAAATTCCTCAAAAAATATAAAACAATTGACAAACAGAGCCGTGGTAGCTCAGGGGGTAAGCGCTCGCTGTATATTTCACAGTATGCAAATAACGATGTTTTTTTTTCTATTACAAACCAGTGCTTGATGGTGAGTAATAATGCAGCCAAAGATGGTAAAGCGCACTGACAAAAGCGGTTTCAAATCTCGCCGGCACCGTTGAAATTGTTAATTGCAATTTTAAGTGCTAATTTACCACACGCCCGATAGAAATCACATAAAATTTGCAAATCAAAATTTATTTAAATTAAATTAAATTTTTATATAATGTCGAGTTTTCTAATGTAAAGTTAGATAAAGATAAAGATATTTTATTTTGCAAATATGGGTACAGTACATGGTAATATAGGTAGTGAGTTCAGCCATATTTTACCAGTAGGCATGGAAAAAATAAAGAATTATAAACTAATCCACTATACTAATAATATAATACAAAACCAAACATAATTCTGATTGTTAACATTACACAGTCTTAAACTCAAACGAAAATTTTTTTCAGTCAAGAATTCTGTTACACTATATAGTATGCTTTGACTGTCAAAAATCTTCGAAGCCTTTTTTTTTAAATATCGATAGCGCCCATTCTTTCCAACTTCTAGGTATTTCATTTAATATATAGGTATAGGTATTTTATTTAGATACTTTTGCGCATTAGCGCTGTCTTAGCGGATTGATGACACAATAGAGTATTGCCGCGTCTATTATTTGAAACTACATCGGGAAGGCGTTTAAAACGATTTGGGTGCATTTTAACAAACACAGCTATTTCTAGTATGTATAAGCAAGGTAATGTCAGTATTTTAAACTGTTTAAAATATGGCATGCAGCTATCGGTAGTTTTAAGCTTAAACTTATGCATCTTTTTTGAGCCTTAAACGCTGCATCTTTTTCGGTTGAGTTACCCCAAAATATTACTCCATATGTAAAGTATGTAAAGCGTATGCGGATATACTAATTTTCTTACGTAAAGTATTAATGTGTGCTTTCCAGTTAAGATGTTTATCTATTTCGAGACCCAGGAATTTTGCAGTTTCAACTTCTTATACAACATCATTATTGTAGTGTATAGTAAGGCTCATGTTAGGAATCCATTGACTGAAATGTATAACTTTTGTTTTAGACAAGTTTATTTTTAAATTATTTTCGATTAACCAGTTTACAACTAATTTTAAGGAGTTATTAATGTAAATTTCATAGTTCTCTACACTTTTACATGGTATAGGCATAGTTATATCATCCGCAAACAGTGTTACTGGTTGCTCTATGCATTTAGGTAAGTCATTAGTGTATAATATAAATATAAAAGGACCCAGTACACTCCCCTGTGGTACTCCAAATTTAATTTCACGCTCACGCACGTTATTTGTACACGTTTCTTTACTGGTTCTGATTACGCACTTAACGGGAACCACAGAGTATTGTTTTTGTATACTATTCATAACGGAAAAAAATAGTAAACTCACTGCTACTAAGCGGCAGAAATAAATTAGATGGTCGTACCGACTCAAGCGAGGGCCTAAGTATAAAAAGAGTCCTACCAACAAGATAAAAGCAACAAACAGAGCTTCCTTTTTTATTCAAAAAACGTAACCCCACACTAGGATATTCTCCTGTATTGCGGAGGCAGTTTACTGTATACATACATAAATTGCACAAAAATAAACATCCATAATCGGAAAAATTATTTGATTCAAGAATTATGGATTCGAACTCGTGGCCCTCAGCGCCGCATTGCTAATCTACTGCGCTACAGAGTCGTCAAAGAAAGCTACGGCTGAACATTTTTAAAATATGAGTTGTTTGCTTAACATAAGTTGAGATGTAATTGAATTTCTTTTTCTACCATTCGTTTAATTTATTGGAAATACTCATGTTTTATATTTTTACGCATAACAGCGATCAACCAAATTGAAAATGTTTTATTGCTTAAACAGCTTTAGTCAAATTCAATATTCAATTAAGCAAAGTTGTTTATTGCTTTCATTTTCCTTAAACCTTTGCTTCAAATATATTTTCTCTTACTTTGTTTAAAGTTTCGGTAAGCTTTATTAGTATTGTTAACAGCTGAGTATGGCGGTGTGATTCGATTTTCCAATCCAGTCAGTCAGTAGTCTTTGCTCCAATCATTTATGTTCCTTTGTGTAAAAACTATGTGATGAGCATGTAACAATTTGGATTCATCAACTGAATTTTATCATCATCATGTAATGATGCCATTCACAAAACCAATGGTAAACATAGGCCTTAGCCCAAAGAATACCACAAAACACGGTCTTGAGCCACCTGCATCCACCGGCTTCCTAAATTTCTTACCAGGTCGTCACTTTATACAGTTGAAAACCGCCTAACTCTTCACTTACCGGTACGAGGCTGCCACCAGAGAACCTTTCTTCCCCATCCATTTGACCCATTTACTTTGATTTGTAATTCATTCAGCTATATCAGCATTACTGCTTACATGCCATACATTACTTCTCGATAATATAGCAAATGCAACAAATGAAAATAATCGTGCCAAAAATCCTGCTATTTTAAAACAAACAGAATGTGTTTCATTCTGTTTCCTGAGAGCTCAATTTCATTAAAGTCCTCAAATCCCAACCCACTGCGGATGAAATATAATTTTAATGTAATTTTAAGCCCAAACACTGGAGCTAGTTTTATTAGTTGTCCTTGTTTGCAAAAGTTTCGCATTGGTTTTAAATTTTTATGGTCCCAAATAGATGTCCGACACATTGGGTTGGACAATTGGATGATTGGAATATTTGGACAACTGAAGGGACAAAAGAGTTAACAGTCCACCAGATGGTACTGCAGTCCATGGACGCATGAAACCAAAACCATGATTGGCATTTGCCACTATTTTCTGCCATAGAAACTTAAAAAAAATTGAGGTGAGAAATTAACTGCCATCATGAACAGTCGCAACAAACTTCAAATAAAGACGTTTACGTTTAAGATCGAAAGCCTCAGAGCCTTTAAAAAAACTGACTCTTCATACCCTTCAGACCAGAACACAGCAGTGCACGCACTGGTATTGGCGCCGGAAATAGGTAAGACGTACGACTCAGATTTATTCCCAGAGACGAAGCCCTACTCTCTAATTCTAGACGGAAGAAGAGACTTCTTTTGTCAAATAATGACAAAGAGATTTTATTGCCTTTTTACCGGACTGCGCGACGCAAAGGAGGGTAATGTTTCTAACAGACAATATATGTAATGATTTCTTATATTTACGCGAACACTACACATTGAATAAAACAAATTTTACGGATTATATCGCGTTTAATTAACTTATTTTTATTAATTCCCGACGTTTCGGGTGCTTCAACACCATGGTCTGAGGGGACTGGTGATTGACGTCCCGATGTCAAAGTTAATCCGGAGTACCTTCGGCTTTTTTAATTATTAATTTTGGTCCGATCTACGCAGAATGAACTAACTGTGTCTTGAAGTCTTGCAGTGGTATGATTGGGTTTAGTTTTAATTTTATTAATTACAGGATCCCAAGCAGGTGGTAGTACCCAGCCTCCCTCTCTATTGAAATTAGAATGTTTTTTAATTTCAATAGCCTCACGTATCTCGCTCTTGGAACGTTACTCACACTTGCGTGTGGCTCCATTGATAACGTGTACAGCTGACCATAGAACCTCTCAAGCTCACTCAAAATCTTAGGTGTCCCGGAACCGATACTGCCACATTCGGTCTTCAGCTTCGACAGTTGGCTCTTTCTGGCCGACAGATCTCTGGCAAAGACTTTGGAGCCCTGGTTCCGCTCGATCGATCTTCAATACGAGCAGTATTTATGTTGCGTAAGTCCCGCCGCATGCACTTGAAGATCTGTCTGTTAAGTTGCCTGTACGCTATCAAATCTACTGAAGACTGCAGCTTCATTTCCCGTCTAATAGCCATGAGATTAACAGTGTGATCGGAGAGTTTTTGTGTTCTTCTGCGGCGGGTCTTGCAAAACTTAACTCCGACTGCATGGACAATTTCCACGAGCTTGTCATTCATATCGTCCACTACATTGCAATCTTCTAGGCACTGAAAAGAATTTTGTAACTCGAGCTGAAAGGTTTCGGGACTTTGGATTAGAGCACGAGGGGGACGGAGCGTTCACTTCATTAGACACCTCTCAACTTAACGTTTAGGTTCAGTGTGCCTCTAACCATTTGGTGATCGCTACCAGTTTTCACCCTCGCGATCACTGAGACATCACTGAACAGTTGCCGTCTAGTCGTCATAATGAAGTCAATCTCATTTTTTGTCAAACCGTCGGGGCTCGACAAGGTCCACTTCCTGTGGGGCTGCTTCGGGAAGAAAGAATTCATCATAAAGAGCCCCTCTTTCTCCATGAAGTCGGCCAGCTTCTGGCCCCTTGGGTTCCGTTGCCTTAATCCGAATTTCCCTACTTTCAGCTCACCTTTCTCTCTTGTGCCTAGTTTTGCGTTGAAGTCTCCCATTAACACCGTATAGTGGGTTTTGGAGGAATGTATGGCTCTAGAGATATCCTCATACATTTCCTACACCTCCTCATCGGGATGTGCCGAGGTTGATGCGTAAACCTGTATGACCTTCAGCGGATGCCGTTTGGTGATTCTGAGTATAAGGTATGCAACCCTCGTCGACACACTCCTAATCTTTATTATGCCATATAATAAAAATTTTATATGGCGACAATTAGAGAAAAAAAATTAAAGTCGAGGAAGTATGTCAAGTGTGGTGAATAGGTCTTTGAAAACCATATTTAGGTTGGTTTAATCATTTTTCATTTTGAATGACCATTTAGGATCTATAACGACTTAATTAGTTTGTAACTATTCTTACTTAAATTTTCAAAACTTATAACAAAGTTGTGATAGAGTGTTAGTAGTTCAAAAAAAATTTTTAGGCAGCCGGGTTTTTCTAAAATAGTATTTACCATTAGATTTCTTACAATATAGTTTTATTTTATTCAGTTTTTGTAGTGTTCGTTTTGTTTTTTGAGTCCATCTAGGTAAGGGTCTAGGTAGGTTTAAAGTAAGTTGCAGGTGACCATGGGCTGCAATCGACATTTACCAACAGGGGAACTTAATTTATTTATCGCTTGAGGTTTATATAAAAATATATTATATTTTTATATAAATTTTTGTAACTTTCGAATGAGAATGGACTAAAACATTGTATAGACCGTTGCAATGGTTTACGCTGGATGCGGAGTGGGGACAAGACGAATAATACGAGACGCGCTCGCGTCTTGTATTGGTCACATACAACAAACCACGCTGGACTCTCAACCGGTCGCGCTTTTGTAGGAAGCATTTAATTTCTCTAAAACTTTACTTACGTAAATAGCAGTAATTCAAAAAAATAAAAATGAAACGTTCTGTAAAAATAAGTAGAGGGTGCAGACTATGTGATTTGGTCAATAATTCGATTACACAAAATTGTCAATCTGAAACACCCATTGAAAATAACAATGTTTCTTTAGATCAAATAGAGTTAAACAGTTTTCATGATTCAAACCTCCAAAATATCACAGGTATGTGTCTTTTTGTATTATTTTATTGGCATTAATTTGGTTTGTTACTTTTTTGTGGTGATATCCACGTAAAATGTTGTACAGATGACTTACAACAGTTTACGTCGTTGAGCGTTCATTTATAAATGTTGTATGTAATACATAAATACATAAAACACTCACGCCTGTCACACAGACGGGTAGGCAGAGACTACGGACTACCATTTGGCACGACCCTGACACACTTTTCTCGCCTCCTTTACATCCATATATCTACGCATACACGCTCGTCGGTTAAGGGTACTCCTAATCTGGCACATTTTCAATATATTGCCAATTTGATAGATAAACCTTCGTCTTGGGCGTCCCTTCCCGGCTCTTCCGTTCACTTCTGCAACATAAATTTGCTTTGTCACTCTTTCTTCGTTCATTCTTTCTACATGACCAAACCACCGAAGCATTCCTTTCTTAATCCTGGTCACAACGTCATCTTGTAAACCACACTTTTCTCTTATCACACTATTTCTCACCCCGTCATTCAGATTCAGCCTAGCATACTCCTTAATGACCGCATTTCTACAGTATTTATTCTACTCTCATGCTTCTTCTGCCAGACCCAACTTTCACTACCATACATTAAAATAGGGACTAACACAGCATTATGAATTGCCATACGTGCCTTTTTTGACACATTCTGTCTTTTCATAATAGCCCCATTCACTCTATTTCCTGCGTTCACTCGTCGTTCTATATCCTTATCATATCTACCATCCCTGCTAAATAAACCTTCCAAATATAGAAACTCATCCACTTGCTCAATTATCTCCCCTTCTATTCTTATTTCACATAACGTTTTACTTTCTTCTCTTTCAAAACCATCACTTTCGTCTTACTTGCGTTCACTTTCATACTCCTTTCTTTTAATGACCAGTTCATTAAAGTAACCGTCATTTGCAACTCGGCCGCCGACGATGCAAATATGACTTGATCATCGGCGTACAAAGGCATTTGACGGTTAACTCACCCATTCTCAACCCAGATTCTTCAACTTTCAAAGTTTGCAAACCACTGTCCATAAATAGGTTAAACAGCTACGGGGAAGCTACACAGCCCTGTCTGACACCTTTTTGAATGCCAAACCAGTCCGAATAGACCACATTGATCCTGACACAAGCACTAGAGTCCCTATAAAGGGACCTTAATGCCTGTATCAAACCAGCGCTCAAACCAAATGAGTTCAGTTTGCCATAACACATTCCTGTCCACTCTGTCAGCCTTTTCCAAGTCCATGAACGCACAAAAAACTTTCTGGTTTTTGTGCTTCTCACAATCATGCATGGAAAAGACTTGATCTGTACACATTCGCTTTCTAAATCCAGCTTGCACATCCCAAATTTTTCCATAACTCTTTCAATTAACACCTTAGCATACAGTTTACCACAATGCTAAGCAAGCTAATCTTACGTAGTTTTTACAGTCCTGCTGTGACTTTTCCCTTATATATTGGGACTATAACGGCTTTACACCAGTCTTCCGGTACCCGCTTCCGTTCCCAACATAAATTAAACAAGGTGTACAGCAGGCCTGCCACCACTCACTCTCCAGCCCTTAGCATTTCGAGTGATACTCTATCATATCCGGCTGCCTTACCTGCTTTCATGCTTTTCATTGCTTTCATTATTTCATCGACACTTATCTCCCTACCTCTCTCCACTTCTTTCGGAATTTCTATTTCACTTATATTATGTAATACATATTTTAAAAATTGTGTATTTGTTACAACCTTTTGCGTTAACATTAAAATAAAAATATTATTGTATGTAATAAATACAATATTTTACTTCGGGAGTTGTTATTCAAAACTTTGTTCTATGATCACATGCTATACTTTACATAGTTATTCCCTTTTTTTACTTAAATTTAATGTTGTATGTCGAAAGTATTTTCTAAAATTGGGTCTTAGAAGCAATAAAATTAAAACTTTATAACTGTTTCAGAGTCTCCATTACCAATAAGTTTTAATGATTCAGAACTAAATGAGTTGGCAAATATAATAAATGGAGACATATCTAACAACAACTTAGAGGTAGCAACAGATTCTGTTACTGCAAATCTTGAGACACCACACCCTTCCCCAACTTGTAGTATCAGTCACTTGGACTACGACTGTGATAATGATTTCTGCCCATATTATAATACGCAAAAGGAAAATTTATCAGCGTTTGATATTTTACCTCAATCATCACCAGCATATCTTTCTAGCTGCTTGATGTATACAACAATGAACAATAGCCCACTGTCGGATATTTCAAATAATAGTCCCAGCACAAGTGGTCACCATCGACAATCAAGGAAAGATAAAAGGAATGTTAAAAAAAGACATTTTAATGAATGGATGGATAATAAATAAGAGATAGTGTTTGTGTTAATTTGGGAAAACAATATATATCGAGAAAAGGTAAAATAGAAACGAGTGAAAAAAATGGGCCCACCATGTCGCTGCTGCAAGAAGTGTTTTAGTAAATTAAATGAAGAAGAAAGAAAGAAGATTTTAGCTGAGCTGAAGCTGAAGCTGTTTTTCTCATTTTATACAAAAAATGCATAAACGGGGCGCAAAAGAATTTAAATTCTGGTCTTATAATTGTGCCTGTTAGAACCACAATCGCATTGTGTTTGCGTTTTATACCTACATTGCGCATAAACTTAACATTATTATAAAACATACCTTTCTCTAAAAAGAACATACCCAAGCAGATGGTGACAACGTTCACGCTTTAATAGAACGTTCATCTAAAAATAAACTTGTAACTGGGCAAAACAGGATGAAAAACCATTTAACGTCATAGGAATGAAACATACCCATTATTTTAATTATAAAGAACATTTGAAAGGGCGTAATTGGTCAAAAAATATAAGAGGAGACGTAGTTAAGTGGAACAATATAAAAGAAGTGCAGGTATGTGCAAGAGATCACTTTAAAACTGACTATCGGTACAATTTGGAAAATAGTAATGCTATGACGATTGCCATTAGATATACCAATACCCGAAGACGCCAAAGAAATAGTATGACTGAGCTATGCCCCCTCTATTCCAACCATCTTCCCTTAACAAAAGCAAAATATGATGATTTAATGAGTCTCTGTCACATTGGAATTATTCCAGCTACATATTAAGACTTTTTCAGGAGTATACCTTTTGTTGCAGGCTCTCATAACGATGTTAATTTTTCTGATTTAGAGTAATACATAGTTATTCTTTTCTTTTTTAAAGTATATAAATTTATTTTAATTATGCATCTTTGTTTTTATAATTGATTCTCATAAAAACAATATTAGTTTTTACTGATTTAAGGCTATATTGAAATCAAAACTTAGGTTTATTTAATAGAAATTATTTCAATTGTTTAATGTTTTAATATTAATTTTGAAAACTGTTTTTATTTTAAACTTCGAATGAAACCAAGGATAGTTACAATGCCAGTAATCATAAATACTTAACTGATTTCTAGTTATCTTGATTTTAAGTTAATCTCATGGAAATTAGAAAAGTATTAGTAATATTTTACATTTAATGTTCCATAATGTTGGTTTTTCATGATTATATTTTAGTTATTTCTTAAGAAGAATTTGTTAAATTACTAAAATATTGTAGAGAGAGCTATGTTTTGATTTTTTTAGACAAAAATTGAAGTAAATACAAAAGCCTTTTTATAGTTCTAAATAACCTTACTATGATTATTTTGTTTACGATTTTATTTTGATTATCTACTAATGGAAGACATTATCTATTTTTGTAAGTATAATTAATTTTATTTTTTTAAATGTTTTCTAAGATCTTAATGCAAATATATGAATTTAAGTACTTTTATTGCAATGTTCATAAAAACGTTCCTAAATATATCTAGAAAAGTCGTTCCTATTAAAAAATTAAAGAAATTTATACTTGACTAGCTGTTTCCCGCGATTTCGCCCGCGTGTAATTTAGGGTTTTAATTTTTTTTTCGCAGAACCCTAATTCTTTTTCTAAAATAAAAGTAGCTTAAGTTACTACTTATAACATCAGCTATCTGCGAGTGAAACTTCCGTCAAAATCGGTCTAACCATTTCGGAGATTAGCCGAAACAAACAGACAGACAGACAGAGAAAAATTGTGTATTTGTTATAAGTACCGTATAAACTTTCATATGCAGGTAGTAAAAATCTGTTATTTTGACATTACAAACCCACATTTCATTTTATTAGTATAGATAATATATCTTTTTATTTCTGAACCATGTATATGTTCACACACAATAATACACACTTAATTTTTTAACCGATTTATATAGTTATAACCACATACAATGGAATGAGACTTATATTTTTAGTGAATATTGTTGTAACTATCATATACAAAAACTGACGAAATCTAAACTCCGCGGTATAATGTTGTAGGTATGAGATACAAACAACGGCGCAGCCTGTAATCCGCGGTAAAAGTTGTATGATTAATAAAGTTGAATATGTATATTATCTGAGATATCGTTTCTCAGAAAATATACATATTTTAAAAATTATCTTACTGTATAGTCAAAATACTAAAATGACATTCACATACTAAATTTCATAAAGATACAGTAATAAATGCAGTTTTAGTCCAATTTGAATCTTTAAAATGCTCTATTGTAAAATTGCAGTTTTGGGATACAAAACTTACGTGGAAGGTATCGATTAAGATTTAAAAAAACAATTAACTATCGAGTGTGGCCAGTACGGGCAAATCAAAGCTTTGAAGTGGTTTGATGTAGTCAGTTTGAAACGACCGCAAGCGGCGGCTCTGTCTAATAACGTCTCGTCAACGTAGCCGTTGAATTATGCACGCCCATACTGCGTTGTTATTAAAACAATGACTAACTCGGTGATTGTATCGATCTCTGGGTAGAAAGACCTTCCTCTTTGATTTAAATCGGCCAGTTTTCACAGCACAATTTACTTAAATTGTATCATCTTTATTACCCAACTGCCCCAAAAGAAGGTAATTTTTTTTCGAGTATAATATGTATGTTCGCGCCTAGATCACATATAATAGCATCGGTTTGCAAGAGTGAGAGGAGCTCAACGAGAGGAGGGAACGAACCGCGGCGATGTCATTCGAAAATTATCGAGCGGACATTTTACCGAGCTGCAATTACGAACATTATTACATAGATCATCACATAAGTCACAACATACATCATTTCATACTTCATTTTGTTAAAACATTTTCTTCTTTAATATAAAGTTAATATATACTAACGTGTATTATTCAATAACTATAAACCATCCGAAAATATTGAAAGGAAATAAAACAAGCTAAAGAAATCAGAAACATTTTTGGTGACCCGACGTGATCAAAATCGACTTTGGGGCGATATATACGTACGTACGTACGACCAGGACGGTGAAACAATCGATAACCGAAGAAGTAAGCCCATTCCTTTTAATTCCCACACTTCTTTAAACAATTTTGTTTTTTGTTCAAATATTAGTCGATATTGTAAGCATCTTTCAAAGTTACCCTCAACTTCTTTTATTTTTTCTTCCTTTGTTATTTAAATCAAATTTCTCCGTTTTTAAATATCGAAAATAAATTCAATACTAATGATCTTAATATTCTATTTATAAACTCAATAACAATTATATTTATAACAAGTACCTATATGCTTCAGATTATTTTTTACTTTCGTTATTATAACAAAGAACAATGGCGAAATAATATGTCAAATATTTTGAATCGTCTTGAGTTATAATTTTTAAAGCAGGTAATAAAAAAATTGCATTTTATCGAATAAACATCAAAACTAGTAAAAGCCAGAATAAAAATCACTACCTTTTGGAAACATAATTGATTGTAATCAAATGGATATCGCTTCCGTCATGGTGTGACCAGTTTATAATTACTTCAGTTTTGTAATTAAAAATCATTTTCAATTCATCTTGTTGCATCTGGTTTAAGATAAAATAATATAATAATGTTGCGTTTTATATCATTTAAACAAAGGCTACATAAGAATATTAAAAATATGTATATTTTTTTATATATTTTGGAATTCAGATTGTTTAGTAAGAAACAATGTAAATGTTATAACAACTCAATTATGACAATGTCATGACGTTTTCGTTACATCTCACATACACTGCCTCGCACCGTTTGTGCTGCCTGTGTTTTGTGTTCTTGGTTTTGCCTATTGCTTTCCTTATTTTTATTCGACCTGGACTACCCTGGACTTATCCGATATTTATTTTCTATTGTGTGAATATTATATTGCGTGCCCAAAGTACTCCGATTCTGCTACACCCGACGATATTGTGCTATTCTCATCTGGACTCCGATTGTGCGCTATGATCTTAGAGGTTCTACAAATAAAACTACATTGATTAGAGAAAGATTAAGTCACGGTATGTAACCCGGAGACAATATTATGTATATATTTTATTAGAAAATAATATACCTGGCCGAACAGGAATCACAGAGTACTGTTTTAGTTGTTTAGTAGGTCGGCGCACAGTAGGCTGTTGCGCACATGTCATACCTTAGTTTGGTATTTAGGATGGGCCAGATATCAGCAACATATTTCAGCACCTGCAAGTTTTTAGATGGTGTAATTATTAGGGAAGATGATGAAAATAAGTGTTGTATAATTAATTTCTTGTTTTATTTCCTTTGGTCGAATAATATTAATAAATAGTTTCAATCCAATTATCTAGCTCCAAAGTGGAACTTGTACCATGGCTAAACATATTATTTTGAATTCTAATTAGGCAGTGAATTCCGTAATAAGCGAGTAAATTTCTTAATAGAGAGCTTAATCTGCTCCAGTTGATTACTCAAAAATAACCTTGAAACGGTAATATACCTAATAGTGAATAATTATTAATTGAACATTAATATAAAATTAAATGATTGAAATCCTTTAGGTCAACAACTCATTAATTGATAATAAATCTTGAACCTTTTCAGTAACATAACTTCACATAACCTACAAATCTTCAAAGCCTCGTAACAATTATTCCTGACTTTGTCGATAAAAAACCTTTAGACAAACAATCTCAGGAAGGATGGTGAATCACTTTGATATTTTGATGTAAAGACGCTTCCAGATTACCTGACAAAAATTTAATGGGCGTTCGCCATTGTCCTTTCAATTTAAGATTTCAGTTTTGTTTATACGCCCTTATAAAAGTAAATTCAGAGTACTGTTAATTACTTAAACATATTTGCCGACTATTTCAGGATTTTTCCGGCATTGAAACGGCGAGAATTGTACGCGCACGCGGCTTACCAGAGCACCAACTCGACGCTTTGGTCGGCTTGCTGTCGCATCAGCTGTTCCATTGTTGCCGGTCTGTACCGGCAACAATGGAAAACGTTGTATTCATTGTTTTTTTCTTATTTACAAAATTCATATTTAATATTACAAACTAAAGCATTTTCATATTTTTATAACTTTGTTTGCGCTTCCAATATGAGTGACTTAAAGGAACTTATTGCACAAAGGGGGCGTATTAAAACTCGCATTACACTTCTCGAAAAGTATTTAAAGCCCCTATTAGATGTCAAATTAAATAAAAGTCAATGTAACGAATTAAATTTGAGATTAAGTAAATTACAAGATTCATCATATACTTTTGAAGAATTACAATCAAAAATTGAATCATTTGATAAAGATGAAGATTTTCAAATGTCAGAAAGAGAAGAAATTGAAAATAGATTTTATAATTTAATTACTCGCGCGCAAGAGCTGTCACAAACTGTTGAAAATGTTTAAAATTGATTGTGCGTCCATTAATAGTTTCTCCCAAGCATAATTATTTAAAATGGCCGCCAATAAAAATTTCTTCTTTAGTGGTAATCCAAATAAATGGTTAGAGTTCAGGACATGTACTTATATTTAATTCATAAAATGATACCATAGATGATATAAGCAAATTCCATTATTTATTGTCATATTTAGAGGGTTCGCCAAGGCAGTCATAAGTTCAGACCCAGTTTCTTCCATAAATTATCCAAACGCTTGTCGTCCTCTGCGATACATTTGATAATAAGCGTCTTTTAATTAATGAACACATTAAATGTTTGTTATCGTTACACGTATAAAGAATCTGAAAAGGGTTTGCGTGACTGAAAAGATAAATTTTCAAAAATTTGAACGCCTTTGATTCGTTGGGCGAGCCGACAGAGTATTGGGACTCTCTTATTATATATATGGCTTCGCGAATCTTGATTTTTGAATATTGAAGAAACTGGGAGGAATTTAGAAGTAGCCTAGATACAGTAAAATTGATAGACTTTTAACTTCCTTCGTCAGCGAAGCAACTGTTCTAGAAACAGTTCATGCCAGTAAATCTGCTAAACATGACAAAGGATTGAAGACTGCTAGTCTAAGTAAATCAAAATTCGTAGTCTCTTCATCTTCTTCTCTCCCTCCTATTCACGTAAATTGTCTAGCATGTAATCAAAACCATGCTATATGATTGTACTAAATTCAAAACACTACCGGTTGAAGAACGAATTGCTAAAGTTTTTCAATGGGTAAAAAAGTTATGCAACAACTGTTTACGTAGTGGTCATCGATCGAGCTAATGTAGATTGGGTGGTTGCCGCATCTGTAAAAAGAAACATAATACTATCTTACATAAACAAACTTATCTACACTACGCACAAATACAACCATACTCATCACAACAAAATTGTGAAAAGGCGACTACTTCTTTAATAACTAATAAAGATCTGCATGACTCACCGACATCTACTGAACTTAGCCAAGCAAAAATGGATCCTTCTTCGGTCATCTGTATGTCTGTCGTTTTCTCAAACCAGGTTCTTCTGTCTACAGCATTGGTTGAGGTAAAAAATAAGGACAAATCTTTTAAACTACGCGCATTACTGGATAGTGGCAGCCAGTCTTCATTCATAACTACGTCCGCTTTGTCTAAAATCGGATTATCTACAGTAAAAAATGAGAATAGATGTGTATCTGGCTTAAATAATTCCATTTTAATATTACGGAACATTGCGATCTTATAATACGGTCATCATTCAATTCCTTTAGCACGCCTGTCAAATGTTTCCGTCATTCCGTTAATTGCTGACAAGCTGCCGCAAGTAAATATACTAGTTGAAAGTCTGGGTATTCCAAAACACATTCAGTTAGCAGACCTGAATTTCTACAACCCATCTCAGATCGACATGCTCTTAGGCTTAGCTTTTTGGGAGTTAATCGGTATTTCTAGATTAAATTTAGGCCCTAACAAACCACTTTTGCAAGAAATCCAACTGGGATGGACAGTTGCTGGACCTTTAATGGGAAAATGTACAAACCAGATTATATGTAATTTTAGTAAGGCAATTCAAAAGCAACTCTCGAAATTCTGGGAACTCGAGGAATTACCTGCAGACGCTACTTCCTTCAAAGAAAATCAGTGTGAGATATTATACAACGATACCACCTACCGCGATGAAAATGGCAGATTTTGCTTGCAAATCCCTTTTCGTGATTCTCCAGATGTATTGGGCGAATCCTACAATCTAGCTGAAAAAAGATTATTCCAAAGGAGAAAAAAATGAAAAAAATATTTTCGTGTCGAATACAATAAATTTATGCAAGAGTATGAACGATGCCTAATCGTTATATAACTTAATATGACTGAAGTGACAAGTCCATTGCGGGTTTGTTACTTACCTCGTCATGCTTCATGAAAGAAAGTAGTGAAACTACAAAATTGCGAGTAGTCTTCGATGCCTCAGCTCAAACATCTAGTGGTATGTCTCTAAATGATATTCAGTATGTTGGTCCGGTTATCCAAGATCACCTGTTCTCAATATTGGTAAGGTTTAGACAACACAATTTTGTCGATTCGGCTGACATCGAGAAGATGTATCGCCAAGTACTTGTGAACCCAGAACAGCGCCATCTGCAAATGATCCTATGGCGTGACAGTGAAGATCTTCCGATAGAGCAATTTCAGTTAAACACGGTAACGTATGGTACAGCATCAGCACCTTTCCTGAGCACACGATGCTTGTTACAGTTATCAGTTATCAGTTATCATGAGTGCTCGGATGAAAGAATATCTGAAGTAATTAAAAGGGATTTTACGTCGACGATCTTTTTGTGGCAGCAATACCTTAGGAACTTACTCATATAGTTAATTCGGTTATTCACATTCTTAATTCTGCGTGTTTACCGTTACGTAAATTCCGTACCAACTTCCCTTTAATTTTTGATAATAAATACTCATATTTCCGAGAACTTAAAATTTTGTTCTCAGTCTAACACACGGGCTTATATGGGACCCAGTCACTGACGTCTTGAAATTTCCAACCATCATCGGATGTACTTCAGCAACTAAACGCCTAATATTATCAAATTAAACTAAATTGTTTGATCCCCTGGCTTATAGAGTCCGTAGAATTATACCAAAAATTATGGCTTTTAAAATTGGACTGGGATGATACTGTTCCTTGTGAAATAAATAATACATGGCTTAAATTTATTACAAACAGAAAATTTATCTATTACGAATTTCCTTGTACGCACTTAGTGACGAACCCGAAAACATTTAACTCCATGCCTGTTGTCATGCTTCCCAAGATGCATATGCTGGTGTGTATTTATCTAGGATCAATAGACAACTTAGGAAATATTAAAGTTAATTTATTTGCGCAAAACAAAAGTAGCACCCTTGAAACCACATACGATACCGATTAGAGTTGTGAGAAGCGGTACTAGCAGCACAATTAATTTCAACCGTATTGAAAGCTTTGAGACTTAAAATTATTTCAGAGTTCAGAGCATTACTGAAGAGTCAGTCCAATATATATTATTGGACTGACTCTTCAATAGTGCTTAGCAGGTTATCTTCGAAGGCACGTGATTTAAACCTTCCGTCGCCAATCGCGTTTCACAAATACAGGAGTTGACTTCTTCTGGCTTCTGGAGGCACGTACCAGGAGCTGATAATCCAGCGACTTTAGCCTCACGTGGCTTAGACCCTCAACGCATGCATAGTGCCAAGCTATGGTGCCAAGGCCCCCAATTTTTATTAGAAACTTAAGATAAGTGGCCCAGTAATATTAAAATAATGCGTGAAGTTCCTGAAAAAAGAGCTTACTCTAGTAATATTTACTCAAAATATAATACTAAAACTACATACACTACACATACTACAACAACTGCAAATACATATAACACTGTAAATTTCGAGAGGTTTTCAAAATTATCTACTCTACAAAGAAGTATGGCTTACGTGTTAAGATTTATCTATAATTTAATGCATTAAGGTTCGAAACAAACAGACTATTTAACAGTTAATTAGCTTGAAAATTCTCTTACCTACTTAATAAAGCAACATCAATTAAAATGTTTGAATTCAGATATTAAACTACTTGTTAATAAAAAATGTTTAGCCTCTCGGTCACGTTTATTATCCTTGCGACCTTTTGTTGATGAAGACGGAATTCGACGCGTATCACATTTCACCTGAGATTATAATAGAAAACATCCTATTTTACTAGGCTCTAACCACATCTTTACTAAGCTATTATTTAGTCAGCAACATAAAAAGCTTATGCATTGCGGTCCATAGATGTTATTATCTAATCTACGACAAAATTATTGGCCTATCGCGGGCAGACGAGCCGCTAGAAGCACAGTAAAAAATTGTAAATTATGCACAATTATAAAAGCTAAAAGTATGAACCCTATAATGGGAAACTTACCAGCGGCTAGGGTGACACCTAATTTACCGTTTTAAATCTCGGGTGTAGATTTTGCAGGACCTTTCCTATTGAAACCGGCCGGACGTGGCTTCAAAATAATTAAAATATCTTTGTCTTTTGTTTGTTTAACCACTTAGGCTGTGCATTTAGAGATTGCATCTGACCTTAGCACTGATGTGTTTTTTTTATCTTAAAAGATTCATCTCTCGCAGAGGAAAACCCAGCGAAATATACAATGACAATGGTCGAAATTTTGTGAGCGCAAACAATGATCTCTTACTATTTTAGAATCAAACAATGAATCAATCTCTTCTTTTGCGGCCGACGAAGGTATCAAATTTAATTTTCGCCGGCTTATTCCTCCCACTTTGGTGTACTTTGGGAAGCAGGTGTATAATCTGCAAGCATCATACATCGAATACTAGGTAATGTCCATTTCACTTACGAGGAACTATCGACATTATTTATTCAAATCGAAGCAATTTTAACACCAGACCCTCACTCCCTTTCTTCTGATCCAACCAACTTGCTTCCATTTACCCCAGGCACTTCCTGATCGGCAAACCACTCACCTCGTTACCTTCACCAGCACTGCATGAAGTTAACATGACTCGACTTAACCGATTCCAGCAAATTGAAAAAATCAAACAACATTTTTGGGAAAGGTGGCGCCTTGAATATTTGTGTGAACTCCAAAAACGATCAAAATGGAGAGTCAATCAAGGAGAGCTGCTTCAAGGAGACCTGGTTGTACTGAAAGAAGCTAACTTACCCCCACTTAAGTGGCGTATGGGTCTTATTTCCAAATTCTATCCTGGTACAGATGGCATAGCACGTGTCGCGGATATTTTGACAACAAAGGGCATTATTCGTTGGGCCAATAGCAACTTGTGTCATTTACCTGTTTTGACGTCCAGTGGAGGAACTCTTCGAAATCCCAATGTTTTCGAAGGGAGGAAGGATGTTTGCGCCTAGATAACATATAATAGCATCGGTTTGCAAGAGTGAGATGAGCTCAACGAGAGGGGGGAGCGAACCGCGGCGATGTCATTCGAATAATATCGAGCGGACATTTTACCGAGCTGCAATTACGAACATTATTACATAGATCATTACATAAGTCACATCATACATCATTTCATACTTCATTTTGTTAAAACATTTTCTTCTTTAATATAAAGTTAATATATACTAACGTGTGTTATTCAATAACTATAAACCACATCCGAAAATATTGAAAGTAAATAAAACAAGCTAGAGAAATTAGAAACAATGTATGTATGTATGTCTGCTTCTTTGGTATGCTCTATAGCCTAAATCGGACATATGGGTTGTCGTTAGATTTGTCTTAGTCGTAGATAAAGGATTGACTAGATAAAGCATTCGCGTATGCTTTTAAGATAGAAATAGGCGGCAGGAACTTTCCTGGGTTACAGATATTGTTCCATTTCCCGTTATGGGTTTATTTATATTCACAGCACTTAAATTCATGCAAAAAACTTATTTGTTACCATAAAAAATGTTCTTTTATAATTTAGATGATTAATTCATTACTCTTGAAAATACATCCTGTTACTAAAACTACGGGCGGAAACGGCGTAAAACAGAATCATCATTCCGTATTCAACGGCGCATCGACGATTTTACTGGACATTCAATAAACTTTTTGGATTTCGGCACTAAGTAAGTATTAGCACAAAGTGTGATATCGCTAATAAGTAGCAATATGTTAAGTATGTACTTAAATATTAATCATCCTATGAGGATATCTAGGGAAGGCCTTTTTGGGTGACTTACTTATGGTTAGGTGACTTAATCATGTTACCTAATGGTTTGTTTTGTAATATGTTGGTATATAAAATAAAAATTTTATACGTGGTAGAGCCATGCTGCAGCTATATTAGTAGTATAGTTGTAGCACGAATGGGTCGGCTCGACCGAGGAAGGACCACGCTCTCACAGAATACCAGCGTAAAATAGCAGCTTAATGCTGCTGTGTTTCGTATGGTGGTGTGAGAGAACCGAGACCCTTTTACTGGAAAAGAGGCATTCCATCTTAGTCCTCACGGGTGACAACATCTGCATTTTGATTCTTTATTGAGGATAGATGTAGATGTCTATGGGTCACAGCAACCACTTACCATCACGTGGACTGTGTGTCGTTTGTCACTATCCTATAAAAAAAAAAAAAAAATTTTTATAATATTCTATTTTAATTTATCATTCAGAGTAAGATTGCTACCTCATATCATTCCATGGTTGGTGTATGAGGCGACATAGAAAACAACAAAGAAGATAAACAACAGCATTTTCCTGATAACAGCTAAATAAAAACAGTGGTTGTAACCGCTTGCCAAGCGTTGCAACTATGGCAAATAACTATGTTCATGTTTATGTTCAGCAGTGGACTTTTGATAGACTGTAAGATATATATTCTATTTAAATGAAAATATATTGAAATTTAAAAGGAAAAGAACTAAATTTTGTTACTTACAACATTTAGAAATATTACATTGAGAAAACAAATGAAAACACAATTATATATAAAATATAATTCAATAAAATTAAGATAAAACGATAAACGATTATTTATTAATTTTCATCACATAAATAAACAACAAAATTAACACAATTTTTGTCTTCTTTCTAGAGCATTCGTTCTAGTTCTTGGTTTGAGTAGCTTTAGAATTTCTCAAAATATGCATTTATAAACTTGATTTATACTTTGCATGGCAGAAATTCTTGGGTGCTGGTTGTTAGAATCGGATTAGAAAAGTCTATATATTATATGCCTTGTATATAATATATTTTAGTAGTATAAATAATAAGGTACAACTTCTAAACTATACTTAGATAGGTAATACCTATCTCTTGTCAAAAACATCTTTATTACATTATTTATGTTAATTAAATATTACATTTATTTCTTAACTTATTTACATTATTGTTCATAACACCTTTATAAAAGTGGACTAAATGTCTCATTGGTAGGCATTCCCAGAGACATTTTTACAATTATTATTGCATAATAAATTATTCATTTGTATATTTAGGTCAGTACTTAAAATTATTTATTTATTTTATTTAAATCTTTACTTGCATAAAACAGGGTAGTACAGATAAAGTTCCTATATTTGTAAATGAGGACTAATGTTTAATCAATCTATCTATAAGTACTTAAATATTTTATCATTGTCATGCAATCAAATTACACAATGAAAATCAAATAAATATAAATTACAATAAAATTATTACAAGTCATAATAATACAGAATGTTAGCATTTGAACCAAAAATAAATTAAGCAATGCTAGTCAATTTTAATACATAGAGAATAATGTCAAAAATCATAACTACCAACAAGGTCAAACTTATATCACTTATGGAGAAACAACAAGACACAACAAGAAATTATAACATTTTAAAATTTTTATCTTAATTATATTATAAATTACATAAACTAAGCATATTTAGTCCAACTAAAATAATGAGTCTCAAAATGTTTTGAGGATACACTGCTAAGTTTTGTTGGTTACCTATAATCACGACCAGTAGCAATTATCCAACAATTACGGATAGCTGATTCCTTAGGAAGCTGTAAAATAATATATTTAAAATAAATTAATATATTAAATATACTACACTTTTATATCAAGGTATTTAACAAAAAACATTCAAGTATGAGTATCTGTGCATAAATACAATACCTATAACAATTAATACAATATCAATTGATTTAATTAAATAGCAGATGTGTAAATGTAACGTGTGGCAGCGGCGTAAAAATACCACCAACTACTTTCGCACCATGAGGCACAAAAGAAAAAAGTGGCCCCAGGCCCAAAGAAGACAGAGCAGGCATGCCAGAGTCGCTATCATCCTTTCAGAAAGAATGGGTCATTGTGTGGAAGAGTACGAATGTGTAAGCCCGAGACTGCTATAGATATGAATGAAAGTGGGCTTAAAGAAGTTGTTTGTTCTAGGGACTACGCCCCAGATATGTCTAAGCCCACTTATATCCGAGAGCACTTTTGGGAGATGGTAAAGATGGTGCTAATGAAATGTAAGGGTAATGAAAATATTGTTATATTAGGAGATTTTAATGGAAGGGTTGGTGAGAAGAGCTTGGTTATGAAAGGATATTGGGAACGTTTGGTGATGCAAGCATAAATGAGAATGGTGAAAGCCTCCTCACCGTATGTGTGGAAAATAATATTTTGTGACGAACACTTTCTTTCGTCATAAAAAGATTCACATGTATACATGAGAAGAGGTGGTGATAGAAGCATGATAGATTTCATAATTGTGGATGAAATAATGAGAAGCGCAGTGGTAGATACAAGGGTTTACCAGGGTCCAACGTAGGGACTGATCATTACTTGGTCTTATGCCGAATTAATGGTCTATTCAGACGTTGGTGGCATTGGACATCTGTGTCTACCACTATGTTACAACGTATAAGAACAGACAGGTTACAAGATGAAGGTGTGTAAGAGAAGTTCAAATGTAGACTGAGAGAAAATATAAGTGGTATGGATGAATTGATTTAGATTTGAATGGTTTAGACTTGGAGACTGTGTGTATAATGTCAAGAAAGGTTTGGTAGATGCAGCTACCGAAGTATGTGGTGTAACTAAGAGAACGAATGAAAGGAAAAATAACTTTTTGGTGGGATGATGAGGTATGGATGGAAGTTGAAGCAAAGAAGAGCATGGCTAGATTTACTAGCAACCAAGGCTAGTCATTGTGCGGTATGAAGGATGATATTGAAAGAAAAAAGGCAGTCTTTAGACATCTAAATAAGAGAGTAAAAGAAGTAGTTGAAAGGAAAAGCAAGAAAGAACTGATAAGAATGATAGAAGAATATCGGATAACTTCCAGGCAAATATTATAATGTTCTGGAAACTCGTAAGAACTGCCAGGAGACATTCAAAACAGCATAGAATGAATGCAATACGAGACCAGAATGGCTGTATTCTGAATGACGAAGTTTCGAGTTTAAGGAGATGGAAAGAATACTTTGAAAGCGTGTTTATGAGTGATGAGACGTTTGATTTAAATGAAATAGAAATTCCGAAAGGAGAGGAAAGAGATAGAGAGATAGGTAAAGATGAAATAATGGAAGCAATGAAAAGTATGAAAGCGGGTAAGGCAGCCTGATATGATAGAGTATCACTCGAAATGCTAAGGGCTGGAGAGGAGTGGTGGCAGACCTGCTTTACATCTTGTTTACCGTGAGACTGGTGCAAAGCCGTGATAGTCCCAATATATAAGGAAAAGGATCGCAGCAGGACTGTAAAAACTACAGTGGTGTCAGCTTTCTTAGCATTGTGGGAAAACTGTATGCTAAGGTTCTAATTGAAAGAGTTATGAATGATACTGATGGAAAAATTTGGGATGTGCAAGCGGGATTTAGAAAGGGAATGTACGGATCAGGTCTTTTCCATGCGCATGATCGCAGAGAAGTTTTGGCCAAAACCAAAGGTTTTTGTGCGTTCGTGGACTTGGAAAAGGCTTATGATAGAGTGGACAGGGATGTGTTATGGCAAACACTGAACTCATTTGAGTTAAGCGCTGGGTTGATACAGACATCGAAGTCTCTGTATAGGGACTCCAGTGCTTGTGTCAGGATCAACAGGGCCTACTCGGACTGTTTTGGCATCCATAAAGGTGTCAGAGACAGGGCTGTGGCTTCCCGTGGCTGCTCAACCTATTTATGGACAGTTGTTTGGAAAATTTGAAAGTTGAAGAATGCGGGTTAAGAATGGGTGAGTTAACCGTCAAATGGCTTTTGTACGCCGATGATCAAGTCATACTTGCGTCGTCGGCGGCCGATTACAAATGATGGTTACATTAATGAACAGGTCGTTAAAAGAAAGGGGAATGACAGTGAACGCAAGTAAGACGAAAGTTATGGTTTTGAAAGAGAATAAAGTAAAACGATATGTGAAGTAAGAATAGAAGGGGAATTGGTCGAGCAAGTAGATGAGTTTGTGTATTTGGGATGTATATTTAACAGGAATGGTAGATATGATAAGGATATAGAACGACGAGTAAACGCAGGAAATAGAGTAAATGGGGCTCTACACTCTGTTGTGGAAAGTCAGAATGTGTCCAAAAGGCACGTATGGCAATTCACAATGCTGTAAAGTCCTGCTTTAATGTATGGTAGTGAAAGTTGGGAGTGGCAGAAGAAGCACGAGAGTAGCATAAATGCTGTAGAAATGCGGTCATTAAGGAGTATATTAGGACTGAATCTAAATGACAGAGTGAGAAATTGTGTGATAAGAGAAGAGTGTGGCTTGCAAGATGATGTTGTGACCAGGATTAAGAAAGGAATGCTTCTGTGGTTTGGTCATGTAGAAAGAATGAATGAGGAAAGAGTGACAAAGCAAATTTATATGGCAGAGGTAAACGGCAGAGTCTGGAAAATTAGTTTCTAGGCGAAAATTTATCGACCAAATTGGCGATATATTGAAAATGGGCCAAATTAAAGTACCCTTAACCAACGAGCGTGTATGCGTAGGTATATGGATGTGGAGGAGGCGAGAGGTGTGTCAGGATCGTGCCAAATGGAAATACATAGTCTCTGCATACCCTCAGGGTGACAAGCGTGAGTGTTTATATTGTTGTTAAAAATTATGTACATATTAAGCTTTAGATATTGTTCATTAATAAATTTACAGCCTAACAAATGTCCTCTACAGCTGAACATAGACCTCCCAGCCTTCCACATAGTTTGTCTGCAAAATAACTGCAGTTGCCAATCGTCCTGCCAAGCTAGGCAACTATCATAAAACCTATAACTTTTGACTTATGATAAGGACTAATGGTAACGGTAAGTATATTACCATCAAATTTTTCTACATCATTAATTGAGAATATTATTTTAGGTTGTTGTGTTATTATGTACCTCAAGATTAAGAATTATTTATTTATTTATTATTTTATCTTTATTTATATTTATTTTATATAAGTTTGACATATTTATTTATTTTTAATAAATATTGTAACGTAATTGTTGCTAATGTATTATAGAATTAATGGAATGCAATAAAGTTTTGTGCATCTGATTTCAGGCAATACATATTTTGAAATGAAATAAACTTTGCCCAATATTTATGTACTTGAACCCAAACATTTTTCAGGTTGACTTACACATTATTTGTAACGTCTATTTAATATAGAAATGATTGAAGAGTTGTAGGTCAATAAAGAGTGTTTCCTTTAAAGCTGAACATAAAAGTGTATGTATGTATAAAATTATGTGATTCATATTTATGGACATAACTACTAATCACAATAACAATTATTATTGAACAATGGGAAAACATTATTGTACTCGCTGATATCCCTAAAGTTTCCAAAATCCTACCAAATCCAAAAGTACACGTTTGCTATGACTTTAAGCTTTCGAATGACCGTTCAAATTAAGGGCATTATTATGCAGAATTTACAATTTGGGAGTCCAAATATTTGACAAAATACAAAGGATATTAAAAACATGAAATGTTACATTTTATATTCAAAACAATAGATATTAATCAATACAAGTAGCAAATGTAAGCACAAAAGAAACTTACCGATGAAAGGGAATATTATCAATTTTCGTTGACTGATGCTGTTGCATCCTAAAATGCTACAACTTACCATCTTTTTCACCTTGAGAAATAACTACAACCCACATAAAACACTAAATTCAATTACCTGTTTGCTTATAATATCAATGTTATTCACAAAAGCTTGACATTGTTTATGTCAAATAAAGGAGGAAAACAATCAAAACGCATACCTAGAAAAGATAAAATATAGTTTTGCTTCTCCTTACTCTTATGTCTAACTATATACGCGCATTCCTTTCACACGCTGTTGACGTCACTGAATGTTTAGTCTATAAGATACTAAGTCTATGGTCTTAGTTGTGGAAGTGGCATAGAGTATAAATTTTTATCTTTAAAGTTAACATTTTTACGCAGACGAATTATTTATAATTACTATTTTTACAATTGGGCAAAAATTGCAAAATATTGCAAATATTTTGCAAATTTGTGCAATAATAAGAAATGAATAGTTTCATAAAATAAAGGTACTAGCTAATCTAGGTGATGCTGTTCTGTTCTTTCAGGTAGGTGGCACGATGTGTTTCACTCTAAATTCATTCCGGAATTTTTACGGTGTAAACATAAAATTTATGTATAGCTCGACCACAACGCTCCTTATCGTGTCTAGATTTTGTGAACTTTTTAAACACTAACCCAACATAAATTGTGAATATGGGTTATTTTACTACATTAATATAGAATTTCTTGATAACTTGAGTAGCGCAACACCTATTGGTTCCTAGAACAACTATGAACCATCGTATGAATATAACAAATAGGTTTCTGGAAGAAAAACGTGCTAATTACAGGATTGGTAATTTTCAGGAGAGCAATTTAAAGTTTAGCAAGTTGTCAAGAAGTTTTGTGAATTGTATTAGTTTATATACCTATATGCAAGACTTCAAGATACTGTATGCTCATTCTGCGCAGATCAGAACCAAAATTAATATTCAAAAACTGAGGTTAGCCGGGCTAACTGTGACATCAGGACGTCAAAATCTCAGTTCCCCGTGACCATGGGTTGCTGTAAAGCACGAAACTTCAGGAATGAAAATAAGTAAATTAAACGCGATAAAATCCGTAAAATTGTTTCATTATTATTAAATTTAATAACCCAATCAAACGCAAAAATATCTGTACGGTCTGGATTAAAAACTGGCTCATTACAGTACTGACTCAACTTGTTCACCGCATATGTGATGTCAGATCGCGTAACTTAACTGTATAGGAAATTACATCTTCATTCTCAGGTTTCTTATCAAAAATTTCATATTTACCTCTATCGGAGTGTAAACTGGTTTGCATGCAGACATACCAAAACGTTTTAACACATGGTTTATGTACTTCTCTTGGTCCAACATGATTCCACCTGCCTTAAGATCTCTATTTATATTTATGCAATACACTGCTTTATCTTACCCAGATCTTTCATATAGAATTCTTCTTTAAGTTTTACTTTGATACCTGTTGCCGTTTTCTTGTCATTTGTAGAAATCATGAAGTCGTCTACCCATACTGCAATAAAATCAATTTTGATTTATGTACGGAATAATAAATGCATGGATATATTTTTGATCTTTTCAATCCGATTTTAAGAAGAGCATTGTTTAATTGAAGATTCCACTGACGACTAGCCTGCTTGAGCCGTAGATTGATTTATGTAGGTGACATACCTAATTACTCTCTTTATAGCATTCTGTTTGTGACATATATATTTGAGTGTCTATTTCACTCTGAAGAAATGCTTATAGCATCCATCTGAAATGAATTTCTAGGTCGTATTTCGCAGCTAGAGCAAGCAAGAATCGAACTGAGGTGTATCTTACCACTGAAGCATAGACTTGATCGTAGTCATTTCCTTTTCGTTGAGCACACCCTTAATGACTAATCTTGCTTTAAAAAGAACAATCTCACCTTTCTCATCCGTCTTACTTTTAAACTCTTACCTGACGGCAAATCTACCAGTGACCATGTTTTATTCTTTTACAATCATATTCTTCCATGGCTTTCTTCCACTAATCAGAATATGGAGATGAAAGAGCTTCATTGACAGTGAGAGGATCACATAAATTAAGAATGGACAAAAGTAACTTACATCGTGGACATCCTTTTCTGCATACTGAGCAGCTCTGCGAGGACGTAAGTTTACATAACGTGCTGGTATTGAAAGGTCAAATGATTCCTCTGGTATGTAGGATGAATCAACATTGTCATCTGACAGGTACTCATCACTCGCAGACTGATCTAAGCTGATTCGTGATTCTTCTTTGCAGGGTACTTCAGTTAAATGTATTTCAGGATAACTGTTAGGTAAGCAAGACATTATGCTCAAGTCTTTGAACATTATCTAAAAATTCTACATCCCTACTTTTGATAATTTTATTAGTGTCAGGATCAAGTATCCGATATCCCTTACTAGATTCACAATAACCAATGAAAAATATTTTCTAGATTTAGAATCCCATTTTTGACGTTTTTCTTTAGGTACTTCAGCCATTATTTCAGAGCCAAAAATGTTTATATTTGATAAGTTGGGTTTCTTGCCTGATCTCTATAGGAGTTTTGCCATCAAGTGATCTAGTGGCTGATTTATTGACTACATACGCTGCTGTTGCTAGCGCCTCTGCCCAAAATTGCTTTGACAAATGAGCATCAAACAACTTATACTTGGCCCTTATTACCAACATCCTATCATGCTTTCTGCTAGGCCGTTCTGTTGGGGTGAGTACGGGGTACTTGTTTGATGTTTAATTTCATGCCTACTCAAAAAACTATCAAATTCTTTGTTACGGTACTCCTTCCCGTTATTTGAACGAACAATTTTTATTTTAGTTCCAAGTTCATTCTCTACTTTACTTTTATAAACTTTGAACACTTCTAGTACACTCAATTTGTCTTTCAAGAAATAAAAATGAACTTTTCGAGTAAAGTCATCTATAAAGGTAATGAAATACTTCATACCTCCCAGTGATGTTTGCTCCATCGGTCCACACAAGTCAGTATGGATAAGGTGCAGTGGTCTTGAAGCTCTGGAGTCAATGTTGTTGAAAGGCAATCGGCTGTTTACCTTCGAAGCAGGTGGTACGTGAAAGGACCTTTACTTTGGCCAGGAATGGATCGACTCCTCTGTACACTCCGGTAACTTGTTAACATCTGAAAAGTTCTGGTGTGCCATACATCTATGCCACAGAACAACATAATTTAAGTTATTTGAGCATGTAAGGTTAGAGAAAACTTATCTGTGTGTGTTGCTGATACAAATTGTTTACTAATGAGGCTGAACAGAGAAATTTATTATTTTGGTCATAAATATCACAACTTTTATCTCTAAAATTTACCCTACAGCCACTTTTTACCATAGCGCTTACCGATAAGAGAATAGCAGCAAGTTTAGATATGTATAGAACTTCTCTTACCTGAATTTTACTTTGTTCATTACCATTTATCAATTAAATTAACCTTTCCCATTCTTTCCACAGGTAGCGGTGTCCTACTGGCAACAGTTATGGTGGGTATCGGTGGACTTGTTACATCATACATCCAGTCATATCTATTGGTCATGGCATGGAGGCACCTGAGTCCACATACCAAAGGTTGACACATGCTGAAAATGCTGCAACAAAACAGAACGGCAGTTCTTGGCCGTGTTTGTTACAATTATAACATCGAGGACCTTTCTGAATACAGGCCTTTCCTGTATTATGATTCCTGTGAACGGCTGTTTAACTAGTGAAGAATGCTGTGCTTTCTGAGCATTGAACTTCCTGCAGGAGTTTTTTTTTTGATGGGGTCTGCACATATCTTGATCTCTGAGCTCTCCAATCCCATTACCATTGGCTTATAAACCTCAGGTAAGCCAGCCTACATCAGCGTTCCAAGCCATTCATCATCAATTACAAATTTGACATTCCTAAGCTTATGAGCTGTCGACATTATCTTATTCACGTAATCATCTACATTTCGAAAACTGTCCAAGGTAGTTGTGATGAGGTCTCTCAACAGGGCAACTTTTCTGTATAACCCGCTGTTATCAAAAGCTTGCTGCAAGTTGTCCCAGATTCCTTTGCATGTAGTTGTGCTCTGTACATGCACATAATTTATCGGATCGAGCAGTAAAATAAGCTTAGATTTTGCCTTTGTTTCTTTCCCGGGGTCGGTATTAGTTCCTTCGACACAACTCCACAAATCTTCAAGCTTGAAATACGCTTCCACTGCGAATTTCCAACTCGTATAATTGTCTCTTCCGAAGAGTCTGTCAATGTGAAATGGATTGTGGCTTGTACTGGACATCTTCTACATGTAATAATATTTTTAAACAATGTGATTGAGCGAGCACGCCGCTCCAGATTAGGTTATGCGGTAACCTCAAAATGTATGACGATGACGTGACGGAACAAATAGGCCGCTGCCGGATTTTTGTTCTTTCTGCGTTTTTTTTTATTGCTAATGATTTTCATCAACCACGCTCTGCTGCCATGTTGATATTTCGGGATGAAATCATTAAAATAACTGTAGAACTTGGAAATATGGAAGAACGTTTTTTATTAGCAATAGCAATTACACAGTACAGTACATGAACCATGAAGTAAAAGTTATCTATGAGAATGAGAATAGAGAAAAAAAATGTTGCCAACATAATGCACTTAAATTAGCAGTGAAGCCAACAAAAAAAAATGGTTGCGTTCTCATTTACTAACAATTTGGAATCAGTTCCAAGTAACTTAAATTAGATAATAAGACAATAGAGGTAATCTCTAGCAAAGATAATTTAAATAGCTTAGAATTCAACCCACCAATAATTAACTGTGTAATTTCACAAAATAGCAATAATAAAACTGTATCAACCTGGTGCATCAAAATATACAAGGTATGTTAAGCAAAGAATTAGAAATGGAATTATTTTTAAATAGTCACAATATACATATTTTATGTATTACTGAACATTGGTTGAAAGATTACAATTCCATATTTAATTTCAGTAATCACCAGGTGGTCAGCTCTTTCAATAGAGATAATAAGTTACGTGGTGGCTCCTTAAAATTAGCTAATAAATCCATATCATGTAAAGAACGTAAATATATTGTGAGCCTCTGTTGAGCGGACTGTAGAAATGACATGGGTTGAGCTTGAGCACCTCATTGTTGTCAGTGTTTACAGACCCCATGTTCAAGGTATGATACCTTAGAAAAATTATGGAAAAAGTTGTAGTTAAGCTTAATAAACAGAATAAATCTCTTTCAGTATGCGGAGACTTTAATATCAATCTCCTGGAAGCTTCTTCAATCAGTATTAAATTTTGCATTGTTCAAATTATAAAATCTTGATAATTTATTTTTGAAACTACACGTTTGCAGGTGTAGTGCAACTTTTATTGATAATATTGTTACAAGTATGTGCCAACCAATAAAATCGTAATTAAAAACTAAGTTCAGATCATTGTAGACAACTGGTTTCATTACCATATATGCACAAAATCAGGAAATTGAGAAAATTTTGTTTGTTCCGATGAATGCAAAACCCTGAGAGATTTAGAAGTAATATGGTAAAACCTTCCATCGCTTTCTTACAAGAACAATTCAGACTATTTATATATAGTATTACTAGCTGTTCCTCGTGGTTGCACCGCGTATTATTTAAGGAATTACTTATTTATTAATTGATTTATAGTACTTCAGTATAGACAATATTTATATTAACCTTTTCATTTGGTATTAAAATATATTGTTTTCGCCGCATCCTATTCTAGATAAGCCAACATATAACTGCTCATGGGAAAAATAGCATTCATTTAAATTTATCCCACGTGCTTGAACGTCTGTCCTGTGCTTTATTTATAGTAACTGCAAACGATACTTTTATGTGAATTTCTATTGTATTCCTTTAAAACTAAATGGTAAATCTGTAGGTATCATAGGAATTCGAGGTATTCGTACGGTTTGTCCAACTGCTGGCACATTAAAACTATAGCAACTATGACATTGTTTCCAAAAATATAACTTGTAGCCTCGTTCCGTTATATAGACTTGGTGGCCAGGTTTCATTAAAATAATATGAGTGCCACTTTTAAGTTCAGTGAATATGGGGCAGTTCACAGGATTCAAAAATTTAAAAATTCTTGAGGGTAATGTACCGCGTCTTCTTGATCTATAACAGTATCAATAGCAAGGTAGTTTATGTTGTCGCCTGGTAATTTAGCCATTATTTTATCGTTGATGGCGTCAACGCTTATATTTTGGCTAAAATTGCCCTTTCACATCCATTGATAATTTTTGGTTTATATAAGCGACATCCAGGTATACTTTGGAGATTAGGTCTTCAGAGATGGTTACGATTTCACCAATGTCTTTATCAATGGTTTTTTTCGGTTGACTCAGGCACTTTCCATTACCCATCAAAATAGCTTTTTGGAAAATCTGTGTTTGCTCCACCCAAGTGACTCCTCATGTTGGTATACAGCTTCAAAATTTCAACAGATTTCCACAAAGGGAAGATTTTAAGCAAGATTTAATAATATCTGCTCTAGTTCCTCTAACTATTACAGGCAAAGTTTGTCTAAAATCACCAGAAAACATAAAAGTAATTCCACCCATAACTTTATTTATGCTCCTTATGTCTCTGAGAGTTCTGTCTAATGCCTCTGCGTGAGCTCTATGAGTCATGGTGCACTCATCCTATTATTGAATGGCATCTTGCAAGATTTTACCCAACGAGCCATTTTACGGATAGAACACACAATGTTTCGTTCAGTGACACAGTAAGGGGCAATTTAAAGGTAGAATGAGCTGTTCTCCCGCCTGTCAACAGTGTAGCAGCAATGCCTGACGACGCAACGTCAATAGCATGTTTTCCTTGTGACCTAACTTTCGTAAATATTAAATTGGTCACAAAAGTCTTACTAGTTCCATCTGGAGCCTCCAAAAAAATGTTTTGCCTTCGTCAGAAGAAAACGCTTTTTAAAACAGAACTATAAGCGTTTACTTGATCATGCGCCAACTTAGGTTCATTTTCGGAAATATACTTACTTAATTCGTTGACATCATATGGTCTCCGCAAAACTTCTTCTAGAGGCTCAGCCGAAGTCTGAAATCTGTAAGACATTTTCGGACATTTCATGAATTTTGTCTTCTATCAGTTTAAGACCTTCATTGTATATTTCGTCATTGTATAGCATAAACAGGTCCTGATTTTCATTTCGAACTCTTTTAATATGTCCTCACACAAATTATCACAATTTTTCTCCATAATTCCATTGGTCCTGATGGTGGAAACAAAATATTTTTGCAAAACTCTTTGTGCAGTTAAACGGCGTGAATGTTCAGAGCTTGACTGTTGAGCATGGTTCAATCAAACGCTGAGAACGTTCAGTGGTAGATCTTGGGCACGGCTAGCAGCAGTTCGTGCATTTTGGCCCATCAAACGCTGAGAACGTTCAGCGCTTTATTCTCTTGCACCGCTAGCAGTAATTCGTTCATTCTGTTCAATCAGACGTTGAGAACGTTCAACACTTGATTTTCGAGTATGGCTAGCAGCAGTTCGTGCATTCTGGTCCATCAAACGCTAAAAACGTTCAATAGTTGATTCTCGAGCACGGCTAGTAGCCGTTCGTTCATTCTGGTCCATCAGACGCTGAGAACGTTCAGCACTTGTTTCCCTAAGCCGACTTTCTTTGGAAACGTTACGTTGATTATTCAACCTATTAATACGCTTATCTTCCGTCTCATTGCCTCGCATAAGTCTCAGACGTTTTGCTGTAGCAGAATGCTGAGAAAGCTGAGACTTTCTTCGAGGCATTTTGGATCAAGAAATTGATATAACAAACTAAATATACAAAACCAAACAATCAATTATTTAGAACTTTTAAATTTTAATAGGTAAGTACCTATATATGTATGCCATACTGTAAAAATAAGTATTTACAGCGAAACATTGAAACAACCATAAACTTATTTTTTTATGCCACTAACTATGTAAACCTATACAGACAAAAGAAAACAAAAAGAGATTTTAATTGTACACTGCCCACGTACTTCGTAATTAACTACAAATTTAACAAAATAATTATCTACTATTAGAAGGAAAAAGAATGAAGGTATAACATGTACATGGTTTATACATACATACCCTAAATATATCCTAAACTTATTTTATAAACCTATGAGACAAAAAACGATTATGAATCAATCAAAAATAAATTTTAAGATCAGAATATAAACCATCTAGGTATAATACCATACCATAAATATACCTAAACTTATTTTATTAGACCTATGAGACAAAACAAAATAATCATGAATTAATCAACCAGTACCTTCTACTACTACCATAATAACCTACTTAGTACTAACCAACAAATAAATAATTAACTCTACAACTACAACATCCAAATTTAGTTACATGAACCACAACATGGAAAAATGATTACTTACAAAATATCAAACTTTAATAAACATAATTTACATTAACTTAAACAATTATTACAAGTTTTTTGGATATTACTGGAATGCTTAAGGAAAAACAATGTCGTAAAAATCTTAAAATCTAGATACATTGGTAACAAATAGGTAACCTATGTTGTGTACATATATTTTGGAGCACTTAACACATTTTCTTGCCCTTCCTATCTTTGGCTCTAGTGCATAAATAGCAGGGAACTTGAAGTTGATTGAGCTTGGGCTACCTGAGCACTGTTTTCTTCATCTACTCCCAAAACATGAAGCATTATCACTTTAAGAGATTGGGCAAATTTTGACCTCATCAAGGCGGCGTCACGTAGGCTGTACTAATTGAAGGCTTAGATTTCTTAGAAAGTTATTTCTCTTCAGTTTACTGCTGCGAATGTTTGCCTTGAGTATTACATATTAATTTATACCTCCAGCATCAGGCATGCCGTAGAAAAATCTTAGCGGCCACCTACGTGTTTTTCTTGCTGTTGTCTTTGAATGACTTAATTGGTCAAACGTGTCAACGCCGCCTTTCGTGGTCGTTATAATCCAGTATTATTGCGGGTTTTATGTATTAGGGTCAATTTCACCGCTGTTGTGCGTTGTGCATTGTACAAATCAGGACAACACATTTGTTTTTCTTCGGGACATGAGATACTAAACTTTGGAGGTATTTCGGGTTTGTTCTTTAGGAGCGTGCCTATCATTGTTAGTCAAATGCAATTGCGTAACTCATTTGCAAGTTGAATTGAGGAGAACCAGTTATCCATAGTGACGTTCCGGTTTGTATGATGAATAGGTTCCGATAGCTTCAAACATAATAGGATGGGATAGACTGTCCTGTATGTCATCCTACCTACATATGGAATTGTAGATATCATATAAGCAGTCTTAGCATCACACATCATTACAACTTTTATGCCATATTTATCAGGTTTTTGTGGCGTATATACAATAAATTTACAGCGACCACGGAAACCAAGTATTTGTTCGTCTACTGTTACATATTCCAACGGCTACTCACGGCATAGTACTTGAAATTTGTCCTATACTTCACGCAGCGCTGTAATATTATCATTGACTTTCTTGCTTCACGTGTCTCATGATCATCAAACCGCAAGTAATTTACCAAGAATTCGAACCTGATCTTTGAAATTGTGGCCCTGAAAATAAGTGGACCATCCACAATCGACCATAACTCGGACAAGTTTATTTTAGCTGTTTTGTATAAACCACTACGATACATTAATCCAAATAAAGCCATCAACTCCACTTTATCAGTTTTAGTGTAACCCTGGTTTTTATGGTCTCAGAAATTCTGTCAATTTGAGCATTGGTATGCATCACAACTATATCCAATATTTCGTCTGGAAAAATAGCTTCCTCGCTTCTAATTCGGTTTTGCGGCGCGTGTGATACGTTTAGAACCAGGTTGATTTATCACGATGTTTCTATTTGCAGTGCGTGTATTAGGAACAATGAACGGAGTTCTTCGTCAATATAACCATTTTGCCCATACAGAAATCAGACAGAAGAACATCATCATCATCGGATCCAGATTCAACATCAAACAAATCATCTTCATCGGTGTGTTCAGATATATGTTCAATTTCTGAAGTTTCAGATCCATCTTCACCCGAAGAACTGGAGGTTTTACCTTCATATTCCTCTAAAAGTTTCTCTATGTCATTACTTCCAAGGGTCGTGACGTTGAGGCCATATTGAAAGACTATTCGTAAAATAAACGTGAAATCACACAACAGTTAATCATAAAAAGTTTCGATAACCACAACACGGGTCGCGGGCGACCCAAACTGTAATATCTCGAACCTATGAACGTGCGCACCCCACCATGCGTCACGGGCCACTGAATACCAATTATGGAAGGTACTAGACGCACAGTGTTGTAGGTAAAACTCGCTAAATAAAATAAAAAATACTTCAGTGTGGTTAACCCATGAACCCATGTTGTGGTTCTAGGTTAGGTATTATGATTATTTATAAATTAACCGTTCAGAACGACCTTACTTTATATTAAATTTACATATTTCTAAGTACATACTCAATTACCAAAAGTAAATTTCAAATTATTCAATGATAGGTGCACAAACAGTCAATGTCAAACTCTGTGCAAGCCACGTATAAAACGAAAAGAGCCGTTCATGCATCTAAGCCGCGCAAAATAACACCGCTTATATAGGCGTTCACTGCTGGTTTCTCTCGAATCTCATTGGGCGGCTAGGTTTATGCGGTCGTTCGCGTTCCGAGCAGAGTGTCATTATTTTAATTTTTCATTACCTTTAAACAATGCGTCCAAATAACATGCTATACGAAGCAAAGATTATCTTCATAAGCTTGTCTTGGTAATGAAGTAACTTTCGTTCGTAATGATTAATATGCCATGCCTAATAATAACGCTCATAAATCACTTTTTCATTTTCAAAATTTTTTGGCAAAAATATCTTAATGTGGCTTATCTATAAGAAATAGGCATATGGTATCACGGAATTTTTAGATGGAGCAAAACCAATATTTTTACGTTACAATATTTAAACGTTACGCTATGCACACGGTTAAAGCAGTTAGAGAGCGCCTTTTCTTCCGACTTGCTTAACAAAATTAATATTTAGGCTAGCTGGCAGTTATAGGCTAATGCTAGATAACCTATACTATTTCTCATAAATCTGGCTATTATATACAAAAGAATTTTCAAATCGGAGTGGTAGTTCCAGAGATAAGCGCGTTTAAACAAACAAAATAACAAACAACAAAACTCTTCCGCTTTCTTATATTAAGTATAGATTATCAGCAATGAATTTAATATAACATTTACTTAAAACATTATTCAGTGACAGTCGCAAGACATTTAATGAGTGGGCGACAGTAGGAATTATATGGTCTTTACCATGAAAGATCATATAATTTTTCCGACACTTTTAGAGAATATGTCAAAATTATACTAAAATGTTAAAAAGTGTGCTCCACAGCCAAAGACAAACCTCGTTACACAAACTAACAATTGAAAATTTATAATGAATTGACTAGATCAAATCAAGAAGTCGAAGGGTGTTTGAGAATATTTCACTAATATTCCTATTTTGACAACATAGGAATATTAGTGAAATATTCTCGAGTCATTACTCCAACAGAATGTTAATACCTGTTTAAAAGAATTTAGATTTGAAAATGTATTACAAAACCCTTGATGTAAAGAAAACCATAGATTTATGGGGATTTCCGTTTCGGTTATTGCATCCATAATAGATTTAGTTGCACCTCATCTTGCTATTATTTGAATTCTAGTGTCGAATCTGGTGTGTTTCCTGATTTAATGAAACATAGTAAAGTAATACGTTTATTTAAATCTGGTAGTATATTGGACCTTAGACCTACTATTATTTATATAGAAATAGATTTCTACTACCAACTCTAAATAAAATTTTTGAAAAGATAATTTTAGATGAATTGTTATTTTTTAAATAAAATTAATTTACTCCAAAAATCAGTTTAGTTTCACAAGGGGTCGCTCGACGACTGATGCAGGTGTTGAGCTTATAAAATGCATTTTCAATGCCCGGGAGAATTCACAAGATGCCTTAGGTATTTTTTGTGATATTTCCAAGGCTTTTGATTTTGATTTCTGTTCATCATGAGATATTGATCAGGAAACTACAACATAACGGTGTCAAAAATATTGCGGTTATTATTTCATATTTAAAAAAACAGAACTCAAAAAGACGTTATCAATAGTAAAGGTTCCTCCGGATCAGTAGTATCAATGGGCGTCCCTCAAGGCTCGAGTCTTGGCCAAATTAGTAAGCAGACTTAATTCTGCAGTATATGCTGTAAGAAAGATTAGAAGTCTCGCCAATGTTGAGACAGTTAGATTAGTTTATTTTACTTACTTTTGTAGCGTGATGTCTTATGGAATTTTGCTATGGGTATACGACTGACATTGAAGCAATATTCCTCTAAAAGATGCAGGAGGTATAAAGCGATTGTGAATGTGGTCTCTCATATATAGGGCAAACAAAACGTTCTATCAAAACCCGCGTAAAAGAACACATAGCTGACGTGAAACAGCAACGTTCCGGGAAGTCTGCAGTTTTTGATCACATCCTAGACGCCCCAGCCATTACATTAGATTTGATAAACCTCAAATTCTCGCGAAAGAACATCGATTCCTGCCAAGGATGATACGTGAGGCTATTGAAATTAAAAACATCCTAAATTCAATAGAGGGAGGCTGGGTACTACCACCTGCTTGGGATCCTGTAAATAATGAAATTAACACTAAACACAAGCATACCACTGCAAGACTTCAAGACACAGTAAGTTCATTCTGCGTAGATCGGACCAAATTAATAATTAAAGTTGGAAAAATTTACTTTGCCAATATCCGCTCAATAAAATAAAATGATGTGTCTTACCTAATTTGCAGAGCACCTCCCGCCTTCACTCAATTGCGTACTATCCCGTTACCACTAATCCCAGCACCACTACTCCCACCACCACTACATTAGGAAGACAATACGACACGTGTTTCCCTCTGAGGCATCTTCAGGTGTAGTAGACTCTACGGTGGCTGACCGCTAAGTGAACGGCGAGCCAAAACAGCTGCTATTTGTAAGACTCGCCGACGCAACCGCTCCCACTTAAGTAGTGAGCGACCGCGTCATGCGATAAAACATGCGACCAACCACCACCCGACGTACGCAGCCGCCTGCTATTAAATTAATAACAAGCCGCTGCGAAACGCCCGCCTACCCTCAACCACGCCAATCAATCGCTAATCACCGTGAAGGTGACGAACGACCATATTGCGAGGCTGTCCGTTATTGGAGAGCAGGTTTAAAGATGTTTAAGAGAGAAGAGTTAGAAACATTTGTTTGTTCATTCATCAGTACAACATTACTATTTTTATTTTTTAATATCTCCAACTGTTCCAGCACACACAGTAGCAGCCCTTGATTACAAGTATGTAAGACTTTAAAGGAGAGGTCGTTGGTTTGGTTGTGTCAGTGTCCAAGAGATGTTTAGCGAAATGGGATTTATCGGGATTGCAATTCCTGTACGCGACTAAATGCTCTTTGTAACGTGTCTCGAAGTTGCGACCAGTCTGACCCACGTAAACGGCGTGGCATTCGTCACAAACAAATTTATAAACACCCGACTTTTGACGAATATCTAACTTATCTTTATTATTATTAAAGATATTCCTAAGAGAATTATTTGTTTGAACGCAACGTACACGCCGCTCTGTCGAAGAGTATTAGCTATTTTTTCAGATATGGAGCCTAAGTAGGTCAAACTGCTCACATATCGACGAACACTTTGAGGTCTTTTAAATAATTTTCTTTGCTTAATGGGACAGTAAACAAACGATTAATATAACAATAAAAAGCGGTTAATTTATGTTGCCAGGGATGACACGATGACGCGGGGATAACCGTGTCGGTATGGGTTTCTTCAAATTTGGAAAACATGCAACGACTCCTTTCTCGTTATTGTTAAGTCGAGAAATTAAGGGAACAATCTTGTTACAATTCAAGCTTAAATTTAAATTTATCGTGGACTCTATTTATTTTATTAAGGAAAACATCCAGTTGCTTCTTGTGCCAGTCCAGCAAATAATTATGTCGTCTACATATCTATAATAGTACAAGATATTTTGATTGACAACTATATGTTGTTTTCGAAATTATCCATGAAATGTCCGCCCTAAGAGGACTTAGAGACCCATAGCTAACCCTTCTTTTGTAGAAAGAAACTGTTATTAAACCGAAAATAGTTTTGTTTCATACAGAGAGAGTTAAATTAAGAAGATAATTTGTTTCCCGGATGTAGACGACGTTTATTTAAGAGATCTGCGAGTATACGCAAACAGTCAGGGATGGGACATTTGTGAAAGATTATTAACGTCTAAAGATAACAACGTGGATTTAGGAGGAATACGAATGTCTTTAATTTTGGAAACGAGATCTAAACTATTTTAAAGCTGTAAGTTGGGTTGAAACAGATTTCTCCCGAAGGAGGAAGTTTAATTTTTAAAGGAAATAAGCTGGTGCACCTATATGAGACTACTGGACGAATAGGAACATGTTCTTTATGTATTTAGGTAACCCATATAAAATGGGTGCTTGAGTTCATTGGAACAAGATTGCTCCAGAGACAAGTTGTGATCGGAAAAACATATGATGACTGTTGTATACATACTTTAATATCTGAAGTAAACTTTTGGTTGGGTCAGACTCCAATAACTCAAAGTCATCTCCTTGAATTACATCGTTAACCTTCTGGCTGTACCCTTTATTCTCCATAATGACAACAGTATTGCCTTTGTCGGCTTTAGTAACAGTGAGGTTATTGTCCTTTATTCTCTGCTTCAGTGACTTATAAATAGGGAACTCAGGATTGTAATGGGAAGATGCGGGTACAGCCCGAATTTCTTTTCACCAAACTCTTAACGATGTTATCTTTCTTCCCGATCACACGGCCATCTCCGCACATCAGGCCACAGTCTCTAACGATTTTGGGATACCGAAGGTGTTAAATTATACTTTAGGCCTTATGTAAAGGGACAACTCATCCCTGGAAACTGGACATCGGAAAGATTTTTAACGCGGGGATAAAATTGGTGATATTCAGTATGTACTTCGTTATTACGTTTACGGAATGAAGTGGATACAAGTCGTTGTAACACGCGACTGAATTTGATATTTCTCATAAACAGCCATTGAAGCAAGTTCTCTGGCTCCCATCCAAAATATCAAATTCAATATTATGTCATTTATAAAGTTCAGAATATAATACTTTAAGGTGGATTTTAAATTATCTATTGGAAAACCAACGACGACACTCCTCATTAAGCCAGATGTTCTGAGCTTTAGAAATAGCAATATTGGCCGCTGGACTATTCGTGCCAGAACGTATTGGATATAATTGGGAATAACATGAAGTTGTTTGCACTGCTGATTGAACCAAACATTTTGGGCAGCAATACAATGGAGTTTTGTTAATTTGACATAGAGTCTTGCCTGGTCGGCCGTGCTAGCCTTAATAAGATAATTAATAGAATCAGGCGTTACGCGAAATCCATTATATTAAAGTTGGAAAAATTTACGTTGCCAATATCCGGTCAATAAAATAAAATGATGTGTGCTTACCTAGTTTGAAGCACCTCCGCCCTCCTCAATTGCGTACACTATCACCGTCACCACCAATCCCAGCACCACTACTCCCACCACCACTACACTAGGAAAGACACACCACCGACGACAATACGACAAGTGTTCGCCTCTACACGAGGCATCTTCAGGTGTAGTAGACTCTACGGTGGCTGACCGCCAGTGAGCGGCGAGAAAAAACAGCTGCTATTTATAATACTCGCCGACGCAACCGCTTCCCACTTAAGTAGTGAGCGACCGCGTCATGCGATAAAACATGCGACCAATCACCACCTGACGCGCAGCCGCCTGCTATTAAATTAATAACTAAGCTATTAAATAAATAATTAATTTCCTAGTGTAGTGGTAGTGGGAGTAGTGGTGCTGGCATTAGTGGTGACGGGGATAGTGCGCAATTGAGGGAGGCGGGAGGTGCTCTTCAAACTAGGTAAGACACATCATTTTATTTTATTGAGCGGATATTAAGTAAATTTTTCCAACTTTATTATAATGGATTTCCGCAAAGTAACGCCTGATTCTATTAATTATCAAAATAATAATTAAAAAGAAGGTACTACAGGTTAACACTGACATCGGGACGTCAATCACCTCAGTCCCCGTGACCATGGGTGCTGTGAAGCACCCAAAACGTCGAATTTAATAAAATAAGTTAATTAAACGCGATAAAATCCGTAAAAGTAGTTTTATTCAAATAAACAAGTTTAAATGTTTCATTAAAGAAAAAATTGTACAGAAAGGTTATTATAATATCAAAGAATACATAAATGAAAAACCCTGGGAATGAGGTAATCGCTAACATGCTGGTTCTATTAAAATCATTTAAAAATTGTACAAACAAATTTTTGTAAAGTGAAATATGTTTAAAAAAGAGTTCCGTTAGGTTTCTTGCTGGTTCTTCACTGGACAAAGGTATTTTCCGAACCAGCAATAAAAAAAATGACATTCAGTAATTATTATGTGATATAACGTATATAATGAATAAAAATGTAATTCTATTCTATTATATTCTACACTGACCATTTGGAACACAGCAGCATTAAGCTGCTATTTTACCTTCAGTATTCTGTGAGCGTGGTCATTACCCAGTCGAGACGACCCATTCGTGCTACAATCATATTATAGCGTAAAGCTGAAGCGTGGCTGTGCCACGTATTAAACCAGTCATACCATAGAAAACAATTATTATATTTGGGATTAAACCTTTATAAAAAAAATCCAAAAACATTAAAAAAGTTTACATTGTATTTTTCATCCAGTTATTAGAAAAGATGATAATTTGAGGCTCTTTATTCCATCCATTTCAACGTATAAAATTCTACCGCTGAACATAGGAGTCTCTCAAAGATTTCCTCTTAAGAGGAATTTGCTTAGCAGGCGGGTTGACAACTGCAGTTTTTTTATAATTTTGAGTTCTTTTAAGGAAGATGCTGCTGCCCATCTTCTGTTTCAGTTTCCCTCTGTCGCCTCTTACTACATCCATGGGATAATATGGGGTAGTGCATATTATTACAACGCCACTACATGACTCTTTCTTACATTTCGTAAAATATTGTGTTACTAGATATAGTATGGTATTTGCTGTGGGATGTGCTAGTGATCCTTTCTACTTAAAAAAAAAACAATTAACTTTTACTAAATAAACCTGGCGTGTAAAAGGCAATAAGAAACTGTGAAATATCTCCGACGAGTATTTCGATTAAAGTGACAATAGCATCAAATCTCAGCGAAAGTGCTGTGACAATGCCCGCGTAATGGAAGTTTGGTTGCACACAATGCACTACGAGCTAACGTCCCAGTTGTTTTGTCGGAAATTCTATAGAAATTTACTTGCAGCAAGGAAGAATGCCATTTTCTATCCTGTAAGACTGCCAACAGATTTGTTTATATTATAAGGGTGACAAACAAGCACACAGTCTACGTGATGGTAACTGGATGCTAATTAAGAATTAAAATACAAATATGTTGTCACCCCTGAGTACTAAGATGGAATGCCACGTTTCTACGAGTAGTATGCTGTGAGAGCGTAGTCCTTCCCTAGTCGAGCCGATCTATTCACGTTACAATCATAATGTGAAATACCGTGTATCAGTCTGAACAGTATAGAGGGCCAGTACAATTACGGGCTGTGAGGCATTCCCTCTTAGTCCTCCGAGGTGATAACGTATTTGTAGCCTTCTTGGCATGAAGTCAGTTGTAGGCGTCCATAGACTGCCGTAGCTACTTACCATTGTGTAGTGAACTGTAAGTTCGTTTGTCACTTTAGTTTTGTAAAAGAAAATATAATGTTTCACAAGTTCGTAGTAAATCATAGCATAAAAATCACGTTGACTGAATTCCATTGCTGCCAGCGAATTCCCGCGAGATTCTAACGAAAAATACATTTTTTTAAATAAATATTATTTTATGTTCCATTTCCAAATTTATCAACTAGACTTTACGATGTTTTATAATTTTGCAGTGTCAAACATATTAGTAAAGAGCAACTCTTTTATGAGTCTAACTTTTTTTGCATGGCCCTTGTAACTAACTAGCGTCAGGCCCCGGCATCGCAAGGGTCCGATTCGCAAGTGTGTATTTTTTTTATAAAATTGTAATGACAAACGTACTTAAAGTCCACTAGGTTCCATGGGCTGCAGTAGCAATTGAACTATTTAGGTTAATAAGTGGCTTTTTCTTTTTCGTTACTTTTTCGTTAGACTTTTATGGTATTTTACACAGTCATCTCATAATAATAATGTCTTCTAGACAAATATTTTGGTCTCAGCGGCCAGACTCAACAGAGACTAGGCATCTGCGCAGGAGTATAGTGCCCAAGTGTATGTGCAAGCACAGGTGCACTTTCTATTCCCTCACTCTCATAGTCCGAAGGGACGGCAATCCGACATGCTTTCTGAGGCAAGGGGGTCAAACACCGTCAACTTACTGACTCTGAATTTCTTAACAGAAAAGCGAATGGCAAAGTGTTTTATTAGTTCTTATATATTTTTTTAAATAATATAGATTTCAGAAACTAAAAATAGTAAATGTTACATTGCTGGATTACATCAAATAAACGACTTTCTTATCTCTTTTCAATATCCCTTAGCCTCAAGAACTATTATCGTGATGTTTGCGCTGTTAGCCTATGCGGCTCTTACAGCTTCATCTGACACTTTTTCTAGGCCGCGAGCTATTTAAAAGGTGGAAAGGCGGCAATTAGGATGGGGATGAGGATGATGATGGTGATGATGGTATAATGTTCCCTCTGTTGAGGTTATTTTTGAGCTATCTAACCGTTGTCCGAGGGGGGAGTGCAAACCCCCGCCTCTGACTGCTTAGCTCGTATCGGTCGATGTTCTGGGCGGTGAGAACCGCTCAGGCACGCGGGTGTACGGTATGTACGCGGTGTGTGCTGGAACGCGTCGTGCCCGTCTACGGGTGCGACGCGCCTCATCTGTTATCCTATTAGTGTTTGTCCCATTTGGTGTGGGTGTAGTGTCAGTGTATGATGTGCCTGTGACGGTTGGGTCGACGGGATCGAACGAGCGTGGTTGTTCTATTAGTACGTTACGCGGTCTACGGAGAAACGGCGCGACGTTCAGTATCGGGACGTAGTTGGCTGCGTTTGCCACTAGCTGGTTCGGATGGGTTTCTACGCTATGAACGTACCGCTGAGACATCTCCTTGAAGTATTCGGAGATAGTGGGAAGTTGACAATTACTGTGTAAATCTGAGTTCCGTTGATACCACCGTGCTCCGGTGGTTCTACGGATGAAAAAATTTTGAACTATCTGTAGTTCATTTAGGTGGGACTTATACGTGTGGGTGAAGGCTACACTTGCGTTAGACATGATAGGTCTAACGCAAGTTTTGTACAGGTGGAGTTTGTGTCTTAGAGACAACTTACTATGCCTGTTAACAAGAGGGTGGAGACGGCCAATGACTGACCTGGATTTGTTGCGTATTACACTTATGTGATTCGCAAAACTCATGCGGGTTGTCGAACGTGACGCCCAGATAATTGGCCGAATCTTCCCAAGGGATGGGGCGGCCGTATAAAGTTATTACCTTAATTCTGGTTCTTGGTCCACAATTCTTTGGGTGTGGTTTTGGACTTTGTTAAAAGTATATTGCTACACTTTTTTCAGGATTCACTTCAATTCTCCATTGGCGGAACTATTCGTCTAAGCGATTGGTAGCTTTTTGAAGTTTTAAAGTGAGACTATTCCTATTGTAATCAGATACATTGAGAGCCGTATCGTCGGCGAAGAGAGCAGTGTTTACCACTGGATCTTTAGGAATGTCGCTCGTGAAAAGTGTAAACAGGATTGGAGACAAGACGGAGCCTTGTGGGACTCCAGCCTTTAGGAAACGTTTCGAAGAACGGATTCCCTCCACTCGATAGCGGAAAGAGCGATTTGTAAGGAAATCTTGGATGATGTGTACGAGCCTGTCGGGCACGTTTAGTTTATACAGCTTGCAGAGCAAGCCGTCGTGCCAGACCTTATCAAATGCCTTTGCGACATCAAAGAAGAGGGCTCCCGTGTTTCGAGACTTTTTCTTTATCGGATGGTGGTCAAAGCCCGCCAGAATATATTCTGTCAGGCGATGAACTTGGTTAGTGCACGGGCGTTTGGCTCTAAATCCAAACTGTTCGTCAGGGAGGAGTTTGTTTATTTCAGTGAAGTGACGGAGGCGCTTTAGGATGATGCGCTTGTATAATTTACTCAATGTATTGAGTAAACTGATGGGCCTGTAGCTGGTGGGTCGATAGCGCGGTTTCCCCGGTTTAAGGATCCCTATTACGTCTGCTTATTTCCAGATATCCCGGAAAGTGCAGCTCGAGAGAAGCGCGTTGAAAATTTCTACAAGGAGGTATATTAGTGGTGTCAAAAGAGATTTGATCACCTTGTTGCTGATGCCGTCTGGCCCAGGGGCTGATCTATTCTTAAGGCTTTTTATGCTTTCAGTGACTTCATCGAAAGTACCGGGAACGAGTGGATCGCCCGCTGGCGGTAACGCAGACCTATGTTCAACTTCCGCTTCTACCTCTAGTAGGTGAGCGGGATCTGTTGGTAGGCTGAATGGGGTACATTGGCTCTCTAGACTGTCGGCTAGGCATTCGGCTTTTTCGAGATCGTCTAAGGCGAGATCGGGGTGGTCTAGCCTCACGAGAGGCGGCATGAGAGCAGTTTGCTCTGTTTTCAGAGCTTTGGTTAGCCTTCAAAAGGCGTTAGCCTCTAGTAACCTAGCCTTAAGTTTGTGTTAAGAAAATCATTTAATGAAATTTTTTAAACATTTTCACATTAATCTCTATAAATATGCCGTAAAGTATTCAAGGCATTGAAATTGATCATGTCGGACTTAAAAATTACAATTTCTGTACAAAAACTAAGCAATTTTTTTTAACTTTTTTAACGAAAATATACTAATAAATTAAATTTAACCAACGCTCATTGCGACAAAACTCACGTTACCATCCACATGATCTGGACGCTTGGCGGTCCACTATCTTGCGTTTCACTAGTAGTTTTTTCCTCGCACGGCTACTTTGTGGAATCGTTTACCATCGGCGATTTTTCAAGGCCGATACGACTTAGGGACCTTCAAGAAAAGAGCCTACTCCTTTTTAAAAGGCCGGCAACGCATCTACAATTCCACTGGTGTTGCATTCGTGGGCGGCGGTCGACACTTGCCATCATGTGAGCACGTGTTCGTTTGCCCCCTCTCAAAAAATACTACTACTTCTACTACTTGAACATAGACCTCCCCCATAGATTGCCACAAAGTACAGTCCTGGACCACCTTTATCCATCGACTGCCTGCGAGTTTAATCAGGTCATCACTCCATCTAGTTTTATTTATTTTCCCCTTAGAAGCCATGGATGGTAATTTGCGGTAAGCAAACAAAATTATAGAGAATTACCTATATGGCTGGCTGAAGCATCTGAGCTTGTCCAAGGTTGAGAGGTAGTCCGAGTTTGCCCCTCTGAGTGGCCGGATACACCTTGGTGGACTGCAGGGGGTGAATTGTTTTGTGTAGATATTTTCCCATGAAAAAACGAGTATTTCATAACAGCAGACAAGACCCGGGTTCGAAGCCGTGACCCTGACTATTTAGTTTTGCAGACCGAAATCTTAACCATTGGGCTTCCGTCACAAAGTAATAATATAATATACAATGCTGCATTTTGGATTTATTGCTGCATGTTGATGAATATTTTCATCGTAAACAATAAAATCAACCTGCGAGATCAACGTAACTTAATTATTCACTAGTTAGAAATTCTGATCTGCACTGAACCTTACTATTTAACGCGCCTGCGGATAAAGTTTCCAAACAAGCTTCAGTTTTGCTTTCCACTTTTATTCATACTAGAGTTAGCTGCTTAAATAAGCGATTACACAAAATGTTACTTGTCCCTTATGAAATTGAATAAAAAAATCTTTAAGTAATTGGATGATTAATTTTAATGTAAAATGTAATGGTGCAGTATGACAAATGAATCTAAGACGTGGTGCTTCACTGTTGGCCGAATGAGTAATCTTAAGGTTGCTCAGTGAACTACAGAATTGAAAAGAATAGAATATAATATTTTATATTCAATATACATTACAATACGTATAGAAAGTCATATAAACTTTTATCACTGGTTCGGAAAAAAAAAACTCCATCCTGAAAAGATCCAACAAGAAACACAGCGGGACTAGTTTTAAACAATAATTTACATTATAATATGTTGTACTATTAAATATGGTAATATTAAGAAACAGCATGTTAGCGATCACCTCATTCCCAGGGGTTATTATCAATCATAAACTCTGTTGTGTTATATAACCCTTATTGAACAATTATTGCTTAATTAAATGGAGAGGATGTTTTTCGGAGTTTCTCTGATTGTGAGTGACAAAATCGGTAACGAAGATATCCGCAGTAGATTCAAAAGGATCAACATAGCTCAAGTGTAGCCCAAACGTTGGTTCCTAGATGTAATCTTTAGAATAATGCTCATCCTATAATATACGTGTCATCAATTTTATTTCTAGAACTTATTTTTGGTTTTGAATAAAGTCATACTGCAGCTATATTAAAGTTGTATTGCGGAAGGGTCGGTTTGACCGTGAAATGACCATGCTCTCACAAGAATGCCAGCGTAAAATAGCCTAATGCTGCTCTCTTTCGTATGGTGAGTCTCTACACTCACTATACGAAACACAGCAGCATGGAGACCCTTTTTACTGGAAACGAGTCGTTGCATCTTATTCCTCAGGGGTGACAACGCATCTGCATTATGATTCTTAATTGAGGATAGATAATATGTAGATGGCAACAGAATCCACTTACCATCAGGTGGTCTGTGTGCTCGTTTGTCACCATTAATCTATAAAATAAAATTACTTATACAATTATACATAACACTTCCTTCTAAACTAAATCCTTTTCTATTGAATCTGTATGGCTCTGGAACTCTTTAGCGCTGCAGATTAGAAGTGCACAATCTAAAGAATAGCTTAAATAACTTCTCAAAGCGCACTACTTTTCTTTTTAAATAGTCTTTTCTCTATGAGAGATCTCTATGAGAGTTCGTCGTTCACTTAAAAATTACTACTTATTTTTCCTTACGTCAAGGCTTTTATTTCAATTACTTGTTTACTCCTTTCTGCTCTTGTTTATGGTTTTCTATACTTTTGTAATTGAAATGTATTAATTTATTATATTATGTATGTATTTATTGAGTACATAATTATATTAATGTCGTGTGTATTTTCTAACAACTTACGTACACCCTTAACCTTTCTCACAGATCATTATATCCTGTGCAATGAAGTTGCTTGGTAGAGATTACACAATAACAATTACCTTATAAGATTGTTCTTAAGCTATTGATCAAGTTAGCTCAAACAATATAATTATTAATAAAAAAAATGAAAAATACAATTTCAATCCATTTTCAATATTAGTAAACTTATGTTTTATATTGTTTGAGTTAAAGTGTTAAGTATGAACTTTGTTAATTTAAATTTTATGTCCAACTAACGTTGAAGTGTTTATTAACAAAAGAAGTGATAAAGTGAACCAAAACTGTTTTTTATCAAAAAAAGTGTTATAGGAAAATAACCATGAATTGAGTATATAATTCCAAATATTGCCGTCTAATGATCCGATAAATATTGACGGATGTTGACGAAAAATTTCAATAATATTGATAATTACAATCCATGACTTAATGGGAGAATGGTCTAACGGCTTACCTTAGTGTGCTATTCACTTGCTATAATTAGGTGTGGGATCGAGTCCAACCCACGAGTTTGAAAACTTCTTTTATTTTATATTTGTATATTTTTTTCATTTTTTTATCGCTTATATAACGAAATATATTTAAATATTATATTTAAAAATTTATTTTAATAGTAGTCGTAACTAAAAAATGGAGTTTGAAAATATAACGTACAAAAAACCAAAACGCTCTAGTTCGTTACTAGATATGTCCGAGTTCAATTCCTTTTCTACACTGTTTGACGCAACCGTGGCAAGCTTACCGAATACATCTGTATATGAAAGTCAAAATTATATTGATTTAAATTGAAAAAATAAAAAAAGATGTCGAGTGACTTATTAATTGCTCATCAAGAAATATATAATCTCAATAGTTTAAATACTAGATTAAAATAAGAAATTGAAAAATACCAAAAAAATTATAAAAACATTTAAAAAAATACTTAGTGCGACACCTGTATCAGTAAACAAGAGGCGACAAACTTTGCGGATACCAGAACAAAATTTATTGTGTACACCTATAAACAGAATAGAAATATCACAATGTAGTATTAATGAAATCAAAGATACTGAACAAGAACTACTGAATAAGTTTTTTAATCAAATTCTTTGCGCCGATTATCCAATACTTGTTACGGACTATATTTAGTGTAAGTTGAGGACCTCCGTGTAATGCTTGAAGATGTGAATCTCTAATAATTAAATTTGTTAAATGACATTTAGATGATAACAATATTGGAGTTTTAGCATCATCACAAATTTGAGCATTACGCAGTCGCCCTAAGACTCTTAAAATATTATTTTTATCAGTAAATAGTGATAAAGATGCTAATTTACTTGTTTTAGGTAAGTTACTTCCTTTACTCAGTATTTCCATTTCCTTTGCAAAATAGAGTGCTTGTGAGATACGAATACATACCTTTAGAGCTTTTCTTAATTCTTGAACAGTCAAATACTGAGTAAATGATGTAGGTTGTGATTTCTTTTGATTGAACTTCAGTTTTACAATTCTCAATAAATCTTAACATATAAGCTGTAACACGAATAAGCTTTGTAATTTTGAATATCTGTTAATATAGGAAGAGTTTCCACACCTGAGTTTTTATATCAGTATGTTCCGAATTTATGTTAACATTAGTATGCACTGTTTGTTTTATTTCAAGATTAGTGTCTGGTATATCAACTTGTGGAGTGGAAGTACTTTCTTTGACGTAGGAACTTTGGTCCGTGCCACCACAAATCTAAATTTTAAAAGAACTCGGTCTAATGCCTCGCGAAGCGCAGTCAGCTGGGTTATCTCCTGACTTGATGTGGTGCCACCGATCACTACTTATTATATTTATTATCTCGGTTGTTCTATTTGCAAAAGTTTTCCATACATTAGGATTCTTCCTTCGCCAAGACAGAACAATAGTGGAATCGGTCCAAGCATGTATGGATTCATCATTAACTTTGAGACTTACTTTTACATCTTTGATTAGCTTGGCTAATAGAACTGCTCCACAAAGTTCCAACCGTGGCAATGAAACTTGTCGCACGGGTGCAACTTTAGTTTTTGCAGTGATAATTGAGACAAATACATTTTGTTTAGTTAAAACTCTCAAGTATACAATGGCAGCATAAGCTAAACAAGATGCGTCGCTGAAACCATGAACTTCAAACTGTTCTAAACCATCAAAAGTAATATGCATCCATCGTTCTAAATCTATTTTACCCATTTGTGACAACTCAATTCTGTAACTAACCCATTCACTTGCAAGTTCTGTTGGAAGTTCATCAGTCCAACTAACACCACTTAACCATAATTTTTGCAAAAAGATTTTCGCAGTTATTATAACAGGTCCTAAAAATCCTAACGGGTCAAAACATCTTGCTATATCTGATAGTACTGTAGTTTTAGTGAATGGTTTTTTCTGAGTAGCAATATCAATTTTTAGTTCAAAAACATCTTGAAGCATATTCCATCGTATTCCAAGAGCCTTGATAGTATTATCCATAGTTATTTCAACACTTTCATTAGTTACTTTACGTGAACTTAGAATTTCTCTTAAAACTGCAGCACTATTAGATGCCCATTTATGCATTTCAAATTTACCTTTAAACATCACTTGAGTAATTCTCCTCTGTAGACTCTTCGCCTGTTCCTCGTTATTCGCACCGGTTATTAAGTCGTCCATATAGAAATCATTATTCATAATATCAACTAAATCTGGAAAACTCAGTTGTTCATCTTGTGCTAGTTGTTTAAGAGTACAAATGGCTAGAAACGGAGCACAAGCAGTTCCATATGTAACTGTAAGTAAACGTTTTTCTACAATCTTGTCTAGAGGTGACTTACGCCAAAGAATACGCTGATAGTCAGTGTCTTCTTTCGCAACTAATATTTGTCTATACATTTGTTTTATGTCAGCTAATAAACAGATTTGTGAGTGCGCCAACGAATAATTAAATTTCTTAAGTCTTGTTGTAAGGGTGGTCCGACTAGTAACTTATTATTCAATGCTGTTCCATTAGATGGTTGTGCTGTGCCATCAAAGACAACTCTTAGTTTAGTAGTAGTGCTGGACTCCCTTATTACTGCATGGTGTGGTAGATAATAGATCTTGTGTTTGGGCTTTTCATTAGGATCTACATCTTCCATGTGATTTAAATTTTGGTATTGGTCTATAAAATCTATGTAATCTTGTCGAAATTTAGGTTTTTGTCTGAACCTTTTCTCCATGTGATAAAGTCTAGTGAGTGCTATTTGTTTTGAATTACCTAGATTATTTTCATGTGAATCTTTGAATGGTAAGCGCACTACATAGCGCCCGTTATTGTTTCTTGTGTATGTTTTTACATAGTGTTCTTCACATTGTTGATCAAGTTGTGATAAAGGTTGCTCAAGTGGTTTGTATTCTTCTATCTATCAAAACTTGCGTAATAATTGATCAATCTCTACTAGATTTGTTGTAACTACCATTGTATGTGCAAGTCGATCAATTTGTGTCTGGGTAGCGCCTGACACTAACCATCCCAACCGTGAGTTTTGTGCAATGAGAGAGCTATATTTGTGTAAACCTTCTAGTATAATTGAAGCATATACTTCTGCTCCTAACAAAATATCGATGGGCCCTGGCTTGTGTAATCGCGGGTCTGCTAACTTTAGCTTCATAATACCAGGCCATTGTGAAATACTTAATTCATGTGAAGGCAATAATGGTGTCAATTTCGGTAGTACATGAGCTTTAACCTGCATTACATACTTTGAATCTAATATTGAGTGAATATCAAAATGAACCCCGTGTAGTGGCGGGTAAGAATACCCACTACCCCATATCTTCCCGTGGGTGTCGTAAAAGGCGATAGAGGGAAACTGATACAGAAGATGGGCAGCAGCATCTTTCTGATAAAAGCCAAAAAAAAACAATAAAAAAACTGCGGTTGCCAACCCGCTCGCCAGGCGTGTGGCAACTATGGCAATATACCCCCCATGAGCGACGACACAAAGAAACGGCCCCCAGTCCCCGGCGGCCCCGCTATTCCTTCCCCGCTAGACCATGGTAACGGCGGGGCAGGGGGTGCTAAGGTGCTAAGAATCTCCGGTGGAGGTTCGGTTGCCACCTACGACGACTCGACCTGGCAACATATAACGCACGCACCCTGAGGACTGACGAGAAGATACTGGGGCTGGAAGAAGAGATAGATAAGTTACGCTATAATATAATAGGACTATCCGAGGTCCGAAGAGAGGGGGAGGACACGGTAATCCTCGAATCCGGCAACTTATTCTATCACCGGGAGGGCGACCATCTGTCCCAAGGAAGTGTCGGATTTATCGTCCACAAGTCTCGTTAACAACGTTAAAGATCGGGAGTGTCGACGAGAGTTGCGTACCTTATACTTTGAATCACCAAACGGTATTCGCTGAAGGTCATACAGGTTTACGCACCAACCTTGGCACACCCCGATGAGGAGGTGGAGGAAATGTATGAGGATATCTCTAGAGCCATGCATTCCTCCAAAACCCACTATACGGTGTTAATGGGAGACTTCAACGCAAAACTAGGCACAAGAGAGAGAGCGGTGAGCTGAAAGTAGGAAATTCGGAATAGGCAACGAACCCAAGGGCCAGCAGCTGGCCGACTTTATGGAGAAAGAGGACTTTTATGATGAACTCTTTCTTCCAAAAGCGGCCCCATAGAGTATACCTGGTCGAGCCCCGACGGTTCGACAAAAATGAGATTGACTTCATTATAACGACCAGACGACAACTGATCAGTGATGTCTCAGTGCTCGCGAGGGTGAAAACTGGCAGCGATCACCGAATGGTGAGAGGCACACTGAACCTAAACGTTAAGTTGGAGGTCACGTCTAATGAAGTCAACGCCCGTCCCCTCGTGCTCTAATCCAAAGTCCCGAAAACTTTCAGCTCGAGTTACAAAATCGTTTTCAGTGCCTAGAATTTTGCAATGATGTGGACGATATGAATGACAAGCTTGTGGAAACTGTCCATGCGGTCGGAGTTAAGTTCTGTAAGACCCGTCGCAGAAGAACACAAAACTCTCCGATCACTCTTAATCTCATGGTTGTTAGACGGAGATGAAGCTGCAGTCTTCAGCAGATTTGACAGCATACAGGCAACTGAACAGACGGATTCCAAATGCATGCGGCGGGATTTGCGCAACTTCAATACAGCTCGTATTGAAGAAGCGATCGAGCGTAACCAGGGCTCCAAAGTCTTTGCCAGAGATCTGTCTGCCAGAAAGAGCCAACTGTCGAAGCTGAAGACCGATTGTGGCAGCATCGTTTCCAGGACACCTGAGATTTTGAGTGAGATTGAGAGGTTCTATGGGCAGCTGCACGTCATCGTTGGAGCCACGCGCAAGTGTGAGTAACGGTCCAAGAGCAAGTCTTATCCGACACTATTCCGATGATATCCCGGACGTCAGTCTGAGCGAGATTAGAATGGCTCTCCAGCACCTTAAAAACGGCAAGGCCCCAGGCGAGGATGGAATTACAGCGGAGCTTGAAAGCGGGTGGAAAACCGGTACTTGAAGTCCTTCAGAGCTCTTTAATTCCGTCCTCCATGGTGGCATTACACCGGAGGCGTGGAGCAGAAGTGCGGTGGTCTGTTCTTCATGAAAGGCGACAACGCTCTCTTGAAGAACCACAAACCGATTTCCTTCTGAGCCACGTCTACGTGCTGTTTTCGAGAGTCATTACGAATCGTCTCGCACGCAGACTCGACAACTTCCAGCCTCCCGAACAAGCCGGTTTCCGAAAAGGCTTTAGCACCATAGACCACATACATACCTTTCGGCAAATTGTACAGAAGACCGACGAGTACAATCTGCCACTTTGCCTTGCGTATGTGGACTATGAGAAAGCTTTGATTCCGTCGAAATTTATGGTGCTGCAGTCCTTCAGCGGTGCCAAGTGGACTGTCGGTATATCGAGGTGCTGAAGTGTTTGTACAGTAGGGCTACGATGGCTATCCGAGTACAGAACCAGAGTACGAAACCTATCCAACTGCAGAGAGGTAAGACAGGGTGACGTAATATCCCGAAACTCTTCACCGCTGCATTGGAAGACGTTTTCAAGCTACTGGACTGGAAAGGATACGGTATTAACATCAATGGCGAGTACATCACTCACCTTCGATTTGCCGACGATATAGTCCTTATGGCAGAATCGCTGGAGGACCTAAGCACTATGCTCAATGACCTCAATAGTGTCTCCCAACGGATAGGTCTCAAGATGAACATGGACAAAACAAAATCATGTTTAATATCCATGTCACACCTATGCCGGTAGTTGTTGGGAGCACTAAGCTCGAAGTTGTTGACGAGTATGTTTACCTGGGACAAATAGTCCGACTAGGTAAGTCCAACTTCGACCGAGAGGTCAATCGACAGATTCAACTCGGCTGGGCAGCGTTCGGGAGATTACGACCCATCTTCTCGTCAGGCATACCTCAAAACCTCAAAACTAAATTGTACAACCAGTGCGTGTTGCCAGTGATGACATACGGAACTAAGACGTGGTCCTTCATTGCTGGCCGTATAAGAAAGCTCTAGGTCGCTCAGAAAGCTATGGAGAGGGCTATGCTCGGGTTTCTCTGCGTGATAAACTTAGAAATGAGGATATCCGCAGTAGAACCAGAGTAACCGACATAGCCCAAAAGATTAGTAAGCTGAAGTGGCAATGGGCCAGCCATATAGCTCGAAGAACCGACAACCGATGGGAAGAAAGGTTCTCGAGTGGCAGCCTGTACCGGCAGGCGAGTGTGGGGCGTCCCCCACTAGATGGAGTGACGAACTGGTAAGACATGCAGGAAGTCAATGGATGCAGGTGGCTCGGGACCGTGCTTTGTGGCATTCCGTGGGGAGGCCTATGTTCAGCAGTGGACTTGTGAAGGGCTGTAATGAATAAAAAAAAATCAAAATGAACTACATGTTGTGCTTTAATAGCGTTGTTTGCTATACCTGTAATATTTGCTCCATATCGTGTCTTCTTCAAACTTAAAAGCTGTACAGCAGATTCTGTAATAAAAGTTGCCTCAGAGCCTTGATCTACAAGAGCTCGCAGATGCGTTAGATTACCGTTTCTGTTTTTCACACCAATTAATGCTGTTGCAAGAACAACTTGGTTTTCATTTACGGAGACTCTTAAGCTCGTGACATTTGGTAAGTCTTCAACATGTTTTGTTTTTTCAGATGTGCTCGCAGGTTCTGCAATTATAGTTTTAGCAGCGTATGTAGTCGAGTGCAATAAAGTGTGATGTTTTTTGTTACATTTTTTACAAGTTGTATCTTGTCTACAAAACTTGATAGAATGTCCTTTCACTAGGCAATTGAAACAAAGTGCGTTATTCTTAACGAATTCTCTACGTTGATCTACATCCAATTGTGTAAATTCTGTGCAGTGACAAATGTAGTGATGCTTCTTACAATAAGTGCATTCAGCATTAACTTCAGCAGAAAAGGCTTTATAGATAATCGGTTTTGTTTTACTTGTCATGTGTGCATTAACCTGTGATGATTCCTTTTTTTCTTTTTTCTGAACATTTTGTACCATCTCCATCGCTCTAAAGCGTCCTTCTAAATAAGAGGTTAACGCGTAATACTTAGGTAGATCCGTAGAAGACCCCAATGATTGTTCCCAACACTTGTGAGTTTCAATATCTAATTTAGATACGACAATATGTACTATCATAGGATCGCAAGTAGTAGTATCGATATCCAAATTAGCCAGACTGTTGAGACATTCATTTGTGGTATCTAAGAGTTCCTTTAAATCTTTTGAGCATTCTACGGTGAGTTTCTTTTGATTAATTAATCGTGTCAATATAGTGTTTATAATTATCCTCTTATTACTATACCGATGGACTAACGTTTCCCATGCCTTCTGGTAATTAGCAGCAGTGATATCGAAATGACGAAGCAGTTGCTCAGCTTCACCTGATAAGCTTGATCTTAAATAGTGATGTTTTTGAATGTCACTTAGTCCTTTTTCATTATGTATCAATGAACTGAACAGATCTTTAAAATTAAGCCAATCTCGATAATTACCATAGAACGTAGGAAGATTGATGGGTAGTAACTTCGTTTGTGAAAGGCTAGTACTTGCAGTAGGTGAACTATGAGATATTGATGTAGAATTATGTGACGAGATATTTTCTTTTAAAATTGTTTTAAATTCTAAGTATAATTCTTCGGTTTGAGAGTATAATTCTTTCAACATTTTCTTTTCCTCTTTACTCATATTTGTACGAATTAATGACATATATTCCGTTGTAAATTTTTGCCAATAATCTTGTAATAACTCACTTCTAGTTTCAACATAACTTAGATATTTGTTCAAATAATTCCTTGCATACATCAATCATTGCTATTGTGTGTAAATTATATCATCAAAACAATTTCTAAGTATTATTTTGCTGATTTATATTGCAATTCTTTTCGTAAGTTATTGTGGAAATTTATAACATAATATTTTCAGACTTAGCGCATAGTTTCTATAGTCACTGTAATTAACTTTATCCGAAACTCGTAGGACCAATGTTTACACCACTACTTATTTAAAATTAAACACTGCACATAAAATTTTTGTCATATTTTATTTTGTTAAACGTCACATTGTTTTTTCTACATATTTGTCATAAAATTTTTAAATTAAAACTCATTCCACTTGTGGCGCCAACTGTTGTTCGTCATAGAAACTAAATTTAATCGTCTAAACAAGTGGTAAAAGTAAAAAATGACTTTCAATAACTATTATGTACTATAATCTATATTGAATAAAAGTGATTCTATTCTATTCTATTCTTGCAGATAATTTCCAAAACTAAATTATGTTTGGCTTTCTAACTTTATTTATTTTCCAGCGCATAGCTTAACCATAACTTAGTTAGGAGTACCTGTTATAATATGACGGCTTTTATGTGTTCCGTGTTAGAGAATACGGGAGTAAACCTAATTAGACTGTGATGCATTCCACTTTAGGTCTCAGAAGTAGGGTTACTAGAGCCAGGGATGGGGTATTCGATTTCATATTGAAATTAAAATCAGTAGTTTAATTAGGTACATTTATTCATTTCATTAAAATTTCTACATTAAATTTTTTAAATTTAAAATTTTCGGCCACTAACAACAGCTTTACAGCTTTCACACAGTTGGTTTATCGATATTTTTTTTGTAAATTTCTTCACGTGTTTAAAGGCGTAAGGGCGTATGTTTAAACAAGTCTAATAGCTGGCGTGGTAAAAATCCAGTCTATATTGAACTCCGAGTGGAGACCGGTCTTGGCTCTTAAAATCCGGTTAATACCGGTGGTATTATTGCACTGCGGTATACTTTATTTGAATTGGTTGCAGTTGTCCATAGGCTCTGCACATATTATATTGAGACGGAATTTATAGGTAAATTTTTACCAGGGCCACCTTTTGACAAATATATTGAATTTTCGAGGTAATTACCAGTAACAATATAGTATATTCTGTATAAACTTTTACGCGGTAGAGCTATGCTTGTATGAGCTATGTTTTCCCCAAGACAGAGGTTTTTTTCCGAACCAGTGGTAAATTGAAAAATGACTTTCAATAACAATTACATGTAATCTATATTGAATAAAAATTATTCTATTCTATTCTACCCTATTCTGTCCTATTCTATCCTACTCTATCCTATTCTATCCTATTATATCCTATTTTATCGTATTCTATCGTACTCTATCCTATTGTATCCTTTTCTATCCTATTCTATCATATTCCATCCTACTATGTGCTTTTCTTTTATATTCTGTCCTATTCTATTCTATTCTATCATTTTCTAACCTATTCTATTCTATTCTATTTCATACTATACTGGAACTTTTACTTGAATAGAGGCCGTTTGTTTTAATCTTTGCATGTGGAAATGAAATATTTTATAGTGTACAAATGGTGGATTGCTGCGCCACTGAATTACGTCCCTGTAAAACATGTTATAACCTGCCGATCACAACTAAAATTGATTTGATTTGACTTCACATCAATATATGTATAAAACAGTTATCGAATATTATACAAAATATATAACGAAGATTTGCCTTGACGTACTCCTTATACATACTCCACAGGAAATGAAAAAGGAACATTTGAAATGACATAAAATTCACTCATCATTCACTCAATCTGCTAGTAATTATTTATTGACAACATTTTGAAATTCTTTGGCAACAATCTCTACCCTGTGCGACTATGTGACCACAGACTATTGAGTGTTTAACATTGGCAGTATGAACGTGAACAATATATATTTTATTTTATTTTATTTAATGTATGTATTTCTAACACATATTATATATGAATCGTTTGAGCTTTTTACACTCCTCCTCTTTATAAACTTTAACACTGCCAAATCCCACACTACTTGCGTGCATAATACTTAAAAATGGGTAAAAAGTTTTCTTTTCACGTATTAATATATAGATATTTTATGTATTATGTTGAGTTTAATTGTACTAATAGCACTAAAGAAAATCAAGCATAATATGTTACATAAGATATTAAATTATTGAACAATGAGCAGGAAATAATACAATAAAGTGTGGATAAAAATAAGACCAATGATTTTATTTTAAACCGAACCCTCAGGATCGTTTAACCCTCGCAGTAGAAATTAAACATAAGTTGAATTTCCTGATAATTACAAAGAGTATTTTAGGCCACAAGTGTCGTATACTTGTGTGTTTGGATCACGCTTTTGTATAAGCAACATTTGATGAGTAACTTTCTTTGTATTCTTATTCTTCACCAGCCCGTAAAATTCTTCAGCTAAGCATGGCTCTGTGCTGTTGTATGGAAGATTCGGCTTAATGGTCACACTTGGCAGGCAATTTGACGATCGCAGTACCAGACGTCTTGAAATTTGGACGCTACTTCCAGTCACCTTTTTGACGCCTGGTGTAATCAAAATGTTTATATCACCATTTTTATTATACTTACGTAACAAACAAACTAACAGCCTATATACGTCACACTGCTGGGCACAGGCCTCCTTTCACTTGTGATGATACCTGGCTATTTCAGTCCATCAACACCTGCAACCAACTTCCATCAAAGAAGGCTACAGATGCGTTGACGCCTCTGAGGACTAACATGGAATGCCTTACAGCCAGTAACTATACTCTCTAAAGTTACTGGCTTTAAGGCTATCTCCATACCCTTGAGACTGGAACACAGTAGAGCAAGCACTGCTGTTTGACGACAAACATAGTTAAGATGATTGTATCTACCCAGACGGACACCTAGGTAGAAAAAAAAGTCATACCACCTAGTGTAACACGTATTAGAAGTCCAAAGATATTTTTGACATATCTCATAGTCGAAGTCGAAGTAAATTTTCTTACGCAGCCATTAAAAATAGCATTAATAAATATATATAGAACTCAAAATTGTAAATATATATCGCATTATATTTTCAAAAATCGATCCCATTTCGATAACTTTTCAATGGGAAATTATAAACTAGGCTAGAACCGGTTTTTTTAACTAATGTGCTAAATCTCTGTAGTTACTGCCTTTATCCAGCCGTGTATTCCGATAGAAAGAAACAAAACAAATCGAACGCAAAGTTTGCAATACTGTTACTGCACTCTCATGCCGGCTCACTGTCCATATATTATTACAATTGAACAACTTAAACTAGAACGTTTGTACTTATTGCAGTTGTTTTAATGGCGAGGATTTAGGATCAATTGTTAACAATAAGAATAAAACAGAGTTGCACAATCTTGAATATATGATATTAGTGAGAATAATGGTTAAAGCATTGTTTTTTTTTAATAATTACTATCACAAGTATGCCTCCCACATAGATTGTCACAAACGGCGGCCCTGCATGTATATAACTCCCCCGGCTTAATAGAAGCCAGTTATTTCGAAATTACAGATAGGCACGTCAATTTTATTAATGTAAAGATTGCCGTATATTGGCAGTGTAAGAACATCCACTACCCCATATCATCCTGTGGGATGATATGGGGTAGTGTCGTGGCAGCAGCGTCTTCCTAATAACGACTAAAAAATTTAAAAAAAAACTGCGGTTGTCAACCCGCTTACCAAGCGTGGCAACTATGGCAAATATCCGTCTACGAGGAAATCTTTAGGGTGTATCCTATATTCAGCAGTGGGCTTTAATAGATTAATCTTTAGATTAAAGTGGCAAATGAGCTTATGAGTCCGTGTAAAGACATTTATTCTAACTCCTCCAACTGGCGTCATTAACACTTAGCTATATTTGAGTTACATTTCATTCCACAATATTACGCAAATATTTCTTACTTCTAATCAAAACGTTACAAATTAAAAACAAATAAATTGTATTGATACACTAATTAACCTTAGCTACAAGTATTTGGTGTGTAGGGAGAATGGTCACATTGTTTACTTGTTAAGCAGACAATGCGGTAACATCAATTTTCCAGGCAAGCTCCGGCGCCAAATTGTCTTTACGAAACTTTCACGCGTACAGCTAGCGGCAAATAACTAGAGATCAAGGCACATATTATCTTTTATTCATGAAATAAATATTTTATACTTTTAATATTATATCGGGGAGTAAAACAGAAAACAATGTTGTGGCAACGATTAAGAAAGGAATACTTAGGTGGTTTGGACAAGTAACAAAAATGAACGAGAAAGAGTGACGAAGTTAATGAATTAATAAATGAATCCATTTATTATCTCTTCGGAATAAGTAATCTTAGTGCTAAGTAGAAGAGAAGTGTATGTAGGTATAAAAGTATTTTAAACGTGGTAGAGCCATGTTGCAGCTTTATTATGGTTGTAGTATGAATGGATTGGCTTGACCGAGGAGTGACCACGCTTTCACAGAATACCTGTATGAAATAGCAGCAAGCTTAATGCAGCTGTGTTTCGTTTTGCGATTAGAGCGCATAAACCATCTTAAATATCGTGATATTATTAAAAATATTTTTTTTGGCAGCTCATATATAAAAAAATTACCTTCAGGGTCTATAGTATTAACGCGATACTTTTGAATGGAAACGAGGCATTCCATCGTAGTCTTCAAGGGTGAAAACGGACCTCCATTAAATCTTTGAATCTTAATTGAGAATAGATGCAGTTAAGGATGGGGGAGGAGTCTTAGTTGCTGTACTAAAAACTATCAAATCGGTTCGAAGTTTGAATGAGAAAGTAAAAGTGAAGACAATTGGGTGGTTATGGATTTGAAAATTGAAAACTCTGTCCATGAAATAGCTCTTTGCGGTGTTTACTTACCACCTCCGGTGAACAGGCTGATGTTGGAGTATTTTGTAGAAAATTGTGGCTCAGTCATAACATTTATTTAAAGAGCATTTTAGGGTAAAATCACCGAACATTTCGTCGCGGATAGTGTCAGATATTGAGGACTGCCAGAAGGGCGTGCCAATTAGCTTTGCGCCGAATGATGTTTTTGATGTAATTAAAAACATGACGAGGGGCAAATCGCCAGGGTACGACGGCCTCAGCATTGAGTATCTTCTGCACGCAGGGCCTCATCTCTCCGGGCTTCTAGCTACTTTCTACACCCTTTGTAATAGATATTCCTATTTCCTGAGCAGCTGATGAGAACTATAGTTGTGCCTATAGTAAAAAATAAAACTGGAGATATCTCCGACAAAGAGAACTATAAGCCTATCTCATTAGCTACTATTATGGCTTAGGTACTTGACAGTTTGCTTGAGCGGCATCACAGTGGATATCTAAAATTACATGATGCTCAGTTCGGCTTTAAAAAGAGTCTCTCCACTGAGAGTGGAATATTAACACTCAAGCATACTGTTAGGTACTATACCAATAGGAAAACGCCAATTTACGCTGCTTTCCTGGATCTGTCAAGGGCATTTGACTTAGTTAATTATGATATTCTGTGGAAGAAGTTGCATGACGTGGCCTTACCAAGCGAGTTGATTGAAATTTTTAAATACTGGTATGGCCACCAATTAAATCAGGTCAGATGGACAGAGGCACTCTCCAACGAGTACAGGTTGGAGTGCGGGGTGAGACAGGGTGGCCTGACTTCAGCAGCGCTCTTCAACCTGTATAAACCTGTATAACCAGTTGATCGTTGAGCTCAGCAACACTGGTGTCGGCTGCTCAATTGATGGGCATTTCGTTAACAGTATAAACTATGCAGACGACATGGTGTTGCTGAGTCCATCGATTAACGCACTGAAGATATTACTGAATGTTTGTGATACCTATGCTGAGACTCACGGTCTCATTTATAATGTTAAAAAACTGTAATATTGGTGTTTCGCGCTGGATCAAAAATTGAAACGATTCCTCCTGTTAATTTGAGGAACGTACAGTTAAACAGGGTATTCCAGTTTAGGTATCTTGGTCACGTATTAAGTGAGGATCTGACTGATGATGCGGACATAGAAAGAGAGAGAAGGGCATTGGCGGTTCGCTGTAACATGCTGTCCCGTAGCTTTGCACGCTGTACAGAAGAAGTTAATATAACACTTTTCAAAGCCTTTTTTCAATCATTTTACACGTGCAGTCTATAGGTTAAGTATACACGGAGAGCCTACAATGCTCTTCAGGTACAATATAACAATGCCATCAGGATGCTGATGGGACTTCCGCGGTATTGTAGCGCTTCAGGGATGTTTACAGCGTACGGTACGGACGACTTTTATGCTATTATTCGAAAAGAATTGCATCCCTCATGCGCAGGGTTCGTGGGAGCTCCAATAGCATTCTGAGGGCAATATCTGATAAATTTGATAGTCCCATCCTGTGGCACTGGATGCGTATGCACTTGCATGTGCCTGGTGTCAGGGGGTGCCGAAAATAAAAATAATTGTAATTAAAATTGTGTGTGTAATAATTTAAGACTAACATAGGTTAAGCTTATTACTAACATAATTATGGACTATATGTGGGTCTGAAATAAATTATTATTATTATTATTATTACAACAAAATTTGATTCACACCTGTGCTTTATTGGTGATTTTAAATTAGGTAATATAAATTGGATTTTGATTTTGCACTACCGTATAACGTTGAAACTAAAAGACACAATTTTAGGAAAGCCGATTATGCTCAGATCCGCCTTTGTTTAGCCGAATGCGATTGGGATGAAATGTTTCATGACATGAGTGTAAATGAAATCACAAACTTATTTTATGATCTAATTAATAATTTAATAAAAAAATAAGTAATAATTCTGCTCCTCCTTGGTTTAATGTTTCATTAAAGAGAATGTTACGCGCAGGAGAACATAAGAAAGCGGTATAAAAAATATAGGAATCCCATGTACGATGTTTGAGCTGCGGCTACTTAGTAAGCGTTGCTGCGCACTAACAAATAAATCTTATAAAAATTATATAAAGAAGACAGAAGATAGTATTAAGTCGAATCCTAAAGGTTTTTGGTCATTTATCAAGGCAAGGAAGGGCGGGAAAAGTAATTATCCTTGTACAATGACTGATGGTAATAAGAAATCATCTAGTCCTGGGGAAATCTGCGTCTTATTTGCATCCTACTTTGGTGCTGTGTATAATGCTCAAGAGAACATAAACTCAGAGTTGAATGTCAGCCAATGGAATTTGATTTGCAATTACAGCCTCGAACTAACTGCTCCCTACCTTAGCAGAGATCAGATACTGAAGAGCATCAAGTTCCTAGAACATAACAAGGGCTCAGGACCAGATTGTGTCCCTCCTTTATTCATTAAAGCATGTGCGGATGAGCTAGTGTCGCCTATATATCTAATTTTTAAGAAGTCTCTTCAATCCAGCCTATTTCCAGATGTTTGGAAATCCGCTAAAGTTGTTCCCATTCACAAGGCTGATAACGTCGAGGTGGTAGGTAATTATAGGCCTATTTCAATTCTGTCAACTTTAAGTAAAATCTTTGAATCTCTTGTCTATCCTGTGCTGCAGAACCACTTGAATCATTATCTTACTGAGTGGCAGCACGGTTTTGTTAGGTTTAGGTCAACCTGTACCACCGACCTTGTTCACCGAAACTTTGGTAGAGGCAGTAGATGACGGTAGGGATGTTGATGTAATATATACGGACCTTAGTAAGGCATTCGACAAAGTACCTCATAATATTCTTATATCTAAATTGCGCGCATATGGTATTACTGGCTCATTATTGGGATGGTTGGAATCGTATCTGGATAATCGTAGTTTTAGCGTGGTCGTTAATGGTTTTCAGTCTGCACCATACAAAATTACGTTGGGGGTTCCTCAGAGATCACATTAGTCCTCTGCTTTTCAGTGTCTTCATTAATGACATCCCTAGTTGCTTTCAGTACTCCATACCATTTATGTATGCCGATGATTTGAAATTGGTTGGCATCTGAGAAACTCTGGAGGACATCGAACAGTTTCAAAGTGATGATGACTGTATGGTAAATTGGTGTCGAGACAATGGTATGAACCTGATCAAAAATAAGTGCTACCATATGAAATTCAGTATAAATATCAAGTCGCTGAACTCATTATACAAAATTAACGGCGTCATCATTAAGAAAACAGAGGAAGTTAGAGACCTGGGAATAGTGTTCGATAAAAAATTAACCTTCGTTCCCACATAGAGAATATTACAAAAAGGGCGTGTAGAATGCTAGGCTATGTTTTGCATAACGCTAAAGTGTTTAAAAATAATAACGTTAAGATCCTACTGTATAACAGCCTCGTACGAAGCATAATTGAGAATTGCAGTGTAGTATGGAGGCCACACTACGCGACACATTCCTTACGATTGGAACGTCTACAAAAAAAGTTCGTAGCAAATTTGGCCTATCGTAATGGTATTCACAAAAAATTCGGTCTTACGAAAAACGATTATAGTTCTTTAAAATTTTATCCCAGGAAAATCGGAGAAATTTGCTTGACCTGTCATTTCTTGTTAAAATTTTTAACTAAAAAATTATCTGACCCCCTTGCTCCGAAAATTTAAATTTCGTGTTCCATTGCGTCCAAAGAGAGGGGGAGGACACGGTAATCCTCTAATCCGGCAACATGTTCTATCACCGGGAGGGCGACCATCTGTCCCAAGGAGGTGTCGGATTTATCGTCCATAAGTCTCCTGCTAACAACGTTATAAAGATTGGGAGTGTGTCAACGAGGGTTGCGTACTTTATACTCAGAATCACCAAACGGTATTCGTTGAAGGTCATACAGGTTTACGCACCAACCTCGGCACACCCCGATGAGGAGGTGGAGGAAATGTATGAGGATATCTCTAGAGCCATGCATTCCTCCAAAACCCACTATACGGTGTTAATGGGAGACTTCAACGCAAAACTAGGCACAAGAGAAAACGGTTAGCTGAAAGTAGGGAAATTCGGAATAGGGCAACGGAACCCAAGGGGCCAGCTGCTGGCTGACTTCATGGAGAAAGAGGGACTCTTTATGATGAACTCTTTCTTCCAGAAGCGGCCCCACAGGAAGTGGACCTGGTCGAGCCCCGACGGTTCGACAAAAAATAAGATTGACTTCATTATGACGACCAGACGACAACTGTCCAGTGATGTCTCATTGATCGCGAGGGTGAAAACTGATAGCGATCACCGAATGGTAAGAGGCACACTGAACCTAAACGTTAAGTCGGAGAGGTCTCGTCTAATGAAGTCAACGCTCCGTCTCCCTCGTGCTTTAATTCAAAGTCCCGAAACCATTCAGCTCGAGTTACAAAACGGTTTTGAGTGCCTAGAAGACTGCAATGAAGTGGACGATATAAATGATAAGCTCGTGGAAACTGTAAATGCGGTCGGAGCTGAGTTCTGCAAGAGCCGCCGCAGAAGAACACAAAAACTCTCCGATCACACTCTTAATCTTATGGCTGTTAAACCGCATATGAAGCTGCAGTCTTCAGTAGATTTGACAGCATACAGGCAACTGCACATACAGATCTCTAAATGCATGCGGCGAGACTTACGCAACTTTAATACTGGTCATATTGAAGAAGCGATCGAGCGGAACCAGGGCTCCAAAGTCTTTGCCAGAGATCTGTCTGCCAGAAAGAGCCAACTGTCGAAGCTGAAGACCGAATGTGGCAGCGTCGTTTCCGGGACACCTGAGATTTTGAGTGAGATTGAGAGGTTCTATGGGCAGCTGTACACATCATCGTTGGAGCCACGCAAGTGTGGTAACGATCAAGAGCGAGTCTTATCCGACACTATTCCGATGATATCCCGGACGTCAGTCTGAGCGAGATTAGAATGGCTCTCCAGCACCTTAAAACGGCAAGGCCCCAGGCGAGGATGGAATTACGGCGGAGCTTCTGAAGCGGGTGGAAAACCGGTACTTGAAGTCCTTCAGAAGCTCTTTAATTCCGTCACCATGGTGGCACTACACCGGAGGCGTGGAGCAGAAGTGCGGTGGTCTTGTTCTTCAAGAAAGGCGACAACGCTCTCTTGAAGAACTACAGACCGATTTCCTTCTGAGCCGCGTCTGCGTGCTGTTTTCGAGTCATTACGAATCGTCTCGCACGCAGACTCGACGACTTCCAGCCTCCCGAACAAGCCGGTTTCCGAAAAGGCTTTAGCACCATAGACCACATACTTACCCTTCGGCAAATTGTACAGAAGTCCGAGGAGTACAATTTTCCACTATGTCTGGCGTATGTGGACTATGAGAAAGCCTTAGATTCCGTCGAAGTTTGGGCGGTGCTGCAGTCCCTTCAGCGGTGCCAAGTTGACTGTCGCTATATCGAAGTGCTGAAGTGTTTGTACAGTAGGGCTACGATGGCTATCCGAGTACAGAACCAGAGTACGAAACCTATCCAACTGCAAAGGTGTAAGACAAGGTGACGTGATATCTCCGAAACTCTTCACCGCTGCATTGGAAGACGTTTTCAAGCTACTGGACTGGAAAGGATACGGTATTAACATCAATGGCGAGTACATCACTCACCTTCGATTTGCCGACGATATAGTCCTTATGGCAGAATTGCTGGAGGACCTAAGCACTATGCTCAATGACCTCAATAGTGTCTCCCAACGGATAGGTCTTAAGATGAACATGGACAAAACAAAGATCATGTTTAATGTCCATGTCACACCTATGCCGGTAGTTGTTGGGAGCACTAAGCTCGAAGTTTTTGACGAGTATGTTTACCTGGGACAAATAGTCCGACTAGGTAAGTCCAACTTCGACCGGGAGGTCAATCGACGGATTCAACTCGGTTGGGCAGCGTTCGGAAAATTACGGCACATCTTCTCGTCAGGTATACCTCAAAACTTAAAAATGAGACTGTACAACCAGTGCGTGTTACCAGTGATGATCTATGGAACTGAGACGTGGTCTTTCACTGCTGGCCGCATGAGGATGCTCAAGGTCGCTCAGCGAGCTATGGAGAGGGCTATGCTCGGAGTTTCTCTGCGTGATAAACTTAGAAATGAAGATATCCGCAGTAGAACCAGAGTGACCGACATAGCCCAACGGATTAGTAAGCTGAAGTGGCAATGGGCCGGCCATATACCTCAAAGAACCGACAACCGATGGGGGAAAAAGGTTCTCGAGTGGTAGCCTCGTACTGGCGGATGAATGGTAGGCCGTCCCCCCACTAGATGGAGTGACGACCTGGTAAGATATGCAGGAAGTCGATGGATGCAGGTGGCTCAGGACCGTGTTTTGTGGCATTCCTTGGGGGAGGCCTATGTTCAGCAGTGGACTTGTGAAGGGCTGTGATGATGATGATGATAATGATGATGTTCCATTGAGAATTCCTCGCGCTCCGATTACTCCGCTTTGCCCTCCATTTAGGAAATCTGTCTTATTTGCAAACTCCCCAATTCCAAGGTTGTGCAAATTGGTCAATGGACATAGTGACTTAGTTGACATTCACGCCGACTCATTTGCCAAAATTTAACTTTAGTCTAGCTTTAGTCTGGTCTGAAACCAACAAATAAATTATAGTTTTTACTATATACTTATTTTCATTACACTTAGCTACATAAGTTAGTTCTTAAGCCATTTTGTTAAATACAGTGTAATCGAACATGGTGAACCTTAATAAATAATTTTCTAAACTTAACACCCAAAATCATGGCAACACTGCGATCTCAAGCACAATCGCGAATGCTCATTAAAATAATTTATATACATTCTAACATATTGTGCATTGTGAATCAACCTATATTATGTAGTTAAGTTTAGGTTTAAAGAATTTATTTCCATAAGAAACAGAGTTTCACTTACAATGAGATACACAGCAAATTACATATACGAAAAAGTGTTACTGCCTCTGGTGCTTATTAAAAATTTATGACTGTTTCATATAAAATTTATGATTAAATAATAGAAGAGAGTAATATGCAAAAACATATTGTTTGAGCTTACTTTTTAACATATTATTAACATTGTCACATTCTTATTAATGTCATTTGGCAAGTCAATGTACAGCTGTACTCTTAAGTGTAAAATTGTTTTTCTTCCGTATTTAGTAGAATAGAATAGAATAGAAATAGAAATGGAATAATTTTTATTCAATATTGATTACATGTAATTCTTATTGTAAGTCATCACTGGTTCGGAAAAAGCCTCTGTCCTGGGAAGAACTAGCAAGAAACCCAGCGAGACTTTTTTTAAGTAAATTATACAATATGAAAGGTTTTACAAACTATTTACAAAATTTATTTTAGAAAAAGCTGGGAAGCGACCACTTGATTACCAGGGTTATTATTAACCATTTATTTACATTATAATTTATATTTTATATTATAATAACTCTTTTTTATAAAGTTTTTGTTTAATAAATTATTTATACTTGGTAATAGAGAGACCTTGTATATTTTCTTAGACTTAATAGCGTATACATTGCCCCAAGAATGAATTACTGACTCTGTGGAGTCGAGAAACTATCACAGGTATCACTAGCTTGTGTTTGTTCACTTAATGTTTACAGTCTCTTCTTTATTAAAACTACTTTTGTTTTTGTGAACGTACATTAAATTTTCGTAATTATACTAATAGGCTAATTATACAAAAGTTAATATATTTATTTCTTTAAAATTTTCTCTGAGAGACCCTCTCGGTTTTAGATTGTAAATAGCTCTTATGGCCCTCTTCTGCAAAACAAAAATAGTTTTTAAATCAGCCGCATTTCCCCATAGCAAAATCCCAAAAGATATTATGATATGGAAATAACTGAAATAAACTAATCTAGCTGTCTTGACACTAGCGAGACCTTTAATCTTTTTTACAGCATCAGCTGTAGAGCTCAGTCTGCTTGTGAGTTTGAATATAGGTAGTTCGTTTATTAGCGAGTTCAAGTTTGTTTGTTTCTTCGGTTGTGCGTATTTGTCTTTTTGAATTGGTGCGTATTTTGAAGTGGATAGAGTTACAGTTCACTTTTTATTGACCGACTCAAATATAAATATTTATTTAAGCTTTACACGCCCGCCGTTTGTAGTTTATGATTTGTCTCCGCATGCTAAAGTCGTAAAGCAGTCGAATTACGAGTCGAATCGACGACTTACTCGAATTTATACTTACGCGATTCTTTCTGTAGTGCGTCTATAAATCGAATAAAAAATCGGTAAAACGTAAAATGTAGAATTATATTTGCACGCGATTGCACGCGATTTTGTATTTTACTATATCTAAAGTTAAACTGTTACCGTCACAGTTACAGCCCACAAAAAGTCTACTGCTAAATATAGGCTTCCCCATAGATTGCATCATAGGATATTGCCATGTTGGACAAACTTAACAAGCTCAAAATAATAAAAATCTTCGGTTGCCAAGCGTGGCAACTACGGCAAATATCCCTTTATAGCAACCTATAGAAGAGGCCTATATTCAGCAGTGTTAATTTAACATATCATAATTTTGTTTAAGGACGTATATATGTTCCAAACGCTGATTAGCTCAAAACAGTACTTTTCAAACCTGTTAATATCCATCAAAGGCTTATCTTAAACAAATGATTATTACTCATAACTTTAGGAAATTTTATGTTCTAAATAGCTGTCAGGGTTATTTTTTATATTAATGCAGTATTTGTGGATGCTATCAAGAAAACTAAACAGAGGTTTTCTTAATTTCCCTTTTAGCGTCAATATGAATTATCTGAAATGGCTAACAATTTTACGAAATAAAAGATACAGTCTATTTGACAAACCCCAAGAAAAATAAATACTGAAAAGATATTTTGATTTAGTTTATATACTTAAGAAATTAAAAATTAAAACGAAGTGAAACTTTTATGAAAATGCTGTGGATAAAACGATTATTTTCATCGATTTATGTTGCTTAATTTAATGAAATAATAGCTGAATATGTTAGAAGACCATATTTTTAAACCGTTACCCTATAAAATTAAAAATAAAATAGCTTTATTTTTTCTATACATATTTTTTTTATAGGAGAGGGGGCAAACGAGCACGCGGCTCACCTGATGGTAAGTGACTACCGCCGCCCATGAACAACTGCAACACCAGGGGAACCAGAGGAATTGCAGATGCGTTGCCGGCCTTTTAAAAAGGAGTAAGCTCTTTTCTTGAAGGTCCCTAAGTCGTATCGGTCCGGAAAAATCGCTGGTGGTAAACAATTCCACAAGGAAGTTGTGCGAGGAAGAAAACATCTTCTAAATCGCAAAGTGGTGGACCGCCAATCATCCAGATGGTGTGGATGGTATCGGGAGTTCTGCCGCGATATGCGTTCGTGAAATTAAGCGGCTGGGATTAATCCGAACAATTCCTCAGAGCACTTCCCGTGGTAAATGCGAAAGAAAATGCAAAGAGATGCAACATCTCTTCGCAGCGCCAATGAATCGAGCCGATCGGAAAGTACTCGGTCGTCGACGATTCGAGCCGCTCTGCGCTTGATGCGGTCAAGTGGAAGGAGCTGGCACTGGGGAGCCCCAGCCCAGAGATAGGAACAGTATTCCATGTGAGGCTGAACCTGCGCCTTGTAAAGTTGCAGGCGTTGTGCCGGCATGAAATACTGTCCCGCTCTGCTGAGCACGCCAAGCTTTTTAAAGGCCAAAATTGTAAAATTGTAAAATTACTATAAAACCACAATAAAATTCCGCATTTGGATCAATTCAAATTAAACGGCCGCTAGGCTTCCCAGGGAGAGGTCACGTCGCTCGGCACTCTGCCTGACGTTTGCCATGCATACGCAGATAGTGCACTATTATATAGTATTATCGACAAGTCTTAGTCCATCATAAAGTGAAATATTTTATTATTATTTTTGATGGCCGATGATATTTATTTTAAAGTGACAACAAATTATGACTCAGGCGTAATGGGAAATAAAACCAAGCTATTTTCAGCAAATAAAAGAAAACGAAAAAATTAAGAGCATTTATTTAAAAGTTTGCTAAATTTGTATTAAATAGGTTTGTGTGCTTACTAGTTTATGGCTTAACTTCAGGCAAAGTAAGAAAATCAAAGGGCCGATGATATAAGAACGGAAAAGGTTAAAAAGTAATGAGATTTTGTTTTATTATTTATCTTTAGGTAGTAATGTTGTTTTTTTTTTAACTACATGAGGTAAAATGTGCAGTTAAAGAATGGAAGCCAAAAGATAGGAGAATGATTGAAATGTCTTGAGCAGCAGTATTAATAAAGAAAAAAGAGCTGACCTTCATTAAAATTATAAACTTCTTTGCAAAATGTGTGTTGATAATTTAAAGCTCGAAAAAGTGCTCTAAGGCGATAATAAAATGGGCGTAAATCAGGAAGATTTAGCAGGATATATATCTACTAGTGCTGGATATATCCAGATTCATATTGTTCTTACCTATGGATACATCACATCGTGCCTCTGCGGTTGTATGAAGCACCGCGTAATTAAGTTTGTCGATGGTGGGAACAAACGGCAGAGCAGAGGTTGAGGCTAGGAAAGAAGAGGTGGAGCGTGTAAAACTCATCGGAAATATGTCGTCTCAAGAAATACCAAAGATAGCCGTAATTGCAGACGCATGTTGAGTAAACGTTCATAAGGCACAAGCTACGGTGCTTCCTCTAACGCAGCGAAAATTGGTGACCTGCACAGTAAAGAAGTCTTGTACTGTTGGTTCAAAAATTAATATTCTGTCACATGTTTCCGATCATAAAACAAAGGAATTGAGCCACCAGATTATATATCATTCATGAAATTTTGTGGGTTCAACAGGTAGAAGGTCTTTGTCAGACCACGGACCTATACTTATAACTACTTGAACTTATATTATGACAGTTGTTGAAGTCCCCAGAACAGAAAAAACATTATACAAAGGAGCACTGTTTTACAGAGTGCCAACTCTCTCTCTTGAAAATTAGAAGAAAAGTTGACAGCTTCATGGTTTGCCAGACTTTGCAAGCGGCTTTAAAATACCAACTGTGCTCTCCTTGTAATACAATTACTGTGTGGCGACGATTTAAGCATTGTTATATCTATAAAAAATTGCAAGAACAACGAGCGTAAAGCATCCCGAGAATAAGAAAGGGCTTTAAATGTTAACACACATAACTAGTTTACAAATATATCACAAATATTTATTTCTGGGTGCTAGTCCAGATGGCAAATGTAAACCTGATTCATTAGAAGTGAAATACCCATGATTCGATTATAGTATAGAACACGAAAAAGCAATTAAACAAAATAAAATTGACTTTTGTTTGTATAAATCTGACGTTTTCACAGTCAACACAAAAATCAAATGTTAAAATATGTGTATATTTGCCTGTGGATAGGCGACGGTAAAATTAAATTTGAATTTATAAAAAGAGACGACCAGTTCTGGAAGGAAGATGTGGAGGGACTTTAGTAATTTTTTTACAATAACTGCTTACCTCCAGAGCTAGTTGATAGGCGAGATATTTAAAACTAAGATATCATAGCTCACATACGAATAAAAACATACCGATAAAATAACTTGTAAAAGCAAATATTTACATGTTTTATTTTTGAATTTTAGAACATAGATTCCTCACTCACACATGCACATACAATCGATACATGTACGGTTTTTTTTTTGTTTTATCTACACTAATATTATAAAGAGGAAAACTTTGTTTGTTTGTTTGTTTGTTTGTTTGTTTGATTGTAATGAATAGGCTCATAAACTACTGGACCGATTTTAAAAATTCTTTCACCATTCGAAAGCTACATTATCCACGAGTAATATAGGCTATATTTAATTTTGAACAAAAATAGGGTTCCGTAAGATATTAGGGTTTTTCGGACACAAGGTGTAAAAAATCAACCAAAAAAGTTACTTATTTTGCGTACCCTGCCTAAACTATTAAAGATAGAACCATAAAATGTTCTAAATAATTGTAGATCTTATAAATATCTACAAAAAAGTCCGCGACACACTATACCTATCTATGTCGAGTGAGGCACAATAACCATTTTTATTGAAAATCTTTATTTTTTTGGACTACATTTAAACGCGTTTATTTTACTCATGCTATTAATCCTTATCAAAATAAATTATTTCATCACTAGGTAAAGTTAATGTAGATAATATTTGGTCTTTGAATGATTAAAATTGGACGTTTGGTTCTGAAGTTATAGCGAAATTAAAATATTACGATTTCTGCTGCACGGCCCGTTGCGAAGTAGGCGTTACCAAGGCCCGGTGAGCGTGTGGGAGGGGGAGTTTAGATCTATGAGTAAGGTACCCGCGCGGTTCAGTCGCGCGGTCCAGTCGCGCGGTCGGCTCCCTACGCAGCGGTCGTGCGTGAAGTCTAATAATTTTCGTGCGATTTTTTTTAGGTTTCGTTCTTTAAACTACACCTACGCAAAAGTTCTTCTCAGAGCTAAACAACAGTTCTTCTTAGAGCTAAACAACAGTTCTTCTTAGAGCTAAACAACAGTTCTTTTCAGGGCTAACCAACAGTTCTTTTCAGGGCTTACCAACAGTTCTTTTCAGGGCTAACCAACAGTTCTTTTAGAGCTAGAATATTACACGCTAATAACATTATCTTAAACATTTGAAAATGCCTAAGAGCCAGGTCTCAACTTTCTAAACATAGTTCTCAAGCACGGGCAGCAAAAATACGTCGTATGGGAGAATCTTCACCTGAACGTTCACAACGCCTTGCTGAACAAAATCAGAGAAACTCTCAGGTACGCGCACGAGAGTCGAGTGTCGAACGTTCAAAACGCCTTGCAAAACAAAATCTGAGAACCTCTGAGTTACGTGCACGAGTCGAGGCTGGAGCGTTCCCAACGTCTTCATGAACAAAATGTAAGAACCTCTGACTTACGCGAACGAGGTCGAGTGTCGAGCGTTCGCAACGCCTGCCGTACAAAGCTTGAGAACCTCTGAGCTACGCGCTCAAGAGTCGAGGCTGGAGCGTTCCCAACGTCTTCATGAACAAAATGTAAGGACCTCTGACTTACGCGAACGAGAGTCGAGTGTCGAGCATTTTTAACAAACATACGTAAATACAATAGTCTTTTTCAAATGACTTCGTTTGGCGCAAAAGAAATCAGGGAAGGAAATTTTATGCCCACTTTTAAAATTGAAGGACAAGTGTATCATCTAATTGGTAGCCTTTTACCACCATCAGGCCAAAACCCACAGTTCTTGCAAATATATTTTATTTCGGATGCAGACCAGTTATCGTTGCGATCAAGCATCGCACCAACCTTAAAATGGATTTAATTCACGAATTACAGACCGCTTTAAATAATCATAACGTGTACATACGAAGTTTTAAACAAAACTTAGAACTTAACTCCTCAGATAATTTAAAGTTAATTATTCATTCAGATCGCACTCCACAGACAGCACACAGAGGCAGATATAATGCTCCTACTGTAAACGAGGTAGCTGTTCTCTTGGTCGATGAAGACAAAGGTCCCAGGGATATAGTCTTACACGGTAGAGACGGGCAGCTCAAAAGAGTTTCTGAGCTACATCGGTCCTATGATCCACTACAGTATCCTATAATGTTTGTGACAGGAGAAGACGGTTATTATTTGACTATCCCTCAGCAGGGTTCTGCGCGTAATAAAACTGTTTCGTGTATGCAATTTTATGCATTTAGATTAATGATTAGAACTAACTCTTTTAATCCGTTACATTATTACAGAGACTTATTTAGTCAATATTGTGTTGACATGATGGCGAAAATGATATCGGAAAGATTAAATTATATTTGTCGGAATCAACAAAGACTGAGGGCTGATGACTACATTCATCTCAGAGATGCCTTAAATCATGACGCAAATGTTGACCCATCAAATATCGGTCAACATGTCATATTGCCATCGTCATTTACGGGTTCTCCGCGTTTCATGCACGAGAAAACGCAGGACGCGATGACGTACGTTCAAATTATGGTAGACCTGACTTATTTGTCACTTTTACATGTAACCCCGAATGGCCTGAAATAAAAGCCGAGCTGCTACCAGAACAACGGTCTTTCGACCGTCATGACATAATTTCACGTGTATTTCATTTAAAGATGAAGAAATTCATCAAATTATTTGTCAAAGAACAGATATTCGGTAAAGTAAAATGTTATATGGCAAGTGTGGAGTGGCAAAAGCGCGGTTTACCTCATTGTCATTTGCTGTTCTGGCTAGAAACTAAAATACAACCAGATGAGATCGACAGTGTCATAGTTGCGGAGCTACCCGATCAACAAATTGATCCGGTACTACACGACATTATAACTAAAAATATGGTACATGGACCCTGCGGAGAACATAATTTAGCTGCACCATGCATGAAGAACGGTGTCTGCACAAAAAAATACCCTCGCCGTTTCATGAACGATACCCAGACCGGAGAGGATGGGTATCCAGTTTATCGTAGCACTACGCTACAAATCAGGGGCAACATGGTGACGATAGATAATAGGTGGATTGTTCCATACTCCCCGCTACTATGTAAGACTTTTAACGCTCATATAAACGTGGAGTATTGCCACTCTGTCCAAGCCATTAAATATATATGTAAGTATATAAATAAAGGTTCAGATCAGGCAACTTTTAGCCTTAGAAACCCACACGATGAGGTCGAAAACTATTTATATGGCAGGTACATAAGCACATCTGAAGCTGTCTGGCGCTTATTTGAATTTCCATTCACGAGCGGCATCCTACTGTAGTGCATTTGGCCGTTCATCTAGAGAACGGTCAAAGGTGTATTTACACCAGGGACAGCTCATCAAGTTGTCCAAAACCCACGCAATACCACATTACTGGCATTTTTGCTCTCTGTAATGAAGATGAATTCGCGAAAACTCTTCTGTATCATGAAGTCCGCAATACTATACATGGGCAAATAATACATTCACTAGAAGGAAGCGTGGTGAAGATGTAGTTGGACATCCGGGGATAAAAAGATGCCGCTTTAGGTAGAGTCTACGGGATACATCCATCCCAATCAGAGTGTTTTTATCTTAGGATTCTACTGCACCACGTACGCGGTCCGACCTCATTTGCATACCTTAAAACTGTAAACGGTATTGTCAAAGAGACGTATCAAGCAGCTTGCCGTGACCGAGGTTTACTTGAAAACGATGATCATTGGGGTAACACTTTAAGTGAAGCTTCGTTATCACATTGTCCAAAAAAACTAAGGGAGTTGTTCGTAGTCATACTTTTATTTTGTCAACCATCGGAACCATTGAAGTTATGGGATACTTTCAAAGATCAGTTCTGTGAAGATATTAGACATCGTATCAGACAACAAAATCAGGATAACACTTCACCCTTCACTGAAGTCATTTATAATGAGTATTAATTGAAATAGAAAACAAACTTCTAGAACTAAACGACAAAAATTTAAGTGATTTTGGATTACCTTCTCCCGTTCGTACCCAGAATAATACTATTGACACAATGGTACAACAGTATAACAGCAATGATCTAACAGCGTTTGTTAATGACAATGTGCCAAAATTAGTACCAGATCAAAGACATGCTTATGAGACTATTGTGGACAGCGTGAACAATAACATGGGAAGATTATTTTTTGGACGCACCAGGAGGCACCGGAAGACTTTTCTCGCAAATTTGATACTTGCTAAGATACGGCAATCAGGAAGATAGCGATTGCAGTTGCTTCGTCAGGAATTGCTGCAACTCTCTTGAACGAAGGAAAACTGCTCACTCTACGTTTAAACTCCCGCTATCCGTATCTTTAGATCAACGGTCTACGTGCTCTATTCGGAAAAATGGGCCTCTTGGTAAGTTGCTGCAAGACGCGTCGTTGGTAATATGGGATGAATGCACCATGAGTCATAGAGCTCATGTGGAGGCCGTGGACCGTACTTTAAAGACCTCCAGCTCTGCTAATGTCATGGGTGGTATCACTTTTGTATTTGCTGGAGATTTCCGACAAACGCTTCCTGTCGTCAACAGAGGTACGCGAGCAGATATTATGAAGGCATGTTTAAAATCGTCTCACCTTTGGACATCTGTTCAACATTTGAATTTGCGTACTAATATGAGCTCATCTACATGGAAATACGCATAGCAATTTTCCACAACAGCTGCTGAAACTGGGAAGGAATTTTTCCATCTTTAAATTTGGGCACCGATTATGGTTACTTTGGATGAGTCTCTAGGGCAAATAGTCTATAATTTAGATAGTCTGATAGATGCTATATATCCTGACATCGAAAACTTACATCAAAATGATTTTCGTTGGCTGTGTTGTAGAGCAATAGTTTCTCCCAGGAATGAAACAGTCAACGAAATAAACAATTTAATTATGCAGAAAGTACCGGGTGAAGTTAAGTGCTATAAATCCATAGACACCGTCACTAACATCGAGGACGCAGTGCACTACCCCCAGGAATTTTTAAATTCTCTGAACCCCGCTGGGCTTTCACTGTCGTTAAAAGTTGGCACGCCGATAATGCTTCTCAGAAATTTAAGACCCCCCAACATGTGTAATGGCACGAGACTTCTTATAAAGGAGCTAAAAGATAATTTAATAGTTGCGAAGATTATCACCGGCCCTGCAGCTGGTGAATTAGCTCATATACCAAGAATACCCATGATCCCTACTGATTTGCCTATACCCTTCAAAAGGCTCCAATTTCCAGTAAAAATTTCTTTCGCACTCACGATAAACAAATCCCAGGGCCAAACATTCAAATTAGTAGGAATTGATTTACGAAAAGAATGTTTTACGCATGGGCAACTTTACGTTGCCTATCACGAGTCAGGGCTCCCGACCATCAGTATATTTTGTTACCAGAAAATAATATAACGTCAAATGTTGTGTATAGAGAAGCTCTACAATAATAGCTTAAGTTTTCTATCCTAAAACAACAGGTTGCACTCCGGGACTTAACAAATAACATCCACAGAAAGAAAATCTGTTCAGCCTGCGGATAGTGACTGCTTCGTCGATGTTAGTGTCGGTGTCTGTGAATTGACCTGGGAATCATTTTGTTTGCTGACCGTGTCTTTCCTGGGTAGGCTTTTTGCAGCGGTAACCGACATCCACGCGGGCGGAGCCGCGGGCGACCGCTAGTTCTTTAATAAAACGTTACCTCCACACTACGATTTTCTCCTGTATCGTGGAGGCAGGTTACAAACATAAATTGCACAAGGACAAACATCCAGACCCGGAACAATTATTTGTAGGCCATACAAATACTTGTTCCGTGCGGGATTCGAACCCGCGGCCCCCAGCGCAACAACTCATTGCTAAGCCTCTGCGCCATGGAGCTATCAACACGTAAAACACGTAAAATACGGTAAAACAGCCGCAAGCCCACTCGTGCTCGTGGTGTCCTATAAAAAATATTTTTTAATATTGCTGAACTGCCCACTCTAAAATTTACAAATAATATGAACATTATTATCATGCCAGATACCAAATGCGATTGCAATGTTTCGCCAACTAACTTTACTTAATACTTGTAAAATTAATAATACTTCAAGTATCTTCATACCAACAAATAAAGAAAAACGGACCTTTGCGTACGTTTCAAGGGATGCTAAATTCAAGCCAAAACCACTCACCTTATTACAAGAACACGCACTAACTTACATGTATGCATTTAAAATCATTTGCAACCATTAACATGGTTTTAGGTGCATCCATGTGTGCATCTATCAGTAAACTTTTACGGGCTGATAAAGAAAAAAAAGAAAAGAGATGTATTCGAGAGTGCGTGTCAAGTAATTGTGCATGGTTTCAGCTACACTTAAAATATACGCAGCGCTCCGTCTTTCTTCATTTGCTGGTCTGATCAAGTATCAAGTTTAGTTAGTTTTGATGTATAAAATATAGCGGAAAACTGTTTCAATGTGAGCATGCGTAAGTCAGCTTGCAATTCGAATATCTAAATTCGAGCACGTCAAAAATGTAATTTCGCCCTTAAGTGTCCCTTATATTACACAAACCTTTTCAAGCCACTTTTGAACCCCTATTAATTTGAACTATTAGATCTACACATTTGAAGTTTTGCGTACTTAATAAGGATTCTGACTGCCTCGTTGGTCTAGGGGTCGTAAACGCGAGTCCATTGCGCAAGTGAAGTTGGAGGCCATGGAGGAGGGCAGGCCATATGTTTTGGTGCGCCTTACCTGAGATGGAGATTTTTTTATGGGATAAGGATGAGAAACGAGCACACAGTCCACCTGATGGTAATGGGAAGTGGTTGCTGTGGCCCATAGACATCTACATCTACCCTCGATGACGAAGCAAAATGCAGATGCGTTATCACCTACGACTAAGATGGAATGCCTCGTTTCCAGTAAAACGAGTCTCAAGTTCTCTACACTCACCATACGAAACACAGCAGCGTTAAGCTGCTATTTCACTCTGGTATTCTGTAACATGGGGAGGAGAAGTCCCGAGGAGGGACTGCCATGGAGCGGCCAGTGCTGGTGGGGACGCGGTTGTGTGCGAAAGCGTTCCTGTATCCCTGCTAATATGTGACGAAGGTGGAACACCATGGGATTTTAGTCGTTGCGAGTCCGACATAAGCCGTCCTTGCCCCCGCGATGCGGGTATGCTTAGGCATTTACTCATGTAAAACAAAAGAAAATGGATCGTAAACGCGATTGCTGGTCATGAGGTCCCGAGTTAGAATCCAGGGTCGGGTCAAAATCAGTAATTGGGTGAAATTCTGAGTTGCAGCCCGGAGTCTGGAAGTTAGTGGTGTTTCACCCCCGTGCCTCGAAAAGCACGTAAAGCCGGTCCTGCGCCCAATTTGATTCCGGTCATGTCGAATCACGGTCCCATCGGACTATGGGAGTGAGGGAATAGGGAGTGCACCTGAGCTTGCTCATAAACTTGGGCACTATAACCTGTCCTTCGCAGATGGCTATACTCTGTTTAGATTGGTCGCCATAACCGAAATTCGGTCTGGAGGACATTATATTATATATTTAAGAACTCGGAATACCTAGAATTTTAAATCACTTTTATTAATAGAAAAAGGGTTACGTTGACGTTCCATCCACTCGTCCTTTTAGAAAGGAGTAAGCTCTTTTCTCGAAGGTCCCTAAGTCGTATCGGTCCGGAAAAATCGCCGGTGGTAGACAGTTCCACAGAAAAGTTGAACGAAGAAGAAAACTCCTAGTAAAACGGACATTGGTAGACCGCCAAGCATCCAGATGGTGAGGATAGTATTGTGAATTTTGACGCAATGTGAGTTCGTGAAATTTGGCGGCTGGAATCAATCCGAATAATTCCTCAGCGCACTCCCCGTGGTAAATGCGATACAAAATGCAAAGAGATGAAACATTACTTCGCAAGGCCAGTGAATCGAGCCGATCAGAAAGAACTCGGTCATCACACTCACAATTTGAGCCGCTCTGCACTGGATGCGGTCAATTGGAGTGAGCTGGCACTGGGGTGCTTCGGCCCAGAGATGAGAAAAGTATTCTATGTTAGGCCGAACTTTCACCTTCTAAAGTTGCAAGCGGTGTGACGGCATGAAATACTGTCCCATTCTGCTGAGCACGCCAAGATTTATAGAGGCTAATTTAGAGCCTTTCCTTCCAAATAACAACGAAACTGCACGTCATTCGATATGCCGTTGACGCCGAGGATTGCGATGCTAGCTGAGGCAGCAAGGGGAGTGCCCTGACATTAAAGATATACGTCAAAGGGTTTCTTTGTAGCGGTAAACGCGCAAACTTGTGTTTTCTGAGGGTTAAACTGGACTAGATTTAATTGTTCCCAATCCGAGACATTGTTTAACAACGACTCGACTTCAGACACAAGTTTTTTTCGGTACTCGACGACGTGATTCCGAAAAATATTGGCACGGCCAGTGTAATCCCATATCCCATAATCGCCTCTTACGTGTTACGAGGGGTGAAAGTCGGGTGATGTGATCCCTTTCAACGCCATGACATGGCTGTCCATATTCAAGCAGCATATATTAATTCCCTACTACGCAATCGGGGTAAAATAAAAAATTAAAATAAAGGACCACGCTGCTTCGTCCCCGGTCGAGCAGACCTATTTATGCTACAACTATAATAAGATTGCAGCGTGGCTCTACTACGTACAAATCTCACAGAATACCAGAGTAAAATAGCAGCTTAATGCTGCTGTGTTTTGTATGGTGAGTGTAAAGAACCGGAGAAACTTTTTACACTGGAAACAAGGGATGCCATCTTAGTGTTCAGTGGTGACAGCGCATCAGCATTTTGATACTTAATCAATGATTAGATATCTATGGTCCACATCATCCACTTACCATCAAGTTGACTGTGTGCTCGTTAGTCATCCTTAATCAATAAAAAATATAAAATGGGCTTACATTCATCTCCAGGCTTTAGGTTCTTTCATATCCATCAAAAACTAGAAGCTATAAATTAATGACCGGATTTTCAGGAGGAAGGAATTGCTTAAAACAATATGGCTGCCGTTGGTTATTGATTAGTCCTTTCGTAACTGAACAGTATTTTATGTTTTATTTAAATAATGTGTCATCTATATTATTAAATAAATAGTGAAATAGTTTAACTCTTATAATAATACTTTTAAAAAAATTCGCTGATTTTCTTGCTGGTTCTTCTCAGGACAGAGGTTTTTATACTGAAAAAGTAGTAAAACTAAAATTATCTTCATACAAAATAAGGTTGAACGAGCACACAGTCCACCTGGTGCTAATTGGATACTGTAGCCCATAGACATCTACATCTATCCTCGATTAAGAATCAAAATGCAGAAGCGACTTGGGACTTGTTGACTTGACATGTGGCTCATAGACATCTACATTTATCCTTTATTAAGGATTAAAGTGCAGATTCGTTGTCACCCCTGAGGACTATGATGGATTGTCCTTTCCAGTATAATGGGTCTCCCGTTCACTACACTCACCATACGAAACACAGCAGCGTTAAGCCGCTATTTTACGCTGGTTTTATGTCCTTCCCCGGACGAGCCGACCCAGTCGTGCTACAACCATTATATAGCTGCAGTATAGCTTGACCACGTTCAAAAAGTACTTTCAATAACAATTATTTATAATCTATTTTAAAAAATCTAATATCCACTTGTAACTGATTTACAACACTATAAATTTCTATTAAATAACGAAGATTCCTGTAAATAAGCTTGTTAGCCGTAGTGCTAAACCTACAACACGAATTGGTGACAAAAATTTAAAGAATGATTATTTATGACTTAATGGCATGCAAATAACTCCCTCAGCTCATAAGGCAGCTATTTCTATATTACAGACAGACACTCCCATTTTATTTATATGTATAGATGTAGTCCCTGATTAAGAATCAAAGTGTAGATGCGTTGTCACCCCTGTATACCAAGTAACGTGTAAGAGCAGTAAGTTTACGTGGTAGAGCCACGCTGCAACTATATTATAAATGTAGCACGAATGGGTCGGCTCGACCGGGGTAGGACCACGCTCTCACAGAATACCAGCGTAAAATAGCAGCTTAATGCTGCTGTGTTTCGTATGGTGAGTGTGGAGAACCGGAGACCCTTTTTACTGGAAACGAGGCATTCCATCTTAGTCCTCAGGGTGACAACGCATCTGCATTTTGATTCTTAATTGAGGATAAATGTAGATGTCTATGGACCACAGTACCCACTTACTATAAGGTGGACTGTGTGCTCGTTTGTCACCCTATGCTATAAAAAAAAGTAAGAAGAGTCTCTAGTTCCCGGTACACACCTTACGAAACCCCACGCTTTCGCTATGAGGGGGGTCCTCTCCCGGTCGTGCTGCAAGCACCTGCAGAGTTCCACAAACACGTATTTATTTTATTTATTCTATTATTTATTTCAGACAACAAAGGCCCATACATGAACATTCCATTACAGCCAATAAAAGTCCACTACTGAACATAGGGTAGGCTCATAGGGAGGATATTTTGAAGTGTACGTTGTATTCGAATGGAAAGATATGTTGGCAAGCTATCCCACTCATTTTCTCTTTACGTGCAAGCATTACTTACAATGAAGTAAACTATTAGTATGTAGTTATTATAATTATTATGGATTATTAACTTCGAAATTAATATTTCTTGGGAAATTACTTACAGTATTTTCGCTACCATTTATAAAATACTGTTCAAATTATTTATATATTCATAATATAAATTCAAATTATATTAAGTTACATCTTAATATAATTTGAATTTGCTTCTTTATATAAGATATTTAGTCTAATTTATTTGTTAAGCTCAGAGGTTAAGCATCTGCTAATAGCAGCAATTAATTATTACATATTAATTAAAAATAGCAATTTGTTAATAGCAGTTTTAAGAGCTAAGTTACCACGTGTTCGCCGGTGAAGGAAAACATCGTAAGTAATCTTCATGTCTTATATAAAAGCCGAAGCATAAATAAGTGAACTGTACTTTACTGTAATTTACATTTCTCTTTAGATACCTGCTGAGTTAAAAAAAATTAATGTTGCTTAAAAATCACGTTAGTTTTGTTAGTTAAATCAAAATAAGTAAACTTTATGTTCTTTCTAAATCTATGTGTTACAAATATTTAGAAAGAACATAAAGTTGGCGTCTCAGAGGATCATAATGTTGATCTCTCAAAAGAACATAAAGTTGACTAACGTCTTCGGTAGTGCGTTTTACGTTTTATGTTCGTACAGCGTAATACGTAATTCTTTCTTAAAACGAAGGTTATTTTATAATAATATATTTCTTCTAAGGTAGACCTACTTAAATAAAAATGATAACGTTTTTGACAATTTGAAAATAATTAATAATAATAAAACCCAAAATTGTGAGGAATATCTAACATTAGAATTTATTTACATTAGAAATAATAAAATAAGTCTAAAATACAAGAAAGACAAAGAAGTTGAATTCAAAGAGTTAATTTTTTTTTTCGTGATTTGGATAAACACTTTTACTTAACTAAAACTAAAACTAGCCTCAAAGAGTCATCCGGTTATGTAGATTAACGAACATATGCAAACATACCAACAATAAATGACCTAAATAAATATTGTAAAACAAGTACAAGTGTTTATCCAAATCACAAAAATGAAGCTGGAGTTTCACCAAGTGACAACAATCGCCAGTATAAATTAAATAATACTAACTGGTATCCGGTGCGTTGCTACCGCAGAAGAAATTATTGTGGAAATATCGTTTTAAATTTGGAATAGTTATATTGTTTATTTATGAATGATAATACATTCATTGAAGTTGAATGATATATCATTTCAAATAAATTTGTCGTTACGATACGCGCGCTACACACGGTATATTAATTGTACTTTTTTATTATTAAACTAGGCTCAATCTTGACCTCCATCTGGCCCGAGGGCAAAGATGAGGTCTACGATTGAGCGAGTTTGCCCAGAAGAAGCCTGTTAACATATATCTTGAAGATATATGCACTCGAAAAAAGAGGTATTCTATCTTAGTCCTCACGGCTGACAACGCATCTGCATTTAAATTCGCAAACGAATATAGATGTAGATATCTATGGGCCACAGCAACCACTTACCATCAGGTGGACTGTGTGCTCGTTTGTCACCCTTATTCTATAAAAAAAAAAATAGTACATGATATCTTCGCGCGTTCGTGGTTCGTGCGAAGAAGAGAGCTTTTAATTATGCTGCCAAGTCCTGCAAGCGGGTTCTTCGCAGGGCACAATTCGACCATGTCAGTCGTATAGGGGCCAGAGTTGCTTCCTACCCTCCTGGAAGTAAGCAATTTTGGTCCCTGTCGAAGGCTGTTAAATTAAACTTCCGCCGTTCCTCATTGCGTCCCATGCAGAATCCTGATGGAACACTGGCTCACTCCGCGACTGAGAAAGCAAATTTATATGCATCTCTGTTTGCGAGTAATTTTCGTCTAGATGCTGGTTCTAAACAACCGCCAAACCTTCCTCGCTGTGATTCTTTGATGCCGAACAGCACCGTAAGCAGATACGTAGAGCTTTGCAAAATCTGGACATGAATAAGGCCATTTGGCCAGTGGACCTGCTGGTATTCCTGCAAGGGTACTAAAGAATTGTGCGCCTGATTTGTCTCCTGTTCTGACACGCCTGTACCGTCTCTCTCTTAAAACTCGAATGGTGCCCAATTACAACTGGCTGCACATTGGTGCCTTACCAATGTCCATCTATGAGTCAGGTAGACCAGAAGATCACCAGCTGATCGACCCCGACGAAAACCGTATTGACGGTCACTAATCAGCTGGTGATCCTCAAGGTACCGCATGAGCTGGCAGTTTATAACGGACTCCATTATTTTGGAGAACAAGGGGTGATGGCGATAGGCCTGTAGTTGGACGGGTCTGAGCGGTCGCCTTTTAGGATCGGTTGGACAAAAGCTGTCTTCCATGATTTCGGGACTACGCCTAGGGAGTAGGAGTACCGGAAAAGACGCGTTAGAACCGGTGCCAACTCCGGGCACGTCCTCAGCACAATTGGGGATTCCGTCAGGCCCACTCGACTTATGGATGTCCAGGAGAGAGTGCTTTGCGAACCGAGCGCTGTGAGAACCGCACATCCGGCATGGAGCACTCACACCGCGGGATGGTCGGCGGTGTGTTCCCCGTCATCAAGAGTCGAGTTGGACGCAAAGGGAGCCTAAAGGTCGGCTTTCTCTTTTGCGGCGTGGGCCAGTGAGTCGTCCTCCTGTGCAGAGATGGTAGAGATGGCTTACAGAAATTCCTTGGACAGCCTTGGCGAGAGACCAGAATGCACGGGTTCCCGAAGGAAGGCGAACTAGTTTCTCGCCAATTCTGCCTATGTGCTCTGACTTTGCCTTGGCAATAACTCTTTGAAGGACCTGGAGGCGAGTTATACTTCTTTTTAAGCATGCTGGTGTTTACATCCCGAGCCGCCGAAGCCTCAGCCCAGGCCTGATAGCACTCCTGCTTACTGCGTAATGCAGTCTTACAGGACGATATATCATTCAACTTCAATGAATGTATTATCATTCATAAATAAACAATATAACTATTCCAAATTTAAAACGATATTTCCACAATAATTTCTTCTGCGGTAGCAACGCACCGGATACCAGTTAGTATTATTTAATTTCTACTGGCGATTGTTGTCACTTGGTGAAACTCCAGCTTCATTTTTGTGATTTGGATAAACACTTGTACTTGTTTAACAATATTTATTTAGGTCATTTATTGTTGGTATGTTTGCATATGTTCGTTATTCTATGTAACCAGATGACTCTTTGAGGCTAGTTTTAGTTTTAGCTAAGTAAAGTGTTTATCCAAATCACAAAAAATAAAAAATATTAACTCTTTGAATTCAACTTCTTTGTGGAACTATTTTACACTTCTTTTGTTATTTCTAATGTAAATAAATTCTAATGTTAGATATTCCTCACAATTTTGGGTTTTATTAAAATTAATTATTTTTAAATTGTCAAAAACGTTATTATTTTTATTTATGTAAGTCTACCTTAGAAGAAATATGATTATTCTTATCGAAATTTCCAGAACGAAAGAAACCAAAAACGTACCGTGCTTTTTTTTGCGACACCAGCGCCGTACACATCATTAATCCTTTGAGCTGTTTCTGCAGCACTGGTGCCACGGTAGAACTCGTACTCGTAAATATACTGATATTTCATGGTTTCCATTGTGCGGTAATAAGCGACGCCAAAGAATAAAATAATGAGGAAAAAACAAATGAATGACAGTTTTCAAAACTCAAATGTACCAGCTAAATGAATTTATAAATTTGAATTTGGAATCCTTAACCAAAGAGGAGATATTTCAGATCAAATTGGTCACTACGACAAAACGGTAATTACATATGTAAGGACCTAATAGTTATTTATGATAAAGACATTGAACACACACACACACACACACACACACACACACACACACACGTGCGCGCGCGCGCGCGCACACACATAAACACACACACACACATTATGTTGTTGTTGTATGTACAGTGTTATAGTATTTATATTGCTTAATATTTTTGTACCAAGAAGGAAAATCACCCTTTCTTTTTAATTATGTGTTGATCATATAGGGCAACCTGTAACAGGGCTTATGTTAAGATAATCCAATTTGATGTAATTTTTTTGGTTAAAAGCTGTTGGTTTTCTAAATAAATATATGGCCGGCCCATTGCCCGAAGTGGCAATGAGGCTTACATATCCGTGGGGCTATGTCCATTACTCAAGTTTTTCGTACTAGCATAGCCCTCTCCATAGCTTGTTGTGCAACTTTGAGCTTCCTCAGAGTACCAAGGCCCACGTCTCAGATCCATCCACGCTAAACGTAATGTTTGTATACTCTTTTTTTTATGGATACGTGATGAAAAAAATGTGACGTAATCTACGTTACGCTGCCAAGCCGAGGTGGATCCGTTAATTGAACTTTCGATCAAATTTGAACTTAACTAGTCGGACAATTTGTCCTAAGTAAGCAATTTCGAACATGGTGTTCCCATTAAGCACATAGACGTTACATATATACTTTGTCTTGTTTAGGTTCATTTTAAAACTTATCCCTTGGGAGACAATAATGAAGTCACTGACAAAAGTTCTAAGGTCCTCCAGCGATTCTGCAACAATGACTATATAGTCGGCAATTCGAAGGTGAGTAATGTATTTGCCATTGATGCTGATATTTCATCTTTCCGTCCATGTATGTTTGTTTAGGATATATTAATGTTTACGAGGAACTTGTTACCATCATATTTCATTGTCAAGGCTAAATTAGCAAGGTTAGTAGCATCAAAGGTCATCACCTCTGGCACAGCGATCGTCAATCTGCCAGCCAAGTGTGATGGCTTGGGCAAATCCTCCCTAAAACGGGAGAGGCCCATATCTAGTTGTAGACTTTTACGTGCTGATGATGATGAAGAAAAATCTTTTTTGTATATAATATGGGTGACAAACGACCACATACTCAACCTGAAAATAAGTGGATCCTCGATTAAGAATCAAAATGCAAATGCTTTGTCAACCCTGAGGACTAAGATGGAAAGCCTCGTTTCCAGTAAAAAGGGTCTCGAGTTCTCTACATTCTCTAACTCTCAAAATTCTCTACGCACGCCATACGAAACACAGCAGCGTTAAGTTGATATTTTACGATGATATTCAGTGAGAGCGTGGTCCTTTCCCGGTCAAACAGACCCATTCATGCTGCAACCATAATATAGCTGCAGCATGGCCCTACCACGTATCTTTGTTCAATATTACCACAACGTACATATAAGTAATGAAATACTGCTGAAAGGATTATTCGATGAATAAAAAAACGTTGTTGAGTGTTTTAGTATGTTAAAATAATATGAAAACACGAGAGTAAATGACCAAACCCCGCTGTAAAAGCGTTTAGTAAATAGTGAAGAAAAACGAAATTATTCCAAGGAAAATTTACACTACGTGGATTTTGTAAACTTTCGTTTGCAAAATCCACGTAGTTGCTTAATCCACGTTGCATGTTCGTTTGCTTTCTCATTTATAACAAAAAATACATCCTCATATTTATCACGACGTGACAATATGGAGCTTATAATTGAAAATCACAATCATGTCAATAATCGCCATTAACGTGTAGTGGCAGCCTTAAAGAATCCAGTACCCCAAAATATCTTCTCGTGGGTAAAAGAGGCGACAGAGGGTAAATTAATTTTAACAGCTGAAAATAATTAAAAACGGCACTTGCCAACTAGCTTACCAAACGTAAAATCTATGTTTAACAGTGGATTTTTGACTAGCTGTAATGAATGAACAAATAATCAGCCTTTGATTCCGCCGCTGGACATAGGTATTTCCGAGAATATCAGAATCAGAATCAGAAATATTTACTGGCCATAATATAATAATCGTTACAGGCAAGTCATTGGTTACAAAAGTTCTTAAATTTATAAGGTTAAATTACATTATCTAATTACATTATTGTACTTGAATTTAGTTACAGTGACGCTTTACATCATAGAATTAGATAAGTTATTTTGTTTGCACGTTACACAAGAATGATGATTGCAAGAGTTGCATTGACATGTATTCACTTAATTTGTATAATGGGTTAATTTCAAAAAATACTTAAGTTTCCGTTTCAATTTGCTATAATAGTTTAGGCTGGTTAAACTTTTTGGTAATTTATTACACATCAATACTTTTGAATAACGCCCTTGTTTTTTTACTTTGATTAATCTATTCATTAGTAGGACACGTTTTACATTATTACGCAGATTATATTGATTTACGTCTTTCTTTTTCGGTATTTCTTTATACTCGTGTACCTCTAATAAACTATTATATATAAAAAGCGAAACCACTGTCATTATTTTATCGCTCTTAAGATATTTTCTTGCCGGGCTACTTTTTTTCAGACCATTGATTATTCTTATAGACTATTTTTGACATTTTAAAATTTTTATAATATCCGTAGCATTACCCCAAATAGTAATGGCATACCTTATTATAGAACGAATATAGGCATAGTACACAGATATGAGTGTCTTTTTATCTAATAATGGCTTGAGTTTAAATAATGCACCGCCAGCTATTTTCTTACAAATTTTTTCAATGTGGGCTTTGTGGTTGATTGTGCTATCTACTGTATACCCTAAAAATACATTTTCTTTTGTAGTCTAGTTACCATAAATGCCTAGCCTGAATTGATAATGCATTACATTGCTTTTATCACAATTTAGAATAATACCATTTGCGCCAAACCATTCTTTTAGCAAGCCTATAACATTATTATTTTTATTTTCTAAATTTGATAGACTTTTGTCTCTTAAACCAACATGTGTATCATCTGTAAATAAACTTTAATATGTATAGTCTGGCATTGCATTACCAAGATATTTAATATAGATCAAAAACAAAACAGGACCTAAGATCGAACCTTGTGGTACTCCGATCGACACAGAATTCGCTGAAGAAGTTTGGTCATTTCCTGAAACAATTTGGCTACGGTTATTTAAACAAATTTTCACCATATTTAGTTCAGCTCCTTGAAAACCATAAAGCTGCAATTTTAATATCAATAAATCATGCCGTAAGCAATCAAAGGCTTTGATAGGTCAAAAAAACACTGGCACATCTATTCTAGCTGTCGAAAGATTCTAGAATGAAATAAATTACTTTTCTAACGGCCGTTTCGGTCGATCGTCCACTTCTAAATCCAAATTGTGCCGTTGTAAATAAATGATTTTCTTCAAAGTACCTTATAATTCTAGATTTTATAATGGCTTCTAATATTTTTGATAAAGTTGGCAATATACAAACTGGCCTGTAATTACTGAGATATGTGGAATCCCTTTTTTGAAGAGTGGAATAACCCTACCCATTTTGAATACGTCGGAGAATATGCCATTAGCTAAGCACGAATTGACAACAATTAATATTAATACGAATAAATTATTGTTCTTTCTAATAAGATTTCTTAATGTCCTAGTGCTCATATCGTAAATGTCTAGTGAAGATTTTTGCTTCATGCTGGTGACAATCTTTTTTAGCTCTGTGTAATCTAATGGGTAAAAAGAAATAGATGTTAGTGGCCTATTGGAGTAATCTAAGTACTTCAGGCAACTTTCTGCGTCAACTTCTAAATTACTTGTTAACCTATGTGCAATATTGCAGAAAAACTCATTAAAACTTCTTGCAATTTTTTGAGATTCTGTAATAATTTGCCCACTTTCGTTTTTTATCGATTCAATTCTAGATTTTGTATTTTGACATTTATTTTGCTCTATGTGCTCATTTATAATATTCTACGATTCTTTTATTTTATTTTTTGCCTTCTTAATCCTGAAACGATATTCTAATTTTTTTGCGGCTATCATTGTTTTTAGTAATAATTTCTTATATTTTTTCTTTCAAAGAATAGACTCATATTATTATAGTGAGGTCGGTAAAGTGCAATGATTATTTAAGTGGTTCCTAATTTTATATTCTAAAGTATTTTTTACATATATAGCCGTTTCGCCGTGTTAAAAAAATATTCTATTAAAACAAGTCCTGAATGTATAGGTTTCAATAGACATCGCCTGCATGTGATGGTTTTTACTCCACGTCTCCGTCAAACACAACACATCGCAGTTCTGTTCATTAGCTAAGCTTTTGATTTCTAAGTATTTGTTATGTATACTTCGAACATTCGCATGAAGAATTATCGTTCTCGAATCGGCTCTTGTGCTGTTGAAAAATTTGTGCCTTTGTCAATTGAGGAAGTGTATTCGTCATGGCATTAGATGAAATGCAGTGAGGATGAACTTTGAAACTTGCGGTCTATACTTGTTATTACATTTTCTATGACAAAGTTTTTAAACGATTTATAGTTCCTTCTATTTTCATATATCATATTCGGGTCCAGAAATTAGATATTTTCGCTGACTTTAGCTATGTTGACTATCTGATCGTTGATATGGAAAGAATACGCCAGTTACCAAAACATAATTTTGAAGATGTGTGGCGGATGTGTTATTTAACGTAGCGCTGCAAATGTCGGCATATGCTGGAAATTTTACCTGGAAATTTTAAAAACATCTTCTATGTGTATTGGTATCTGGGTGTGTACAGATTTTTAATCCTTTTTGTTAAATTATTATTTATATTATTATTACAGCCTTTCATAATTCCACTGCCGAACTTAGGCCTCGTGCAAGGTATGCCTCCATTATTTATGTAATTTTTGTTTTTATTGATGTGCTTCAGATGTTATTTTTCTGCTAGTTTTCCTTGTTCTTAAATTTTATATGTTTACGCCACATTCTGGTAAATACATTCATAATATTTCTTTATTATGAGTCTGACGAGGGTCGAACCCGAGTTGTTCACATACTTTAAAGTTTATGGCGTGAGTTTTGCCACTGAGCTCACGGCTCTATGTTCTATCTATGAAAATCATCTCTACGCAAATGAAAAGAGCAAGTAGAATTTCCTCACTAATTCTTTACTGCCATGCAATTGAGAAGCAGCTTTTTTGCGAAGACTTCAATAGAATTTTTTCCAAAGGAACAAACTCGTTCACATTTTATAATTGTTAATTGGGAAAATTGTAAGTCTTCTCAAATAGTGGAAGTTTGCTCGGCCTGTGTGTTTACGAACGATGTTTGCTTTCAGTCACGATTATACATTAATGAAACTTCAATATCAGCATTTTTTGTTGTAGTTGTGAAGGATTGTAATGATGATGTTAAACAAATCTAATTAAATAAAACTGAATCAACTAACAAAAAGCGAAAACAATTAAAGTAAGATTATTTAAATTATAATTAGTTGAAAAATTGGCAGTTGCTAGGCCAGGGAAGTATTTAATCGTGTCAAGTGAGCTCAGAATGCTGTGGCTCAATAACGGCTCAGCAGAAAAGCACTGCGCTTGTGAATGCTGCATTTTCGACGCATAAAATACATCCACAGGTTATACGTGTAAAGATCTAATTCTAATTTTTCAATAGAAAAGATGGCTGGACGCTACAATCTGCTTGGGATCCCATAAGTATTTTACTAATTAGTAATCTCGATCTCCGTAGATCGGACCAAAAGTTAAAAAATTAATAATAAAAAGTTGAAAGTAGTCGTTAACCCCCGCCCCCTCGATCATGAATATTTTACTCCAACTACAATGTAAATTTCTTTACATTTTACAAATACTGTTTTATTTATTTTGATTTAAATTTCACTGTCTCTATTTTAATAAAAATTCTAAACAAATAATAACTTTTGGACTTTTCTTATCATAATTACAGTTTATCAAAAGCCTCATAAAAAGGGTTTGCTATAGTTGCAACTCTTGACATCCGGGTTGGCAACCAGTTTTTATTACTTTGAGTTTTCTTTACAGGCAAGCGTGTGATAAATCAGCACTTAAAATTTCAATTGACAATTCCATTTTCGATAGGGATCGAAATCGGATTTCAGCATACTGTAAAGTTTACGGCAAGCGCGTAATTTTTTTTTATTTCTTATTAATACAAAGACCATTTAAAATGGATCAATATAATGTTAGTTAATTCTTATCCATGTAGTGGCGGTGTAAGAATACCCATTACCCCACTACGACGGTGTAGTGGACATTGTTACACCGGCGACAGAGGGAAACTGAAACAGGAGATGGGAGAAGCATCTTTCTGTTAACAACTCAAAATTATAAAAAAACTGCGGTTGCCAACCAACGTGCCAGGTGTGGAAACTATAGCGAAATCATCCTTAAGGACGCGTTTGCAAAATTGATAGGTATAGAATAGGACTATTACATTGACGCGGGTCACACACACAAGTGTACGCACGGTTAGCTGCGGGTGCGGGAATCGTAATCAAGTAAAAACATTTTGATAGGTACATAATTTGAAAGATTGATTTTTTTTCTCATTTCTTATACCTATAAAAATATACTTAGATACGAAATACGAATAGCTGCTCCAGAGACTGCTAGGCACTAGAAGCCCTCTACTAGCAGTGAGATGGTGGCTGTGGACTTTGGGCTGGTTTTGTTAGTTATGATAAGACTTTAGCTCCGGACTTGGTGAAGTGACTTGAAGGTATACTTCGGTGACAGCAACCGGAACTCCTCGACGAGTAGTACTAGGTGTGCCGAGTTTGGGCTCGTTTTGTTAGTTATTATGAGACCTATCCTTCGGGCTTGATGGAGAGACCTGATGGTGTACTTTGGTGACTACTACTGGAACACCTGGACGAGTAGAACTAGGTGTGCCGAGTTTGGGCTCGTTTTGTTAGTTATGGTAAGAACTTACACACGGGCTTGATGGAGTGACAGACACACCTAGTTCTACCGTCCAGGAGTTCCAGAAGTAGTCACCGAAGTACACCATCAGGTCTTTCCATCAAGCCTGGAGGTTAGGTTTCATCATAACTAACAAAACGAGGCGAACTCGGCACACCTAGTTCTACTAGTCCAGGAGTTACAGTAGTAGTCACCAAAGTACACCATCAGGTCACTCTATCAAGTCCGGAGGTAAGCTCTCATCATGACTAACAAAACGAGGCGAACTCGGTACACCTAGTTCTACTCGTCCAGGAGTTCCAGTAGTAGTCACCGAAGTACACCATCTGGTCACTTTATCAAGTCCAGGGGTAAGGTCTAATCATAACTAACAAAACGAGCCCAAGCTCCGCACACTTAGTTTTACTAGTCCAGTACTTCCAGCAGTAGTCACCAAAGTACACCATCAGGTCACTCTATCAAGTCCGGAGGTAAGCTCTCAACAAAACTAACAAAAAGAGCCCAAACTCGGCACACCTAATTTTACTCGTCCAGGAGTTCCAGTAGTAGTCACCAAAGTACACCATCCGGTCTGTCCATCAAGCCCAGAGGTTAAGTTTCATCATAACTAAAAAAACGAGCCCAAACTTGGCACACCTAGTTCTACTCGTCCAGGAGTTCCAGTAGTAGTCACCAAAGTACACCATCAGGTCACTCCATCAAGTCCGGGGGTAAGGTCTAACCATAACTAACAAAACGAGCCCAAACTAGGCACACCTAGTTTGACTCGTCCAGGAGTTCCAGTAATAGTCACCGAAGTACACCATCAGGTTTCTCCTTCAAGTTCGGAGGTAAGGTCTCATCATAACTAATAAAACGAGCCCAAACTAGGCACATCTAGTTCAACTTGTCCAGGAGTTCTATATTTATATATAAATCCCACTTACTTTCAGCGAAACAAAATCCCTACTATACAAATATTATAAATGCGAAAGTGTGTTTGTTTGTTTGTTTGTTTGTTTGTCCTTCTTTCACGTCGCAACAGAGCGTCGGCATGGCATGATTTTTTGTATGGGGATAGTTCGGTGGCTGTAGAGTGACATAGGCTACTTTTTTCCGCGGAAAACATCTCAATCCCGCGGGAAAATCGAATATGTTGCACAAGTTTGTCCTTCTTTCACGTCGCAACAGAGCGTCAGCATGGCATGATTATTTGTATGGGGATAGTTCGGTGGCTGTAGAGTGACATAGGCTACTTTTTTCAGCGGAAAAACATATCAATCCCGTGGGAAAATCGAATATGTTGCAAAATTAAATTCAGTTAGGTGGCGCCACCGTTATTCTACAAGACGGACGACGGTACGATGGACGAACACAGAAGGTCAGAATATTTGGATTATTATGTCTTTTTACCAAAATTAAGATAAAAAATATATGGATCTGTATTTTTCCACGCAGGACCGGGAAGAGAGCGATTAAAAACATAAAATTCACCAGCTGATTTTCTTCAAACGTTTTGGTGCAATGTAATTCACAGAATAGGCGATAACCTCGCAGACGATATTAAGTAATCCGTTGATGCTCTGCCTACCCCGCAAGGGTTACAGGCGTGATTATAAGTATGGATCAGAAATACTATCACCACCTGTCACGCTTTCACCCTTAACTATTACTTAACAATGGTAGAAACAGTTCTTAGTAAGCCTTATTAATAAGCCTTAGTAATATTTATTGAACGGAAATGAATACAGTTCTTATATGTGGTTATGAATGAACTTATAGTGCATACGGTACCTATACGCTTAAATTGTTTCTATTTCGTAGCTTATTCGACTACCTGCTTTCGATTTCGGTTGTTTGTTATTTGCTTTGTGATTTGGTTAAGGTTGAATGGATTTATATTGGCTTTCATTTTCGGATTTGTGCATTTTCTTGGATCGGTTTTGTTGATTTGGTTGGTATTCCTTTATACATATTTAGAATCTGGCTTTGATTTTGGATTTTGTTTATTTAGAATCATGAATTGGTTTTCGTTGGTTTAGGTTGTTTAACAATATTTCAAAGGAATATTAATAGTATAGATAGTGTATACGGTACCTATACACTTACTTCTTTTTTCGTTGGTTATATTTATATTGACTACTGCTTTCGATTTCGGTTTTCTACGATTTGTTTTGTGATTTGGTTTAAGTTGATTCGATTTTTTTTGGCTATCGTTTTCGGATTCGTGTTGTGTCTTGAATTGGTTTTGTTGTTTTGATTTTAAAATATTTAAAAGAATATTTATTCCTTTTAGATATTTTAGTTCTTTAAAAAATATTTAAAAGGAAATTTAATTCCTTTTAGGTATTTTAACGTTTTTTTATATATAGGTTTTTCCTTTTTTCATAATGCCTCGCAAACGTAAGTCCAGCCTTCCAAGGTATCTTCTCAAAGACAAGCGAAAAGTTAGCTCAGTCGCTAGAATCTTTAGAAGATGCTGAACTGAGAAGGCAAGAACAAGCAGAGCGTCAGGCTGCTTTTAGAGCATCCGAGACACCTTCTCAACGTCAGCAAAGGCGTCTTGAACAGGCAGAGCGTCAAGCTACTTTAAGAGCTACTGAAACACCTGCTCAAAGTCAGCGAGGCGTCTTGAACAGGCAGGCGTCAAGCTACTTTAAGACTACTGAAACACCTGCTCAAAGTCAGCAAAGGCGTCTTGAACAGGCAGGCGTCAAGCTACTTTAAGAGCTACTGAAACACCTGCTCAAAGTCAGCAAGGCGTCTTGAACAGGCAGAGCGTCAAGCTACTTTAAGACCTACTGAAACACCTGATCAAAGTCAGCAAGGCGTCTTGAACAGACAGAGCGTCAGGCTGCTTTAAGAGCTTACAAAACACCTTCTCAAAGTCAGGAAGGCGTCTTGAACAGGCAGAGCGTCAAGCTACTTTAAGAGCTACTGAAACACCTGCTCAAAGTCAGCGAGGCGTCTTGAACAGGCAGAGCGTCAAGCTACTTTAAGAGCTACTGAAACACCTGCTCAAAGTCAGCAAGGCGTCTTGAACAGGCAGAGCGTCAAGCTACTTTAAGACCTACTGAAACACCTGCTCAAAGTCAGCAAAGGCTATTCGAACAAACGGAACGTCAGGCCGCCTTAAGAGCCGCGGAAACACCTGATGAAACTCAACACAGACTCATTGAGCAAGCTGAACGTCAATCTACTATAAGGGCATCTGAAACACCAGAACAGACACAGGCGCGAAGAGATGCAAATGCACAGCTCAAGCTGAACGTCGACAAAATTTTCAAAGAAACAATTGGTCGGTTTTAATGACGCAGCATTCAATTATGATCCGTTGATTGATTATAAAAATCACAGGTTAGTTGTTATCGGACTGATGGACAAGGCATGTCGATTTTGCAGTGCTTTAAAATGGAAAGATGAGACCGCAGGCATGTGCTGTTCAATGGCAAAGTGTCTCTTCCGTTACTTGGGGAACCAGAAGAACCTTTGAAAACTCTCTTTTATATGATTCTAATGAGTCACGGCGCTTTTAAACAGGATCCGGAAATATAACTCATGCTTTCAAATGACGTCCTTCGGGTTGACCGAAATAATAATGCCGGGATTTTCGCCTACATTTACGGTGCAAGGGCAAATTTATCATAGAATAGGTTCACTTTTCCAGCTGAAAACGAACAGCATAAATTTTTACAAGTATATTTTATGGGTGACGAAGAAATTGAGGTAGACCGTCGCTGCCAATATATCCAGGGAGTTGAGAGAGACACAGTGTTCAAAATTCAAAGATTCTTGCATGAACGTAACATTTTAGTCAAAACATTTAAAACTGATTTAGATATCATCTTGCGGGCTATCTAATGCACATAAATTGTGGGACAAATATAAAGAGTACATGGCGGAAGATATTTTGCGAAAGTTACAGCAGACACACGCGAACATGACATACAATGAACACATTTATAATGAAGCACTTGGAAAAATTGAAGATAAAGTAATGGCAATGGTAGGCAAAAAATTAAGCGACTTTGGAATGATAAGCCCTCAGCGAACAACCGAAAATGAACTAAGTGATGAAATTATACGTGAAACAAACTACGATATACCAGCTTTGCAGCAACAAGTAGCCAATTGTACCCGCTTGCTTCCCGAACAAAAACGAGTTTTGACAAAGTATTAGGACAAATTGAATCTGGAAATGGTGCACTTTTCTTTTAGATGCCCTGGAGGAACTGGGAAGACATTTTGTTAAATTTATTAACAGCGCAAGTACGGAAAGATAAAAACATTGCTGTGGCCGTAGCTTCCTCCGGTATAGCCGCCACGCTGCTAAGCGGGGCCGCACTGCATTCTGTTTTAAAACTCCTCTAAATCTAGCCCAGGAAGAATCGCCGATCTGCAACTTTAGCAAAAATAGTGCACGAGGTATAATGCTACGACAATGCAAACTTTTAGTGTGGGACGAAAGTACAATGTCGCATAAAAAAGCTGTAGAAGCACTAAATCGAACGCTCCAAGATTTGCGCAGCAATACCGATGTAATGGGAGGATTGGTGGTTTTACTGGCTGGTGACTTTCGCCAAACTTTACCTGTCATTCAAAGGCACACCTGCAGATGAAATTAAGCATGCCTCAAGTCGTCGATTTTATGGAACAAGGTGACAAAATTCAGTTTAACTACGAATATGAGAGTGCATTTGTATAATGATATCAATGCTGGAAACTATGCTGACACACTATTAAAAATTGGCGATGGGCGGTTGGAAACGGATGCTGAGGGCTGCGTTAAATTGACGAGAGATTTTTGTAATTTAGTACAGAATCATTCCGAATTAATTGCGAGCGTTTATTCAGATTTAACGAACAACATGCATGAAGACAAATGGTTATGTGAAAGGGCGATTCTTGCACCAAAAAATGAGAGCGTTAACAAAATAAATTCAGATATATTAAGCGAAGTAGCAGGAGAAATAACAGAGTATTTGTCAGTAGACACAGTTATGGACACAGAACAGAGCACTTCATATCCCGTAGAGTTTCTAAATTCTCTAGAGTTGTCAGGTGTGCCCTCACATAAGCTTCAATTAAAATTAGGCGTCCCAGTCATGCTAATGCGAAATTTAGATGCTCCTCGGTTATGTAACGGGACAAGGCTGCGTGTGACACATCTTGGACGGAACATAATCGGTGCTACAATTTTGACAGGCGTAGGAAAAGGTGAAAATGTTATTATACCACGGTCCCTATAATTCCCACAGATCTTTCTTTTAATTCAAAAGGTTAAAGTTCCCTATTAAGCTCAGTTTTGAAATAACAATTAATAAAGCGCAAGGACAAACGTTACAGGTAGCGGGGGTCATCTTAGAAAAACCGTGTTTCTCTCATGGTCAGCTGTATGTAGCATGTTCGCGTGTGTCAAATGCCCAGAATCTCCACATTCTTTCCCCGAATGGAAAAACATATAACATTGTGTACAGTAGCGTCTTAAAATAGTGTTCAGTTAGTTTTTTTTCCAAAATTCCCACAATCAATTAATCAGAATTCCCACAGATCTTCCCTTTCAATTCAAAATTTCCTATTTAGCTCAGTTTCTTTTCAATTCCAAATGCTGCACCTCTGACGGACCTATTAAGCTCAGTTTCCTTTCAACTCAAAAGGCTGCATCTCTGACGGATCTTTTATTTGTCTCAGTTTCCTTTCAATTCAGAAAACTGCATCTCTGACGAATCAATTTAGCTCAGTTTCTTTTCAAAAGTCTGCATCCCTGACAGATAATTATGCTCAGTTTCCTTTAATTAAAAAAATATCCCATTTCCATTAGGAATAAACAGGCTATTTTCATGCTTTCCTATACGCTGCGTTTCAAAACATTTAAATAGGCTGATGAATCAATTTTGCTCAGTTTCCTTTTAATGGCTGCATCTCTGACAAATCTATAAAACTCAGTTTTCTTTCAATTTAAAAAGCAATGGATAGTTCATTTCCCAGTGATCATGCGGGCGAAGCCGCGGGTAACAGCTAGTATTATAATAAAAATGTGTGATTATAAAAAGTATAATATTATTTTGCCTTGTCAAGTACCTATATATCAAATTCGAATATTTTGTGTATGTACAGCGATCTTTTTCAGCTGCTTCAATCAGGCAGGCGATACAGTATCCACTCACGACGGCGGCCAAGCGCGGCCTGTGGTTTCATCTAAATTTTTGTACAACAAATCAAAACAGGCACCAAAAAAAAAGAACCCTTATTGCAATCCATTATGATTCATCCATATTAGCAAAATATATGAAAAAATAAGCATCAGTTTTTATTTTTTTACGACTATTTTTGACATTTTGATAAAAAGTAAACACCACTATTTTTATTGAATATGTCTGCCTACTTATAGTATTTTTATAAATCTTAATATATGTTGATAAAAGAACAAAAATGTACCTAAACATGAGCCGGTATCGTTAATTTTGTAGAAAATGGCTAGGGAAGATCGTTTTTACAATATAAAAAACTATTATTTTCAACAAAAAAGTCACCACCATTTGAAAGTGAAGAACCATTCTATACGTGGTAGCTATTAGCTATGCTTGATTTGGTTTAGTTTTGTCACAAAATGTACCGAAAAACAGCATAATTTTGCCCGATTTGCAAACGCACCCTTAAGAAGAAATATTTGGTTAGTAATTATGTAGTTATTACTAACCAAATATTAGTATGAATTTTTATAGGCTGTAATGGATGCATGAATTAATTCTTGGTTTACAAGCTGTTTCTTAAATAAAGATAACCTTATAGCCTATGTTACTATAAAATGTCACTTTGAAATGTCACATTGGGATTATAGCTAGTTCTTCTCGAGACAAAATTTGTTTTCCAAAGCAGCCACAAACGTAAAATTAGTAATAATTACAAATTAGTATAATTTCTTAGAAAATAAGAACATATCTCAAGCAAAAATACTTTTAAAATACTGTTAAAATTCAAGACAAAGCATATTGAACGATCTTGAGTGACAATCTATGCGGGCTTGTTCAGCAATTAACTCACAACAGCCTGCAATGAACAGGCAGTTAAGCGGACTGACCTGGCCTTATCTTTGCATAGAATCGACATGACTTGGCTACATCTATAGAAGGTCTATTAAATGAACGGTTTTGCTAATACAGTTTTGAATTCTACAATTATAGAAAGTTTATGTTACAGCCTATATTTGTCGCGCTGATAGTCACAGACCTCCTCTTCCATCTAGTCTGCCGCGTCGCTCCAACACTTGAAATTGTAGTCACCAATTTCATTGGTGCCGGCGGGAATCGAACCCGGGTTGCTCGCGTACTGTAAAGTGACAAAATTACCATTACCATTACAGATATTATATAGACTCGTATTGTTACATACTGTTCGGGTTGACAACGGAAATGAAATTAAACTGTAAATTGTGAAAAATAGATCCCAATAACTGGGGGTGATGTTGTGAACTATTTGATGATGATGATAAAAAACCACTACCATAACCATTACATCCAATCAAAAGTCCACTGCTGAAAATAGGCCTCCCTTTTCGATTTCTACATAGTCATGAAGGTTGCCACTTATTTGCAGTCGTTGATAAACTTGGCAAGCGGGTTGGCGACCGCAGATTTTATTACTTTGATAGATTTTTTGAGAAATTCAACTTATGTTCATGCAAAATGTTGGCCCCAGCTAGAATTCGATGCTTAGTCCAGGCGGTATTGCTGTTAGGTAATCCGATCACTTAGCCACAAGGAAGTTATTTTTTTTTATATGTTAAGTAGACGTATACTTCGAAGAAAGTATGTGTCTTACACGTAACTCTAATTTTCATGTCAGGAAACTCTGCCATGTGTTCGTCAAGTAAAATTAACTTTTATCGCTAGTCAACGTTTTAAACGGTTCGCTATTATTATTTAAGGGATCTTCTTGTACCAAAATATACAAATAATTTAGGAAAATACGCTATTTTCGTAAGTTTTACTTAAGTTTGTATATATTAGTTTGTGATCTTGGGTTCATGTACTGGGTCGGAACAAAATCACTTATTGGGCTTTTCTGTTAATAAATTCTCAGTATCAGCCTGGAATCAGGAAGTTGGTATTTCACTCCTATGTCTTGTAAAACACCTAAAGCTGTTCTGCATAATGCTGCACCTGATGTCTCTCTGGTCGTGTCAGACTCCGTTCCATCAGATTATGAGAGTAAGGGAATAGAGAGTGCTCTTCAGCTAGCACAAAGACTTGTGCACTATAACCCTGTTCTGAGGGTAAGACCGTAATACGGTCTGGAGAACATTCCTTATATTTATGATATTTATATACTTAGAACCGGAGAACCTTTTTACTGGTAATGAAGCATTTCATCTTCTCATCAACTTAGCGGTGATAACGCAACTTGTCATCTCTTAAATGAAGAATTTATACGTGGTAGATCCATGCTGCAGTTGCGTAATAGTGTAGCACGATTGAGTTGGCTCGACCGGGAAATGACCACGCTCTCACAGAAAACCATAGAGAAATAGCGCAGAATTCAAACGTGGTAGAGCCAATACAGGTAAAGATTTAGATGTTTATGATCCACAGCATCCACTTACCTTCAGGGAAAATGTGTGCTTATATGTCACTCTTAAAAAACTTCATTTAGATTCTTTAATCGAGGTGTAGGTGTCTATGGGGCTAATCATTCAATTATCATCATTGTTTTTGGCCCTTTCCCAATAAATATTTCGTTAAGTGAATTACATCCAATTAAACGTGATGGAGAGGGCTATGTTCGGGGTTTATCTGCGTGATAAACTTAGAAATGAGGATATCCGCGGTAGAACCAGAGTGACCGACATAGCCCAAGTAAGCTGAAGTGGCAATGGGCTGGCCATATAGCTTGAAGAACCGACAACCGATGGGGAAAAGCCTCGTATTAGTAGGTGAAGTGTAAGGCGACCCCCCACTAGATGGAATGACGACCTGGTAAGTCATGCAGGAAGTCGATGGATGCAGGTGGCTCAGGACCTTGCTTTGTGGAATTCCTTGAGTGAGGCCTATGTACAGCAGTGTACTAGTGAAGGGATGTAATGATGATGATGATGATGAAACGCACTTCACTTTATGACACTTGAATAACAGTACCTTGCAATTTAGTCATTGGCGCTGTCAGCCATTGTCAAATAAAGAAGCGTTGAGCGTTGATGAGTGGAGTACGGTCCTATTTACTGTGCATTTGTGCAATAAATCAAATTTGTCCAGGGAAAGAGATTTATACCTACCTATTATTCTAGATATTTCAGTTCTTTGTTTGTTTGACAAGTAAATAAACTTAACAAACTTAATTACTATAATATCATTTTGTTACGTACCATTCTACGCCCACACCAAAAACATTCTCAATGCGATTATATGTTTCTTTTCCCCTATTTTTTGTATGTATGTTACGCGATACATTCGTAATTGTAAATGAATTTGAATGATTTTTATTATTATTTTATAGGTTATATACAGGGTATTTTTGAAACGCTCCCGAAAACGAAGACAGACGACAGTACTAACTATATCTTAGATGATGGGTGAAATATAAAATCGATCCTGATGAAAAAAAATTCATCTTTTCACAACGTTTTATTAGCTTTATTCACGCTCCATCGTGTTAGTATAAATCATCGTGTTAAATAAAACGTTAATTTCATTAAAATAAAACATGAAAATACAAACATAAAAGCAGCAGTGGAATTACTGAATTACAATCAGCTGACTAGGGGTCAATGTACGCGAACGCCGAATTCGCGCGGCCCGTAACTACTTGATGGTACCACAATACATAATAATTTACAACACTTGTCTAAATACCTAACTTATCTACTTAACCTACTATTTTGCCACTGTGCTTGTCTCCATAGCCACTTTAATTCAAATTCACAGGTTAAATAAACCAAATAACTGGTTCGATTCCCGCTAATGAAAAAATACTTAAATGAAAAGTTAACAAGGTTAGAGTTATGCGTTTTTATTCATCGTGTAGGTATGTTTATTATTCTGATGTATTCAGTTATGTACCTATTCAGATCAGTTCAGTACCAAGTTATTTAAAAAAATAGGTATGAAACAGCTTACCGCTCTAAATCCTCCGTGGTCTTATGAGATGCGGCTCAAATTGTGCTCCATTCATTTCGAGGCAGATGTGGGCTCGGTGTTGCGTCTCCTCATGCAGGCGGGGCATTATCAGTGGTCTTCGACACAGTCCGCACGTAGTTTGTCGAAAACATCCACGATCCTGGCGCATTTCGTCAGCACTATCACACTCACGATTAAAACCCTTTCTTTCACATACCCCACAGAAAGAAGTCTAACGGGGTCAGATCTGGTGAGCGAGGTGGCCAAGCGTGTGGTCCTAGTCTGCCAATCCAGCGATCATCAAATAATTCGGTAAGGCGCTCACGGACGAACCTCACGACATGTGGAGGTGCACCATCATGCTGGAACCATGTACGGCGATATTCATCCAACGATAGGTCGTCTAAAATGTCAACCAACTGTTCATTTATAAAGTTTAGGTATCCTGTCCGTTAAGTCGCTGTGGCGAAACACTGGTCCCAGTATGCGATCCTTAAATAAACCTGCCCATACGTTAACCGACCATCGGGTTTGGTGCCCGGTTTGTCGAACAGCGTACGGGTTAACCTCTGAATACACGTGTGTATTTCTTCGGTTCCACATGCCGTTTCTGGTAAATGTCGACTCGTCCGTCCAGATAACGTGCTCAATGGAACCAGGCACACGTTGTTGTTGGTCTAATAACCAACGGCAGAAAACTCGTCGGCGGTCGTGATCGCCGGGAACTAAAACTTGCACTTTGTGCACATTGTATGGCCGCATTCGGTTGCGCTTTAACACTTTGTGAACTGAATAGTATGACATTTGTTCCATCCGACGTCTTAACAATTTAGCGATACTTCGTGTACCTAGGTTCGGATACCGGCGAACGACATCTAAAATGCGCTCCTCGGGTGAACAGTCATTTGACTTCCACCTCCTGCCGCTACTGGAGCAATGGGCCGATTTTCCAACACTCGCTGAAATGCTGCTGTTATCAGACGAGTCAGCTGGGTGTCGAGCGGTCGGGAATTTCTCTCGGTAAATTCGTAATGCACGCGAAGCATTCCGCAAAACTTCTCAAGGCACATTAACATGTTGCCGTATTCACGAGCACTATAAACGTACGCGTTAGGCATTATTAAAACAAAAAGAAACACAAAACGTAACAACAAGAATAACACGTAATAACAAGTAGGTAATACCAAGTAATAACAATAAATTTAATAAAAAAACAATTGAACTGTCGCTTGCGCATGCGTGTCCAAAGTCAACACGGAACTGTCTCAAAACTAAAATCAATAATTAATCCCATAAAACTGAAGCCTACACTTTGAACATTCCCACAGACCGTCAAATGTTATGACATTGCCAACTTTTATTTTATAAGTTTAGTTTCCATATGATCCCTACGACTACTCTTTCATATGGAATTTAGAAGTTATAGTTGTAATTTTTAATACAATTAGACAATCAATTGTACCCTGACGAAACAAGCAGTTCGTTACTACAAAAATGATATTGAAATTAATAAACGTACTTACTTGGGTTTGGTTATCTTTGATTTTGTACAAGAAAATAGAAATGAAATGGTATTGAATAATTTAATAGTTAAAATCAATTGCAATTATGATCGACAGGTAATTAATCTAAAAAATAATTATTTTACTTTACTTTTATTGACTTTCCGTTTTTAATCCATCCAATACTTTGATTTGAAAAGAGGTACGTCAAAACTATTAAAATTACTTGCAAGTTTTATTGTAATTGCCGCCTCTAATTCTTATGTCGCTTGCAAACAAATCTTAGTAGGTAAATTTGGGGAATTCCCCATATGTTGGCGCTGACGCGAGGTGACACACAGTCGGCCGGGCGGCGGCAGCGCGTGGTACGAAGGGGGCGCGACGGGGGAATGCTCGCCAGTATTACTGTGCGCACGCTATTGGTTCCTCATTCTTCCGCGCTTTGAAAAGCGATGTTTCCCAATGTACAGTCGCACACAGCTTTCTTTGCACGACGCGCGACGATGGTTTTAAAAGGAAGGAAAGTAAAATTATTTATATCTATTGTTTTATGACTGAACTAGTGAACAAAAAGGTAAATAGAAGGTGAATGGGAAAATTGTGCAGTAAAGTTAAATGTATTGAGGAAGAATACCGAAAAAATTACCATGTGGTCAACCTGATGACGGAAACATTTATCATTCGCATTGATGATGATGATTCTGATGAGTGATGAGTAGCATCCAGTAACACCAATACACCATCGACATTTGGCTTCCATGTTCCATGTTCCAATGGTATAATGGACAGCGTGTCACCCTTAACCAAGTTTTCTTGTTACAAACTACTTTATTTTACGATAGAAATAAAAATAATGCTCAAGCAAACATTATCCATTTTGAATTTCAACCTCTTCCAAAGTTCTAAGTAGCTAGTAAAGTACCTATTATGATTCTACAATAAAACCATTAATTACTATTATAATATTATAAAACAACAGCCTAGTACCATGTAGTACTTTAGAACGCGACTGTACCCATGCGCAGACACACCCCTCCACTATCGCTCAGCGTTCTTTTACGTGACGTTGAGTTTGGCTTCGACGGATATTGACCCTAGTCAGCTGATTTTATGGTTTATTTATTTTAAATTCCATTGCTGCTTTAATGTTTAAGTATTTTCATGTTTTATTTTAATGAAATTAACGTTTTATTTAACACGATGATTTATACTAACACGATGGAGCGTGAATAAAGCTAATAAAACGTTGTGAAAAGATGATTTTTTTTTCATCAGGATCGATTTTATATTTCACCCATCATCTAAGATATAGTTAGTACTGTCGTCTGTCTTCGTTTTCGGGAGCGTTTCAAAAATACCCTGTATACTTCAAAAGTGATTCCGTGTTTTTTAAACCTTTATAAGGTTAAAAATAGGAGCTGAAATGTTTAATGTGACTATTTAGACGACATTTTAGTTCATACCTTGAGCTTGTGATATTCCTTAGTCTGCTCAAAAGGGGTAAAAATTAAAGTTAAAATAGTACCGACTTCAGAAACTATTAATTTAAGTGAAATTAACGTTGTATATAAAGTATAAGGTTTCTTCAAAGAACTAAAGGAAATAATAGAAGAGTTATAAGATAAGATTTTTACGGATTTTATCGCGTTTTAATTACTTATTTTTAATTCTCGACGTTTCGGGTGTTCTGCAGCACCCATGGTCACGGAGGAGGGTGATTGAGGTCCAGCTGTGAAAGGTAACCAGGAGTACCTTCAGTTTTTTAATTGTTACTTATGCTCCGATCTACGCAGAATGAGTTTACTGTGTCTTGAAGTCTTGCAGTGATATGCTTAGGTTTAGTTTAAATTTTATTAATTACATAATCCCAAGCAGGTGGTAGTACCCAGCCTTCTTCTGTATTGAAATTAGGATGTTTTTCAATTTCAATAGCTTCTCGTATCATACTTGGTAGGAATCGATGTTCCTTCGCGAGGGTTTGTGGTCTATCAAATGTGATGTACACGTGGGTCGTCTAGGATATAACTTTCCGTAGGAAATTGTTTTATTCTCTTTGATTATTTGAAATCGGTTTTTACTTTTTATTAAACTTTAATTTCAACATTATTTATGATATCGCTTCATGTCTATTCTGACAGCTGCGATAATTTCTGATTTGAATCCAATTCAAGATTGCCATAAATAACTGTACTCGTATATATTTTTTATTTATTTATTGTAAGTCAGTCATCATCATCATTACAGCCATTCACAAGTCCACTGCTGAACATAGGCCTCTCACAAGAAATGCCACTATGCACGATCCCGAGCCACCTGCATCCATTGACTTCCTGCATGTCTTACCAGGTCGTCACTCCATCTAGAAGGGGGACGCCCTATATTTCGCCTGCCGGCACGAAGCTGCCACTCAAGAACCTTTCTTTCCCATCGGTTGTCGGTTCTTCGAGCTATATGGCCGGCCCATTGCCACTTCAGCATACTAATTCTTTGGGCTATGTCGGTTACTATGGTTCTACTGCGGATATCCTCGTTTTTACGTCTATAACGCAGAGAAACGCTGAGCATAGCTCTCTTCATAGCTCGCTGAGCGACTTTGAGCTTCCTCATACGGCCAGCAGTGAAGGACCGGGTCTCAAATCCATAGATCATCACTGGCAACACGCACTGGTTCTACAGTCTCGTTTTCAAGTTTTGAGGTATACCTGATGAGAAGATGTGCCGTAATTTCCCGAACACTGCCCAGCCGAGTTGAATCCGTCGATTGACCTCTCGATCGAAGTTGGACTTACCTAGTTGGACTATTTGTCCCAGGTAAACATACTCTTCAACAACTTCGAGCTTAGTGCTCCCAACGGCATTGGTGTGACATGGATGTTAAACATGATTTTTGTTTTGTCCATGTTCATCCTATGACCTATCCGTTGGGATACACTATTGAGGTCATTGAGCATAACATAGTGTGCTTAGGTCCTCCAGCGATTCTACCATAAGGACTATAGCGTCGGCAAATCGAAGGTAAGTGATGTATTCGCCATTGACGTTAATACCGTATCCTTCCCAGTCCAGGAGCTTGAAAACGTCTTCCAATAGAGCGTTGAAGAGTTTCGGGGATATTACGTCACCCTGTCGTACACATCTCTGCAGTTGGATAGGTTTCGTATTCTGGTTCTGTACTCGGATAGCCATCATAGCCCTACTGTACAAACACTTCAGCACTTCAATATACCGGCAGTCCAGTATACTTGGCAGCGCTGGAGGGACTGCAGCACCGCCCAAATTTCGACGGAATCAAAGGCTTTCTCATAGTCCACATACGCAAGACAAATTGGCAGATTGTACTCATTGGTCTTCTGTACAATTTGCCGAAGGGTATATATGTGATATAAAGTGCTAAAGCCTTTTCGGAAATCGGCTTGTTCGGGAGGCTCAAAGTCGTCGAGTCTACATGCGAGACGATTCGTAATGACTCCCAAAAACAGCACGTAGACGCGGCTCAGAAGGGAAATCCGTCTGTAGTTCTTCAAGAGAGCGTTTTCGCCTTTCTTGAAGAACAAAACCACCGAACTTCTAGTTCACGCCTCAGGAGTAGTGCCACCATGGAGGACGGAATTAAAGAGCTTCTGTAGGACTTCAAGTACCGGTTTTCTACCCGATTTCAGAAGTTCCGCTGTAACTCCATCCTCGCCCGGGGACTTGTCGTTTTTAATTTAACACCGTATAGTGGGTTTAAAAGGAATGCATGGCTTTGGAGATATACTCATATATTTCCTCCACCTCCTCATCGGGATGTGCTGAGGTTGGTGCGTAAACCTGTATGAGCTTCAACGAATACCGTTTGGTGATTCTGAGTATAAGGTACGCAACCCTCGTCGACACACTCACAATCTTTACAACGTTGTTAACGAGAGACTTGTGGACGATAAATCCGCCACCTCCTTAGGACAGATGTTCGCCCTCCCGGTGATAGAACAAGTTGCCGGATTCGAGGATTACCGTGTCCTCCCCCTCTCTTCGGACCTCGGATTATCCTATAATATTACAGCGCAATTTGTCTATCTCTTCTTTCAGCTCCAGGATCTTCTCGTCAGTCCTCAGGGTGCGTGCGTTATAAGTTGCCAGGTCGAGTCGTCGTAGGTGGCAACCGAACCTCCACCGGAGATTCTTAGCACCCCCTGCCCCGCCGTTACCATGGTCGCCACCGTAGCCATGAATAGGGGGGCCTCCGGGGACTGGGGGCCGTTTATTAATGTCATTGCTCATGGAGGGTATATTGCCATAGTTGCCACGCTTGGTGAGCGGGTTGGTAGATTATGCATTGTTTTAATTAAAAAATATTTTATTCTATTCTGTACGAACATAAACAAACAAAAACGTTAAGGAATAAAAAAAGAAACGAGACAAATGTTCTTATTTCGACGTCGGCATTGTACACAGCGCGCTATATATTGTTCGGGTTGACAGGGGAAATTAAATTAAACTGCAAATGGATAAAAATAGATCCCAACTACTAGGGGCGCTGTTGGGATCTTTTAGATTATGATGATAAAATTACCATTACCGTTACAGCCTATCAAAAGTCCGCTGCTGAACAGACATATGTTGAACCCCATAGATTGCCTCATAGTCATACAGTTTGCCACATATTTGCCGTCATGTTTACGCTTGTCAAACGAGTTTGTAACCGCAGTATTTTACTATTTTTAGGTCGTAATCAGGGAGATGCTGCTACCCATCTTCTGTTTTATTTCCCTCTGTCGTCTTTTAGTCAACGGGACGATATGCGATATTCCTACCCCACCGCTAAGTGGTGCCATGAATAATATTTAAAAATAATATTGCACTTTGACATATTATGTGAACAAAATCACATTGCCGATCTTACAAGTAATGCATGCCGACTGGCTCTTTCTTGAACAGGGGTACGTCCAGCCTATGTCCAGCTGTGGACTAGAACACGCTTTCGACTTTGTGTGAGGTAAAAAATTGACTCACGAAAATATTATAGTTCTCTTGTTATTATTAGATTATCTATAAATGTTAGAACATCTACGATGTAAAATGGTTTACGATATAGACCATCTACGATGTAGACGGTCTACGACGTAGGCCATCTACGATGCAGATGCACAAATAATGACGTGCGACACGTGTTCTCTGACGAGCGTCCGATCATCAAATATCATATCTCTTAACGCAATGCGTTCGAGTAGAAACAAAATCAGTAACTTCACTTATTATCAATTACTGGGTTTTGGCTGGAATTCAAACCCGGAATCTGGAACGCTGAACATGAGATCAAGAAGTTGTTTATTAAACAACTTTTTAATTTTTTTTTCAATTTTGTTCAATTAAACTCACCTTATCACTCCTCTATAACATCAAATGTGTACCTTAATTAAGAAAATTTATTACTTCAGATTTGAGATGAGTCAACATTCTTCATAACAATAAAAGTTATTTAACTTTCAGCTCGTATATTACAACATTGTTTTAAGTGTCTAAAAGGTACGATAATATATATAAGTGGACGATATGAATGACGAGCTCATTAAACCTTCCCATGCAGTCGAAGTTATGTTTTGAAAGACATGTCGCAGAAGAACCCAGAAACTTTCCTATCATGAATGTAACACTGCAGTTTCATTTTCCGTCAGCATTCGATCAACTTTACAAACAGATGTCCAACCACCATCTTACATTGCGACAACATTCGTGATACCATCCATACCATCTCATTCTCATCATCATTCCGTAAAATTAGTTTAATAAAACAACTTGTTTTGATGAAGCGGTAGAGCGGAAACAAGGCTCCAAAGCCGTTGCCAAAGATTTTTTGCCGGCAAAAGCCAACTGCCAATGTTGAATAAATTTGTAGTAGCAAGACGTGGCAGCGTTATTTACGAGATACCTGAAATTTAAGTAAAATTCAGAGGTTTCACGGACAGCTGTACGCAATTGTGAGTAACAAGAACAATCAAAAATAATTCACATTTTGCGTGTAGTTCCAACAAAAATATGTTTATTTCAATTACATAAAGCTTTAACATACAGGCTTTGGAGATCACCTTTAAAGCAAAAAGATGCTTGTGACTAGGGGACTCCGCTCTTTCACTTAATATTATACAGTGTATGTAATTGGAAAAAATAAAAGAAAAGAAAGTACAAAATACAAAAAAGGATAAGGAGCGCACATGTGTGATGGTATGTGAGTGGGGTTTTGAGTGTTTTGTGTGCGTCCATTGAGTTTATGGGTTAATTTTGCTGACCTGCGTGTAGATATAAGTTTTAGGTTTAGGTTAGCCCTACGACAATGTCTTGGGATCGGAAGAAGCCAGGCGCATCTTCCTCCACTAACGATTTCGTTACTGCGGTCCTGTTGGTTATTAGACAGATTATGGTAACGATGATACCATAGCCTCAATATCATCGAAGGTTTTAGTTTTAGCCAATTAGTCACAGCTAATTTACAGTCACGGAGTTTTAAAGGATAGATGTTTAGCTCTTTATTCAATAGGTTGTATAAGTGAGAAGATTGCCTTGCATAATGCCTCTTGGCAAAAACAGATCTAACTGGGACAGTTGGAGCGACCAAGCAGCTAGCTATGGATACACCCCGTCACTCTGTTTTAGACTAAAATATTAAATTATATAATATTGTATTATTTAGACTAAGCAATAAAACTAATGTATCGGCATTTCTATATAAGTTCCTAGTACTTAGTTGATGAGTCGAATGTCTGCGCACGAACGGACTATTTAAATATCATTCATTATTAAAGCCACCTCCAAATCGATGAGACGTAGTAATCTAATTGTATTTTAGTTTTTAAAAACTCCTTTCAACGTTCCCGAAATTTGACCGGCGCAGCCGGTAAGATTTGTTCGTGAAGGCTGTACCGTCTCTCGAAATATTCAGATGTCTAAATTCGCCTGGATTCGTGATAGCGGCGCAAATAGCTGTTGAACAAATCCAAGAACCAAATAAATTTGTTATCAAGGGAAGCGGAAGGCATGGGAATAGCGGCTTGTTGGTGAGTAAAACTTTTCACCATCCTTGATACCACTATTATCCTTCATTTTTATTTATAATTGTTATTATTGAGATCGGACTTCTCTCATTATAACGTATCTAGTTTTTCAATTAAATTTAATTAGTAATAGACACTAATAATGTAGGCGTAACATAACGCTAAGCATAACGATAAGAATAAGGGACACAGAGTGCCTTTTCGTACAGAGATAATTAAACGTTTAAAAATAAGACTTTTTATTAAAATAATGTTGATCATTTGTCATACTTACCATACTTTGCTCTGTTGTTACCCCTATTTGTCTTGGGCCCATATGGACTTTAGATTCTTAAAATTAATATTAGCGCAAGGATAAATATTAAGCTTAATATCAGGTTAAACATTAACGAACACTATTTAATACTACTGATGATCATTTGCTGTACTTACCATATTTTACGCAGTTGGTACGCCTATTTTCCTCACTTTTACGGGTACTTTAGATAATTAAAATAAAATAGTATTAGGATAAATAAGAAGCTTATTATCAGGTCAAATATTTATTAACATTTTGCGCTCTCACATACATTTTTCACTCAATTCCACACTCAGTCAAGCTATCACATCCACAACATACACACATACACTTACTCATACACTAAATGTCTGTATAGCTACGTTCTTCTGCAACTGTAAAACATATTATAATGGATAGTACCTTACAGACTTTGAACGACATAGACAATCACGAAATAGCCCAAGTGTTCGACTGTAAACTCAACGACTTTACTAACCATATTACATAATTCTAACTCCCCTGGTTTTCCATTGCCTCACAAAGTATGAGATCCAATTACTCTAACTTTGACGACTTTCAACTTAACATAATACATCTTAAAATAGATATCGATCTGATAATCTTAACTGAATGTAGACTAAATCTAAATAAACGTATACCTCATATAACCAACTATAATTCACACCAATCTACTAATCATCGTAATAAAGCTGATGGGGTGGTCGTATATATTGAAAAACACATATCAATATAAAATAAGAGAAATAAAGCTTACCCATGCACCTTGTTTGGAGGTCCATATCTCACCTGACCTTATAGTCATAGCGATTTATCGGCCCCCCTCAACCATAAACGCTGACGAATTTATCCATTCCTTAAATGATCACTTTACTACCATTAAATCAACTAAAAATATAATTGTCACAGGTGACATTAATATTAATCTGATACTAAATCAATGCCGGCAATCACACGAACGCACAAATAGGCTTAATTATCTCAATATGCTGGCAATGCATGGGCTTCTCCCTGGTCACTAGCTACCCACGAGAGGCTAAGATGGTCTAGACCATATCAATATAAAACTCGAACCTGCGAGTAAAACTGCGGTTATTGCAATTATTCACACAACTATCACAGACCACTTCATGACTTTCCTAAAACTTACAAACCATACAAACGTAATAAAACCTACCAAAAAAAATCAGTTTTTAACTTTGAGAAAGGACTCGACCACTTAAAAGCTAGCAACCTGCTGCAACTAACAAACCCTAACACACTTACTAATAAATTAATTGAAATTCTTCATAACTGTGTCACTCTTAGTACCATCACTATGGTGATCCCGTCAATAAATAGAACCCTGAAACCGTGGATGACTATTGGTTTATCGCGCTGTATTTACAACCGAAAATCATAAAAAAACAAAAACGAAAATATGACAGAGTTGAACTTACCAAAGCACATAAAAACCCTAAAAAAACGTGGGAGATTATTAACAACATTACACAGCGAAAACCTAAAAACACAAATAACTTGGAACTCCTAGAACTATCCAATACTCCCCAGAACTCTATTAACAAAGTGAATAGCTTTTTCTCGGACAATAACTCATCACCTCTGTCTTCTACAGTAAATAATAACGGTCCTAACTCATCCTTATCTGCCTATACATTGGCCTCAACTTTTGCTCTACTCGACACAGACTCTTGCGAAGTTCATGCTACACTAATGGGCTTAAAACCAGACAGTGCCCCTGGTTGGGACCACATTCCAGCTAAATTTCTTAAAGCTGCACATGAACAAATTGTGCCCATTTTAAGTTATTTGACAAACCTTTGCTTTGAGCAGGGACTTTTCCCGGATGCTTTGAAAGTAGCCCTAATAACGCCTGTGTACAAATATGGAGACAGGTCAGACCCGTCAAACTATAGGACAATTTCAGTTCTGCCATCTATCTCAAAAATCCTAGAAAGACTTAAATTCACGCCTAATTAAATACCTTTCTAAGTATAACATTCTGTCGCCTTCACAGTTTAGGTTTAGGCATGGAAGGTCTACTGAGGATGCGGTACTGTCTCTAACATCTACTATAGTTGACAAAGTGGATAAGGGTAGCAAATGTCTGGCGGTTTTCCTCGACCTCAAAAAGGCCTTTGACACAGTATCTGTCCCCATACTTCTAGACGGCTCGAAAACATAGGCATAAGGGGAACCCCTCTCGAGCTGTTCAAATCCTACCTAAGCATTAGCAAACAATCAGTCAAAATAGGGGAGTTTACTAGCTCAGAAGAAACAATTTCATTCGGCGTCGGGCAGGGAAGTGTCCTTGGTCCAACATTGTTGCTTGTCTATATTAATAACCTATGCAATATGACTATTGACAGTGGTCGCATATTCTCATACGTGGATGATACCGCCATAGTCTTTGCTAGTCAAGATCAGCCGAAACCGGCCTGTCTAAGATTGCAGGTTGGCTCAATCGTAACCTCCTCACACTAAATGCCTCCAAGTCCAATTACATATGCTTCACTAAGTATACACACACTCAACTACCACTCGAATTCCAAATAAAGATCCACTCCTGTGCCAACCCCCAAATTCCTGACTGCTCTTGTACAAAAATTGACAGGTTACATCATGATTGACCAACGCCTGTCCTGACACATGCATACTGAACTGATCAATAAAAGGGTTAGGAAATTAATATGGACTTTTAAAACATTGCGACACATTGCCTCAAAGAACCTTTTGCAGAAGGTCTACGTATCATTAGCCCAATCTATCCTTACTTTCTGTTTGCCATGCTGGGGTGGAACAACAAAAATTTAATTTTTAGAACTTGAGAGGGTGCAGCGATCTCTGCTTGAGGTTGCGCTCGTTAAAACCTATAGATTTTCAACCCAAAGCCGTTACCTAAGCTCTAACCTACTGTCTGTAAGAAAACTTTACCTACTCCACCTTATTCTGAATAAACATAAATCCCTTCTGTATGACCCCAAAAAGCTGATTATGCGTAGCAGAAGAAGCTAGTCAAATTTGGGGAACGTCGAAAGGAGTTTTTAAAAACTAAAATACAATTAGATTACTACGTCTCACCGATTTGGAGGTGGCTTTAATACATACATACATACATATAATCACGCCTCTTTCCCGTAGGGGTACGCAGAGACCACTTCTTTCCACTTGCTACGATCATTACATACTTGTTTCGCTTCGTCCACTTTCATTATTCCCTTCATACATGCTCTTCGGTTTAGGGTAGAAAGAAGATGTAGTGACAAAAATTGAGAAAGGTATGCTGAGATGGTTTGGCCATGTCGAGAGAATGAATGAAGAACGATTGACGAAAAAAGTGTATAAGTCGAGTGTGAATGAAAGTGTTGGAAGGGGTAGACCTAGGAGGACGTTTCTCGACCAAATCAGGGACGTCTTGAAAAAAAATAAAAAAGGCCAGGCTTTAATAATGAGTGATATTTAAAGAGTCCGTTCGTGCGCAGACATTCGACTCATCAACTAAATACTAGGACCTTTAATAGAAATGCTGATACATTAGTTTTATTGCTTAGTCTAAATAATACAATATTATATATTTTAATATTTTAGTCTAAAACAGAGGGACGGGGTGTATCCATAACTCCTCCCTCCCTAAGAGCAAAATTATCGGTAATATCATTTTTAATGTTTTTACGATAATTTTGGATGTAAGGCATACATTTTTTTAACTTATATATAAAAAACAATAAGAAACTTAAAGCTAGAAAATTAAAATTACATAATATGTTAGAACACTGAACTTAGAGTCTTTTTCTCCTTTGAAGGCACTTAAATCTGTGTAATAGATTTCACTGTGTTTTAAAGCATTTGACATATATTTCACTTCGTCCAAGTTAACACTATTCATGATAATTACGCGTGTTCTTGTTACATTAGTATTTGAACGTAAATGAGGTAAGTTGATGACTGAAACTGGTAATGCTGCTTCGTATTCTGTGTAAACACGGTGGTGATGAATGTAAGTACAGTGTATCTCCAGGTCACAGGGCTCATCGCTGGTTAGTATATAGGTTCCAAAAATTGGTTGTTTGGTGATCTCGTTACCGCAGTGTTTGGTCAGCGTCGTTTTTAGCTTTGTAAAAACAATCCAATTTTCTGCTTTAATTTGCTGTACCTTAACGTCTTCAATTATAATAGCGTGTTGCGTGCAACAAGTAAGATTATTCTCAAATTTCATTAACTGTTCTATGCAGGTAAATCCGGGGTAGAGGGCTCTATTTTCTTCGGTACAAAGGAAATCATTACCAGCAGCAAGGGGACGACACGGTTTCGTGACTGGTAAATATTTCATCCCTTTCACCAGGAGGTAAGGATATTTTGAGAAGATGGTAATCGTTTCGTTTATGGATTTGTGGAAAATAGGTACGAAATAAACCTTAAAATAATTGTAAGTATTATTATCAGTTAACGGAATCTCCATTATAAATGCTATCTGGTTTTTCTTAAGATAAGATTTTACACTTATGGTTTGTTCTAATTTTACCAAATTGGTTTCGGTTGGTGGGTACACTAAATTTTCAGTATTCGATATTAGTTTTAAATGATCTAAGAGTTCTTTAGAATTTACAATAGATTGATGAAGTATAGATACTCTACTAAAAGCTAGAGCAGTCTCTATTTCACTCAATTTATAAAATATAGTTCGAAAATTACTTATAAATAAATTAAATAATCTAAAAATATATGTAAAGTAAACCCAGTTATTTTCTCTAGTAGTTAAATGATTATGCATTGTCTCTACACTTTTTAAGCGTGCATTCAGCATAACAGAGTTATTATTTAGGGTTTCCGTGGCATTAATAAAGCTGTCTAACATTTTGGAGACCAAGGTGAGTTTCTTAGACACGATAATTTGATTGTGACTCAACTGCGAGGTAAGTTTATCATACTTAAGAGCATCTTCATGATCGAGGTTTCCCGTAATAATTTTTAGAACAGAACCTAATGGATTAAAGATCCTATCCTAGAAGAAGAAATTTTTGAACGGCAATATCGCGTATGTACTCTACATGGGTTTTAACACTGATAAATTCACGAGGGTAGTTCTTCAAAGGCGTTGTCGCCTTTCTTGACGAACAAGACACCGCACTTCTGCTCCACGCCTCCGGTGTAGTGCCACCATGTAGGACGGAATTAAAGAGCTTCTGAAGGACTTCAAGTACCGGTTTTCCACCGCTTTCAAAGCTCCGCATAATTCCATCTCGCCTGGGGCCTTGCCGTTTTTAAGGTGCTGGAGCCATTCTAATCTCGCTCAGACTGACGTCCAGGATATCATCGGAATAGTGTCGGATAAGACTCGCTCTTGGATCGTTACTCACACTTGCGTGTGGCTCCAACGATGATGTGTACAGCTGCCCATAGAACCTCTCAATCTCACTCAAATCTCAGTTGTCCAGAGAAACGACGCTGCCACACTCGGTCTTCAGCTTCGACAGTTGGCTCTTTCACAGACAGATCTCTGGCAAAGACTTTGGAGCCCTGGTTCCTCGATCCTTCTTCAATACGAGCTGTATTGAAATTGCGCAATCCTGCATGCATTTGGAGATCTGTCTGTTCAGTTGCCTGTATGCTATCAAATCTACTGAAGATTGCAGCTTCATTTCCCCTCATGAGATTAAGAGTGTGATCGGAGAGTTTTGTGTTCTTCTGCGGCGGGTCTTACAAAACTTAGCTCCGACCATGGACAGTTTCTGAGCTTGTCATTCATATCGTCCACTGCATTGCAATCTTCAAGGCACTAAAACGGTTTTAACTCGAGCTGAAAGGTTTCGGGACTTTGGATTAGAGCACGAGGGGACGGAGCGGCTTCATTAGACGACACTCTCCAACAACGTTTAGGTTCAGTGTGCTCTAACCATTCGGTGATCGCTACCAGTTTTCACCTCGCGATCACTGAGACATCACTGAACAGTTGGCGTCTAGTCGTCATAATGAAGTCAATCTCATTTTGTCGAACCGTCAGGGCTCGACCAGGTCCACTTCCTGTGGGGCCCGCTTCTGGAAGAAAGAGTTCATCATAAAGAGTCCTCTTTCTCCATGAAGTCAGCCAGCTGCTGGCCTTGGGTTCCGTTGCTAATCCGAATTTCCCTACTTTCAGCTCACCGTTCTCTTGTGCCTAGCTTTGCGTTGAAGTCTCAATTAACTACGTATAGTGGGTTTTGAGGATGCACTCTAGAATATATTTCCTCCCTCCCTCATCGAGGTGTGCCGAGATTGGTGCGTAAACCTGTATGACCTTCAGCGAATACCGTTTGGTGATTCTGAGTATAGGTACGCAACCCTCGTCGACACACTCCCAATTTTTAACGTTGTTAATAGAGACTTGTGGACGATAAATCCGACACCTCCTTGGGACAGATGGTCGCCTCCCGTGATAGAACAAGTTGCCGGATTCGAGGATTACCGTGTCCTCCCCTCTCTTCGGATCTCGGATAATCCTAATATTTCCAGCGCAACTTGTCTATCTCTTCTTCAACTCCGGGATCCTCGTCAGTCCTCCAGGTGCGTGCGTTCATAAGTTGCCAGGTCAGTCGTCGTAGGTGGCAACGAACCTCCACCAGATTCTTGCACCCCTGCCCCGCCGTTACCATGGTCGCCACCAGCCAGGAATAGCAGGGCCGCCGGGGAGACAGGGGCGTTTCTTCGTAACTTTCTTCATTGGGATATTGCCGTAGTTGCCACGCTTGGCGAGCGGGTTGGCAACCGCCAGTTTTTTATATTGCTGTTATCAGAAAGATGCTGCCTCTTCTGCCTCAGTTTCCTCTGTCGCCTCTTACGACACCACGGGAGATATGGGGTAGTAGGTATTCTAACCGCCACTACACGGGAAATGTTTCCTTCAATGTTATATAATGTTTTCCTTCAATGTTAGAGTGAGATAATGTTTTCCTTCAATGTTAAACAGGTCTATAAATATTTCTTGAAACAGAACATCTTGGGTCTGGGTTAGTGAAGAATAGTTTGATTGGCTTTCTGTCATATTTCATTTTTTACAAGCAGTACAACTTTATTATTACTACCGAAACAGTTTCTTGTAAATTATACTAATAGTAATTTCTGCGGATGCTAACTAGCGTCTCTTTAATGCCCCGGTGGCATGTCTTTCCTGCGTGATACTTAACTACGATCGCTCTTTGTTCTTTTTCGTCTTCTACAAATACTACTCGCTCCGTGCATTCATAAAATTGAACCATGTCCTTTTTGAAAAGGTGTATAATGTAAAATATTGCTAAATTGTCTACGATTTCTGTTCAAAATATATAAAATATTTAATTTTATGCCTAATATACAATGTGTTAATTTTACACTTGATCAAATGAAATGTGCGGATACTAGATAAAAAATTATCGGTAAAAAATCGAAAAAAACTTTTTTTATGTAAACTATTTAAAAAATAAAAGCGTTTAATTTTTTTTTTTTGGTAAAATTCCCATCCTTCGGTTTTAAATTATTTTCTCTTTAAATAACCGGTGTATTTTTTTCAAAGTAGTTTTATTTAAAGTTAGAAAGATTAACTAGCAATAAAAATTAAAAAAACCTACGATATCAAGCAGGAAATTTGTCAAAAAATTAATAAGATAATTTTTTTTGATAAAAAATACTTTTCTTTTTAATTTTTGGTCTGTAACTTCAAAATTAGTACGTTGAGATAACCTTTTTAGCATGTTTTATTAAATTACGTAGCTTACTGTACAAGTTCTTCAAAATAACATGCGTTCTATCTCTTTTCGTTTTTAAAATAATAATCATCGAAGAATGTCATCGGTATGTTGATTTGCGCTTATGCGCCGCACCTACCTCTAATTTGAACACCCCTGGTCGAACAATAGCAGGTAAAGATAAAAAGAGATAGATCAATGAAAGGCGAAACAAGTGAGTGAGAGAGTGAATTGTCGTTTGAATGAGATTTGGGTCTCGTTCTCGTAAGGCATGCAGGCAGCTTTAGCTATTTTAAACAGTTCATCTTGTAACGTTACCTAATTTGCACGTTGAATACGCTCACCATTTTTTTCGTCGTTATGCCTTCTACGATAGACTCATTGTCTGCTCGTGAAGTAGCTGACATTCATTACATTTACGGGTTTTGTGATGGCAACGCTCGCGCCGCCTCTCGAGAGTATCATCAGCGATTCGCGACAAGACCTGCCGTTGACTACAGGGTTTTCTTAGCAGTACATCGAGAATTAAGTGAAAATGGACTGCATAATTTTGTCAATTAAATCATTATTAAATCACTTTTGAATTTTGTGCTTAGATTACCTACCTTATTTTTAGTGATTATCTTAACAACGAAAAGAGATAGAACGCATGTTATTTTAAAGAACTTGTACAGTAAGCTACGTAGTTTAATAAAACATGCTAAAAAGGTTATCTCAACGAACTAGTTTTGAAGTTACAGACCAAAAATTAAAAAGAAAAGTATTTTTTTAACAAATTATCTTATTATTTTTTTGGCAAATTTCCTGCTTGATATCGTAGGTTTTTTTAATTTTTATTGCTAGTTAATCTTTCTAACTTTCAAATAAAACTACTTTGAAGAAAATACACCGTTTACTTAAAGAAAAAATAATTTAAAACCGAAGGATGGGAATTTTACCAAAAAAAATTAAAATGCTTTTATTTTTTAAATAGTTTACATAAAAAATTTTTTTTTCGATTTTTTACCGATAATTTTTTATCTAGTATCCGCACATTTCGTTTGATTAAGTGTAAAATTAACACATTGTATATCTTTAAAAATTCTTTAATTAATTCAGAATTATCTAATGGTAAAAATACTTCTAATACTTTTTGTTTCTTTATAGAAATATCTTCAACCTGAGATTCATTTTTAAACCACGAAAATATTAAAATTTGATTTGGCTTTGTATCGATAGCCTCGTGTAGAATTGGTATTCCGTTTGACTCTAATTCTACGGCTGAATGCACAGTTTGGGATTTACTAGATTCTGAAGGTGATAATCATATCATAATGACAATAATCGTCAATAATTTCCTCAGCGGATGGTGTCAATTCATTGTCATATTTTTCTACATACTCGTCTGTGTCATAATACTCATCATAATACTGTCCGTCGTTTTTCTTAAAGTTAACTCATTTAATCTAAAGCCAGGCTGTGGCCTTGGAGGAGCTGTCCAGAATTTGTGGCTTATTACCAAATTTTTTAGTTGGCATATGGCCAAATTGCTGTTGAGGTCTTTAACCAAACTGTTGTGGCTGAAAGCCCAGTTGTGGACGGTAACCGAACTGTTGTGGCTGAGGGCCGGGTTGTGGACGATAGTCGAACTATTGTGGTTGTTGGCCAAGTTGTGGCCGATAACCAAATTGAGGTGGACGGTAACCTATCTGCTGCATTGGTTGAGGACGAAAGTCGGATTGGGGCATCCTAAATTGGCTTTGATTTTGAATGACGAAATAAAATTTTGCTGTAATGTTATTTGGTAACACTGGTTTGTATACGTATGGTTGCATTACCGTGTGAGGCATACTACCGAATTTAAATCCTTGTGTTGGAACTGATGTTTGAGGCTGCCTTAAAGCTAAACCGCTACTACCGTGGACACGATTTCTATTTTTGTTGATCGTGGAAGTTGACTTCCTCTAGTACAATGCTCAGCGCGTCTTCTAAAGTCGCTGGCTTCTTTAACCTCACTACCCGAACCATATTCTTGGGAAGATTGTATAGGAATACGTTTAGAACTGTATTGTTGTAAATTGCCAATTTAGCGTTTTTAAGATTACTATCATCGGATATGTTTACTTTTGAAATTAACAGTGATCGAATACTTTGAATGCGGTTACAAAAATCTTGAAAGTTTTCACCAGATTTAATCTTTAAAGATTCTAATTTAATACTAATACAGTCTTCGCTATGCGGGTCTCCGAAATGTTGCTTTAGCAAATCTTTCAACTGGGACCACGACACGACACCCTCCCGTTTGGATAAGAGCGACGCCGCCTTATCTGTAAGCCTACTAGTTATAGAGTGATATACGTATAAATTTTGTTCTTCGTCACCTATACCTACGAATGACATATTCACATTTCCTCAAAAACAAATTTGGCTGTCTTTTGTCGCCATTAAAAAGTGGAATTAGCCGTAGCATTTCTGTGGGAATGGGATTAATTACAACGGTTTGTCGTTCTGCTGCCTGTGGCTGTTTCATCGTTATAGAGTAATGCACGAGTCAGAGGTGTCAGTTGATATAGCGCACTAAAGTAAAATACACTAAAGCATATAAAATATAATTTATAAAATAAAAGTTTATTTAAAGTATAAAGTTTGTAAAAGATGTAAATGTAATGAAAAATGAAAATAAATAAAATAAAACTGTATTATATCTCTAGTATTAATAAAAAATATGTTCATTAATTATTAAAAAAAATGTATGTAATTATTAAGTAAAATTTAAATTAGATTTAATTTATTAATATAACATTTAGTCATTTAAGTTGTAAAATATTATGGACCTGTGACTCAATTATTATGATAATAGTAGGAAAGTTGTCATCCTTCTTGATACGTACCTTGCCATAGGCTGTCTAGCAGTACTTATATTCTTTGGATTTTGCCAGATCACGTGTGAGAAGTGAAATCGAGCTTCTTTTGCAGTTAGCTGTTCCGAGATATATATTTGAGTGTACTCTTCCGTCTTAAATCCGAGATGCTTTTTCGTTATGCGTTCTATTGTAGTCTCTAGACTTCTTCAAGAAATCGGTCTTCAGAATAGTTGATGTCATCTCAACTATAATTGTATTACTTTTGGTCTTAGCACGCTTGTTCTGAACTCGGTATATGTCAATAATCTCCGTTTTTGCGATATTACATCCAATTACATTAGATTAGGAGATGGCCATTTTCATTAATTTTTCTTTTAATTTTTTAGTCGTCTTTGGTACATGTTTGATCTCAAAGTTGGCCTTACGGCTGCTCCTTTGCAGATCCTTTAACTTGTCTTCTAGAATAGTGATATAATTTCTATCCTTCTTTGTTTGTACTTCGAGTAGTTCTATATTATTTTTAAGCTCTTAATTTTGTGCCGATAGTGAAGCCATGGCGGTTTCTATGTTGTTATTTGTAGATTTGATTTCCATTAGTGTCGTGTAGATTTTTTTTAGCTCCTCTTGCTGTGGTGGCATAAGAGATGATATCGGTGCTTTGACTTCCTGTTTGAAAAGCAGAGCAGAAGCAGAGTCGCAGTAGCATTCTCTTGGTCTTTTACTGCGTTGGAAAATGAACTTAGGCGGGGTGTTGTGTTCTGTTTGCCCGGAAATATTCGATTCAGAGAGGGATTTGCCGTTCATGGCTTCCATTGTAAGTACCAAGAGATAATAAAAAGTGTATAAGTAATTACTGTCTGGTTCATAGTTGTATACTGGTATTGATTGGCAAAGGACTATTTTGCACGACAACGTCGAAATAGCTTTCTTCTGGTTAAGTTAAATCGATCCCAGTACCGGGAAAGTATAAGCGCAAACGTGTATTGTACGGGATGAGGCGCACAGTGATATTGTGGTAATGTGGAGTAAAAGTTGTTGATGCACACAGCGTCTGTCCTTGCACGGCCCAATGACTTGAGAGTAGGCGGGGTTTCGCACTCTTCGAGGGCGTGGCGTTGCGCGTGAGCAGGTAAATAAACAGTCGTACGTTGTGAGTGGCCGAATTGCTTGCACGTACCAGGATACCAGGAGCACCGAAGAGGTCAATTTTTTTATTTTTATTTATTTACCATATTAAAAAGCATTACAAAAAAACTATCCTAAAAAGTCGCATACAGAAAACCACTAAGGTTTGTGATGACGCGACCTGAGTCGACGTTATATTAAAGTATCATTAATTTAGTTTGTAAAAAGAAAACATTACAGCCTAATTAGGACCTGAGCAAACGCATATACGCTGTTTTAAGTAGTAAATTTTCTTTTTTTATGAATTACCCAAAAGTACATTTTAAGTTTTTTTAAATGTTTTTATATTTAAGTTATCATGGAATTCTGGGGTAGGTTGTTTATAAGTCGTGGAACAATGTAACTTGCCGTTCGTTCCCCGTACATATTGTTTACACAGCTCGTCTGCAGCTTGCGGCTGCTTACGGCGCGCGTACACACGGGTTGCTTGATTTCTAATTTTAAGTCTTCATTAAAAAAGTGTTTTTTAAAAGTAAATATTTGACTTGCGTATGAACTGGTAGTATATTGCAGTGCTTAAAGAGCATACTATCGTCATCATGAAATTGACGTCGAATTTTGTCTGTTACAATGTTTTTAAGGATTCTTATCTGGAGGTTATATATTTTGTTTAAATAAGTATTAAATGTACGACCATAGCTACCTAAACCATACTGTATATATTCTGCCAGAGAGTTATATAACATCATCTTAACTGGGAACGGAATTCTGTTTTTCAGTATTATAATATTAGCTAAGAATTGTCTTAACTTGTTACAAACATACTCGATGTGGCTATGCCAAGTAAACTTACTATCGATCTGCATTCCGAGATATGTCTGGGTATTGACGAGATCTATAGAGGGGCAACTACAAGTGTTTTTACAAGACGAGTGAAGGCAATTATGATTGTGAGCAACAATGTGCTTGGATAAAGTACACTTGATATAAGGAGACTTTATGTGTAACAGCTTGGTTTTAGTGGAGTTCAGAACCAATCCGGCATCATGACACCATCTTGCAAGCATATTAAAGTCAGACTGTAACAGGTCACATGCTATATCAGGATCTTTATCGGCGACTAGCAAACATGTGTCATCTGCAAACTGGTAGCATGAACAGTGATTTGTATAAAGCGCATGTCGTTTACATATGACAGAAAATGGAGGGGCCAAGCACAGATCCTGTGCTGTGCCTTCAGTTACAGTCACCGGGTCGCTGTGTCTGTCATTTATTCTCACAGAGAATTTCCTATTTTAAGATAATTTGTACCATCTCAGAAGGGTCCCGTATTCCACAATCGTCCAATTTAGTGATGATTTTTATGATCAAGAGTGTCGAATGCCGTGAAAAGTCTATAAATAGGACGAGTACATGGTTTTATTATTTAGATACTCATTAATTTCATCTGTTAACTTCATCAAAAGATCATTTGAACCCTTCCCAGCTTGAAAGCCAAACTGATTTTCACATATTACATCGTGCGTATTGTAGAATTCATAAATTTGTTCACACATACTTTTCTACAATCTTGTTTATTGAAGACAATAAGGTGATTGGTCGATAGTTCAGGAAATCATCCGTCTTCCTTTCTTGTATATTGGTCTAACACATCCTATCTTTAGTTCGTCGGGATAAATGCCAGTTTCAACACTTGTATTAATTAGGTTGGCAATGGCGTGGCCCTTCTGTGTCCATACATTTTATATCAGAAACCCCAATATTATCAGAGCCTGGTGCCTTTTAGAGCTAAGTTTTTGATTATTTTATTTACCTTGTCACGGGTAGCTTTTGAAAGTATATATTAGAATTATTTGTGAGAATACTTATTGAGACTTAACAAGTTCGAGTTACAGGTTTGAATTATGTTTTACAGCGTTATCAAATCCTATCATAAAGTTATTTACGATATCTTTGGTAGTCTGCCCTTCAAAGGCTTTTAAAACCGCCGCATCCACTGATGATGTTACACGCCCAAGCATTTTGTTGATTATTTGATAAACTTTTCTTGTATTTTTGAAATTCTGTTGAATGTTTTGAATATAGTATCTATTTCGTTTATTCTCTAATACTTTATGAACTTTATTTCTTATTGTATTGTATTCTAATCTTAATTTTGAATCGAGTGGATTTCGTTTCCAAGAACGGAACAGTTTGTCACGTTTTTCGCATAATCGATTGACGTTATCATCGATCCATGGTAGTTTTAATTGATTAGTAGTTGATTAGTGATTGATTATGTTGCGCTGTTTGATTGCGCTACTTGCTAGCGAACGTCTTTCAGTCTATGTGCCCCTATTTTTACGTTTGAATTAAATGATTCGAATTTTGATTGAATTAATGTTATTAAAATGAAAAAATATGGATTGTGCACACGTTTACACCAGTTGGCGCTCCGGGGGGAAGAGGACAACAAAGACGTGTACAGCTGCATGTGTACGTGTGTGCGGTACCTAAAGTCCGTCAGAACCTCTTCTTTTCCGCCATCCATGGTGGCATTTCTCCGGAGGCATGAAACTTTTGTTCAAAGGAAAATATCACCGCACTTCTCCGAGCAGATCTGATTCGTCAACAATGTCGACACTGCTCTATTGAGATAATACATAGAAGAACATACGTCAGTATGTTCTTCCTGAGCCGCGTCTATGAATTGGTTTCGAGAGTCATGACAAATCGTCTCACACGTAGATTTTATGAGTTTAAACGGCCCCTTGAGGAACTTTCTTCATCATTGCTTGTCATTTCTTCGAACTATATGGCTGATGCCTTGCCTAATCGTCACACGTATACACCCCGAGGGAGTAGGTAGAGTCTAAAGAGCAGCGAGCGACTCAACACGTTTAGCTAAAAAAATCATTTTGATCTTTTGGGCCATGTGGCATACCACCTTTAAAGAAATTTGAATGTTAACATTGTATAATAAAAATAAATAAATTTCATGTATAAAATCACATTTCGAAAGTACTAAATTAATATACTCACATAAATTAAAATAAGTGTTTTTGTATAAATTCAGCAGCTAAAACAATGTAAAATTTAATTATTAACAATATTTTGTATATTAAAGTACTTGTGCCCGCTTCGCCGGTCAAGTTCATTATATATTGAGTCAGTAATGAGTTGCATTCGCTGCGGGAGCTCGCGCTACGCTAGCTCAAGTTACTCCGCGAAATATTGTAAATACAGTGTGGTATATAGTAATATTCGCGTAATTTATGTTTAAATCGTATAGTGTTGTGTATAAAAAACTGTAAGAGAATTTGTGTATTGTATGAGACTTTGCCGTATGTGATATAACTGGTGTATACAATAAACATTGATTTTATTGACTCAGTGTCTTTTTTTTATTGGAGTCAGTATAATATTATAACCTGTAAGTACAACTTACAGTTATAGGCTAAGTCGGTTATTCTGGTTCTGCAGCGGATATCCTCATTACGAAGTCTATAATGCAGGGAAATCCCGAGCATAGTCCTCTTCATAGCTTGCTTTGTAACCTTAAGCTTCCACCAGCAGTAAAGGACTATCACTAGCAACACGCACTCTTCGTTCACTCTTGTTTTCAGGTTTTGGGAATACGTGACGAAAAGAAGATTCATAATCACTCAAATGCTGTCCAGCCAAGTTAGATCCGGTGATTGACCTCTCCGTCGAAGTTGGACTTATCTAGTCGTCAAGAACTATATTCTTGTAATTTGAAAGATTTGTGTATATGAATATATCGTTATTACAATAGTGCACACAGAAGGCATTCAAAGCTCTTCACATTCAATGCATAGTCTTCATGGTTCTGTTGGGGAGGTATTAAAAAGGTAAATATAATATTGTCTTTATTGTGCCAAATATATTCTATCTAAGGTCTACTGTAGTCTATTAAGGTTGTGATCATTCATAATATCATCCTATCAAAAGTCCACCGAGGAACTAAGGCCACTCCCATAGATTGCCTCATAAGGGGGATTTTTTACTTAATGACAACGTGGCAAACGTTTAGCAGGCGGGTCGGTTACCACAGTTTTTTATTATTTTGTTATTATTAGGAAAATGCTGCTGCTGATTTCCTGGTTCGTTTCCTTGCTTCTTACGATACCCACGGTATAATAAAAGGTAGTATAGGTAGGTAAACGAATAAGAATGAGCTCAAAAGCCCTATGTAAATCTGTAAAACTTTTTCTCTAACAGTACAAACACTAAAAACAAAGCGCTTGCTATTAATTCATTTTTAATATTAAAGTAGAGCCTATGGTTGTAGCACGAACGGTTCGGCTCGACCGGAGTAGGACCACGCTCTCACATAATACCAGCGTAAAATATGTTCATATTATGGTTAGTATAGGGAAATGGAGACCCTTTTACTGAAAACAAGGCAATCCATCTTAGACTTCAGGGGTGACAACGAATCGGCATTTTGATCCCTAATTGAGGATAAATATAGAAGTCTATAAGGCACAAGTCAAGTCAACAAGTCCCAAGGAGGTGTCGGATTTATTTTTCAAAAGTCTCTCATTTACAACGTTGTTGTTAACGAGAGACTTGTGAATGATAAATGTTGTTGATTGGTAGTGTGTCGCAGAGGGTTGCATACCTTACACTCAGAATCACCGAATGATATTCATTGAAGGTCACACAGGTTTCTGCATCAACCTCGGAACATCCCAATGAGGAGGTGGAAGAAATGTATGAGGATATATCTAGAGCCAGACATTCCTCCAAATCCCACTATACGGTGTTAATGGGAGACTTCAACGCAAAGCTAAGCACAAGAGTGAACGGTGCGCTTAATGTAGGGAAATTCGGAATAGGACAACAGAATCCAAGATGCCAGCAGCTGTTCAACTTCATGGAGAAAGAGGTACTCTTTATTATGGACTCGTTCTGCCAGAATCGGCCCGACAGGAAGTAGACCTGTTCAAGCTCCGACGATTCAACAAAATTGAGATTGACTTCATTATGACGACTAGACGTCAACTGTTCAGTGATGGCTCAGTGATCGTGAGGGTGAAAACCGGCAGCGATCACCGAATGGTGAGAGCCACACTGAAACTAAACGTTAAGTTGTAGAGGTCACGTCTAATGAAGTCAACGCTCCGTCACCCTCGTGCCCTAATCTAAAGCCCCGAAAACTTTCAGCTGGAGTTACAAAATTGTTTTCAGTGTCTAGAAGATTGCAGTGGAGTGGACGATATGCTCGTCATAAGCTCGTGGAAATTGTCCATGCGGTCGGAGCTATGTTTTGCAAGACCCGCCGTAGAAGAATACAAAAACTCTCCGATCACACTCTTAATCTCGTGACTGTCAGACGGAAAATAAAGCCGCAGTTTTCAGCAGATTTGACAGCATACAGGCAACTGAACAGACATATCTCCAAATGCATGCGGCAGGACTTACGTAACTTTAATACTGCTCGTATTGAAGAAGCGATCGAGCGGAAATAGAGCTCCAAACTCTTTGCCAGAGATCTGTCTGCCAGAAAGAGCCAACTGTCGAACTTGAAGACCGAATGTGGTAGCATCATTTCCGGGACACCTGAGATTTTGAGTGAGATTGAGAGATTCTATGGGCAGTTGTACACGTAATCGTTGGAGCAACACGTAAATTTGAGTAACGATCCAAGCAAGTCTTATCCGACACTATTCCGATGATAGTCCGGACGTCATACTGAGCGAATTAAAATGGCTCTTCAGCACCTTAAAAACAGCAAATTCTCAGGCGAGGATGGAATTACAGCGGAGCTTCTGAAATCGGGTGGAAAACCCGTGCTTTAAGTCCTACAGAAGCTCTTTAATTCCGTCCTCTATGGTGGCACTACACCGGAGGCGTGGAGCAGAAGTGCGTGTACTTGTTATTCAAGAAAGGTAACAACGCTCTCTTGAAGAACTACAGACCGATTCCACTTCTGAGCTACGTCTACGTGCTGGAATTGAGAGTCATTACGAATCGTCTCCCACGCAGACTCGAAGACTTCCAGCCTCCCGAACAAGCCGGTTTCCGAAAAGGATTTAGTACCATAGACCACATACATACCTTTCGGCAAATTGCACAGAAGACCGTAGAACAAATTGCCACTATGTCTTGCGTATGTGGACTATGAGAAAACCTTTGACTCCGTCGTAATGCGGCGTAAGGCGGTGCTGTAATCCCTGAAGCGGTGCCAAGGTGTTTGCACAGTAGGTCTACGATAGCTTTCCGAGTATAGAACCGGTGTAAGACAGGGTGACGTTATATCCTCGAAATTTTCACCGCTGCATTGGTAGACGTTTTCAAGACACTGGACTGGAAAGGATACGGTATTTACATCAATGGCGAGTACATCACTCACCTTCGGTTTGCTGACGATATAGTTCTTATGGCAGAATCGCTGGAGAACCTAAGCACTATGCTCAGTGGCCTCAATAGTGCCTCCCAACGGATAGTTCTTAAGATGAACATGGACAAAACAAAGATCATGTGTAACTTCCATGTCACACCTATGCCGGTAGTTGTAGGGAGCACAAAGCTTAAAGTTGTTGACGAGTATGTTTACCTGATACATATAGTCCGACATACATATATACATATAGTCGTTCAACTTCGACCGAGAGGTCAATCGACGGATTCAACTTGGCTAGGCAGCGTTCAGGAAATTACGACAAATCTTCTCGTCAGGTGTACCACAAAACATGAAAACGAAATTTTACAACCAGTGCGTGTTGCCAGTGATGAACTATGGATCTGAGACGTGGTTCTTCACTGCTGGCCGGATGATGAAGCTCTAGGTGACTCAGCGTGCTATGGAGAGGGCTATGCTAGGGGTTTCTCTGCGTGATACACTTAGAATTGAGGTTATCCGCAGTAGAACCAGAGTGACTGACATAGCCCGACGGATTAGTAAGCTCAAGTAGCAATGGCCGGCCATATAGTTCGAAGAACCGACAACCGATGGGGAATGGAGTTTCCCGAGTGGCAACCTCGTACCGGTAGGCGAAGTGCAGGGCGACCTACCACTAGATGGAATGACGACCTGGTAAGACATGCAGGAAATCAATGGATGCAGGTGGCTCGGGACCGTACTTTGTGGCGTTCCTTGGGGGAGGCCTATGTTCAGCAGTGGACTTGTGAAGGGCTGTAATGATAATGACGATGAATCTTTTTGAGGGAATATGGCAATATATGTGGCGCGGGGAGCCGTCAAGTTATAATATCCAGAAGTCTCTAATTTGGATTTGTTAACTACGCCTCAATTACCAAATTTTGGTTCCTTCGATAGACACAATGATTAAAAAAGCTAAAACTGCATACTTGCAGTCGCTTCTACCCAGACTTTGGAATTGTTAGAAATAATTGTTAAAAATATATAGCAATTTAAAAGAAATAGGGCAAAAAAGCAGCGTTAAAATATTTCGAACGAAAACTTCGCTTCAAGTGACAAAAGCAGCAAATCCCGGTGAAAGCGCAGTGACAATGATGGAAAGTAATGAAAGTTTGGTTGCGCACCGTGTGCTTCAGAATAATGTTGCAGTACGTTATTTTGACGTTACAATCAAAATATTTTAATCGCAGATCGCTTAATAGATATCTTTTTTAATTCTTCTACCTATACTCACACAAGATTGCACTATCTCCTATCGATGTTTAAAAGTAATAAAAATAAGCAATTTTTGGTATAGTTTTTTTTTATAGAATAATGGTGTCAAACGAGCACACAATCCACCTGATGGTAAGTGGATGCCGTGGCTCATCATCATCATTACAGCCCTTCACAAGTCCACTGCTGAACATAGGCCTCCCCCAAGGAATGCCACAAAGCACGGTCCTGAGCCACCTGCATCCATCGACTTCCTGCATGTCTTACCAGGTCGTCACTCCATCTAGTGGTAGGTCGCCCTACACTTCGCTTACCGGTACGAGGTTGCCACTCGGGAAACTCCTTTCCCCATCGGTTGTCGGTTCTTCGAACTATATGGCCGGCCTATTACCACTTCAGCTCACTAATCCGTTGGGCTATGTCGGTCACTCTGGTTCTACTGCGCATATCCTCATTTCTAAGTTTATCACGCAGAGAACCTGAGCATAGCCTTCTCCATAGCTCGCTGAGCGACCTTGAGCTTCCTCATCGGCCAGCAGTGAAGGACCACGTCTCAGTTCCATAGTCATCACTGGCAACACGCACTGGTTGTGCAGTCTCGTTTTCAACTTTGAGGTATACCTGACGAGAAGGTGTGCCGTTTCCGGAACGCTGCCCAACCGAGCTGAATCCGTCGATTGACCTCTCGGTCAAAGTTGGACTTATTTAATCGGACTATTTGTCCCAGGTAAACATACTCGTCAACAACTTCGAGCTTAGTGCTCCAGCAACTACCGGCATAGGGTGACATGACATTAAACATAATCTTTGTTTTGTCCATGTTCATCTAAGAACCTATCCGTTGGAGAAAATATTGAGGTCATTGAGCATAGTGCTAAGGTCCTTCAGCAATTCTGCCATAAGAACTATATCGTCGGCAAATCGAAGGTGGTGATGTACTCGCCATTGATGTTAATACGTATCCTTTCCAGTCAGTAGCTTGAAAACGTCTTCAACGCAGCGTTGAAGAGTTTCGGGGATATAACGTCACCTATCTTACACCTCTCTGCAGTTGGATGGGTTTCGTACTCTGATTCTGTACTCGGACAGCCATCAGCCCTACTGTACAAAACTTCAGCACTTCGATATAAACAGTCAACTTGGCACCGCTGAAGGGACTGCACGCCCAAATTTCGACGGAATCAAGGCTCTCTCATAGTCCACATGCAAGCAAAGTGGCAGATTGTACTCTTCGGTCTTCTGCACAATTGCCGAAGGTGTGTATGTGGTCTATGGTACTAAAGCCTTGAAACCGGCTCATCGGGAGGCTGAAGTCGTCAAGTCTACGTGCGAGACGATTCATAATGACTCTCGAAAACTGCACGTAGAAGCGGCTCAGAAGGGAAATGAAACGGTCTGTAGTTCTTCAAGAGAGCGTTATCGCCTTTCTTGAAGAACAAGACCACCGCACTTCTGCTCCACGCCTCCGGAGTAGTGCCACCATGGAGGACGGAATTAAAGAGCTTCTGAAGGACTTCAAGTACCGGTTTTCCACCCGCTTTCGGAAGCTCCGCTGTAATTCAATCCTCACCTGGGTTCTTACCGTTTTTAAGGTGCTGGAGAGCCATTCTTATCTCGCTCAGACTGAGGTCCGGGATATCTTCGGAATATTATCGGATAAGACTCGCTCTTGGATCGTTACTCACACTTGCGTGTGGCTCCAACGATGACGTGTACAGCTGCCCATAAAACCTCTCAATTTCACTCAAAATCTAAAGTGTCCCGGAAAATATGCTGCCACATTCGGTCTTCAGCTTTGACAGTTGGCTCTTTCTGGCACACAGATCTCTGGCAAATACTTTGGAGCCTTGGTTCTGCTCGATCGCTTCTTCATTACAAGCTGTATTGAAGTTGCGTAAGTCCCGCCGCATGCATTTGGAGATCTGCCTATTCAGTTGCCTGTATGCTGTCAAATTTGTTGTAAACGGCAGCCTCATTTCCCGTCTAACAGCCATGAGATTAAGAGTGTGATCGGAGATTTTTTGTGTTCTTCTGCGGCGGGTCTTGCAGAACTTAGCTCCGACCGCACGGACAGTTTCCACGAGGTTTTCAGTTTCTAGGCACTGAAAACGGTTTTGTAACTCGAGCTGACAGGTTTCGGGAGTTTGGACTAGAGCACGAGGGTGACGGAGCGTTGACTTCATTAGACGAGACCTCTCCAACTTAACATTTAGGTTCAGTGTGCCTCTAACCATTCAGTGATCGCTGCCGGTTTTCACCCTCGCCCCTCAAATCGCCTCGCTCAATCTCATTTTTTGTCGAACCATCGGGGCTCGACCAGTTCCACTTCCTGTGGAGCCGCTTCTGGAAGAAAGAGTTCATCATAAAGAGTTCCTCTTTCTCCATGAAGTCAGCCAGCTGCTGGCCCCTTGGGTTCCGTTGCCCTATTCCGAATTTCCCTACTCACAGCTCACCGTTCTCTCTTATGCCTAGTTTTGCGTTAAAGTCTCCCATTAACACCGTATATTGGGTTTTGGAGGAATGCATGGCTCTAGAGATATCCTCATACATTTCCTCTACCTCCTCATCGGGGTGTGCCGAGGTTGGTGCGTAAACCTGTATGACCTTCAGCGAATACCGTTGATGATTCTGAGTATAAGGTACGCAACCCTCGTCGACACACTACCAATCTTTACATCGTTGTTAACGAGAGACTTGTGGACGATTAATCCGACACCTCCTTGGGACAGATGGTTGCCCTCCCGGTGATAGAACAAGTTGCCGGATTCGAGGATTACCGTGTCCTCCCCCTCCCTTCGGACCTCGGATAATCCTACAATATTCTAGCGCAACTTGTCTATCTCTTCTTCACTCAGGATCTTCTCGTCAGTCCTCAGGGTGCGTGCGTTATAAGTTGCCAGGTCGAGTCGTCGTAGGTGGCAACCGAACCTCCGCCGGAGATTCTTAGCAGCCTCAAAAGGATTACATTAACATAATCATATTATCACTATAACTAAAAGCACCTTCACTGATTGTACAAGTTTTTTTTACATATTGTACTATTGTATTTACATTGTTGTACATACATAATTCATACATAAACACTCACGCCTGTCACCCAGTGGGGTAGGCAGAGACTACGGACTTCCATTTGGCACGATCCTATATATCCACGCATACACGCTTACATTGTTGTGTAGTGTACTTATTGTATATTTTATGTAGTAGGTATAATATTATAGTATAATGTTGTACTATAGTATAATGTAGTGTATTTTACATATTGTATTTTGTATTACGCATGGACAAAATGTCCCCTTAGAAATTTACAGCTTAATAGTTTTAATGAAAAATTTGGAGATAGTCTAGTCGTGCAAAAATATATAATATTTGCTGTGATTATTATAAACCTTAAGATTAAAAACTTCTTTATTTCTCTTTATCGCTTCATTATTATCATTACAGCCTTCACAAGTCCACTGCTGAACATAGGCCTCCCCCAACGAATGCCACAACACAGTCCTCAGACACCTGCATTCATCGACTTCCTGTATGTCTTACCAAGTCTTCACTGCACGGGGGACGCCCTACACTGCACCTGCCGGTACTAGACTGCCACCCGAGAATCGTTACTTCCGAATCACTTTATTATACAAAATATAAATTTATTAGTCTTCAAAATTGTTCACATAATGCATTTCAATTTCTTTACAAGAGTTGAGTCACACAGGATGGAATATAAATTGCACTCAGCTGCAAGACGCGTTTGTACTTTGTTTGTACCTTTGTAGCTCCCGGCTTGTTAATATAATGTAAATGGTTGTGTGGAGATGACGTTTTATTCTGAGAACTGAGTCTATAAAATTTATACAGTTATTATATTTTGCTAATAAAATGTAAATTTTCATGTTTAATATACATAATACGTTTTAAAGAGTGTGCAAGAATTACATAACTTAATTCCTCCCTCTTTCATCCACCATTCGACAACCAGACCTTTGCTCATTTTGTCTCCACCACTTTCTTGTCAACATACCACGCATTTGAACCAAATGGTTTACTTCATAGTTCAAAATGCGTACAGGAAAGGAATGGAATAATTTGCCAGCATCTGTCTTCCTATCCGATTACAGTGTAGGTGTCTTCAAGGCAGAGTGATTAGATTTTGTAAGCTTAGCTATTAAGCTAAGTCAGTGCGCTTTAGCTTTGGCTGCATCACCACTTACCAACAGGTGTAATAGTAGTCAAGCACTGGATTAAAATAGTTAAAATAATCTTTGCAGAGTATTTTATAGTGTTATATTGTTAGTTATAAGTCTGTTGGATATCAGTAAGTAGTCGTGTATCAACTACTGTATTCCAATTTGAAGTAAATTTGAAACTACAAAGCTTCTAACTATTCGATTGAATACTTTACATACAAACATACATACATATAATCACGCCTCTTTCCCGTAGGGGTAGGCAGAGACCACTTCTTTCCACTTGCTACGATCCTTACATACTTGTTTCGCTTCGTCCACTTTCATTATTCCCTTCATACATGCTCTTCGGTTTAGGTACTCTTGACCTGCTTTTTCAAGACGTCCCTGATTTGGTCGAGAAACGTCCTCCTAGGTCTCCTTCCAACACTTTCATTCACACTCGCCTAATACACTTTTTTCGTCAATCGTTCTTCATTCATTCTCTCGACATGGCCAAACCATCTCAGTATACCTTTCTCAATTTTTGTCACTACATCTTCTTTCAGACCACAACGTCTCCTTATCTCACTATTTCTTATCCTGTTACTCAATTTAACTCCTATCATACTTCTTAACGCTCTCATCTCAACTGCATTTATTCTCCTTTCATGTTTCTTCTGCCATAGAAAACTTTCACTTCCGTACGTGAGTGTCGGAACCAACACCCCCTCATGCACAGCCAAACGAGCCTTGTTAGACAACTTCCGACTGCTCATAAAGGAGTGCAAAGCTCCATTCACCATGTTTCCTGCATTCACTCTTCTTTCGATATCACTCTCACACTTTCCATCTCTTGTAAACTTTGAACCCAGATACACGAACTCCTTCACCTGTTGAATTTGTTCATCTCCAATCACGATATTGCAGTCAGTCACTGCCTCATCTCTTTCAAACACCATCACTTTCGTCTTCTTTACATTCATCTTCATTCCCTTTCTAACAAAAGCTCCACTCATAGCAGTTACCATCTCCTGCAACTCCTCGGCCGAAGACGCAAGTAGTACTTGGTCATCAGCATAGAAAACATTTGACAGTAACTTATTCATTCTCAACCCACTTTCATTCTCTTTTAAATCTGTCAAGCAATTGTCCATGAACAGATTAAACAGCCACGGTGACGCTACATCCCTGTCTAACACCTTTTCGATATTAAACCATTCAGTGTATGCCCCGTTTATCCTTACACAAGCACTAGAATCCTATAAAGAGATTGCAGTGCTCGTGTGAGATACTGCTCACACAGTTCACGGATAGTGCTGACCAATTCATTCCTCATTACTCTATCGTAGGCCTTTTCTAGATCCAAGAATGCGCAATAGACCGTCTTGTTTTTAGCCAAACACTTTTCGGCTATGCACCGCAAGGAAAAGACCTGATCCATACATCCCATTCCCTTTCTAAATCCCGCTTGTGCACCCCATACTTTTTCGTCTGTTTCATTCACAACCCTTTCAATCAACACTTTCGCATACAATTTACCGACGCCGCTGAGAAGGCTTATACCGCGGTAATTTATGCAGTCCTGCCGTGACCCTTTTCCCTTATACAATGGCACGATTACGGCTTTGTACCAGTCTCCCGGTACTTGCCCATTTCGCCAGCACAAATTGAAAGGCGGTACAGCTGACTAGCCACTATGCCCTGTCCAGCCCTCAGCATCTCGACGGTAATCCTGTCATACCCTGCAGCCTCACCTAATCTCATACTATTCAACGCTTTCACTATTTCATACATGCTTGTCTCACTTTCATCAACATTTATATTAGTTTCCATGGAAGGTGCCGGATGCTGTACCTGCACTTCCTCTCTTTCAAACAAACTTTCAAAATATTCTTTCCATCTCTTTAACACACATTCTTCTCCTTTTATAATGCTCCCATCTTGACTCCTGATTGTACTCAGCTCCGAGGTAGAAGTTTTCCTCTGGCTGTTTGATGGATTTCAGAAAAACTTGATGTTTGACTAAATCTTCAATGAACCTCCTATCAAAATCATCCTTTCGTTCTTCTTTCTTTCTAGACACAACTTCTTTCGCTGCTGACTTCAATCTTTTATACTTCGTTCTTGCTTCCTTTATCTCGTCATCCGTTGCCTTTTGAACTTTTTGGTTAGCTTTTGTTGCTAACCAATCCAACCTTTCTTCTTTTCTTGCACAACCCTTTGTACATCTTTATCCATCCACACATTATAGTTCTTTCTTCCTTTCCTTCTTTTAGCTACCCCATACCTCAATAGCAACATTCACGACCCTTTCTTAAATGTCTCCACAAATCTTCAATCACACCTATCTCTTCTATGCCTTTAAAACTTTCTTTCAGTTTCTCTACATACTCGTCTTTCTTTTCTTTTCTTGTAGATTTTCCACTTTTACTCTGTCCAAAACACTCGTGAGCTCGGCCCTCGGTGTCGCCACCGTTTAAAGAGCCACGCATTCAGGCTATAACCAGGAAGTGGTCTGTGTCGAGGCCTACCCGCAGTATGCCCGAGTGTCTACTTTTCTTCCTCAGTCTTTCATCCACAATTACAAAATCAATCATACTTCTAGACTCACCCTCATCTCTTGTATACAAATGGATCTTTTTGTGGTCAAACATTGTGTTGGCCACGCACAGATTCCATTCCAAGCATAATTCAAGCAGGCTTCTCCCATTGTCATTCACTCTCTCGTCCCCAAACGTACCCAGAACTCCTTCATACCCATCACGCTTTACTCCAACCCACCCATTAAAGTCCTCGGCTGGTTTGGGGGACTCCCGACCAGTATGCCGTGTAGGGGCCATGAAACGTGGTGTCACATCCTTTCCTCTTGGTTTCGTTCACGCACAAAATATCTATGCATCGTTCATCCATCATTTGACATACTTCATCTATCTTACCATCCATTCCTCTCTTACATTCAACGTAGCAAGCAGCTCTCCGTGAGCCGCTTTCGCCCCCAAACGAGACGTGATGGGTGGCGAACCACATCGCCGCCATTTTGGTTAATTAAATTATTTTATTATTTTCCATTGCGTTCCCACGAATAGCGAGAAAGGTTTGTCCCCAGCAGAGCCCTGCCAGGGGTAAAGCTGGCTAATTCTGGGGTCGCGGTCCCAGGGCAGTGTGGCACGCTGACGACTTAAACCCTAGCCATGCATTCATCCGCGCGGCAGACGTTGGATTGGCGGAGAGGTAGGAATAGGAAAAGGAAGGATAGGTGGTGTGACAAGGAAGATTGGTAAGTTAGAGTGGGAAATAGGAATGTATGAGATATTACCGTCCAGGAGGGCAAGGGATAGGACAGTAATAGCTAGGGAAGCCGGGGTCGCATACTATATTATACCACAACTACCGGACAGGTAGATTGGAATGAGTATCCCATGACTTTGAATACTTTAGAAGATCAGAAATATACCTAAAACATCAGACGCAAAGAAGCAGAAAGCTGCAAGCGTGTCGCTCAGTTTCTACACCTACGCAACAAATTCACAGCAATAACCTTACCTATAATATTGCCGTTTTCTTATGAAATAAGTTAACGGATTTTTTTCCATATTTTTATTTTATCAAAGTAATCACCCATGCAATTGATGCATCTTTGACAACGCAGTGGCAGTTTATTGATGCAATAACAAACAATTATAGTGTATGTAATTACTCTAAAAATTATAGTTAAAGTGTTTAGACCATAGATTAAAAAAGACGCAATGGTATGGTCATTAATTGATATACTGTAATTGTCACCAAAGAGTATATAATCACACGTTTTAATTGTAACGTTTTAATCTTCTCATAATTAATATAGATAGTTTTATATTAATTAGTACATACTCTTGTGTCTTGTATAAATGCAAAACGGTAATTAATCACGGCCTTACATATAGTCGAAGTTCATCGCTTACTTGAGTTAATAATTATCATTATATTAAACAGCCCTTTCTATTGTCCTTTATAGTTTAAAAGATGAGAGCAACTTTAATTATTTCTTAAATTCACGAAATGAAATATGAGTAGGGCCGGCAGTGCTTTTTCATTGGACTGTTTAAAATATTTGTGATAGATAATAATCTTTTTTTTTTTATAGATGTAAACTTGATTAATAATTTTCAAGGCAGACCGGCAGGTAAAACAAATAGTGATTAATTAAAATTCTAATATAAAATATAATTAAAAATATAATCTTTCATAATAGTTTCATTGTTTTTATACTTATATATATACAAATATAGTATATAGTATATATAAAGTTTATTACATATACAGGTATATATATATATATATATATATATATATATATTATATAACATTATTTATTATTACCTATTTTTTTTATTTACTATTATTATTAATAATAGATTAAATGTCATCAGATGAAGACTCATTTTATTCAGCATGTTCTTCTCTTAACATCACTTCAGCCACAGACGATTCTTTCGTTGATGTGGGTAATTATTTACACACGAAATTCTGCCTCTACAAATTGCTTAAATATATGTCATATAAAAGCATCCCTGCCCATTATTCAGATCTGCTTAACACATTTTCTTCGCCACATCCATGCTCTACTTATTTCGAATCTTAGCTAAAACCTCCTTTCCTCCAAGCTGTACAGTCTTCCTGGATTTGCTTATACGCTCTGATCGCACTGGCAAGTGGTGGTGGCGTAGCCATTTACTTATGATCGGAATATGCATGATGTCATTGCAATGTCACCATCGGAGTATAGAGGATCTGCTGAGTACCTATTCCTAGAAGTAGATATTAAGGGTTTGAGAATCGTGCTCGGAGTTGTTTACTGCCCTCCTTCAACTGATTATTTTTCCCATATTGAATCTGTGATCGACTCCATCAGCACAATTAACAAACATATAATAATAATGGGTGATTTCAACACTAACTTACTAAAATCAGAGTCGCAAACTCAAAGCTATCATGGACTCAGCAGATCTCTATATTCTACCATCTGGTCCAACTCACCACAACGTGGACTCCGAAGATTCATGGCTAGACATCGTTTGCACTAGTTCAGCGGATCATGTTATATATCATGATCAACTGGCTGCTCCGGCGTTTTCGCGACACGATCTTTTGGTCATGTCGTATAAGATAAAGCCCCCTAAGCCAAGACCAGTTATTGTGTATTTACGTAATTTTAATAAAATTGACACCATTCGACTAGACCGCGATGCTAAGAATATAGAATGAGGCCCATTACTGGAGGCAAATAATATTGACGACAAAATTGTTTATTTGAACACCCAAATTCTCAACTTATTCGATAGGCACGCACCAGTTCGAGCAGTCAGTTTACGCGGACCTCCTGCACCGTGGATAACTGATGAAGTGCGTAGAGCAATGGCAAGAAGAGATCGAGCTTTTCACGTTTTTAAAAAGAATCGGAATAGTCTCACCTTTCAACACTATAAGCGAGCACGAAACCGCTGTAATCAGGTGGTAAGAACTGCCAAACGCCGCTACATCCACAATAGTATTTTAAACTCCTCTTCTACAAACATATGGAAGTTCCTTAATTCTCTGGGAATCGGAAACCCCAAATATTTCACTCAATGACTTAAACATACACTTCTCTTCTGCTTTGCGTCTGCACTATTCCACCAAAGTTACGAGTCTCCAGGAACTTAATTCCATGCCTTTGTTATCGAGTAATTCTTTCAACTTCAGTTCAGTGACTGTTGAGGATACTAGAAAAGCCATACTTTCAATAAAATCTTCCGCAACCTAAGCATGAGGCAGCAGATCTATGATACTTCTCATACTCGACATAATTTCTCCAGTTCTCACTCACATCATCAATTTCTCACTTTCTACTGGTGTCTTCCCTAAGTTATGGCTAAACGCTTTTGTCTTGTCCCTTGCTAAAGTACCAAATCCATCGCTTCCTTCCCATTTTAGACCTATTTCTATACTGCCGTTTCTTTCCAAAGCACTTGAATCATTGGTACAAAAACAAGTCACCTCTTTCATTTCAAAATGCAACTTCCTTAGTACAAATCAGTCTGGCTTCCGTCCGGGACACAGTACAACCACAGCATTACTTCAAGTTACAGAAGACTTTAGAGAGGGCATGGAGAGGTCATGTTTGACTGTTCTTGTCCTTATTGACTTTTCAAACGCATTCAATTGTGTCGATCACGACTTACTCCTTGGATTACTTTCACGACTAAATTTCTCCTCGTCAGTACTGAACTGGTTTTCCTCTTATCTTCGCGGTCGCCAGCAGGCTGTTCGCTCTGGTCAGGATTTTTCCGACTGGTGCGATCTGTCTCTAGGTGTACTAGTCTGTACTAGTCTGTCTGTGTCTAGGCATTCTTTCTCCTATCTCGTTTTCGGTGTTTATCAATCTTCTAACTACCCATCTTCAATGTTCTTACCACCTCTATGCTGACGATCTCCAATTATACTCACAAGCGTCCTTGGCTGAAATTGATACTGCTATTGCAGCTGTTAATCGTGACTTAAAACGTATTTCAGATTGGTCACAGCGCTATGGTATAACAGTAAATCCCAGTAAATGCCAGGCTATCGTCATTTGGAGTCGTCGATTGGTGTCACAACTTAACATATTTGAACTACCATCTATTCACTACGAAAACTGCGTAATTCCCTTCAGCTCTAATGTCAAGGATCTAGATTTTATTATCGACTCGTCTCTTAGTTGGACATTACAGGTATCAGAGGTATGTCGTAAAGTCACAGGCATACTTCGTTCCATCTATCGCCTTAAGTTCTTTCTACCTCCTTCAACTAAACTACTTCTCGTCCAATCTCTAATTCTTCCATTATTTGACTATGCCGATGTTTGTCTCACTAATATTTCTCAGGAGCTGCTAAACAGGTTGGACAGGTTACTTAACAACTGTATTCGATTCATCTTTGGCCTGCGAAAATATGATCACGTTTCAGAATTTCGCTCTCAGTTAAAGTGGTTGACTATACGCCAGCGCAGAGATTTCCGAATCTTGTCCACCCTGTTTTCAGTTCTTAATGATTCTTCTTCACCCCTTTATCTAAAAGAAAGATTTCAATTTCGTAGTGACACTCATTCCTCAACCTCCGTTCTTCACACAGTTTATTACTGTCTACCTCTCCATCATTCTGGGTTTATGTAAAATTCTTTCACAGTTACTTTCATTTCCCTCTGGAACAAATTGCCTGTTAACCTGCAAATAATACCTGCCAAAAATGTTTTTAAAAGAAAACTATACGAACATATCCATATCCGTAGCCTACAAAGATGAGTCAACTTATTTTATATGTTTACAGTTATTTATATATACATTTGTTGAGATATATATGTATAAATGTGTGTTATTTATATATTTGTATTAATTATATATATTTTATATATATGTGTATATTATATGTATGTGTTGCATGTATATATTTTAACTTAATTTGATTTTAAATACTTAACTGCCCATAACTCACTCTCTGTTCTACCCAAGGTTAGCTGGTAGAGAATGCCATATAGCATTAAGCTCGCCTTTTGTACACATATTTGGTGCAATAAAGAATAAATAATAATAATAATAATAATAATAATATGTATATATATATACCAATTGAAAGGGTCAGGAGCGTCACTCGCCGTCAATCCTTCAACTGAAAGGTCTTCCTTCGGCTGGTTTCTCAATCCGGCCGTGAAGATCCAACTGAAAGGGTCCAATCAGACAGGGATTAGTCTTTCATAGACGTTCTATTTCCCCATAAGAGATCAACAGTATATTATATATATGGCTAGGACTGGCTATGACTATACAGCCAATTATTGTTGATTAAAATTAGATGTGTTCTATTTATTCATGTCTGCTGTCTGTCATTAATCTCGCAACCAGAAGAACATTCTCAGGATAAAACTTCCTATAAGTCATACATCCATCACATACATTCATCTCAAATAGAACACGGTCAAGAAGGGACAACCTATAAACTAGATATAGTATTGTAGTGGTATGTGGCTTCCTCCTCCCAGTATAGTGTAATAAATACATCTACACCTAGGTTAAGGAAGTAGTAATAAAGAGATATTGTACCGAGACAGTTGTATCTATTGGTCCGATCCCCACATGGCGACCCTTAAGTGCGCTGCGACAATGCAAGCGCACCGCCGGGCCTATTTAAAATTAAAGGTGGGAATAAATATTACTAAATTAAATAATGAAAACATGAGTAAAATGATTGACAATAAAGTAATATTATAACGGAATCGACGTAATACCGGACGTGACGGAAAATAAATAAATATGAATTCAAGAAGAGGCCACAATAACACAATAAGAATTTTATAGAAGCTGACTGAAAATTTAAAATATATCTATGAAGACAACTAACGAAGAATGAGGAAAATAAAATGTGGATTTTTTTAATATAATGACCGAAGAACAAAATTCAAGAAACAACAGATTAATTTTAAAAAAACGGTTGTATTTCAGCGAGCTTTGTCCAGTAAAATATGAAAAGTGAACCGAAAAGAAAGAAGATATATTAGAGGTAACATTGCATCAGTTGTTATTTTTTATATTTAATTATTTTATTATGTTTTAGACTATATTAAATAAAAAAGTAACGCATTAAATATTAAATGTACGGTATTTACAAGTAACTAGAAAATATTTGTCGATTTTAACAATTTATAATATTTTTAGTAGATATTGTTTTCTAAAAACATACATTTTACGATGAACAGGTTCGTGTTAAAGCAAATATATTTTTAAATTTAACCCAATTTTTTATAGTAGTTTTTATTTAAATGTATTCAATTTTGAAAAGGGTTTTATAAAAAAAAAAATCGTAATTATTATAAGTTATAATCTTTTTTTTTTCTAAAGGTATGGAAAGCTTAAAGTAATTTTATTATTATATATAAATATATATTATATAACCTTTAATAAATAATCTTATAGTTAATATTACTTACAATAATTACTTAAAAATATTAATATTACCTACTTAAAATCTAAATTGTTCTTTCAATATTTAAATATATTAATGTTTTGTTTATACAAACTTGTTAGCTGTAATGAAATAGTGATTACCGGTTTTTTCTGTAGATATACGATTTCTTAAATATCATAGTTCTAGCAATCCTACTTTTTATATGTAAATTAAATGTATTATTAAAGCTAATACATTTTTCGATATAAGTAAAAGTAATATAACTATAAGCGATGTAACTTCTGTGTCAGTTAGAAAATACTTAAAACTATCATTTTTATGTAATAAGGAATATAATAATTAAAATAGGTCTTAATAATAATGTTTCTTAACAAAGTTAAACAAGGACATAAAAAATTGACTGGCAAATATATTACCTTATATTTGTACAATATTAAAAGTATATATTTAAAAGGTGAGGAGAGAAGGGATGTTCAAAAGTGTGAATACGAATGATTGAATTGCAGTTTCGTCAATATTGGACTGATCACCCAAATATTTGATGATGCTTAAACTACTGGTATTGAATCCATTATGAGCGAGATTATGCAAGTTATTATATGGAAGTGGAGCATGAAAGTATATAAAAGTTACCGATACAGTCAAGTAGATAACAACATGTACTAAAAAGATAAAGAAGGAAATAAAGATTTAAGAAGAGAATAAAAGATAAAAGAAAAGATGACTTTGATAAACAAATAATTGAGAGATACGGGAACAACGTCCATCACTGGTATAGCATATAGTCCTCGAGTAGGGTATGTTTCCATGATTGGATGATAAAATCGGAGATAACGGGTACTAGGGAACAATACCTTCAGTACAAGTGATGAAAGAGTTTACTCATATTAGTACTGTTGGGGACCAGAGAAGTCTTAAATTTGTTACCCTTGATAATGGTACATAGAGGTCACATCCTTCATTGGATCATAGTGTGAACTTAGTTTTCTCAGTGACAATTGTTGGAGTCCTTTAAAATGACTTAAACGTAGACCTCAGGTTGCAGTGCACAACCCAAGGCACTATTACCTTGATATAGTATAAAAAAGTTTATGTACCAATAAAATGAAAGGAATGTAATGAAAATGTAATATAATACCTAAGTAAATGGGGGCCCATATGTATAAAGTACCCGCGTGATATATATATCATGAAGTTAAATATAAATAAAGTGAATTAAAACTCCGATTCCCGATATCTAATTAATAAAGCTAGCTAAGGTCATAAATAATTTAAAAAAAAAAAGTACGTACAACAATTATGAAAAAAGGCCTGACAATCGAAATCAAAGGAAATGAGAGTATTATTAGTATGAAAATAATTAACGTAGGGCATGTCAACAATTAAAATGAGGTAATAAGGATCCCCTGCCCAAATCTAAAACAACCACACGTAAAAAATCTAATAAATATACATTTTCGCTAAGATATATTTTATATCAATTTACATAATTGTTTCATAATTTCAATAACTCTACCCTAAATTTCTTTATTAGTAAACAAAGAAAACATAAAATTTTTTGTTTATGTAAAATTTGTAAAATTTTGAACTAAATTTGGTTTATATATTGCTTATTAAAATCACGTCGAAACAGTATCGGATCGCTATTATTATAAGTTTTAGTGTAGTTTTTTTTCTTTTATTCCAAAAATTATGTTATTATATATACTTAAAATACTTATAACAACAAATACAACATATATTTTATATACAAACTTATATTTGTGTAATAGCCTATTTTTTTATTTATGTTTCAAATAAGATAAACATACTACACTTAGAAGACATGAAATCTTAAAAAGGTAATAATGCGTTTCGACTATTAATGACAAATAATATACCTATTATAAATACTTGATAATGTATGTATAGTATTATAACAATGCAATGTAATAATCTTAACTACATTAATAAAAAGTGTTTAATACTATAATTTTCAGATACATGTTAAGTATATTCATAATAAAATAATTTGTAAGTTTTGTTGAAATTAGGTGCCTATGTCATACGATGAAATCGCAAACGTTCCCATAAACGTACTTTGGAATTTAAAACAATAGTGTCACAAATCGCTTACGGCTGGGATTTGCAACTTGTATTTTGATCTGGCTGTTGCAATATTAATGATAATGATAACAATGCTTCTTTCTCTTTGTTCTGTTAGTCTTAATATGAAATGTAATTTTTTTCGCTTTTATATTGATTGTACTTTAAAATCATAAGCTTTTAATTTTATAATCCATTATTTTCCAGGAAAATAGTTTTAATATTTAACTTATTTATAGTACATGAAAATAATTTCTTTATAACGATTTTGAAACTCCTAAGTTTACAATTAATTAATTCATTGTGAGCCTCATTCTCTGACAGCAAATGATGTACCCAAATGATATAAGAGATACTTATATACTTATATGATATAAATTTGTAAAGACGTGAAAAAAATATATAGCTAAGTTACAGAATACGTAATTATAAATGAAACTATTGAAAGAAATACGTGGGTAAAGTTGATATAGGTAAGGAAAATTATCGGAGATTAGCATATCCACATAAAAGAAGCCTAATCAGCTGAGAATTTGGAAAACCTAATAACCGATTAATTTTAAGGTTATTCGGATGCGATTAAATGCGGATTGAGTTTATGTATCGTTAATCACAACTTAACATATTCATTAGTGGAAAACTTCAAATAAAATAAAGTTTAACAAACATTTCACTTATAAATAAAATATCATATTATATTATACTCAAATAAAGTATATCGGTACATTAAGTAGACGTTTACACAGTTATTTATAAAATAATAAAGTGTAAAAAAAAAATAGTATCTTGAATCATTGTATTAAAATATTTTCAAATAGTTTTAATAACAGATTGTTTTGTTAAACTTAATACTGAATCTCATACAGCAAAAGATTCCAGAAGTATGGAAACGGCATTCATAATAAACATGAATCGCTCGCGCTGTAAGAACACAAGCGATCTAATTGAGCACAAGTTTTATATTTTAATTCGTTACCAATTATGGCGAATGGTATCATCGGTCGAGATCTTTAAGAAAATGTAGATCAGTTTTGCATTTTGATTCGAATATTTTAATATTATATGATCATCTAGGTAGATCATATAGCCTATTTCTAGCACTTGTAACAATTCCTTGGTAAGTTTTTTTCTTTTATTTCACTAATGTGATAAGACGGGTTAAGAGATACTTGAAGTTTTGTGTTGAATGGCAATTGTATAATTTATTGAGAGATTTGACTGATAAAATAAATTCAGTGAGTTTTTATACACAGTGGTTAGAGTAAATTCAAATATTAACTTATTTCAATGAAAAATGTTGGAATGTTAATAGGTAAAGCACAAGATCTGGTAGATAATTAGTTATTTCAGTGATAGTGGTGCGCAACTGAGTATTATGTAAATTTAAAAGTCAATGAGAACTTTTCGTAAACATCAAGGTTTTGATGGGATAAAAGTACATAATATAATATGATGTCAAGTTAAATGCAAAACGATATATATTGAGTATACTGATCATACTGTACGCGAGATGTCTGCGTGAAGGTTAGTGTGTAACGCTAATAAATAAATATAAGAAATAATAATTATAAAAGGGTTAACCAAGAATTAAAGAAATTTTTTTAAATGTGGGAGTGATCCGAGGCCCATATATATAAAAATAAATAAATAAATAAATAATTACACGGCTGTAGACCCGTGAAAATATAAAACTGGATTAAAAAAAAAAAAAAGGAGAAGTATAGATTAAACGAGGAACTATAGTTTATGTAATAAATCTGGGGAGAAATTTTTTTTTTTAATATATGGTATGATATGATATGTGATAAGTTCGTGCTAACGTGTTGTTGTAACGTTGGTTAGTACCAAAATACGACAGGTTAATGACGTACAAAACAAAAAGGTAAACGAAATAAATCGCATGCGTATCCTGGACTGACTTAATAATATGTATAATCTGATCATGATCATGAGGTTATAATCTCTTTTATATAAAATCAATTTTATATTTTTAACTATTTTATCTTACCACTTATCCATGTCCAACATTGTATTTTATTTTAATGTTCAATATTAAATGTATTATTATGTTATAAGATTCAGGGTTGATATAATATTATATTTAAATATTTCATTTTATGTTCATATTCTTGATAACAGCATTAGATGACAAGTATTTAGTACAATGTAATGTAAATGTAATCAGAAATCATTTTTGTTATAAGAATCAATGAATAAATGTAAAAAAGTAAATACAAGACATTTCTTTTTTTTTTAAGTATCGGGGGAGGTGTAGTGGTATGTGGCTTCCTCCTCCCAGTATAGTGTAATAAATACATCTACACCTAGGTTAAGGAAGTAGTAATAAAGAGATATTGTACCGAGACAGTTGTATCTATTGGTCCGATCCCCACAGTATATCTATTACAGACAAAAAGAACGCGCTCAGGTATAGACCTCCTATATCCTATACATCCATTTATTACCATTCTTATACACGAGTTATTCATCAAAGAAATGTTTTCATTGAAATTAATGATTTTACTTGAATTTGTTTTTTATTATTACTTTAATTCTGAGTTAATTTTTTTATTCTTTCTAAAATCTTTCTATAACAGTTTGTTACAATCCTGGACATGGGTCTCCGCCATACATGAGAGGGTTTCCCATAATCGCTGTGATATGTAATATGTTAATGTGTAATGTATACGTTAAAACAAACATTTACTATTTTTATCTAAAAGGGGGCAAATTATGGTAATTGTGGCTTACCTGATGGTAAGTGCCTGCCGCCCATGAACAACTGCAACACCAGAGAAACTGCAGGTGCGTTAACGGCCTTCTGAAAAGCAGGAAGCTCTTTACTTTAAAGTCCATCGGCCGCATCAGACTGATAATATTGCTGATGGTATCTAGTTCCACAAGGAAATCGTGCGAGGAAAAAAAACTTCTGGTAAATCGCTTATTACATTTTTTGGAAGTTTTTGTTCATTTTAATTTCTTAAAGTTGGCTTTTACTTTTTTAAACATAAAAGTTTAATTTTCTACCACTAACTAATTTGCCCATTCACTACTATTCTCCCCTAAAACTAAGTTTTGAGGAATTTACACAAGATGGCTAAAAAACTAGTAAACTAGTATTAAATCGCATCAGACCATCTTGTAAAAACATTCATGTTAAAGCGTCTCCATTTTCCTGTTATAATCAGTATGTGTTGTCAATTCGTTGAAGTGTAAACGACTTGCATTCTTTGTACTCTACCAATGTCAATTTTAGAGGAATCACTGTTCTTTTGCTTTAACTTGATGAAAAGTGCAGCTGAAGGAAATTGATTGCTATGTTAAGCATATGGGTCAAGCTCCATCAATAAAAACCATCCCGCGGTGTGAGTGCTCCATACCGGATGTACGGTTTACACAGCGCTCGGTGCGCAAAGTACTCCTCTCTCTGGACGTCAATAAGACGAGTGGGCCTGATAGATTCCCTCCCATTGTGCTGAAGACGTGTGCTCCCGAGTTGGCATCGCTTCTAACGCGTCTATTACTCGTACTCGTACACCTGCTCCCTAGGCGTAATCCCAAATTCATGGAATACAGCTTTGGTCCACCCAGTCCCTAAAAAAGGCGATCGCTCAGACCCGTCTAACTATAAGCTTATCGCCATCACCTCCTTGTTCTCCAAACTAATGGAATCTAATATAAACTGCCAGCTTATGAGGCACCTTGAGGATGACCAGCTGATTAGTGACCGCCAATACGGTTTTCGCCGGGATCTATCAACTGGTGATGTTCTGGTCTTCCTAACTAATAGTTAGGCGAACGCACTAGAGTTGGGCTTCCCGAGAAATTGTGCATTTGGAACACTAGTTTCCTTGCAGATCAGAGTATTATGGTCGTAGTAGACGATGTTGCTCCGATTACAAGCCTATCTATGTTGGTTTTCCACAAGGTTGCGTGCTATTGTTCCTTCTGCATATCAATGATAATATCTTGAAATCATTAGCATTTGCGGCTATGCGGAGGACAGCACAGGTTATGCTTTTTTACACCGGCCATGTCAATTTTCTCGGGATCACGTCGTCGAGTACTGGAACAAACTTGTGTCTGAGGTCGAGTCGTTTTGAAGCAAAGTGTCGGATTAGGGACGACTCAATCTAGTCCAGTTTGACCCTCAGAAGACACAGGTTTTCGCGTTTACCGCTAAAAGGAACCCCTTTGTCGTACCTCTTCAATTTCAGGGCACTCCCCTTACTGCCTCAGCTAGGATCGGAATCCTCAGCGTCGACATATCGAATGACGTGCAGTTTCGTGTCCACTTGGAGGGGAAGGCTGAATTAGTCCTTTCATGACGGCACTTCGCCTGCAGCTTTACAAGGCGCAAGTTCGGCCTGACATCGAATATTGTTCTCACCTCTGGGCCGGGCCCCCGCATCCAGAGCGGTTCGAAGTCGACGACCAAGTTCTTTCTGATCGGCTCAATTCATTGGGATGTTGCATTTTCTATTGCATTTACCACGAAGAGTGCTCTGAGTATTGTTCGGATTGATTCCAGCCGCCAAATTTTACAATCGCACATCGCGACAAAGCTCACGATACCATTCACATGCTCTGGATGCTTGGTGGTCCACGGCTGTGCGTTTTATTTGGAGTTTTCTTCCTCGTACAACCTCTCTGTGGAATCATTTACCACCAGCGATTTTTGAGACCGATACGACTTAGGGACCTTCAAGCATAGAGCTTACTTTCCTCTGGTGTTGCAGGTGATCATGTGCGGCAATAGTCACTAACCATCAGGTGAGCCGCATGCTCCTTTGCCCCTCTTCTATAAAAATCAATATTCATAGCAAGAAGCTACTGCTGTGCATCTGGTGGGATCAGCTCGGATTGATCTACTTGAGCTACGCCAGCCTAACGAAACCGTCACTGGGGAACGTCACCAACAACAAATGATAAAATTGAGCCTAATATTGAAGCTTAAATGCCCCAATATGCCAAAAGACATGACAAAGTGATATTTCTGCTCGACAACGCTCGGCCACATTTTGCTAAAGTCGTAGAGGAAACTTTGGAGGCACTTAACTGGGATGTCCTACCCCACCCGCCGTATTACCCAGACATTGCTCCTTCCGACTACCACTTGTTCCGGTCGATCACTCATGACTTGACTCAATTTTGGATATTTAGAGGGTCAATTCTTGGATCGCCTCAAAAGATGAGGAATCTTTTAAACGCGGTATCTGTATGCTGCCTGAAGGATGATCAAAGGTAGTAGTGTAGTAGAAAGTGATGGGCAATACTTTGAATAACATAAACTGTACCAATTTCTCTGAATAAAGCTTCAAAATTACGGAACAAAATCTTAAAACTTATTTGTACACCTGTGTATATAGGTACAGACAGAAGCTAAGATAATATCGAGTCATAATATACTCATAAATTATTGTAAGAACTATGAATTCGTTTTTTTTTCAAAAATTAGATTGATTCGAAAAAAATATATATTTCGTTTTTTTTTATAAAAATATACAATAGGTATCATAGAACTTCCATGGAAATGACAAGTCAAAACAAACCTTAAAAATTATTAATTAAAAATATTTAAATTGACTAGAATGTCTAAAATAAAATTTATGATAAGGCCGGAAGTATGTTCATTTAAATTACTAAGTGAACTGTAAAAGAGTAATTGATTTGTATTTATCGGCGAAGATAATTAAAATAAATTTTAATTATTATATTGATAACCTCCTGACAATGGTAACAAAAGAAACCACTTTAGAGTTAAGTGAATATTTAATTAACTGTTCGATTTTGCCACGTCTAACTCGGTTTATCAAAGACACACGGAGCAGGATTTATTTAAATTAATTTTCTTCAACATCCTCATCATCATCATCACAGTCTAGCAAAGTTCACTACTAAACGCAGGCCTTCACCATAGAGTACTTTTCTGTTAAGAAATTCTCAGCAGCAGCCCGGAGTCCAAAGGTTGACGGTGTTTCATCCCCGTGCCTAAGAAACCAAGTAAAGCCGTTGGACTTGCACCTGATCTATCGCCGGCCGTATCAGATTGCACTCCCATCGGACAACGAGAGTATACTTGGACACTTTCATCCTTTCCTATGATGGCCTAAGGAACAAATACTACGTTAAGGCTGGTCGCCGTGATCGGAATTCAGTCTGGAGGACATTATACAAAATACCACCATCTATCGAAAGCCATAAGATTTTTTGCAATTTTTCATAGTTGCCTCTTACGACATCCATAGGATGAATAAGGAGACGAATTCCCTAATGTCGTCACAGCACGGTAAATTCTAATATATGAAACTATATAACTTAAATATATGTATCTTTTGAATAATTGAATATACAAGCGGGATAAGGTGTGTTCATGCAAGGCTACAAGGTTCGATGGATGCAGGTGTCTCAGGAACGTGCCTTATGGCATTCCTTGGGGAAGGTCTATGTTCAGCATTATACTTGTGAGAGGATGTAATGATGATAATGATGATAATGAAGCAAAGCTGCACGTGTCCATGGACTGCGGTTGCCACTTACCATCTAGTGAACTGTAGTGTGTTCCTTTGTCACTTCACCTTTATAAAAAAATACACCCATTATACGAAATGGAGATAAATTCTCTTTCATTGCCGGCACAAACATTTGTTCAGTCATTAATGTAGGACGTATGTGTTGGAGATTGGCAAATAGAATAATTTATCATCATCGTCATCATAACAGCCCTTCATAAGTCCACTGCTGAACATAGGCCTCCCCCAAGAAATGCCACAAAGCACGGTCCCGAGCCACTTGTATCCATTAACTTCCTGTATGTCTTACCATGTCGTCACCCCATCTAGTGGGGGGACGCCCTACACTTCCTTCGTTGTCGGTTCTTCGAGCTATATGGCCGGCCCATTGCCATTTCAGCTTACTAATCCTTTGGGCTATGTCGGTCACTCTGGTTCTACTGCGGATATCCTCATTTCTAAGTTTATTATGCAGAGAAACACCGAATATATAACCCTCTCCATAGCTCACTGAGCGACTTTGAGCTTCCTCATACGGCCAGTAGTGAAGGACCACCTCTCATATCCATAGGTCATCAATGGCAACACGCACTGGTTGTACAATCTACTTTTGAGGTTTTGAGGTATGCCTGACGAGAAGATATGTCGTAATCTCCCAAACGCTGCCCAGCCGAGTTGAATCCGTCGATTGACCTCTCGGGCGAAGTTGGACTTACCTAGTCGGACTATTTGTCCCAGGTTAACATATTCGTCAACAACTTCGAGCTTAGTGCTCCCAACAAATACCGGCATATATATTAAACATGATTTTTGTTTTCTCCATGTTCATCTTAAGACCTATCCGTTGGGAGACACTATTGCGGTCATTGAGCATAGTGCTTAGCTCCTGCAGCGATTTTGCCATAAGGACTATATTGTCGGCAAATCGAAGGTGAGTGATGTACTCGTCATTGATGTTAATACCGTATCCTTTCCAGTCCAGTAGCTTGAAAATGTCTTCCATTGCAGTGCTGAAGAGTTTCGGGGATATTACGTCACCCAGTCTTACACCTCTCTGCAGTTGGATAGGTTTCGTACTCTGGTTCTTTACTCGGATATCCATCGTAGCCCTACTGTACAAACACTTCAGCACTTCGATATACCGACAGTCCACTTGGCACCGTTGAAAGGACTGCAGCACCGCCGAAATTTCGACGGAATCAAACGCTTTTTTATAGTCCACATACGCAAGAAAAAGTGGCAGATTGTACTCTTCGGTCTTATGTACAATTTGACGAAGGGTATGTATGTGGTCCATGGTGCTAAAGCCTTTTTGGAAACCGGCTTGTTCGGGAGGCTGGAAGTCGTTGAGTCTGCGTGCGAGACGATTCGTAATGACTCTCGAAAACAGCACGTAGACGCGGCTCAGAAGGGAAATCGGTCTATACAACATGTAACTTATTTAACACACATCCTGAAAGTAGTTTGTTTAGAATCGTTTACTGAATCGATTTCTATCATTTTTAATATAGGTAATTTTTTATCCCAAAAATAATTAAAACTACGTAAATTACAGTCACACTAAACCTGTTTAGTCAAAACAAACTTATTTCAAGCTACTGAAGTGCTTTCTAAATTAAAATATCAATTAGGAAACGGTCATTAAAATATGTTGAACAAGATGGTGGACATTTTGAAAGTGTATTATAAATACAACGTTACATGAGTGTTTAGGCTATCAGTAAGTTAAGTATTTGATTTTTTAAATTATTGTAATCTTGATTCACTTCTTTATACACGCCATCTTTGAATTATGTTGTCGTATCGCCTCTTATTTTTAGCAGTTCATTATTATTTACAATTACAATTAAAATATTATGCTAATGCTTAACATTTTGTAACGAATTATTCCCTATTGACATTGTATCATAATCAATAAACAAAATTATTCAGAGTCGACAGTCCAAAGCCTGAAAAATGTGATAGAAAGATGCAATCAAATGTGTACTAGACTTAAATAAAAAACTCGATGCTCGAAGTTCGGACATCGGTTAATGTTCATAGGTAGGTATTTCTTTAACGTAAACAATCGTGTAGGCTTTTTTCGACACTGATACCACATGAGTAAAGAAACCGTACCGTATTACTCATGTGCTGATACCTACAGTTGTGACAAGCGGCGGCGGTGTTAACTCGTCTCGAACGCGAGCGAATACCTACTAAGCTAGCAAGACCCTCATACCTACGAGTTGCGACTGTGTGCGTTCGTGGATTTGTACTGTGACCACAACATTCTTCCGGAATTAGTATAACTAATTTAATAAATAATCAATACTTGAACATGTTTAACTAAAAAGTCAGTGTATGTATTATGATTATAACATAATATACTAATTGGGGTGTCTGAGGGTGTGCGTTAATTACGTTACATGTTGTAGTTCTTCGTTGTCGCCTTTCTTGAAGAACAAGACCACCGCACTTCTGCTTCACGCCTCCGGAGTAGTGCCACCATGGAGGACGGAATTAAAGAGCTTCTGAAGGACTTCAAGTACCGGTTTTCCACCCGCTTTCAGAAGCTCCGCTATAATTCCATCCTCGCCCGGGACTTGCCGTTTTTAAGGTGCTGGTAATCTCGCTCAGATTGACGTCCGGGATATCATCGAAATAGTGTCGGATAAGACTTGCTCTTGGACTGTTACTCACACTTGCGTGTGGCTCCAACGATGACGTGTACAGCTGCCCATAGAACCTCTCAATCTCACTCAAAATCTAAGGTGTCCCGGAAATGATGCTGCCACATTCGGTCTTCAGCTTCGACAGTTGGCTCTTTCTGGCAGACAGATCTCTGGCAAAGACTTTGAAGCCCTGGTTCCGCTCGATCGCTTCTTCAATACAAATAATTTATATAATTTTATATTGTTAGTTATAAATGATTTGCTATTTAATTATTATAATATCCGTAATATCTACATATCTCTTTTTATTTTTTACACAATATGTTTATGTGTGGTTGGTGAAACAGTTGTAGTGTAGTAATAGTTATATTGGTGTTGCATATTTGTATATACGTTACTCACTAGAGGACACACTGAAAACCACGAATAATACCACGAAATTATGCTGAGTGTAGTCATCTTATATCAAACCCGCACACATTATAAAGCTAATGATTGCATTTCCTCCATTTTGTTTAGGATATTATAGTATTTATAAGTTCTGTAGTTATAAGTTGTCTAATCTTTAATATCTTTTGTAACATGTGTTTTGGTGTTAGTTTTAATAAATATTTTATTCTTGCTTTCTAAATAAAAACGGCTAATTCGAAATATAAGAACATATTTAGTCGGAAAACTAGGCTTATTGTCTTTAAAAAGAAAGTAATCACTATGGGTTCCCGGGTTCGATCCCCCGCCGGCACCAATGAAATTGTTAATTGCAATTTTAAGTGCTGATTTACCACGTGCTTGGCGGTGAAGGAAAACATCGTGAGGATGTCTGAAAAATAAGAAAGAAAAATATTTCGCAGACATGTGAAGTTTGCCAACACGCATTGGGGCAGCGCGGTGGACATTTCCTTGCCCTAAAATCCCCTCAGAAATGAGGGGAGGCCTATGCCCAGCGGTGGGACATATATAGGCTGTAACTTTAACTTAACTTAACTTTACTACAATATTTATAATTTCACGAAAATTTACATTACCTGATAAATGCTTTCAAAATTTTTCTAATCTCCTTTTCACGTCCCTTATCCATTTATACAAAGCGTTGACCTTTTCTGTAATGCGTTGACAAAAAGAGCTTACGTTAAGGTTTTAGTAGTCAGTATACGTATTCCTTCTTCAATACATTATTAAATAACTCCATTTAGAAGTTGTTGTATTATTTTATTTATTAATCTGATATATGAAAGTCAAAATTTCTAAGCTCTCTCCGTTTTGAGATCCAAAAGTCCTATTCTAATGTTTTTAAAAGAATATTTTGTGTGAGCAAGTGTCATATGTTCGCATGAAAGCTTAGAGTAATAATATTATGTATGTTAATTAATAGAATCAGGCGTTAATTTGCAGAAATCCATTATATTAAAGTTAGTAATAAAGATAAGTTGGATATTCGTCAAAAGTCGGGTGTTTATAAACTTGTTTGTTATGAATGCCACACCGTTTACGTGGGTCAGACTTCGAGTCTGGTTCTTCGAGTTCTGGTCGCAAATTCGAGACACGTTATAAAGAGCATTTAGCCGCGTACAGTAATTGCAATCCCGGTAAATCCCATTTTACTAAACATCTCTTGAAAACTGGACACAACCTAGCCAGCGACAGCTCCTTTTAAGTCTTACATACGTATAACGAAGGGCTGCGACTTTGTGTGCTGTAACAGTTAGAGATATTAAAAATAATAATAGTAACGTTGCACTGCTGAATGAACAAACAAATGTTTCTAACTCACTTCTCTTAAGTATATTTCAGCCTGCTCTCTAATAACAAACAGCCTCGCAATATGGTCATTCGTCACCCTCACGGTGATCGGCGATTGGTTGCGTGGTTGGAGGGTAGACGGGCGTTTCGCGTCGGTTTTTGTTAATTTTACAAGCAGCCACGTACTTCAGGTGGTGATTGGTCGCATGTTTTATCGCATGACGCAGTCACTCGCTACTTAAGTGGGGAGCGGTTGTATCAGTAAGTTGTATAAATAGCAGCTGTTTTGGCTCGCCGCTCACTTAGCGGTTAGATACCGCAGAGTCTACTTCACCTGAAGATGCCTTGTGTAGAGGCGAAACACGTGTCGTATTGTCATCAGTGGTGTGTCTTTCCTAGTTTAGTGGTGTTGGGAGTAGTGGTGCTGGGATCAGTGGTGACGGGGATAGTGTATATTGTGAAATATATATAATAGATCTACCCGAACATCAATCGAAAATGAGGCTTAAGGTTAAATCATCACTATAGTCGATGCGACGATTATCAATTTTGGTGATGTAGTACGCTTCAGCCTGTGCTCTTCTGGGCTATTAGTAGATATTTTTTGGATTTTTATTTAAATGTTTGAATTGATTTTAGTCTACGAAGTGGTGGCTGAAGGTCATTCCTACACTTTGAAGCGGCGTAACTAAAGCTCCCACGGAAAGCGGCGCGGCGGTACGATGGAATGGCACGGAGAGAGAATAACTCAACTCACTAGTTATTTTAGTAACGGAAATTAAAATTATAATATATTTTAACTATTTAAAATTTATTAAAGTTAGTACATAAGCGCCAAAGAAGAGGGCTAACAAAATTGGACATGCATTCGCCGTGGGAACTCTGAACCGACTGCTGACGCGGGCGCTGCCGGGTGAGCGGCCGAAAGATTGTATATAGAATTTAGAAGCTAGACAATTTATAATAGAGCTGCTAGTGCATAAGAGCGTACAGTTTAAAACAAAAGTCTTTATACAATAATTATATTAAAATTAAAAATCATAAATAAAAGTAATTAAAATTGAAATTGAAATTGTAAATTACACAAAATGAATACTACAGAGATAGTGCAAGATAAAGGAAGTGTGCCTACAAACCCAATAACTGATTTTAGCCCAACCCGGGATTGCACCCGGGACCTCATAATCAGCAACCGCGTTTATGAGCTGGACCAACGAGGCAGTAACGTATATACTACGTATTTGACAGAGAAGGAAAACATCGTAAATAACGCATTGGAGCGAACTAAGTCCTGTAACTCTCTTAAAAATGATAGGAGGCCTAAGCCTAGCAGTAGGACGTATTAAAGGCTATAACTTTATTTTACTGCATGTGGTAGAGCCACGCAGCAGCTATATTATGGTTGTAGAACGAATGGGTAGGCTCAACCGAGAAAGCACCTCGCTCTCAGAGAACACCAGCGTAAAAAATAGCAGCTTATGCTGCTGTGTTGCGAATGGTGAGTGTACAGAAATGGAGACTCTTTAACTTGAAGCGAGGCAATCCATCTTAGTCTTCAGGGGTGATAACACATCTGCATTTTGATTCTCAATCGAGGATAGAAATGTAAGTGTCTATGGGACACAGCATCCACTGACCATCAGGTGGACTGTGTGCTCTTTTGTCGCCCTTATTCTATAAAAAAAAAAACATATTTATATACAAGTTTTCAAAGCAAATACAGGTATAGAAATATACCTGAATATTGAAAGATGCACAGAGATGCAGCGTCTCTTCGCAAGGTCAGTGCATCAAACTGATTGGAAAGAACCTTTCTGCCTAGAGCTTGATTAGCACACTAAATCACCAACATTTATTCAACAAGAAAATCTAACTGTTAATAATGTCTGATAAATATGGCAGTCGAAGTCATAACACAAATGTTACAAATTCGTCACACCTGACTTCCATTTGTCTCCGTTCTCTCCGGAGCCTTGATGGAGAAATTGACGTCGTTAGTCCGATGCCGTAGGGTATAATGTTTAAATACTTATTGTGAAATCACGCAATATATATCCACAACAATTCCTTTAATAAATGTTAAAAATTATTAAACATTAAAACAAATTAGACATTAAAAAGTAGGGATAAAAAGACTTATATAAATAATACTCAAAATTATATACCTAAATGTTTGAAGCTGACCGCAGATAAGATTTCTAAGGCTTCTAGATGAAGATAAATGCGTAGAAATACATAGCATTTTTAACCAGCATTTTTTTAAATAAAAAGCATAGCAGATGGCGTCGGATAATTTGTACGGAAAAATAAGATATCGCACACATAAACGAGGAATACTATATGTTAAAGACCCCACACAAGCTGCTCTAACTCCGACCCTGGATACCATTTCAGGCTTTAAAAAATTTTCCTTAAAATATTTTCGTTATTCTAAATTAAATTTCTTAAGCTGTATACTTCATGCACATTAATTTTTTAATGAGAAAACTTCTTTTTATATAACTTCGTTCTACTTCTGTACATGGGTCTCTCACATATAAAGGAGACTCTAATCGCTGTGATATGTAATATATACGTTAAAACAAATGCCGCCGTGACCGAAATTCAGTCTGGAGAATATGAAAACTAATAACAGCCTATCAAAGTCAACTATGAACTCACACCTCTTTTTTTTCTTTTAAACCATTGCTATAGATTGTTTATTTTTGTCAAGATATTTTCAGTTGCAGCGCGGAGTCAAAAAGATAACAGTGTGTATACATATATACCGTGCCTCGAAATGCACATTAAGCCCTGACCTCTCTCAGATCGTATTGAATTACCGTCCCATTGGGCTATGAGAGTACACTCGAGCACTTTAATCTTGTCCTATGATGGCCTACGGAACGGAGACATCGTTGAAACTGGCAGCCGTGAAATTCGATCAGTGAAAAACTCGCCGTGGTCAGCCGCCTAAAAAGTCGCGGTGACATTTTAGAAAAGAATGACGTCCCAAACACCACGTTGTCACTTCAACTCGGTAAAGTCTCACCAGTAGAAGAATTATGTGCTCTTTTGTCACCCTTATTCTATAAAAAAATCATGTTTTTATACAATTTTTCAAAGCAAATACAGGTATAGAAATATTAATGTAAGAAAATATCCTGAAAGTAATTTATTTTCTAATAAATTGAATAAGGTATTTCGAAACGCTGTAAGGGACTAAAATTAGCTTTTTCTATTATTTCTTTGTAAAGATCTCTTTGCATATTTTATGTAACATTTATTTAATAATATACTTTTTGATTTAATAGAGCCAGGACGGAGGGAGCTGTGCTTATCAATGGTATGATTAGTGCCCATCACAAGACCACTGCAGAAAACAACTACTCCCCTTTACATATTGCAACAAAACGCGGGATCGTCAATCCATCATTAAAATACATTTAGTGGAACGCCCTAATCGATGCTTACAGACAGTGCCAACACGAGGGATGTTATTTTTGGCGATTGTCCGTTTCAGGTTACAGATTAAATGGTATATCTCGTTTATTCTGTAGTGATGTGAATATCCTCTTTACGGATTATCCTACAGAGAAACCCAATGCCATATATAATATAGCCCTTTTCATAGCTTCATAGTATTGAGTAGAGCGAATTGGAGCTTTTAACGTTTCAGTATTTAATTTATTTCGTTAGTTTTGAATTTCGTTTGTTCCCATCCGTTGTTTCAATAACTCTTCCTAATAACAACTTAAACTTTATGAGATTAGTAGTCTACAACACCGTTAAACCAATGAAAGTTGGCACTTAAAACATGTATTTTCTCAATGAAGGAGTTTATGTTATCCACTTTGTTGCACCTCACCATGATATAGCGCTGAGGCATATCAACTTCTATATCGTTCAACCAATAAGGCTGGATAACGTCTCCTAAGTTTTGCTAGTCTTAATATGTAAAAATAACGTGTCACGATGTTTGTTCACGCTAATCTACGAAACCGCTCAACCGATTTTAATGAAATTTTATAAATGTGTATTGCTTGCTCTAACTTGAAAGATAGGTTTTTATTCCGGTAAGCGACATTCAAAAGACAGAAAAATGTCCACCTAGCCAGCTAGTATAATATAAAATCCATCCTTGTCTAACATAATTTACACAGACCTCTCCAGCAAAAAGACTACTGCACGGTTAATGCAATGTATCTATTTGTTAAAAAATATGGAAATACGAGGGTTAATGTCCGAATGTCGCAATAAAACCGCTCAGAAAAGGTTGGAGAGAAACGAAATTATTTCGAGCGAAATTATATAGAGTAGAATACATATTCGTGAGCGTTTTTACAGCTTTGGAGGGCTTACAAATGACCTTTTTTAGAGAACCTCAAAAGGGGAGGATATTCTAAATTTGACTGTTTTTTTTGTGTGATTTTTTTTTGTTATAGAATGGGGTAACAGACGAGCAGGAGTAAGTGGATGCAGTTGCCCATAGACATCTACATTTATCTTCGATTAAGATTCAAAATGCAAATGCGTTGTCACCCTTGAGGTCTACGATGGAATGCCTCGTTTCCAGTAAAAAAGGTCTCCGGTTCTCTACTCTCACCATACGAAACACAGCAGCATTAAGCTGCTATTTTACGCTGGTATTCTGTGAGAGTGTGGTCCCTTTCCGGTCGAGCCGACCCATTTGTGCTACAACCATATGTAATATAGCTGCAGCATGGTTCTACCACGTTATATCTATCATGTTACGCGATATCTTCGCCAATAAAACATCCACGACTTTTTCTGCCACCAGAGTGGCGTTACTTACGAATGAGGTGAAATACTGTGAAATACTAAATAATATTAATAAATAATAGGAAGTTAATCTGTTAAAAAAGTGTAGAGATTAACATTTCTTTCTGAAATATATAAAAATTAATTTTTGTTTGTTCGTATTTTATGCACGCCATACCGTTCATCACATTGCGGTAAAACTTTGTCAACTTATTGTTTGCATTTGCGCGAAGTTTATAGTACAATTAACTTACAGTAGGTGACGCGCGTATCAGAACAACAAATTTATTTGAAAGTTATATATCATTCAACTTCAACTTCAATGAATGTATTATTACTAATTAAACAATACAACTCAAACAAATTTTATATAGAATTTTATAAAGATATTTCCACAATTATTTCTTTCGCAGCAGTAACGCACCGGGTACAAGCTAGTACATTATATTAATTAGATTAGAAACGGATAAACTAAACTACGGATATTCCTAAAAGTCGATGAATTAATCATGTTTTAGGGTTTTTTCAAGGGCAATATCTTAAACTACTAGGAACCAAAAAACTTACATTTATATCGTAACTTTACTTACTGTATAACAAATAAGTTTACCTCAGTCTCAACTAGCGACATCTGGTGAGCGTAAGGTTAGTAGCCCTCATTGTAATCCGATTTAATTTTAAATATTTAAAGAATCAAATACAATCTCCTTTCGGAATATTAGCCTTTATAATGTTTCTCCGCTGTGATTTGTAGCCTGGTACCATTGCACAATTTTGGTGCATCAAGAGCTAGGAAGTCAACTTTTAGGTTTAGCTTATGCGAAGGCATGCTCGTTTTCCAAGGAGTTGAGATCCTCATCACGTAGATGGTTGGCGGTACACTAACGTGCGATTTGCGCGAAATTATCAGCCTCGTACCAACACACTGTGGAATTTACTGTCGCTGATGGTTTTTCCGAACCGATACAACTTATGGACATTCAGGAAAAGAGCCTACACCTTTCTAAAAGACCGGTGACGCACCTGAAATTCCCCTGTTGTAGCAGATGTTCATGGGCGACGGTGATTATTTATTTATTTAAAATTTATTGAACCTTACACATTAAGTAAAGGAACAAAAGGCGGACTTAATGCTAAAAGCATTCTCTGCCAGTCAACCTTAAGGCAGTGATATAACTACGAAGGCGGTTACAAAGAAATATACAAACACACATACATATACATATTATATATACATATACACATACATACATACATTTATACATACATATATACATATATCAATATACACAAGTATATAAATTTATATATTATAAGAAAATATAATATAATACAATACATAAAGATACGTAATATACTAATGATGACGGAACATTAGCAGTTGTAAAGCATACCATCAGAAGAGCTGTATGCTCGTTTGCCTTCCCTTCCTTAAAAAAAAAATCGACGACGCAGGCCTACTGCTGCCACTGGCCAATATAGTATCTATCAATGAGTAAATATTTGACTCGCCGACTACTACTTCTAATATACTCGTATATGTTATCTCATTAAACCAATGTGCATTTTATTATTGGTTGGTTGTAAATTCATGTGAAAATTCAAAGTTAACATCTTCGTCCGTTTTAGTCGACCTTCTTCAATTTTTTGATGTTTAGGTATCTGAATATTGGTACTACGCATGTTGCCCGTCAGATGTAGAATTTCCACCCGAGACCATCATAGTGACGCATTAAACCATGCGTTAATTTTATCCACCGATTTGAATCTCTCAATAACTGGCAGTGTCTGTCTAAAGTTGCCTGAGAACAAAACGACAATATCATCTAGAGCCTGTTTGCTGCGAATGTCCCTGGAGGCTGCGGTTTAAGGCCTCTACGGAGTGCTTGTGCCACATCGTGCACTTATTCCACAGGATTTCTTGCACTACTGCAAGAGTGTACCACGAAAGCTACTCTTTCTGATATTGCGCGTTGGCATTTCTTCGCTTTTTTTCTTATAGAAATAGGGTGACAAACGAGCACACAGTCCACCTGATGGTAAGTGGTTGCTGTGGCCCATAGACATCTACATCTATCCTCGATAACGAATCAAAATGCAGATGCGTTTTCAGCCTTGAGGAATAAGATGGAATTCCTCTTTCCAGTAAAAAGGATCCCCGGAACACACTCACACTCACCATACGAAACACAGTAGCATTAAGCTGCTATTTTACGCTGGTATTCTGAGAGTATTCCCCGGTCGAGCCGACCCACTCGTGCTACAACTATGCTATAAATATAGCTGCAACTTGGCTCTACCACGTACAAAAAGTATAAGCTTGCAAGATTAAATGGCAATTTAAAAACATCGAATGTGCACTCCGTCCTCCAACTGACTACTCCTTAACTGAATGAAACAAGAGTAAACGGACAGACACACTTTCGTATTTTCAATATTATTAGGGATACTTAAATAGTATTAAGTTTAAATAAAGACATTTATAACAATGTCAACGTACGTTACGTTAGAGCTTACTTATGATTACCTTTAGTTGACGGCGACAAGCTTTTAAAGGCTTATCAAATAAATCGTTAGAATCAACATTTTGAAATAATTTTCTTTATTAAAAATTGTATTATTGCTCCATAAATAAATGTATAAGTATATATTATAATATATAATATAAATTTTATTTTTTTATTTTTTATAGAATAGGGTGACAAACGATCACACAGTCCACCTGATGGTAAGTGGATGATGTGGCACATAGACATCTACATTAATCCTCAATTAAGAATCAAAAAGCAGATGCGTTGTCACCCTTGAGGACTAAGATGGAATGCCTCTTTTCCAGTAAAAAGGGTCTCCGGTTCTCTACACTCACCATACGAAAGAAAGCAGCATGAAGCTGCTATTTTACGCTTCTATTCTGTGAGAGCGTGGTCCTACCTCGGTCGAGCCGACCCATTCGTGCTACATCGCTGCAGCGTGGCTCTACCACGTATAAAAGAGTTATAAGAGTACTTATTTCATATTTTATTCAATAAGTTTTCAAAAATACAATGAAACTCTAGTATAAGTATATGTAAAATGTATTTATTTTTCAACGTAATCGCCTTTTAATCTAATACACCTTGAATGGTGTTTTGCAAGTTGGTTCATTCCCTTAATAAAAAAGGCTTGATCCTGGGATTTCAAAAAGTTCTCTACAGCACACATCACCTCATCGTCGCTATCGACTCATCTGAGTACGCTTATTATCCTTACTACTACAAAAGACATCAATAGGCGAACGTGAAGTCAATATTGGAAAAACTTCGGCTATACTGATGTTCTATTGCTGCGGTGCCAACCAAAGAGGAAAAGGGCCTTTAAATTATTACATACAAAAGTAAACTAACTTAGCCTATTTACGTCCCACAACTGGGTACACAGGAGGCGTATCACATTTCTGAGAGGATTTTACGGCAAGGATATCTGCAGTTTTGTTTTCTGTAGGTACATTTTGCGTATAGCACCTTTACAATGTATAAGTTTTCCTACTACTTTTACGATAAATACTTTTAAAAAAACATGTGTGTTTCGATTAAAATAACAAAGAGAGTAAATACCGATGAAGTGTAGTGGCAATGCCTGCATAATGGAGGTTCGGCTGTACACAATATGATATGAAATAAGTTCCTAATTACTTCGTCGGCAATTTAAAAGGCTTTTACTCTCAGCCGTAGCTTAGTTGAAGCTCATTTATATTCTTATTGTCTGTCAACAGACATTAATTATGTCAATGAATATTTATTTTATCAAGTTAGAGCTTAAAACATTTGTTTTGCACTTTTCGTAAAAATTTAAAGGAGAAAGAAATTTAGTAACATCAAACAAAACGATCTGTTGTGTAGTATCACGTCGCACGTTGTCGTGTAGGAGCAGCGGAGATGAGCGATTGATCAAAGCTGGTTGGAGACGTGCGAGCTTCTCCATCATTGCACTCAGTTCTTCAAAGTACACATCTGCAGTAATGCTCATCCCGTTTGGTAAGAAGCTGTGACCATCACTTTTCTAGGGGTAAGTTTTCGTTAAGGCCATTGTTTAGGCGCTGAAATAGGATCCAAACAACTTGCTGAGCGCTTGTGATTGTCAAACTGAATCCATTTTTCGTCGCAGGTAACAATGCGGTCAAAATTCCTTTTTGTGCCTGTTCAGCAGTGCAAGGGACGTCTAGACGCGTACTTCATGCTGGCGATCATTTAGTTTGCGGTGCACCCATTTGTCAAGCTTTTTACCTTGCCAATTTGACGCAAATAGACCAATATTGTTTTGATGCTAACGTCGAAAGCTGCTGCTAATTCAGCCGTAGATTGAGTGTCATCAGCTTCCACAATCGCCTTTAATTCGTCATTGTCGACCAAAGTTTTCGGACGACCACGGGGTTCATTTTTCGGGTCGAAATTTCCAGAACTGAAGCGGGCAAACCAATAACAGGTGGTGCGTTCGTTTGTAGTATTAGCTCCGTAAACGTCATTGATATTGCGTGCCGCTTGTGCCGCGTTGCTGCCACAACGGTACTCATATTCCATGATCACTCGTATTTTTAACATATCCATGATGACGAAAAATATTCACATGCGATGAAAACATAACGCATAAATTTGTATATTTTTTTTGTTTTTTTATTTATTTGTGCGTTGCGTAATTGCTTTGCTTATGACGACTAAATTATTTATTAATTCATATCCATCCCACCATATCTTACGAAGTCGCGAATGCAGTAGCGAAAGCTATCAGCATCGTGCTGTAGCCGTATCGCCACGGCCACAGCGCTGATAAGACGTCGGTGCTTCATATTTACCGAGCAGTTGGCGGACATGCTCTTGCTACCATAATATTAGGTCTTTACCTATGAAATTGCCGTTCTACAGTACTGGCCATTTCAATACAAAATAATGATTGTTTGGCTCAGAATTCTATATTCTTATTAATTTTGTTTTAAAAACATGGAATTATTTTTTCAAAATTAGTCATTTGTTTATTGAGTAGCGTTATGTTTTCATCGCATGAAAATTTTCGTCATCATGGATATGTTAAAAATACGAGTGATTATGGAATATGAGTACCGTTGTGGCAGCAGCGCGGCACAAGCGGCACGCAATATTCAAGAAAAGAATAGCTACTGATGCGTTGTTACCTCTGGGGACTAAAATGGAATACCTCACAACCTATAAATACACAGGATCTCCATACTCTTCAGATCGGAACACAGCAGTGCAAGCACTGCCATAGCACACAGATGGACTCCTAAACAGAAAAGGAGTCTTACCACCTAGTAATATTATGTTAGTGCTTATGTGGAACACTTCAAATGCCTGCAGCTGTTTGATAATTTCGAGCCGCGCCACAAAATTCTCTGGTTTATTGTTTACAGTTGCCACACACGACTTGCATAATTTACACCTATGCATATAAGTAGTTCATTGTACTCGACGTAGTGCGCGTGTGACGTCACTGCACTGTGAAAGCCAAGCGTTGTTTGTTGAATATTTTAACGAATTTTGCTGTTGTACAAAACATATGCCTACTGCATAGATTGCGTAATAGGGCAATAAATAAATAACAAAATATTTGGCATAGTTGCCACATTTAGCAGGCCGGTTATCAACCGCTGCTTTTTATTTTCTATTTGTTAGGAAGACGCTGAAAGAGTGGGCTTGGCGAGCCCACTTCGGACGTGTGTTGAGTCGCGGAGGAACAGGAGTGTTGGTATGGCGATGCGCCACTCGCCTTATCCTCCGCGACTCTGACGTCGCCGCACCGTTGATGCGGTGGTGGTAGGGCCGCGGGGGGAGGGGAGTGTCGGTATTGCGAGACGCCGCTCTCCCTACTCTCCACGGCCGAAACTTGGGTGGCAGCGGAGCCAGAGACCAGATCCGCCGCTGGGGTCGGGAAAGCGGGTGCTACTAAGCGCTCGATTTTCCTGGCCCCATGGCCTCCGCGTATCAGACTCGGGGGGGCCGTTACGTAGGTGAAGTTGGAGGCCGTGTAGGGGAGCGTGCCTTGTGTTCCTGGTGCGCCTTACCTGAGAAGGACAATGGGGAGGAGAGGTTCTCCCACGAGAATGGGCTGCTATGGGGCGGCCGGCGCTGGTGGGGCCGCGGATGTTTGCGAAAGCGTTCCCGTGGCCTGCCAATATGCTGCGAAGGTGGAACACCATGGGGTTTTAGTCGGTGCGAGTCCGACATAACCCGTCCTTGCCCCGCCAGGCGGGTACCTATGCGTAGGCATTTCCTCATGTAAAAAGGTGCTCACGAAATGCAGTAACCATCAGGTGTACTATAAGTTTGTTTGTCATATCCGTTTTATAAAAAAGACCCTTGTTAGCTCAAGGGATAAGCACTCGCCGTAAATTACATATTACGCGAGCTATCTTGGTTCGATCCTCGTCGGTACTAATTACCACTGCAGTCCGTTTTGCAGTCCGTTCTGTAAGTTCGTTTGTCACTTAAGTTTTTTAAATATCTCCATATACGTTTCGAAGTGTTTTAAGTTGCCAGTAAACAATACTGTCAACTTGACAGTTGATTGACAATTACCAACTGAAGTTATCGCTTTTAGGTTTCGGCATGCACGCGCATCGTAACAACTTCATGCTGTCGTTTTTAGGTGTAGTGCGCGCGCGTCTTAAAAAATTCGCTCCCATAATTTTAATTTTAATTTTTAAAAGTATAACTTCAAAAATTAAATAAATTTCAGCTTCATGTTGATACGTTATACTCATAAGATTTTGCAACCAGCTTAAAATTCTTTATTAAAAATTTGCATAAACTGCGGTTGCAGTAACTTAGCGTTATATTACAAAACACGTTAATCTACACGGTGCGTTATGAACTCGGAATTTAATAGAACATTTTCTCAATTTACAAGGAACTATTTATTTCCATTTAATTACAATAAATATATATTAAAACATTTTTATATAGAACGTTTTCACAATTCATAATAAGTTATTTAGCTCAATTTAATTACTATAATTTCTATTAAAATATTATCACAATTTATAAGAAATTATTTACTTAAATTTGTTTACCATTTTATATATTAAATTCAGGTTCATGCTTGAACGATTTTTAAAATTATTATGGGGTACTTATGGGGTAACCTGGATGGTTCTTAGCTATAGGCCCGGCAGGTGGCACTGTTGCCGAGATCCAGAAATCACCCGTGCGAAGCCGGGGCGGAACTGTGTAAAATGGCATTTTTATAAATAAAAAATAATTGCATAAGCAAGAAAAATCTGTTGAGAATTCAATAACTGTGAACTGTTTCATTTATTTAGATTAATAAAGAAAAATTTATGGTGATATACTCGTATCATTTCGTAGATGGAATATTGTGTTCTACTTCAATAGCCCGTAAAAGTCCTGGGCCGCTCTCGTTGTAGGGATGATTTCCCTTAACTCTTTTAACTGGCTTATTGACGATCGCCGTACTAGACGCTTTGAGTAAGTACAAGCATACATAACTATGTATTTATGTTATTATTTTAAGATCAGATGTATTGCACTGATGACGCTGCAACCCGTCGCCAGACTAGTTAATTACGTTTGGCCAACAACTAATTGAAAAATTAAGCTATGAAAACCTTTATGGCATTCGGTATTAAGACTCAAAATGAATATAATAAATAATAATCCACCCATGTGAGTCATTTATAATGTTTGTTGTCATACTATCGGTTACTTTAATGATCGGCAAATAAACTTTAGGTATTTAATATAATCATGTATTACTCTGGAAAACCCCATTATATTAAAGACTAGCGATTCGCACCGGCTTCGCACGGGTGTTTTTTGGATCTCGGCAACAGCGCCACCTACCAGCCGTTTTTTAGTTTTAGCGAAACTAACGGACAGCAATTTATTTGTATATATAGAGATGGTAAATTTATTTTTATTTATTTCCGCTTACTACAGCCAACCAAAAGTCCACTGCTGAACTACCTAGGCCACTCCCATATATTTCCTCTAAAGGGGCGGAGGGTATTTCCAATAGTTGCCACGCTTGGCTCGTCGGCAACCGCAAATTTTTATTATGATATTTTATCGAGTAGATGTCCATGTCCCATCTCCTTTTTAATTTCCCTCTGTCGCCTCTTATGACATCCATGGCATGATATGGGCTAGTGGATATTCTTACACCGCCATTACAGCACTAAACGGTTAATCAATGTAGCGGCTACTTTTCTCAGTGATCATTTTAGAAGCAAAATACGAGTCGTATTATCGACGGTGGTATGTGTTCCTAGTGTATTTCAATTGGCAGTAATGCAATTGTGCACGCATACTTCACCGCTGACGAATGGGTAGCCACTTAAGTTAGGCACGATCAGTAGACACGATAAATATTTATACATGTCATAAGAGATTGAAAGAAGAATATTAAGTTAATCTTTTTGTTGTTTTTCTTTTTTGTCCTCTTGAAGAACAGGTTTACGTTAGCAATTTTTTTATAAAAGTTATTGGGTGACAAAGCGCGTCATTATTATTTTAATTCTAGAGTAATGGTAATGGTAATTTCCTTATTGAAAAAACCTATCTAAGGATTTATTGTTAAACTCACCATAAACGCGGTTCACGAGTCAACTTGGTGCGATTGAACGCCGTAAAATGAAGTCTGTTTTGCCGAAAAACGAAAACTTTCCCAATTATTCATGCTTATGATTCCGGTCACAGACATATCTGCAATGATCGTGAACACATATGTGAAAACTTTGTAAAGTTATTATTTAACGAGTATGAAAATGAAACTAATTTTACGGATTCTATCCCGTATAATTTAACTGTTTTTAATTATTTTTAAACAGCGTGGGGACTGAGGTATTTGACGTCAAGCACAAGTCTCTATTCCTTTACTCACATCTTCCTATGAGACGATCATCTGACACTACCGGAGAGTGTGTGCTTTCCAAGGCACGGAGGTTAAACAACACCGACTTCCTGACTCCGGGCTACTAGACGAATGAGGCGGTCGCCCCATAATAATATGATATTTAATCGTTGTAAAGCCAAACTATAGCTGTCTTATGGCTGCAGCATGAATGGGTCGGCTTGACCAGGCTTTCCATGCCATGATGAAACATGTGAAGTTCGCCAACATGCATTGGGGCAGCGTGGCGGACATTTCTTGCAGCGCGTCCAGCAGTGGGACGTATATAGGATGTAACTAAATAAAGAATAAATTAAATAAATAATTATGTATAATGAAAGGAAAAATCGAGACAAAACTCCAGAAATTTGTTAGTCATAAAAATATTTAACAGTGGTAGATCCACGCGGTAGCTTTTGCTGTCGCACGGATGGGCCGGCTCAAATCGGGGAATACCAGCAACAAGAATACAACAGAATACCAGCGTGAAGTAGATCTTTACCTCTGCGTTTCGCTCGGTGAGTGCAGGTGGCCGCAGGCCAATCCCCCATCAACATGGTAGCGGAATTAAATGTAATCAGACTACCCCAGGAGGGTACCAGCACCCCTGGAGAATCCCTCGCTGAGCATCCACGAACAAGCGACTTCACTCCTGAGCGTGGGTACCCAGGCTGCCCCGCTTATTCTGGATGGGGGGGGGGCGATATTTTGCCTAAACCTGCTCGGGATAAGCGGAGCAATAACACCAAGGCAACCCCTGTCACGATATCCGTGAACTTTTGCTACATCAGGGGACTTCATTCCAACCTTAACGCTGTCCACTACCATCTGGAGAGGGCGAAACTGGCCTTGCTCCTTTTAACCGAGACTCAGGTGTCCTCTCCGGCTGATACTTCATATCTCTCATACCCGGGGTACAAATTAAAACACTTCTTTGTGCCCCGGTCTGGAGTTTGCGTATACGTCAGAGAGAACATTTGTTTTCGACGCCTCGGCAGACTTGAAGGCTGCGCGTAGACAGCGACGACCATCCCCGCGTCTGCGGGTGACTCTACAGGTCCCATAGCGGTAATGCCGAAACAGACCGACTCATCAACCACGTCCAAATGGCTACAGACTCCTTACTACAGCAGATCCCATCCGCAGAGATCGTGATCCTTGGCAATCTTAACGCCCACCACGCTCGATTCACGTTTAACCGATCATGCGGGGAGATCTGTTTATGACTTTGCCTTGGCATATGGTCTTACACAGCTGGTTACTTCGCTTACGCGGATCCCAGATTTGGAGAATCATGCACCTTCCCTGTTGGACCTTGTGCTGACCTCTCATTCTGACGGGTATCAGGTTTCCGTCAACGCCCCTCTAGGCTCGTCGGACCATTGTCTTGTCCGGAGTGTAGTGCCATTCACTCTAACGTCGCGGTGCCATTCTGCAGGCTGCCGCCGTATTTGGCACTATAGATCGGCCGATTGGGATAGGATGCGGTCTTTTTTGCATCCTAACCTTGGGGGCGGATTTGCTTCTCGCCGGACGATTCTAGCGTTGTTGCTGATTCTGTCGCTGATGTGGTACTTCAGGGTATGGAAATTTTTATTCCATCCTCTGTAGTGCCCATCGGAGGCAGATCCCAGCCATGGTTTGGTCGCTCCTGTACAATAGCACAAGCAATGCAAGCAGGAGTGCTACCGGGCCTGGGCTGACGCATCAACATCTCGGGATGTAAACACCAGCGCTCTTAAAAAGAAGTATAATTCCGCCTCCAGGTCCTTCAAAAGCGTCATTGCCAAGGCAAGATCTGAGCACATCGGCAGAATAAGCGAGAAGCTAGTTCGCCTTCCTTCGGGAATCCGTGCATTCGGGTCTCTCGCCAAGGCTGTCCAAGGGAACTTCTGTCAGCCATCTCTTCCATCTTTGCACAGAGAGGACGACTCACTGGCCCATGACGCAAAGGAGAAAGCCGAGCTGTTAGGCTTTCTCTTTGCGTCCAACTCGACTCTTGATGACGAGGGGAACACACCGCCTACCATCCCGCGGTGGCACAGGTTTTAACGCGTCTTTTCCGGTACTCCTACTCCCAAGGCGTCGTCCCGAATTCACGGAAGACAGCTTTGGTCCAACCGATCCCTAAAAAAGGCGACCGCTCAGACCCGTCTAACTACAGGCCTATCGCCATCACCTCCTTGTTCTCCAAAATAATGGAATCCATTATAAACTTCCAGCTCATGGGGTACATTGGGGATCACCAGCTGATTAGTAACCGCCATTACGGTTTTCGTCGGGGCCGATCAGCTGGTGATCTTCTGGTCTACCTGACTCATAGATTGGCAGTAGAGTCCAAGGGGGAGGCATTGGCCGTTAGTTTAGACATAGCGAAGGCTTTCGATCGGGTCCAGCACAAAGCGCTTCTTTCGAAGCTCCCTTCCTATGAGTTTTCCGAGAAATTGTGCAAATGGATCACCAGTTTCCTTGCTGATCGGAGCATCAAGGTCGTAGTTGACGGTGCATGCTCTGATGCCTATCACGCTAGTGTTCCACAAGGCTACATGCTATCACCAACGCTGTTTCTCCTGCATTTCAATGATATGTTGCAAATTGGTAACATTCATTGCTATGCAGACGACAGCACTGGTGATGCCTTATATACCGACCGTGCCAATATTTCTCGGGAAAACGTCGCCGAGTACCGGGACAAACTTGTGTCTGAAGTAGAGTCTTTGTTGAACAAAGTCTCAGATTGGGGGCGACTAAATTTTTGTCCAGTTCAATCCCCAGAAGACACAAGTTTGCGCGTTTACCGCTAAAAAAACCCCTTTGTCATATATCCTCAGTTACAAGGCACTCCCCTTGCTGCCTCAGCTAGCATCGGAATCCTCGGCGTCGACATATCGAATAGCATGCAGTTTCGTGGTCACTTGGAAGGGAAGGCCAAATTGGCCTCTGAAAAGCTTGGCGTGCTCAGCAGAGCGAGACAGTATTTCATGCCGGCACATCGCTTGAAACTTTACAAGGCGCAAATTCGGCCTCACCTGGAATACTGTTCTCATCTCTGGGCCGGGGCACCCCACTGCCAGCTCATTCCACTTAACCGCATCCAGCACAGAGCGGTTCGAATCGTCGACAACCGAGTTCTTTCTGATCGGCTCGATTCACTGGCGCTGCCTAGAGATGTTGGATCCCTTTGCATTTTCTATCGAATGTACCACGGGGAGTGCTCTGAGGAATTGTTCGGATTAATTCCAGCCGCCAAATTTCATGAACAAAATTTACGATACCATCCTCATCATTTGGATGCTTGGCGGTCCACCACTGTGCGTTTTACTAGGAGTTTTCTTCCTCGTACAACCTCTCTGTGGAATTGTTTACCACCGGAGATTTTCCGGACCGATACGACTTAGGGATTTCAAGAAAAGAGCTTACTCCTTTCTAAAAGGCCGGCAACGCACCAGCAATTCCCCTGGTGTTGCGGTTGTTCATGAGTGGCGGTAGTCACTTTCCATCAGGTGAGCCGCATGCTCGTTCGCCTCCTCTTCTATAAAAAAAAATCATGTCTTTGCTTGCTTACCGAACCTGATAAAGGCGTTTAAAGTAGTGAACGTCATATTTACTGGCGGAGCGTGAATATACAATATACTTATAGGCTATAAATATTTAGTATTTTGAGTAGATATAATATTTTGATGTGTTCACAAATTTAAATATTACTAATAAAATCAGGCGTTACTTTGCGGAAATCGATAATATTAATGATATTAAAAATTAGTAAGCTAAGATCCACGTAATAAAATACAATGATCTGTCTTTCCTAGTTTAAAGAGGGAGGTGCTCTTTAAACTAGGAAAGACAGATCATTGTATTTTATTATTAGATAGTGTCACAACATCCACTTAGCATCAGGTAGACTGGTAGCTCATTTCTCAACGTTATTCTATTGGACAACATTAATGGCACAATACCTTATGAATGAAATAAGTTTTATCTGTGACGTAGTAGCCCACAGCCCACATGAAATTTGTCTTTAGTAATAGGAATTAGTCTTATTAGTCATAGAAGACGACACATTTTTGACAAGATCTCATTTGGAACCTCCTACATTCACACAGTACATATCCCACTTTTTATAATAAATACCAAAAAAAAACGAAAATTTACGACGTTCACGTATTAATATAATAATTTAAGAGTGAAACAAAATCTAACACAAAATTGTGAGAACAGACGATCCATTTTATCCAATACACAATTTTCTCGTCATCCCTTTTCAATATCCCCTATTCTTTAGTCACTGATAAAAAGCTTCGACGTTTGCTTGATCCCTTTCGATACGAATATTTTACATAATAAATTATTATGTAGTGACTTATGGATGAATGTTTTTATTTAATTTTCCTTAATATGATTTCTTCCGGACGAAATAATTATTTATATTAAAATGATTTCTACGGGACGATATAAGGCGACGGATCATTACCTTATTTCGTGTGAACCGAAGAATAGAACAGAATAGTTTTTTTAATTCTATACATGTAATTCTTATTGAAAGTCATTTCTTACTTTTGCCACTGGTTCGGAAAAAAACATGCGTGAGCGTCGTGGAACACTCGGTTGGAACGAAGTTCATTTCGTAGTGTATTATTATTGATAAACGTATTATATTATTGATTAACAAATACAAATAAATGAATTACTAGCATCCATTAAAATGAAGCGTCAATTAAAATAAAATAATATTTCTTTCACGGCAAGATAAGAAAAAGTGCGAGGAAGATGGATATTATTCCATCTCGCTTCCTTATAGCCGCCAAGGTCGTCTACACTACGTCAGAAGGGATCATGACGGAAAAATCTTACACTCTTTCTCGCCTAGACCCCATCCGCCAAATTCGTACCGTCTGATAAGGAACTTCGTTCCAAAACCTCTGTCCTGGGAAGAACCAGCAAGATACACAACAGGACATTTTTTTTTATTTCCCTTGTCGAGATGTCGAAAAGAGTTTACTATTATATATATTTGGAGATATACTGACCTGCTCGGGTTCGCTATCCACTGAAAAGCTCCAAGTTTTAACGTCCTTTTTTAGTTTATTATAGAAAATGCTTCAGTTACCGTTAGGTCTATATGTTATTATATAATATAGTATGATTTTGTAATAACATAATCTTTGAAAAAATGACAAAAGAAAATAGGATCTGCGGAGTTTCTTTCGCCGTTTTTTCTCCAAGGAACCCCATTTTGAAACGGCAGTAGATTTAAAAAAAATCGTGAAAAAATTAAAATAAAATGTAAATTGTAATTCTATTTGTCAAAGAGTTCCAGTAGCTCGTTTGCCCCCTCTTCTTTAAAAAAAGCAGTCACCGAAGTACACCTTCAAGTCACTCCGTAAGGTCTCATCATAACTAACAAAACGAGGCCAAACTCGGCACACCTAGTTCTACTCTTACAGTACAGTACAGTTCACTAGATGGTAAGTGGCAACCGCAGTCCATGGACACCTGCAGCTTTGCTTCATTATCATCATTATCATCACTACAGCCTCTCACAAGTATACTGCTGAACATAGACCTTCCCTAAGGAATGCCATAAGGCACGTTCCTGAGACACCTGCATCCATCGAACCTTGTAGCCTTGCATGAATACACGTTATCCCGCTTGTATATTCAATTATTCAAAAGATAAAAAATAATATATAAAATATATAATCACTCACGCCTGTCACCCGAGAGAGGTAGGCAGAGACTATGGACTTCCATTTGGCACAATCCTGACACACCTCTCTCGCCTCCTCCACATCCATATACTTACGCATACAGTCGGTTAAGGGTACTCTTAATTTGGCCCATTTTCAATATATCGCCAATTTGGTCGATAAACATTCACCTAGGGCGTCCCTTCCCGACTCTGCCGTTCACCTCTGCAACATAAATTTGCTTTGTCACTCTTTCCTCATTCACTCTTTCTACATGACCAAACCACCGAAGCATTCCTAACTTAATTAAAGACACATATATTTAAGTTATATAGTTTCATATATTAGAATTTACCGTGCTGTGACGACATTAGGGAATTCGTCCCCTTATTTATCCAATGGGTATCGTAAGAGGCAACTATGAAAATAGTTAAGGTAAATAGATGATGGGATTTTGTATAATGTCCTCCAGACTGAATTCCGATCATGTCGACCAGCCTTAACGTAGTATTTGTTCCTTAGGCCATCATAGGAAAGGATTAAAGTGTCTGAGTATACTCTCATTGTCCGATGGGAGGAGTTCTAGTAGCATTCATCGAAGTACACCTTCAGGTCACTCAATCAAATCCGGAGGTAAGGTATTATCACAACCAACAATACGAGGCCAAACTCGGTACACCTAGTTCTACTCTTCGAGGAGTTCCAGTAGCATTCACCGAAGTACACCTTCAGGTCACTCTATCAAGTCCGGAGGTAATGTCTCATCATAATTAACAAAACGAGGCCAAACTAGGCACACCTAGTACTACTCTTCGAGGAGTTCCAGTAGCACTCACCGAAGTACACCTTCAGGTCACTCTATCAAGTCCAGAGGTAAGGTCTCATCATAACTAACAAAACGAGGCCAAACTCGGCACACTTAGTACTACTCTTCGAAGAGTTTCAGTAGCATTCACCAAAGTACCAGGTCACTCCATAAAGTCCAAGACGTATAAGTATATTTATATATAAATCCTTCGTACTTTTAGCGAAACAAATTATTGTAATAAAAATCTGTGATTTAAATAATAATAATAATATCTTAACCTTAGTCAAGTATGTATCAAATTTGGCTTTTGGAATATTTTGTATTTCTACAGCGATCGATTTTTTCAGCACGAGCCGCTGTAAACAACCGATACAGGAATCCACTCTTGATGGCGGCCAAGCCCGGAGTGAGAGTGAGGCAAAATCTATTTAGTAAAATAAATTATTACAGGGTGCTCAAAACAACCGAAAATTTCGAGATTTCTCAGCTGAAAAAATTTATTATAACTAAACAAAACAAAATTAAACTGCCACTTACATTCCATGACTTCACACGTGGTAGATAAAGAGATTAAAAAAAATATTGAGTTGAACAATTGATATTTTCATAAGTTATCGTGTTTACCCCTCCATGCGGACTTGATAAATCTACACCATTAGTCACTAAAATCATTTTTTTATGTAAAAATAGCTCAACAATCATTTATTTGTCTGACATTGTACTTTTTATGTCATTTATATGTTCAATATGATTGTTAGATACGATTTCATGCGACAAAATGTTGGAATCTTGATTTTTAGGCGCTAGTAGAACATATTCGTACCTACGCGCTTTTCGCTTAAGGCATGCAATAGTAACGTTGCATGCTGAATGAACAAACAAATATTTCTAACTCTGAAGTATCTAGAATATATTCAGATAATTATTTCCAAAACATATTGATAAACAATATTTATAATTATAAAATAAACTAATAACAAATATTGTTTTTGGTGTCTCGATCAAGAATGCCATTGATTAAAAAGTATTCAAAAAGGTCGTCTCGACCGGGGTAGGACCACGGTCTCACAGAACACAAGCGTAAAATAGCAGCTTTAATGCTGCTGTGTTTCGTATGGTGAGTGTAAAGAACCAAAATGGTCTAACCTTTTTACTGGAAACGAGGCATTTCATCTTAGTCTTTAGGGTAGATAGCGTATCTGCATTTTGATTATTGATTGAGGATAAATGAAGATGTCTATGGGCCACAGCATCCACTTATCATCATGTGAAATATGTGCGCGTTTGTGACCCTTATTCTATGAAAGAAAATAAAAAATATAAATTGTTATAATATTTATAAACGGCAATAAACATTATCTACCCAGACGGTCTAACTACCCTACTAGTCAGTAAAGGAGTCTATCACCTAGTAAGTAGATTTATAGAAACGCCTCACTACGTCACAGGCTGAAAATGCCCTTTTATTCTAGTGGTACAAACATAATTTATGTAAACGGAAACTAAGAATAATTTAATATTTTTTTCAGAATTCGGGCTTAATAATGCAGGAATTGAAATACATAGCAATAAAAATAACTTAACTGGAGTATTATATCATTTTGAAAGATTATCAATTCAACAAGTTATAAAATAACTTGATAAATAGGAACAATGTACCTAATTGCTATAGACTTGCCTCCAAAAAAACTATACGTAATAGTACACTTCCTTTCCTTGTTTCCCACAACACTGTAATAAGATGCTTTACTTATTATAAACCAGTGCTTGACTCTAAACTCACTTGTTGGTAAGTGAGTCTCTGATGGTATATATATTTTTTATAGGAGAGGGGGCAAACGAGCATGCGGCTCACCTGATGGTAAGTGACTACCGCCGCTCATAAACAACTGCAACACCAGGGGAATTGCAGATGCGTTTTCGGCCTTTTAAAAAGTAGTAGGCTCTTTTCTTGAAGGTCCCTAATTCGTATCGGTCCGGAAAAATTGCTGGTTGTAATCGATTCCACAAGGAAGTTGTGCGAGGAAGAAAACATGTTCTAAATCACACAGTGGTGGACCGCCAATCATCCAGATGGTATGGATAGTATCGCGAGTTTTGTCGGGATATGCGATGGTGAAATTGAGCGGCTGGAATTAGTCCGAACAATTCCTCTACTTAATACTTAATTTGCAAGAACCTACCGTTCTTCATAATAGGTTCATGTATTTAGTATCTAAGATTAACGATAGGAAACGTTACGACTTAACGACCTTCAAGAAAAGAGCCTACTCCCATTTATAGGATTGGCAATGCACCTGCAAATCTTGTGGTATTGCAGATGTTCATGGGCGACGGTGATCACTTATTAAGTCGTATGCTCGTTTGCCTCCTCTTCCATAAAAAACATGTTATTTCTCATGTTACAGCAGCTTCATGGGCGGCGGTTGACACTTGCCATCAGGTGACCCGCATGCTGGTTTGCAACCTCTTCATTAAAAATAACATACAGTCGAATTACCAACTTTCTCCGGTTTTTGTCTTTTAAAAATTAATTGAAGAGTTTTTCATATATGAAGTATATTAAAACCACCACTATACTAGCAACACGTGTCATGTTGATTACTTGACTCTTGTCACAGACCGGCTGCACTGTACACAGCGCATTAAAGTATTTAAGGGAGTTACGTTGTGAACTCTACTATAGTATAATATACTCTATGCATAATACAACTTCTTAGAACTAATAGTTGTAAGACAAAGACTTTGACGGTACATTCTAGACGTACAACAATATACTTTCCTGGTCTATAATAGTTATAATTATTATTTTCATTTTTCATTTATACATCAACATTCGGACGTTGATCAGAAATCAAATTAAGGTCGCGATTGAAGACCAGTGCTGTGGTGCCCCAAAGATTATCACTGAGTCGGGATCCTTTTTGACATCACACAACTGTATAATTATCGATTTGTAATTTGAACGAATTTCTATGTTTCTTAATATTGTGTGTTGGTGGAACAAATGTTTCTTTCTTTCTTACTTTCTTTTCACAGTAATATGAAGTGGGAATCTTCAACTTCATCCAAGTGTTCTTAAATTTTGCGGATCTGAACTATTTCACTACAATCCAAAACACCGACCTGGTACGATCTAAAATATCACCAAAGAATTTGTTTCATTTAAGGTGCTTGTTGACAACCATATAGTAGTTGTGTAAGAATATCCACTACCTCTTCGTCCCATGGCCACTTCCATGCACCCATAACAGGCGACAGAGGGAAAGTAAAACAGGTGATGGGCAGCAGTATCTTCCTGAAAAATACTCAAAATTAATAACTGCGTTTGCAAATCCAACTGTCAAGTGTGGAAACTATGGCAAAACCCCAATCAAGCAATCAACGGGGGAGGCCTATGATAAGCAGTGGACTTTAATAGGCTGTAATGGATCGATGAATTAATCACGTGCTTTCCGGTAAAGTAAAACATTTTTTTCTTTTTATTCTTCTTTTTCTTCCATATTGTAGATGCAGTTTGCGTACATAAATTACAGAACAACAAACACCCAGACCCGGAACAATTACTTGTAGGTCATACAAATACTTGTTCATGGAGACCTTCATGTCTGAAAAATGTAAATATTTCGAAGCTACTGAAGCTCGCCAACGTCTCACAATATATATAAGGCCAACACGCATTGGAGGAGCGCTACAGACTAATTGCTCCATAATCCTCTGAAAATAATAATATTATATATTTGACTTTGCATTGATTTTATTGTGAGGTGGAAATAAAATTGTAACATGGCATTAAAAAATAGTTATTTGTCTTGTTGTTTTATTTGCACGCGTCCTGTGTTACATGATATGGCAAAGTCGGTAGGATACGAACCTATGCTCCCAAAGGGAATATGATTTGAAATCAGATTTGGGTCTCACACACATCCTTTTTTTGCTTTCTTTAAAAATACAAAACTTGTGCAATGGCATTAGTTCTCTTGTCTGTTTTACTTTGTTGTAAAGTCGAGTCGACACATTGTATGTTCACGCTCCACCAGTAAATATAACGTCATAAAACTTTATCGATTTCGGTAAGCGAGCAGAAACATGACATATTTTTATGGCTAACAAACTTCTGGAATAATGTTTCGTCCCGATTTTTCCTTTCGGATGGAATTCCGTTATAGTATAAGTCATTTTAAGCGCTTTCAGCACAATGCAACTATTATACATAATTACTAATTTAATTTATTTTTATTTAGTTACATTCTATATACGTTTCACTTCTGGGCACAGGCCTTTTCTCATTTCTGAGTGGGATTTAGTTCAAGGAAACGCCGCGCTGGACGTTTGGCGGATTTCACATCTGTTCGATTTTTTTTAAATTCTCAGAAATACAGATTTCTTCACGATGTTTTCACTCTTTAAGTTTTATACGCTGTACGAACGTAAATTGTTATAAATTTTAGAAATGCGGTGTTGGACGTTCGTTCACAATAAAAATTTACACATTTGAATTAAAATATATTCAACACATGCCTAATTGTCAAACAAAAATTCTTGAAGGTATTATATTATTCTAACATTTGTACGCCTGACAAGGTAGAATAAGCAAAATATGCTTACAATAGAATTTAGAACTGATATGTACATTATTAAAGCAAATATATTCATTCATAATTGCCTATTAAAATTCTATTTCCATTTTCATACTTCATATGTCATTGCCAATTTTCCGTAATTGCCATGCTTTCAGACAAGGGATCCGTAGTCATTATAGGTGGTAAAGCTACGCTGCAACTATATAGTTGTAGCACAAATGGGTCGGCTCGACCAGGGAAGGACCGCGCTCTCACAGAATACCAGCGTAAAATAGCAGCTTAATGCTGCTGTGATTCGTATGGTGAGTGTAAAAACCGGAGACCCATTATACTGAAACGAGGCATTCCATCTTAGCCCTCAGGAGTGATAACGCTTATGTATTTTGATTCTTAATCAAGAATAGATGTAGATGGGCCTCAGCAGTTCGTGCGCTCGTGTGTCACCAGTGCTACGGTAAATAGTAGGAGAACCTACAAACCAAGGATTTTATTAACACTTGACAATTAACATTTGCCCTTATATGGTAGTCCATGGGGAGGCCTATGTTCAGCAGTGCATTTCTTATAATCTGTAATTAAACAAATAAAGAAACAATGCGTTTATTCGGTAATCTTGTTAACAACATATTACTAAGACTTCCCAGTGAGTAATCAGAGGATACTCGTGTTGGAAATGACCCGCTACTTCCATTAAGGATTACAAAAAGTAAGATTACAAAAAGTTTAACCTCTAGAGAATTTGTAATTAGTACGTGTATATTAAGGAGTGTGTGAATGTGAGTGTAGGAGTGTTGTTGTATGTATGATGTGGAGTGTGTATGTATATGTTGGTGGAAAATAAAATAATAAAATATTAAACAATGAATAATGATTTAAGATCCATGTGTGCGTGAGCTCGTGTGATTACAATAATTTGAGCATGGTTTTGGTCTCACGCACACAAATCACAGAGTAGTTACAGGATATATTTCAGTTTTTTATACAATAAGTGTGACAAACAAGTACATAGTCCACCTGATTATAAGTGGTTGCTGTGGCCCATAGACATCTACAACTATCCTCGATTAAGAAACAAAATGCCGAAACGTTGTCACCGCTGAGGACTAAGATGGAATGTCTCGTTTTCACTAAAAAGGGTCTCCGGTTCTCTACACTCACCATACGAAACACAGCAGCATAGAGCTGCTTTTTTACGTTGGTATTCTATGAGAGCGTAAACCTTCCCCTGTCGAGCCGACACATTCCTGCTACGAGTATAATATAGTTGCAGCATGGCTCTGCCACATTACTTAAAAACGTTTTGTGTTCTTAGTACACTAGTTGTTCAAAACCCAATCTACTCTTTAAATAAGCCACTACCCATTCAATAAAACAAATTTGTATTCTCGATGAATATGGCTTTTAACAAGAAAAAAAAAACTCCATCATGCATAATAACTGAGTTTTCAATTTGAAAAAGCTTATTAATACGTACCATGAATGGTCCGCTTCTATTGAATGTAAAATTTGCATTTAAAAAATGGAAGCAGTGAATTGAAATCTCAAGGATAAATGAATGTGATTAACATTTATGACTTAAAGACTTACGTTTGAAAAAAGAACTAACACCACGTTATTAACAAAAAAGCCTTTAATGAATAGGAATTTGGCCTTAATTTTAAAGACGTATGGAAACATGATTTTGTAAAATTTACTTGTTTTGTCAAAAGCTTCTTTTCAAAAACCCTTTTGGAATTGTATATAGCTCAAGGTACAACGAGTCCAGGTCATTGCTGCTGAGGAAATTATTCAGGAAGAAGAAAAAATCACGTTGAGAGGGGAGTACAGTCAAGATCTGGAGTCAGGCCTGGAAGCTGGCAGCTTTTTTATACAAAAGTGACTTCTGAAGATGGAGAGCCATAACAGCTGAAATTTGTGTTTTCCGTGAAGTCTTTGTGATTGTTCAGGTTAGAGGAGATCCTGTCATGGACATTGTTGAATATGGCAATGTTTATACATTTATTTAAGGTTGGCTTTTTTTTTTATAGGAGAGGGGGCAAACGAGCATGCGGCTCACCTGATGGTAAGTGACTGCCGCCGCCCATGAACAACTGCAACACCAGGGGAACCAGAGGAATTGCAGATGCGTTGCCGGCCTTTTAAAAAGGAGTAGGCTCTTTTCTTGAAGGTCCCTAAGTCGTATCGGTGCGGAAAAATCGCTGGTGGTAAACTATTCCACAAGGAAGTTGTGCGAGGAAGAAAACATCTTCTAAATCGCACAGTGGTGGACCGCCAATCATCCAGATGGTGTGGATGGTATCGGGAGTTCTGCCGCAATGTACGTTCGTGAAATTTGGCGTCTGGGATTAATCCGAACAATTCCTCAGAGCACTCCCCGTGGTAAATGCGAAAGAAAATGCAAAGAGATGCAACATCTCTTCGCAGCGCCAATGAATCGAGCCGATCTGAAAGGACTTGGTCGTCGACGATTCGAGCCGCTCTGCGCTGGATGCGGTCAAGTGGAAGGAGCTGGCACTGGGGAGCCCCAGCCCAGAGATGGGAACAGTATTCCATGTGAGGCCGAACCTGCGCCTTGTAAAGTTGCAGGCGTTGTGCCGGCATGAAATACTGTCCCGCCTGCTGAGCACGCCAAGCTTTTAGAAGCCAATTTGGCCTTCTCTTCCAAGTGACCGCGAAACTGCACGTCACTCGATATGTCGACGCCGAGGATTCCGATACTGGCTGAAGCAACAAGGGAAGTGCCTTGAAACTGAGGAGATACAACAAAGGGGTTCTTTTTAGCGGTAAACGCGCAAACTTGTGTCTTCTGAGGATTAAACTGGACTAGATTTAGTCGCCCCCAATCCGAGACTTTGTTCAGCAAAGACTCGACTTCAGACACAAGTTTGTTCCGGTACTCGGCGACGTTTTCCCGGGATATATTCGCACGGCCGGCGTATAGAGCATCACCAGTGCTATCATCCGCATAGCAGTGAATGCTACTGGTTTGAAACATATCATTGATATGCAGAAGAAACAGCGTTGGTGATAGCACGCAGCCTTGTGGAACACCAGCGTTAGTAGGCTTGTAGTCGGAGCATGCACCGTCTACAACGACCTTGATGCTCCGATTTGCAAGAAAGCTGGTGATCCAATTGCACAATTTCTCGGGAAGCCCATAGGAAGGGAGCTTCGAAAGAAGCGCTTTGTGCCAAACCCGATCGAAAGCCTTCGCAATGTCCAAACTAACGGCCAATGCCTCCCCCTTGGACTCTACTGCCTCCGCCCATCTATGAGTCAGGTAGACCAGAAGATCACCAGCTGATCAACCCCGACGAAAACCGTATTGGCGGTCACTAATCAGCTGGTGATCCTCAAGGTACCGCATGAGCTGGCAGTTTATAACGGACTCCATTATTTTGGAGAACAAGGGGGTGATGGCGATAGGCCTGTAGTTGGACGGGTCTGAGCGATCGCCTTTTTTAGGGATCGGTTGGACAAAAGCTGTCTTCCATGATTTCGGGATTACGCCTAGGGAGTAGGAGTACCGGAAAAGACGCGTTAGAACCGGTGCCAACTCCGGAGCACACGTCCTCCAGCACAATTGGGGATTCCGTCAGGTCCACTGACTTGTGGATGTCCAGGGAGAGGAGTGCTTTGCGAACCGAGCGCTGTGAGAACCGCACATCCGGCATGGAACACTCACACCGCGGGATAGTCGGCGGTGTGTTCCCCCCGTCATCAAGAGTCGAGTTGGCCGCAAAAAGTGAGCCTAAAGGTCGGCTTTCTTTGCGGCGTGGGCCAGTGAGTCGTCCTCCCTGTGCAGAGATGGTAGTGATGGCTTACAGAAATTCCCTTGGACAGCCTTGGCGAGAGACCAGAATGCACGGGTTCCCGAAGGAAGGCGAACTAGTTTCTCGCCAATTCTGCCTATGTGCTCTGACTTTGCCTTGGCAATAACACTTTTGAAGGACCTGGAGGCGAAGTTATACTTCTTTTTAAGCATGCTGGTGTTTACATCCCGAGCCGCCGAAGCCTCAGCCCAGGCCTGATAGCACTCCTGCTTACTGCGTAATGCAGTCTTACAGGAGCGACCAAACCAAGGCTGCGATCTGCCTCCGATGGGTACCACAGATGATGGAATAAATAGTTCCATTCCCTGTAGCACCACATCAGTGACAGAGTCAGCAACAGCGCTGGGATCATCCGGCGAGAAGCAAACCCGCCCCCATGGGTAGGATGCAAAGAAAGACCGCATTCCGTCCCAATCCGCCGACTTGTAATGCCAAACACGGCGGCAACCTGCAGAATGCAACCGCGAGGGGAGCGTGAGTGGCACCGCACTCCGGATCAGACAATGGTCCGAAGAGCCGAGAGGGGCATCGACGGAAACCTGATATCCGTCCGGATGAGAGGTCAGCAGAAGGTCCAACAGCGCTTATCTCCTTGTTTTTTTCCCATAAGTAAATTAAATTATATGTTAAACAATGTAATTCTGGTTTTATTTTTTTGGAAACAAACAATTCATTTTTAAAATTATATGTTTATTTTTGTTATATTTATCTTTCCTTAATGTACAATAAAGAGTGTACAATAAAGTTATTTTCACATTTTAAGGAAGACTGTAAATTATGTTAAGCACCGAAGTAAAACTAAGTAAAATAAACTTATATCAGAAATTGATATTGAAGGTAAGATGATCAATTTCTGATATAAGCATTTCTTATCGCTGCTAGACATCAATATTCTAATATACGAAAGTCATTGATAAACATAGATATTGTATTGAAATTGGAATCGAGTCCATTCAGGCAAATATACTAGTTTGAATCGAAAACTCGAAATATATTTTCTAAGTTATATCTTATTTGGATTTAAATTTTCGGTTATATAATAACATCCGATTAATTCCTGGATTTTTATTATCACATGCAGTTTTATGCACGGTGTTCTTCATTTTTTTAACAATACGTAACAAACGAAAAACAAATTTTTATTATAACTCAATTTTCGTGTGGTGACGGCGTAAAAGAAACCACCAACTAATTTTGCCTCGTAGCGTTGTAAGAGGTGACTATAGGATATGCCAAAAAGATCTTACAGCTTACGATAGAAGACGATATAACCGTATATTTTACGTCAGTAAAATACCTGAACAGGTTACTGGAAGCACGTCATTAGCTAGTGTTGCGTCAGTGAACTGCGTATCGCCTGGCAATCGTGATAATTAAAGCAAATTCTAACTTCAACGGTAGAGACTCATGTACTTTAGTGGACTTTACCCGGCTAATGAAGAAGAGGAAGGAGACATTTTACAGGTATTCTGTTTGAAGTTGTTTGCATTTGTCCATAAGCTATGGTAGCTTTTTTACCATTTGGTGGAATATTAACAAATATCTTACTTGTGCGTTGTAAAATAAAATCTATTTAAGTCTGGTGTGGGTACTTTACTGTACTTCTTAAGACAGAAGCTTGTTTGAAACCATTGGTCCAAGTAAAAAAAACTTTTAACAAAAATAATTTAGAATCTATAAGGAACATACAACCAATTAATATACTCTAATCTATTCTACTCTGTAGCTTAACCCTTGTACTACCACAGCATCGTCCTAATAATATATGTATTTACTATTTATGTATAAATATATATATATATATATATATATATATATCCTGTGGAATGGCGGGTAAGAATACCTACCCCCATATCTTCCCGTGGGTGTCGTAAGAGGCGACAAAGGGAAACTGATACAGAAGATGGGCAGCAGCATCTTTCTGATAAAAGCCAAACAATAAAAACTGCGGTTGCCAACCGCTCGCCAAGCGTGGCAACTATGGCAATATACCCCATGAGCGACGACACAAATAAACGGCCCCTGTCCCCGGCGGCCCCGCTATTCTGGCATGGTGGCGACCATGGTAATGGCGGGCAGGGGTGCTAAGAATTCGATGGAGGTTCGGCTGCCACCTACGACGACTCAACCTATCAACATATAACGCACGCACCCTGAGGACTGACGAGAAGATCCTGAGCTGAAGAAGAGATAGATAAGTTACACTAGAATATAATAAAACTATCCGAGGTCCGAAGAGAGGGGAGGACACGGTAATCCTCGAATCCGGCAACTTATTCTATCACCGGGAGGTGACCATCTGTCCCAAGGAGGTGTCGGATTTATCGTCCACAAGTCTCTCGTTAACAACGTTAGAAGATCGGGAGGTGTCGACGAGGGTTGCGTACCTTATACTCAGAATCACCAAACGCTGAAGGTCATACAGGCTTACGCACCATCCTCGGCACACCCTGGATGAGGAGGTGGAGGAATGTATGAGGATATCTCTAGAGCCATGCATTCCTCCAAAACCCACTATACGGTGTAAATGGGAGACATCAACGCAAAACTAGGCACAAGAGAGAGCGGTGAGCTGAAAGTAGGGAAATTAGAATAGGCAACGGAACCCAAGCGGCCAGCAGCTGGCCGACTTTATGGAGAAAGAGGACTTTATGATGAACTCTTTCCAAAAGCGGCCCCACAGAAAGTGGGCCTGGTCGAGCCCGGACGGTTCGATATTGTGGACGAGATTGACTTCATTATGACGACCAGACGACAACTGTTCAGTGATGTCTCAGTGATCGCGAGGGTGAAACTGGCAGCGATCACAGAATGGTGAGAGGCACACTGAACCTAAACGTTGTTGGAGAGGTCACGTCTAATGAAGTCAACGCTCCGTCCCCTCGTGCTCTAATCCAAAGTCCCGAAAACTTTCAGCTTGAGTAACAAAATCGTTTTCAGTGCCTAGAAGTTTGCAATGAAGTGACGATATGAATGACAAGCTTGTAGAAACTGTCCATGCGGTCGGAGCTAAGTTCTGTAAGACCCGTCGCAGAAGAACACAAAAACTCTCCGATCACACTCTTAATCTCATGGTTGTTAGACGGAGATGAAGCTGCAGTCTTCAGCAGATTTTACAGCATACAGGCAACTGAACAGACAGATCTCCAAATGCATGCGGCGGGATTTGCGCAACTTCAATACAGCTCGTATTGAAGAAGCGATCGAGCGGAACCAGGGCTCCAAAGTCTTTACCAGAGATCTGTCGCCAGAAAGAGCCAACTGTCAAAGCTGAAGACCGAGTGTGGCAGCATCGTTTCCGGGACACCTGATATTTTGAGTGAGATTGAGAGGTTCTATGGACAGCTGTACACATCATCGTAGGAGCCACACGCAAGTGTGAGTAACGATCCAAGAGCAAGTCTTATCCGACACAATTCCGATGATATCCCGGACGTCAGTCTGAGCGAGATTAGAATGGATTAGAATGGCGAGATTAGGATGGAATTACAGAGGAGCTTCTGAAAGCGGGTGGAAAACCGGTACTTGAAGTCCTTCAGAAGCTCTTTATTTCCGTCCTCCATGGTGGCACTACTCCAGAGGCGTGGAGCAGAAGTGCGGTGGTCTTGTTCTTCAAGAAAGGCGACAACGCTCTTCGAAGAACTATAGACCGATTTCCGCGTCTACGTGCTGTTTTCGAGAGTCACATGAATCGTCTCGCATGCAGACTCGACGACTTCCAGCCTCCCGAACAAGCCGGTTTCGAAAGGCTTTAGCACCATAGACCACATACATACCTCCGGCAAATTATACAGAAGACCGACGAGTACAATCTGCCACTTTGCCTTGCGTATGTGGACTATAAGAAAGCCTTTGATTCCGTCGAAATTTGCAGCGCAGTCCGTTCAGCGGTGCCAAGTGGACTGTCGGTATATCGAGGTGCTGAAGTGTTTGTACAGTAGGGCTACGATGGCTATCCGAGTACAGAACCAGAGTACGAAACCTATCAAACTGCAGAGAGGTGTAAGACAGGGCGACGTAATATCCCGAAACTCTTCACCGCTGCATTGGAAGACGTTTTCAAGCTACTGACTGGAAAGGATACGGTATTAACATCAATGGCGAGTACATCACCACCTTCGATTTGCCGACGATATAGTCCTATGGCAGAATCGCTGAGGACTTAAGCACTATGCTCAATGACCTCAATAATGTCTCCCAACGCCTATCCGTTGAACACATCTCAAGATGAACATGGACAAAACAAAAATCATGTTTAATGTCCATGTCACACCTATGCCGGTAGTTGTTGGGAGCACTGAGCTCGAAGCTCTTGACGAATATGTTTACCTGGGACAAATAGTTCGACTAGGTAAGTCCAACTTTGACCGAGAGGTCAATCGACGGATTCAACTCGGCTGGGCAGCGTTCGGAGATTACGACCCATCTTCTCGTCAGGCATACCTCAAAACCTCAAACTAAATTGTACAACCAGTGCGTGTTGCCAGTGATGAGATACGAAACTGAGACGTGGTCCTTCACTGCTGGCCGTATGAGAAAGCTCAAGGTCGCTCAGCGAGCTATGGAGAGGGCTATGCTCGGGGTTTTCTGCGTGATAAACTTAGAAATGAGGATATCCGCAGTAGAACCAGAGTAACCGACATAGCCCAACGGATTAGTAAACTGAAGTGGCAATGGGCCGGCCATAGCTCGAAGAACTGACAACCGATGGGGAAGAAAGGTTCGAGTGGCAGCCACGTACCGGCAGGCGAAGTGTAGGGCGTCCCCCCCACTAGATGGAGTGACGACCTGGTAAGACATGCAGGAAGTCAATGGATGCAGGTGGCTCGGGACCGTGCTTTGTGGCATTCCTTGGGGAGGCCTATGTTCAGCAGTGGACTTGTGAAGTTTATATATATCATCAAATGTTTTCTATGCTGAAGACCAAGTACTACTTGCGTCTTCGGCCGAGGAGTTGCAGGAGATGGTAACTGCTATGAGTGGAGCTTTTGTTACAAAGGGAATGAAGATGAATGTAAAGAAGACGAAAGTGATGGTGTTTGAAGAGATGAGGCAGTGACAGACTGCAATATCGTGATTGGAGATGAACAAATTGAACAGGTGAAGGAGTTTGTGTATCTGGGTTCAAAGTTTACAAGAGATGGAAAAGTGAGAGTGGTATCGAAAGAAGAGTGAATGCAGGAAACATGGTGAATGGAGCTTTGCACTCTTTTATGAGCAGTCGGAAGTTGTCTAACAAGGCCTGTTTGGCTGTGCATGAGGGTGTTGGTTCCACACTCATGTACGGAAGTGAAAGGTGTATGGCAGAAGAAACATGAAAGCAGAATAAATGCAGTTGAGATGAGAGCGTTAAGATGTAGGATAGGAGTTAAATTGGAGTGACAGGATAAGAAATAGTGAGATAAGGAAACGTTGTGGTTTGAAAGAAGATGTAGTGACAAAAATTGAGAAAGGTATGCTGAGATGGTTTGGCCATGTCGAGAGAATGAATGAAGAACGATTGACGAAAAAAAGTGTATAAGGCGAGTGTGAAAAGTGTTGGAAGGGTAGACCTAGGAGGACGTTTCTCGACCAAATCAGGGACGTCTTGAAAAAGGCCAGGTCAAGAGTACCTAAACCGAAGAGCATGTATGAAGGGAATAATGAAAGTGGACGAAGCGAAACAAGTATGTAAGGATCGTAGCAAGTGGAAAGAAGTGGTCTCTGCCTACCACGGAAAGAGGCGTGATTATATGTATGTATGTATATAGCATAGGAAGAGGCTCATGTAACAACAGACAGAAAAGAGAAGAAAATAGAACTATTCCATTGAACTGATTTTTATTTGTTTTTTGCAACCATAAGACTTACCGGGCGGCCGTTGGGTGAGAAAACGAATGATGTATAGAAATAAAACAAAACACAAAGAAACTGAAATAAAGATCTCGTTTTTATACCTATGAGTGTAGCTTGAAAGCGTTGTTTAATTATTGAAGAAACAAAATTTTATTGCCGTTGTAATTTGACCTTAGAACTCATTAGAACAGTACGCAGTTAAAATTCCATAGAGATCTGAAATTCGATCTTAAAACTCATTACGAAGCACACAAAATATTGTGTTACATCAAACTTGTAATAATATTCAGTAATAAAAGCGCAAATTATTTTTTTTATAATTCCATTTACAATTCTAAAACCTAATCATTGCCCCATTTCGTCCGTGGACTATAAGAAATGCCAAGTAAATCAAATGGCTTCCGATAGATGGCGGTGTAACCATCTCATTTACGTCTGACGTAAAATACCCAGACCGGGGACGGTCATAGGTACTCACGTCTAGTACTGCGATCGTAAATTCGCCTAAGAATGAGGATTAACGTGTGACAAGTGCCCCCTATAACGGGCGAGGCGCGGGTGGTGGTAGGTCTTTCCTGCCTACGACTCCGACTGCGTATCTAACACCCTCTTAACAATTTATGCCGTAAAGTAGCAGTGCTTGCACAGCTTTGTTCCGGTCTAAAGTGTCTAAAGAGCCAGTATGATTACAGGTTGTTAGATATTCCATTTTAGTCCTTAGAGGTCTGAACGTATCTGTAATCTTTTTTTTACTGGTTTAAAAAAAAAACGTTACACACGTTTTCTCTTGTATCGTGGGGGCAGTTTACATACATAAATTTCTGGACAAATATCCAGACCCGAAACAAATATTTGTAGGCCATACAAATAATTGTTCCGTGCGGGATTCGAACCCGCGGCTCTTAGCGCAGCAGCTCATTGCTAAGCCACTGCGCCACGGAGCCGTCAAATTTGGATGCAGGTGTCCATGGACTACAGTAGCCACTTACCGTCTGGTGGACTGTAAGTTTGTTAGTCGCTTCAGTTTATGATATTAAATAGAATAAGGTGTTACTTTGCGGAAATCCATTAGATAATATTAAAGTTAGTAAAAGTTACTTTGTTTATATCCGCTTAATGAAATAAAATGATGTGTCTTACCCAGTTTGAAAAACTTCAAACTACGTAAGACATATCATTTTATTGAGAACTCTTCACTTCATGGTAGTATCGTGAGTTTTGTCGCGATGTGCGTTAGTGAAATTAGACGGCTGGAATTAATCCAAACGTTTCCCCAGAGTACTCCCCGTAGTGAATGAAATATAGAAATACACACGACACTGATTTGTTAGAAATACCTACACATAAAAATATATTTCTTAAGCGATTTCAATGGAAGAAATTGTGAAGGTAATAGAGTGTGATCCGTAAGGCTTTATTTGCCTAAACACCTCATCGTACCCGCGGGAAGTGACTGTGACGTTTATGTTTGCTTCGCGCGGAATTTGTAGGTAAACGACGTGGAAATTCGCCCGTATACCTTTTATTATTTTAATAAAAAGTTTTAAGTTGTAATAAAAAGTCGCTTCCTCATTGTAACGCTACGTTATATGAACTCATAATAAATAACACTTTCGCGTCACTTTATAGATTTATTTAGACGACTTCGAAAAAAGAGGAGGTTCTAAATTCGACTATATTCTTTTTTGTATATTTATGTTACGAGACACTTTCGTCAATTATAATATAATTATATTCCTTTTTTGTTGAAAATGTTTTATCCACCCGAAACAAAATAGATACAGAATTTTTTAATGTAAATATTTATAAGACATTTTAGTTGTTACCTTGAGCTTGTGATATTCCTTAGTCCACTTATAACGTTCTAAACACTATTCTTTAATAAAAAAGTAAAAACAGACATCAAAACTAGTCAGCGACTTTTGAAGCTATAATGACACACATTATAGCTTCAGAAGTCGCTGCCTTTATGTTCGGATCAAAGGGATGGAGCTTGAAAAAATACAGGTGCGTCTTTGGGGAAGGGCTACGTCCAGCAGTGGACTTAAAATACGGTTGCTAATGATGACTGGAAACTCACGACAGAATTGGACCGCGGCATGCCGTACCCCATCTAGGTATAAAATGAAAATGGAAAACTATTACAATTCTTTTATACGATTCATTAATTTATTACAGCCAGTCAAAATTCCACTGCTAAACATAGGCCTCCCTCATTAATTGCCTCATAGGGGGGAATATTTGCCATAGTTGCCACGCCTGGCAGGCGAGTTCCTAACCGCAGTTTTATATTATTTTGAGTTGTTATCTAGAAGAAGGTGATGCCGATCACCCGTTTCATTTCCCTTTGTCGCCTTTTACGAGATCCGTTGGGTGCTATGGGAGAGTGGATTGTCTTTCACAACCACTTTTCGGCATTTGAGTATAAAACAAATACAATACTTCAAAAACAAAGCGCCACGTTATGACTTTATATACATTATGTCGAAAGAAATTAAAACAAATTTCGACAACGGTTTGCGGGTTCGAATCCCGCACGGAACAAGTATTTGTATGCCCTACAAATAATTGTTCCGGGTCTGGTTGTTTGTCCATGTGTAATTTAGGTTAGAGGGTAGAATGACTTCATACGTTCAGGAATTTTAAGAACGTATGAAGTCATTTCTTGCACTTACATTCTCTCAGAAACAAGAGGAAGCCTGTTACTTCAATTTTACTTATGTATCTTAATTCACATTTGCAAAGTTAAATTCGAAGTTAAAGCTAGCTTGCTACTTCCTGAAACTCGTCCTCAAACCTGTTACGTATGCCAGTAGAAACATCGACACTTAGAATTTATTTATGGTCGTAACGTAGCAACGTGCCAAGTTTCACGCCTCCACTGAGCCTTATAAAACCCGTATATCACATTAATAGGACGTTAGGATTCAAACAGTTCTTCAGTGTTTGCAGACTTACACATATTAGTTAACCGTTTTAAATAACAAACATGATTTGCGAACGCTACAATATAAGTCTTCAATATCTACAGCCTATCAAAAATCCACCGCTGAGCATAGTCATTACCCGTAAATGGCCAGCGCCAGTCGCTCCGTGGTGACTCCTCCTCAAAAGAGGACCACTTCTCTCCCTATTCTGATATAAAATATGCTGCGAGAAACCCTTAATGATCAGGTCGGTCCATTTATTGACTTAAGTGGTCATGTTAGATTTTTATTTGTGGTATAATGTGGGTGAAAACGGCGTTTAAATTTAATAATACCCAACCTCAAATTGCTAGGTTAGTGCATGGCTTCCTTGAACGGAGCGACATCATGCAGTTGTCAAAACCAGCCCGACGTTAATTTTATTCATCACCCTTGGGACTTTGTTAGCTAAGTATAATACGTAAGAAGAATAAGATCCCTTCAATCTGAGTTCGCTATATAAAGTATGTGCATAAGAATGAAAAAATTATCTCCAGGATCTTCTCTTAAAATTTGGTATATATAAAATTAATATAGTTATAATCTTTTACAAAAGTACCTGTTTCTGCATTTATTGCAGATGCAACTATTTAAAATAAGATTCCTGTAAATATAATAGATTTGTTTTTGAACAAATGAGAAATAATTATTTAAAAGACATGTGCGTGTGGACACAATGAGTTTTCTTAGTCGTTTTTTATAATGCTAAAGTAACAAACGAACTTACAATCCCTTGATGATAAGTGGCAACTGCAGTCTTTGTACTGCTGTACTGGAGTCTGTTCTAAAAAAAGGCTACAGTTGCGTTGTCATCTCTGGGGACTAAGATGGAATGCCTCCCGGCCTCTGGTTATACTGGCTCTCCAAACCATTTAGGCTGGAACACAGCAGTTTTAACATTGCTGTTTGGCAGTGTAAAGAGGTAAAAGGGTAGCATCTACCCAGATGGACACCTAGGTAGAAAAGAAGTCCTAGTAAATTTTTCATTATACTTGGGTGACAGGCTCATACCGGTAAGTGGAGTGTAGGGCGCCCCTACTAGATGAAGTGAGGACCAGATATAACATGTAGAAATTGGATGTATGCACATGGCTCAGGACCATATTTTGTAGCATTTCTTAGGTGAAAATACAGATCATATTCAATTTCAAATTCAATTTCAATTTTGAATTCAGTGGACTTGTGATAGTCTATAATGTCGATGATTGCCTTGATACTTAGATAAAAAATAATAAACGTAAAATATACCTATTTTCACGTATATAATATTGTGTATTTGTGTCGAACAAATGATAAAATGATCGGGGAGTGGATTGGTCACGTTCTGATATTAAGACTTCCGCTGATTCAATTTCGGGAAATATTTCATCGGATACAGGATATTTAACCTACGTGACTTCGTTCGTCCGTATATCTTGTTATTATGATAATTTTATAAAATTTATTAAAAATATATTATAATAATTTACCTTAACTTAATAGGCAGGTTCTTTTCTATGTTTTTTTTTGCTTGTTCAAATTCGGCTCGAAGGACCAATTCTATGTTCCCTACGTATTTTACATAACTTGCTGGTTCAATATAAAGCGAAAATATAGAAAAACTTGCGAATTTTAGTTTTCACGTTTTAATTTAATTTCCTTCTGAATGTCTTGTGATTTTAAAAACATTATTATACATCTAATGTTTTTGTCTCTGATCTAAAGATATTTTTATTAATAAACAACGTTATATGTTCAATTTAATTGTTTGACGTTGGCTTTTTTCAAACAATACTAAAACTATTCTAATTAATATGAGAATGAAACAAACAAAGTACTTTTAATTTAATTATCTATCCTATTCCCAAATGCCCGGTTCAAAGAATGAAAACAAATATATTAAAATTGCAATAGCAAAATCGTTAACTAATGTTGCACAAGAGATAAAATGTCTGCCGCAGCACCCCAACAAATGCCTGCTCTTAACGTTGCTTACAGGGGTTTACTGAAAAATTGAATTGTACCGCAGAGTTTATTGAGAAATTCAATTGAAATACTCATTCGAAACTATTTTTCCCTTTTTAAAAGTGTTCAATTGTAAGTAGAAAGTTGGCTTAACATTGAAAATACAATAAAAGGAAAAATGAAAAGCATTTTCTCTTGCTTTCTTGGGATTACCAAAAATGAGAAAGTAAATTTGCTAAGGATCTCAAAATATAAATAAAATTGAAGTGTCTGGCTGTAATATTTTTTTTTATAGAATAAGGGTGACAAACGAGCACACAGTCCACATGATGGTAAGTAAATGCTGTGGCCCATAGACATCTACATTTATCCTCAATTAAGAATCAAAAAGCAGATGCGTTATTTTAATTAAAATAAATCAAATACAAGACTTAAATTAAGTAAACACGGTGTCGCAAAAACCTAACAAGGTTTATCGGTTTATCTGTACACCATGCTTCATCGACGGCACTCTGTGCTTAACCTACGTACAGACATTGTCTATTACATATTACGCTAGATATAATATGCTTTAAAATTAATCAAGAAATCGTACAATTCACGGGTAGTAAAAATGTGTCATTACTCAGACGCACAAAACCGGCTGGCCAATGAACGTACACAGGCTGTTTACAAGCGGTAGATTTTAACTGTACTACGGTTGGTTGGTTGTACTAATCTCCGTTTTAATAATGTAATGTTATAATACAAAGAAAATCATCGGTACGAGGGCGACACTGAAACTTTTTAGAACTGGCCACTTGTAATCGATATAATAAAAAAATAAGTTAAAATTTTGAAAATGGAACTCTTTATATATATATATATATATATATATATATATATATATATATATAATTATTAATTTGTCATTTATTTACATTTGGCGGCAAATTAAAAATTTGTCTGTGTCACGTCAGCATGAATTTAACGCGAAAAAATTTTCGTACAATGATTTTTTATGACTTTCGATGTCATTTAAGTCAACAAGAAAGTTATGATAGTTTAAATAAAACTAGTATTACGGATTTTATCACGTATATTAACTTATTTTATATTCCCGACGTTTCGAGTACTTTACAGCACCCATGGTCACGGGGGGACCATTTGTGCTGTAAAGTACACTAGTAAAATCCGTAAAACTAGTTTTATTTAAATGTGTAGTGTTCGCGTAAATATAAGAAATCATTAAGTTATGATAGACTTCGATTGGCCTTCCACGTTGAATCCCCATTCGACATACTTACGGGTGACGAAAGCTGGATTTATTGTTACGATTCTGAAACTAAGAGACAGTCTGCTGTCTGGGTGTTTCCTTCCGAGGAGTTGCTAAAGTAGAAAGAGTCGAAGCGTGGGGAAAAGATGGTGGCCTCGTTCTTCGGAAGGACAGGTCATTACGCAACAATTGTTTTAGAGGATCGAAAAACAATTAGTGCAGAGTGGTACACCAACAATTGTTCGCCACTTGTCTTGGAAATAGTTCGGGAGAAACGATCTCGCAGTAGGATCCTCCTTCATCGCGACAACGCCGCGTCGCACCGCCACGCAAACAATCGACTACTTGGCGACGTCAAACGTGGAATTATTGGATCACCTGCCCTATAGCCCCGACATTGAACCTTGCGATTTTTATTTATTTCAAAAAAAAGAAAAACTTTGAGGAAAACATTTTATGGACGCCGAGGAATCAGTGACTGCGTTTCAAAATGCCGTCGTAGAGACCCCTAAGGACGAGTGGGCAAAGTGCTTTTCTAAGTGGTTCCATCGGATGCAGCGATGTATTGATGTAAATGGACACTATTTTGAAAATATATAATAAAACTAATAACTTGTTAGTTTGTTCAGTTGTTGATTTTCTAAGAACTTTCAGTGTCACCCTCGTATTTATGATAAATACACACACAAACATACACATACATACATACACAGAGTTATACGCACATACACACATACTCATATACATAAAATCCATCCATACTCATATATATATATAAAATACGTACACACAGGCATACATACATGTTCGTACATACATATACATTCATACACGCATACTATATGTTTATTTTATTTTTCTTTCATCTTTACTTAATTTATGTATAATATCTATAAATGTACATTTGTTACGTAAATAAATATGACATAGTTATTTAGTAAGATGCTTTTTTATTTCATCTAAATAATGTAGTTTTAGTTTTCTTTTTATATTTTGCATAGTAATGTCATTTTTAAGTGTAAAGGGTAATTCATTTATTAGTTTGGGTATAATATAGGCAAGTCGTTGTCTTCATTAGTGATTTTGAGATCGTGGTATTTTCAGCAAAGCTTTTGACACACTGCGAGTGTGTTTTTTATGGTCAATTAAGTATTGTATGTCTTTATTAAAAACTGTTCGTTAAGTAAAGTTAATTTCTTTCTCATGAACGGGAATAATTTTACAGTGACTAAATAGACCATCATAATTGTTTCTGTACTTGTCTTTTATGTGAGGTGATACGATGGTTTTAAGAATTCTTAGTTGGAGTTGTTAAATTAGGTCTAGGTGTTATTTGTATGTCCTTCCATAACTACTCAGCCCGTAGGATATGACAGATTCTCCTAATGCTTTGTACAGTAGCATTTTCGTTGAAAAGGGTTCATTTAATTTATGAAAACTTTGCCAAAATTGCTCTCAATTTATCGCAAACAGAATTCATGTGGTCGGTCCAATTAAAGCGGTCATCAATAACTAGTCCAAGATATTTTTGCGGTTTTACTACTTCTACTGATTCACATGCGCAGTTGATACGGTCGGAGTGAAAGCAAGCGTGATCGTGGACGATTAATTGAGGACTTTTATTAATCCTATTTTGGCTGGAGCTGATATACATAAGCTTAGTTTTGTTGGCGCTAAGAACAAGCCCACTATCATGGGACCACTTTGTTAGAAGGGTAAAGTCCGTTTGGAGCCGATGTAGTGCGACATTTATGTTGACGTCTGCGGATACTAAACATGTGTCGTCTGCAAATTGATATATTTCACAGTTCTTAATCAGGTTAATCAGATCGTTAACATATGTGATGTAGCGCACTGGTCCCAACACAGAGCCCTGTGTTGTGCCCTCTGATACTCTCACCATAGAGCTGAGTTCCTCTCCAACCTTGACATGTAGGCTTCAGTCTTGCATATAATTCTGACACCATTTGTTGAGAGGACCCCTTACTCCACAGTCAGTCACTCGTGAGGACAAATGGAATGCCTCGTTTTCAGTAAAAAGGGTCTCCGCTTCTCTACACTCACCATACGAAACACAGTAGAATCGAGCTGCTATTTTACGCTGGTATTCTGTGAGAGCGTGGTCCTACCCCGGTCGAGCTGATCTATTCGTGCTACAACTATAAACATAGCTGAAGCGTGGCTCTACTACGTACAAAATCTGGCTTCTATTAAACTCAGGGGAATTAATTGCATGCTATTGAGATGGAGAAAATATTTTGTCCGATTATGGTGAAATTTTACAAACAGATAGAGCAATACCAGAAGTGATCTAGTCTATTTTTTTCCGAAAACGAATGTTTTAAAATAAATATGAAATACTGATAAAATAAACGGTCTTTAATTATCTTCTAAATGTGGCATTACATTAATAGATCCCATCCAGGTGAAGCCGAGGCGGGTCGCTAGTTCAAAAATAAAATGATGCGTATTTAAAAAAATACTATGAACTAGTAACGCTACTAAAATACAAACAACATTTCCGATAAACCTCTAATAAGCTTAACATGTTTGTGATAGAAGTGCTTCACGACAAACTGTTTACGGCGTGTTACGGGCCTGTGGTGTTATTTTATAACTCCAGTGGGAATCGTTTGTCAGTCGAAATCACTCCGCAGCTGCGTAATATTTTTTTCATTTTGATAATATTTAGTACGGTATATAAAAAAGATCTGTAATGTTGGAAAGGTGTCGTGACTTAATTGGTGACCCAAATTTGGTTAAAACAAATCTTACCAGCCTCGAACACAGACGCAAAGTAGCCAGCCTTTCGGTTTTCTACAGGATGCATTTCGGAGAGTGTGCGCAGGAATTGCACAATTTATTCCTCCCTCTCCTTCCACCATCGGACAACCAAACGTTCGGCCAGTCTCCACCCTCCATTATTCCTTATTTACCACGCATTCGAACGAAATGGTTCGCTACGTCGTTCATCATGCGTACAGCAAAAGAGTGGAATAAGTTGCCAGCATCTGTCTTTCCAACCGATTACAGTGAAGAAGCTTTTGTTAAGTCAGTGCGCTTCACCATCTTAGGCTACATCACCACTTACCATCAGGTGGGATCGTAGACAAGCGCTGGCTTAGTAGACTATAAAAAAAATAACTCGACCATAAAAATATAAAGTTAAATTTAAATAAAGCTTTATTTGCACATTGTACGTGGATATTACTCTGCATTGGCCGGGGAGTAAGAGTATTGTCAAGGACCCCGCTTTACGACATACGTGCATGTCAATTATTCAAGATGCGAATAACATTTTTTCAAAAGATTGAATTTAGTTAGTAACCTATTGTGATCACTGAAATCATTTTAATAACGACAAAAAAAATCGATGTCATAAATGCCAAGCCTATATGTACATCTATACGTCCCTAAAAGAATCACTGAGTTGTTTTTTGAATATTGTATTTTCCCATACTATTTCTGTCTTATTAAAAATCAAGAAACATTTAGGAAGTAAAAATATTCTTGTTATATCAACTACGTAAAACAACTTTTTAAAAAGAAATGAATCTTCTGTAATATTTGCATTCAAAAAATACTTCATTTTCCTAACTGCGAATGAAAGTTCCAGCTGTTGCAAGCACAAAGGAAGACGACAAAGTTGTTAGAAGTATTTTTGTCACGTTGTAATTCCAACTGAAGTTGCCATCTTCGGGTAAAAGATACTTTGAATTTTCTCCAACTCGATTAACAACTTCACGAAAATCTACACAACGACAAAGAGAGATATAGCAGAATGAGGAACAGAAGTTTATTTTAACTAAAAAAACAAAAAGTGAAATAAGTAAAGTGTTCCATTGTTCTGATGATTATCTCAAATCAAATTCAGCTCTTTTTCATTGTTTCGAATTTGTATAAAACTTTATTTTGGAAAAAACATTGATGAGAGAAATTTTACTTATGCCGATTGTATAAATAGTATTTGAATCCTCTCAGAACTGTATGTAATTTATATTTATTTATACAATAACCATTACCATTACAGCCTATCAGTTCTCTAGCCTCCCCAAAGAAACCTCATCTCCGAGGTTTCTTTGGGGAAAACAGAACTTTTAGCACCCCACTTTGCTTCTACGCTTATTGTTGTCACGCTTAGTAAAGGGTTAGAATAGAATAGAATAGAATATATTTTATTCAATATATATTACAAGTCATTCTTATTACAAGTAATTTTTTTACTTTTGCCACTGGTTCGGAAAAGATTATGCAATAAGGACACAGGTTGTACAAAATATTTACAAAACATATTTAAGTTTCTTTAAGCTTAGAAGCGACCACCCCATTCCCAGTGGTTATTATCAACCATGTATTAATTTATATTATAATAACACTTTTTACACAATTTTTGTTTGTTATGCTCAAAAAGTGCGATATACTACCGTGTGGCTACATTGCTATTTACCACAAGGTAAAAACTAGCTAGTTATATTACTAACTCGACTCCAAAGAGTCAGTAATTACTTCATGGGAAAATGCATACGACGAAATTTTTACAACGAAATCCAAGAAAATATGCAGGACCTATCTATCAGAAAGTTTAAAATTTATTTAAGACAAAATTATTTAATAAGAGTTACTATACTACTAAAGAGTACACAATTAATTAACCGCTGCGAATGAGGTGATCGCTACCATGCTGTTTCTAAATGTTTTCATACTTAATTATATATATAAAATATTATATTGTAAATTAACGTTCAAAAACACTCCCGCTAGGATTCTCGCTAGTTCTACCAGAACAGAGGTTTTTTTCCGACACAGTGGTAAAGCTTCAATGATATTCAATAAGTATTGTTGTAATCTATATTGAATAAAAATTATTCTTTTCTATTCTGTGATAATCATATATTTTATGTAGTATATGTAATAATATTATATAAATTAACGTAAATGAATTTGATATAAATAATGAAAAAAATTAATCTGTAATTATAAGACATCATCAACGAAAATTAATATCGTTAACTAGCGACATCTGCTCATCGTTATATGGTTTCTCATCTTATAGCAAATGAAATATTTCAGTAAAAAGAAAATTACGCTGATATATATTTTCTTTAATAAAATAAATAAAAGTGAAAAAAAAACTAAAAAAAACACGTTTTTGTAGATAACCGAACTAAAAAGTAGAAAATAACTTTCAATAAGTTTATAGTATTATAGTAGTAGAAAATAGTGAACACAAAACAATAATTTTATTGTAAAAAAAGCGTGGGGTGCTTTTTCAGATATTTTTATGATGACGCTAATTTTACAAATATCCAAAAAAATATTTACAACAAATGACATCAAGTACCCCACGCTTATTTTAAACTTATTGAAAATTATTTTCTACTTTTGACGTAAATACGTCTTTAAATTTGCTTCCATAGTGGAAGACAATTAAAAAAATTGATGATAACAAAATCGGGGAATACAGTTTGGTGTTGCAGCTACATATCTATCATTACATTACGAATCGTCTGCATGCAGACTCGACGACTTTCAGCCTCCCAAACAAGCCGGTTTCGAAAAGGCTTTAGCACCATAGACCACATACCTTTCGGCAAGTTGTACAGCAGTCAGAGGACAATTTGCCACATATCTGTATGTGTGGACTATGAGAAAGTCATTGATCCGTCGAAATTTGGGCGGTGCTGCAGTCCTTCAGCGGTGCCAAGTTGACTGTCGGTATCGAAGTGCTGAAGTGTTTGTACAGTAGGGCTACGATGGCGATCCCAATACAGAACTAGAGTACGAAACCTAACCAACTGCAGATAGGTGTAAGACAGGGTGACGTTATATCCCCGAAACTATTCACCGCTGCAATGGAAGACGTTTTCAAGCTTCTGGACTGGAAAGGATACGGTGTTAACATCAACGGCGAGTACATCACTCACCTTTGATTTGCCGACCATATAGTCCTTGGCAGAATTGCTGGAGGACCTAAGCACTATGCTTAATGACCTCAATAGTGCTTCCCAACGGATAGGTCTTAAGATGAACATGGACAAAACAAAGAACATGTATAACGTCCATGTAATACTATGCCGGTAGTTGTTGGAGCAGTGGGTCGAAGTTGTTGACGGTATTTTACCTGGGAGAAATAGTCCGACTAGATAAATCCAACTTCGACCGAGAGGTCTATCGACAGATTCAACTCGGTTGACAGCGTTCGAAACTTACGGCACATCTTTTCGTCAGGTATACCTCAAAACTTGAAAACGAGAGTACAACCAGTGCGTGTTGCCAGTGATGACCTATGGAACTGAGAGACCTTCACTGCTGGCCGAATGAGGAAGCTCAAGGTCGCTCAGAGCTATGGAGGGCTATGCTCGAGTTCCTGCGTGATAAACTGAAATGAGGATATCCGCAGTAGAACCAGAGTGACCGACATAGCCCAACGGATTAGTAGCTGAAGTGGCAATGGGCAGCCATATAGCTCGAAGAACCAACAACCGATGGAAAAAGGTTCTTGAGTGGCGGCCTTGTACCGGCGGATGAAGTGTAGGCCGTCCCCACTAGATGGAGTGAAGACCTGTTAAGACATGTAGGAAGTCGATGGATGCAGGTGGCTCAGGACCGTGCTTTGTGGAATACCTTGGGGGAGGCCTATGTTCAGCAGTGGACTTGTGAAGCGCTGTAATGATGATGATGATGATGATTAGTGCGATGTGTGTGACCGTCTACTGTTTCTGCGCTCATTGAAGCCAACAAAGAAAAAACACTTACCTCTGCTTAATAATACCTTCTCAGAAGAGACAGTGTCTGACTTCAAACTGTGCGGTACGTGCGAGAAATCACTGGACTCTGACAAAGTCCCAACGTTGTCACGTTCAAACGGATTTATGTATCCAACTAAACAACATGGGTTGCCTGCATTTTATCAATCAGTGCACGTCTAGTATCACCGCGTCTACTATTCATGCACATACGTTGGTTGCGTTACGGCAGCTACGCTATCATCGGTCAAGTCATCACTGTACCCGTCGAGGTGTACACAATGGTGCATCAGCTACCGCGTCAATTGGACGATGATCGGGCGTTCAATGTCAACATCAATGGCGTGAACTCATACAACAGCAGTGATATCGTGACAAAGAAATACAGCTTCGCCGACGACACTTTAATCGGCTACAAGAATCACCCTGGAGCTGCTAAATCCCGGCAAAGCTTCACAAAAAGTGTTGTCGAGTTGGGTATATATAAAGGGATTTTGAATGTGATTTTCGTGCCCTTCAAATTGTTGGATTGATTTGAAACTTCGCACACTTATGGACAAGGACTGCAATTTGCAATTTGTCTGCGCTTAGCGGTGTTACGATATGATCTCAGATCAATGCCAGCACTGGCTTTAATCTACCATCCACGTCATTAATTGCCAAGTAATCAGATAAGTTGAGGATGGAATCGGTAGAGATGTCTTCTGAGTACGCCACCAAGCTTTGTGTGATTAATGGCGGTGATAAGTATAAAACAACGCTGATGAGGAACATAACTACAAAACTTTTTACTTATACGACTAGAGTCGACAGCTTGCCTCTAACTCCGCAAATGACTCGTCTTCACTGAGCAACTCTACTTAATTTAACACAACAATCGTGCCATTCACTTTGCCATCCACAACGTCAATGTTAGTCGTAATCGTATGAATCCTGTAAGCGGAATCTTATAAAACAGTCTAACCAACTCGACGACACTCATTTTGTGAAGCTTTTTCCGGGATGTAGCTGCTAAAGTGTGATTCTTGTAGCTGATTAAAATGTCGTCGCCAAAATGTATGTCTCTATCACGATCACTACTGTTGTATGAGTCCACGCTGTGATTTATGTTGACATTGAACGTCTGATCATCGTCCAATTGACGCGGTAGCTGATGCACCATTGTGTCCACCTCGACGGGTACATTAATGACTTGTCCGATGATAACGTATCTGCCGCCGTAACGCAACCAACGTATGTGCATGAATAGTAGACGCAGTGATACTAGACGTGCACTGATTGGATAAAATGCAGGCAAACCATGTTGCTTAGGTGGATACCCAAATTGGTTTGAACGTGACAACGTGGGGAATTTGTCAGAGTCCAGTGATTTTTGCGTTCCACACAGTTTAAAGTCAGCCTCTGTCTCTTGGGAAGGTATTACTAAGCAGCGGTAAGTGTTTTTCTTTGGTGGTTTCAATGAGTGCAGAAACCATAGACGGTCACACACATCACACTTATGTCCGAATGGATTGTTTACAAAAGTAGTAGTAAAACGTGCACTATCTGCTGCCAATGTGTCTTCATAATCGGCAATCGCACAAAATCGATGTCTATATAGTCCGGCGTTGATATAGAAGCAATGAGATCATCCACTTGCAAAGGCTCGGCCGCCACAGATGCAGATGTACTGGCGGTGCCGTTGATCCGCTCGGACGCCTTCAATATTTAACGTTCCTTCACTCTATCGTATGGTGTTAACCGCTTCACTCTATCGTATGGTGTTATATGGGTGTCACTGGATTGGTCTTGAGAAGTCCTTTCCAACCGTATACGACTTATATATCTTGATTTGGCTTCTTGACGAGTATAGACCGACATTGCATTATTTGTTGTTTAAATTTTTGCTTTAATATCAAATATGTTCACTATACCTATGCATACAAATGATTTCTATATGCAATCGATGGATTTAGCATACCTGACGATTGGAACCTAAACGAACGTCGTAGCTTCTCAAGTCAAAATTTATATCAAACAGTAATTATGTGACGCTCGAAACGACAGTCTCTCACAGTCCTTACTCACCGTAACGAATTCTTTGGTCGTTTAGCTATCGAGTGGTGTAATTAAGTGTAAGTAGATGATAGATATGTAGCTACAACACCAAACTGTATCCCCCAATTTTGTTATCATCAATTTTTTGAATTGCCTTCCACTATGGAAGCAAATTTAAAGACGTATTCACGTCAAAAAGATGAAGGTACTCCGGGCGTCAATCACCTCAGTCCCCCATGATTATGAGTGCTGGGAAGCACCCGAAACTTCGGAAATTTAAAACTAGTATAATTAATCGCGATAAAATCCGTAAAAGTAGTTTTATTCAAGATTGTTCCTTATTGATTTGAGATTTAAAGACCACATGTTTACATGGGGCTAGTAACAAAAATTGTTTCTACTGTGTTACTTGCCTAGCATTTTGTAAAAGGTGACTTAAATATTTTATTTTAGGTAAAAGAAGGTATAAAAATGAAATTCGACTTTTACCTTTTTCCTTATGAAATGGCACTATAGGTAAGTAAGGACTTAATAAAACATTTTCCTTGGATTTGTACCTATTCCTTGCGTCAAAACCTTTTCCGAAACGGGCTTAGGCGAAAAGCTGACAATTCTTTATTTGAGTATTGGAGGAATCGTTATAACTCAGTCAAATTGAACACATGCGGCACCGTAGAGATTATGTTTCTTCGCAACACACTGTTTACGCATTTTTAATTTTGCCTCGTTTGTCTAGTGATCATAAACACGATTGCAAACTTGAGGTTCCGGGTTCGAATGCCAGGTCGGACAAAAAATCAGTTATTGGGTTTTTCTATCAAGAAATTCACAGTATCAGCCTAGAGTCAGGAAGGTCCTGCGCCTGATCTCTCTCCAGTCGTGTCGTATTACCGTCCTATTGGACTATGAGAGTGGGGGAATAGAGAGTGCACCTAAATTTGTGCATATCCTTAGGCACTATAATCCTGTCCTGTGCAGAAATTTGGTCTGGAGTACATTATTATTATTATTATTTTCATGTCAAAATGCGTATAAAGCATCCATTGTCTATCCACTACAGTATATAAAAGTCCACTGCTGAACATAGGCCACCCCCATAGATTGCCTCTTATGAGATATTTTGCCATAGTTGACGGACGGGTTGGCAACTGCAGTTATCATTATTTTGAGTTACTTACAGGTTGATGATCCTGTTTAAGGTGACCCTTTTACGACACCCACGAGAAGATTTTTAGTGGATATTCATACACCGCCACTACTCTTTAATAAAAATCAAAACAATATGATTGACATTTCCGATTATTGACATCCATGATTATTGATATTTACGATTCATGAAACAATTTTATTTCACTTTAAATCACTATTCATCAAGTTTATGTTATTGCTGTGCACTAAATATGAAATTTGTTACTAACTAATACAAAAAATTGATTTCATTTGTGGTGAGTTTACGCCTGCTGAGGCTCAAGTTTGCGTTGCGTGGCAACTTAGGATAATGTTCAGCTGTACACTCGTAATAGGATGTAATGATATGATGACAATATGAACCGTAATTTTTAAGAATACTACGCTTATATTTAATATGATGGTGATGAAGACCTTGTAGAGTGCACAGGTCAGTGCAAATTAGCATGAGTTAAATGTCGTAGCATGAATGGGTTGGCTCGACCGGGAAAGGACCACGCTCTCACAGAATACCAGCGTGAAATAGCAGCTCAATTCAGCTGTGTTTCATATGGTGAGTGCAAAGAACCGAAAACCCATTTAACTGGAAATGAGGCATTACATCTTAGTACTCAGAAGTGACAACGCATTTGCATTTTGATTCTTAATCGAGAATAGATGTAAATATTTATGGGCCACAGCAACCACATACCATCAGGTGGGTCATTATCCTACATAAAAAAAATCATCTGCAGACTACTTCAATTCGAAAAAGGTTACAGATGCGTTGTCAGCTCACAGCCTGTAATAATTCTGGATCTCTATAAAATTCAGACCGGAACATAAAAACTTCTATGTTTATTACTAGACAGGCTCTGCGGCGCTAGGACTCCTTTACACGTTGCGCACTAAGTTACGGTCAATTCTCCGTAACTCCTTTCGTCGACTGCTAGCGGACGAGAAGAATAGTCTTTGCTTTGTATTTTATTTTTGTTTGTATGTTCTTTGACAAATCTAATACTGATTTTATTTAGTGTGACTAAGAAAACGCTGTCATTATTAATATGCGCACTTTGTCTGTACTGTGACATAGTTTTTGTTCTGAATTGTCGCTCTAGTAGTAAACATATAAGTCTTTACCGGCACACAGCAGTGAAGGCACTGCTGTATGGCAGTAGAAATAAGTGAGGGTAGGTAGTACCTTCTGAGAAAAACCTCTAAGCTAAAAACATAATATACATTACAAGCATACATTAAATCGTATAAAATCTTATTAAAATGAGATAACATGATTTTCATGAAATAAAAAAAACAAGAGCTAAACGCTTCTAATAGCTCCGTATCTATTCAAAGAAAAGCGAAGGCCAATTTCAACTTCTTGCTCCATGTTACGGCGCTTGGTAACTGAATTTTTGGATAACTTTTCCCTCGTTGTAAATTTCATCGAGGGGAAACTTTACCACTCCCGACTTTTGAACGTAAATGCTGTATCATGAAAAGGTACAGGTAAATTCATTACAGATCTTGGAATGTCTTATTTATGCTTTTTATTAGAATCTATTCGGTTAAATTCACTGAAAAGATATAAACTTAATTGTATCTAATTATTACAGATGACAGCAACATGTAATTAAATAATTATTATAAGTATTTATGTACAAAAAAAATCTAAAAAAAAATTATGAAAACAATAATCTCATTTTCTAAAAGCTTAAGTAATTTGTTCTAGGAGATTGATAGTAACGTTATAATTAATATCTATATCATTATCATCATCATCATTATTCATTACAGTCCATCACAAGTCTACTGTTAAACATAGGCCTCCCCCAAGGAATGCCACAAAGCACTGTCATGAATCACCTGCATCCATCGACTTCCTACATGTCCTACCAGGGCGTTATGCCACCTAGTGAGAGGATGCCCTACAATTCGCCTACCGCTACGAGGCTGCCATTTGAGAAACATTTTTTCCCATGGGTTGTCTGTTCTTCGAGCTATATGGCTGGCCTATTGCCACATCAGCTTGCTGATCCGTTGAGCTATGTCGATTACTCTGGTTCTACTGTGGATATCCTCATTTTCAATTCTATCACGCAGAGAAACAACGAACATTGCCCTCTCCATAGCTCGCTAAGCTACCTTGAGCTTCCTCATACGGCCAGCAGTGAAGGACCCACATCCATAAGTCATCACTGGCAACACGCAGTTGTTGTACAATCTTGTTTTCAAGTTTTGAGGTATATCTGACGAGAAGATGTGTCGTACTCTCCCGAACGCTGCCCAACCGAGTAGAATCCATCGATTGACCTCCCTGTCGTTGGACTTACCTATTCAGACAATTTGTCCTACGTAAACATACTTATCGACAAATTCAAGCGTAGTGCTCCCAACAACTACCGACATAGGTATGACAAAGACGTAACATATGACCTTTTTTGTCTATGTTCATCTTAAGACTTATCCGTTTGGAAACACTATTGAGATCATTGAGCATTGTGCTTAGGTCCTCCAGCAATTCTGCCGCAAAGATGTACTTGCCGTTGATATAAATACCGTATTCTTTCTATTCCAGTACCTTGAAAACGTCTTCCAATGCAGCATTGAAGAATTCCGGGGATATAACGTCACCATGTCATACACCTCTCTGCAGTTGGATGGGTTACATACTCTGGTTCTGTACTCAGATAGCCATCGTAGCCCTACTGTAAAACACTTCAGCACTTCGATATAACGACCATCAACTTGGAACCGCTGAAGGGACTGTAGCATCGCCCAAATTACTAATAAAATATCTATATTAAGAAATTTATATTGATCAAATTCTGTGTCTAGGGATCAGGTGGATTGCTTTAAACACTGATATGCCAAAACGCTAAGACCGATTGAGGACAATAACTTTTCGATTAAGTTTTATACATTAAAAAAGTGGGACACCCATTTTGTTTTATAGAGTGGCGATGCGCCCTTACCGTGAATGAAGACTCACTGGCCTCGCCTATTGGCGGTAAAAACATGGATGAACCCTCTTGTGCACTACACGTAGTTCTAATGTTCGTAATTTCATGTCAGAGGCTTAGTGCTGCCAGCTCAGTCTCAGGTTTTAAGGTTAAACGTAATTTAAATTATAAAACTTTGAAAAAATGTTAATACCGAATAATAAAAAAAATTAAATATTTAATTTCCGCTTAATATTATGTATCAATTTAACACTCTTAATGTCCGATTAAGAGTATTAAATTAATGTATTAAACCCCGTGTAGTGGCGGTTAGAACCACTACCCCATATCTTCCCGTGGGTGTCGTAGAGGCGACAGAGAGAAACTGAGGCAGAGGATGGGCAGCAGCATCTTTCTGATAACAGCAAATAACAATAAAAAACTGCGGTTGCCAACCCGCTCGCCAACGTAGCAACTACGGCAATATCCCCCAATGAAAGTTACGAAGAGACGGCCCCCAGTCCCCGGCGGCCCTATTCCTGGCTACGGTGGCGACCATGGTGGCAACGGGGCGGGGGTGCTAAGAATCTCGGTGGAGGTTCGGTTGCCACCGACGACTCGACCTGGCAACTTATAACGCACTCTGAGGACTGACGAGAAGATCCTGGAGCTGGAAGAAGAGATAGACAAGTTGCGCTGGAATATTATAGGATTATCAGAGGTCCGAAGAGAGGGGACACGGTAATCCTCGAATCCGGCAACTTGTTCTATCACCGGAGGCGACCATCTGTCCAAGGAGGTGTCGGATTTATCGTCCACAAGTCTCTCGTTAACAACGTTGTAAAATTGGGAGTGTGTCGACGAGGATTGCGTACCTTATACTCAGAATCACCAAACGGTATTCGCTGAAGGTCATACAGGTTTACGCACAACCGGCACACCCCGATGAATGAAATGTATGAGGATATCTCTAGAGCCATGCATTCCTCTAAAACCCACTATACGGTGTTAATGGGAGACTTCAACATAGCTAGGCACAAGAGAGAACAGTGAGCTGAAAGTAGGAAATTCGGATTAGGGCAACGGAACCCAAGGGCCAGCAGCTGGCCGACTTCATGGAGAAAAGGGACTCTTTATGATGAACTCTTTCTTCCAGAAGCGGCCCCAGGAATGGACCTGGTCGAGCCCCGACGGTTCGACAAAAATGAGATTGACTTCATTATGACGACTAAACGCCAACTGTTCAGTGATGTCTCAGTGATCGCGAGGTGAAAACTGGTAGCGATCACCGAATGGATGAGGCACTGAACTTAACGTTAAGTTGGAGGCGTCGTCTAATGAAGTCAACGCTCCATCCCCTCGTGCTCTAATCCAAAGTCCCGAAACCTTTCAGCTCGAGTTACAAAACCGTTTTCAGTGCCTAGAAGATTGCAATGCAGTGGACGATATGAATGACAAGCTTGTGGAAACTGTCCATGCGGTCAGAGCTAAGCTTTGTAAGACCCGCCGCAGAAGAACACAAAAACTCTCCGATCACACTCTTAATCTCATGGCTGTTAGACGGAAATGGCTGCAATCTTCAGTAGATTTGATAGCATACAGGCAACTGAACAGACAGATCTCAAATGCATGCGGCGGGACTTGCGCAACTTCAATACAGCTCGTATTGAAGAAGCGATCGAGCGGAACCAGGGCTCAAAGTCTTTGCAGAGATCTGTCTGCCAGAAAAACCAACTGTCGAAGCTGAAGACCGAGTGTGGCAGCGTCGTTTCCGGGACACCTGAGATTTTGAGTGAGATTGAGAAGGTTCTATGGGCAGCTGTACACATCATCGTTGGAGCCACACGCAAGTGTGGTAACGATCAAGAGCGAGTCTTATCCGACACTATTCGATGATATCCCGGACGTCAGTCTGAGCGAGATTAGAATGGCTCTCCAGCACCTTAAAAGGCAAGGCCCCAGGCGAGGATGGAATTACGGCGGACTTCTGAAAGCGGGTGGAAAACCGGTTGCCAGAAGTCCTTGAAGCTCTTCAATTCCGTCACATGGTGGCACTACACCAGGCGTGGAGCAGAAGTGCGGTGGTCTTGTTCTTCAAGAAAGGCGACAACGCTCTCTTGAAGAACTAGACCATTCCTTCTGAGCCGCGTCTACGTGCTGTTTTCGAGTCATTACGAATCGTCTCGCACGCAGACTCGACGACTTCCAGCCTCGAACAAGCCGGTTTCCGAAAAGGCTTTAGCACCATAGACCACATACATACCCTTCGGCAATTGTACAGGTCCGAGTACAATTTGCCACTATATCTGGCGTATGTGGACTATGAAGCCTTTGATTCCGTCGAAATTTGGGCGGTGCGCAGTCCCAGCGGTGCCAGAATTGACTGTCGGTATATCGAGTGTTGAAGTGCTTGTACAGTAGGGCTACGATGGCTATCAGTACAGAACCAGGTACAAAACCTATCAACTGCAGAGGTGTAAAGACGGGGACGACGTTATATCCGAAACTCTTCACCGCTGCATTGGAAGACGTTTCAAGCTTCTGGACTGGAAAGGATGCGGCATTAACATCAATGGCGAGTACATCACTCACCTTCGATTTGCCGACGATATAGTCCATGGCAGAATCGCTGAGGACCTAAGCACTTTATGCTCAATGACCTCAATAGTGCTCCCAACGGATAGGTCTTAAGATGAACATGGACAAAACAAAGATCATGTTTAATGTCCATGTCACACCTATGTCGGTAGTTGTTGGAGATACTAAGCTCAAGTTGTTGACGAATATGTTTACCTGGGACAAATAGTCCGACTAGGTAAGTCCAACCGACCGAGAGGTCAATCGACGGATTCAACTCGGCTGGGCAGCGTTCGAAATTACGGCACATCTTCTCGTCAGGTATACCTCAAAACGAAAACAGGGCTGTACAACCAGTGCGTGTTGCCAGTGATGACCTACGGAACTGAGACGTGGTCCTTCACTGCTGGCCGGATGAGGAAGCTCAAGGTCGCTCAGCGAGCTATGGAGGGCTATGCTTAGGTCTCACTGCGTGATAAACTTAGAAATGAGGATATCCGCAGTGAGACCAGAGTGACCGACATAGCCCAAGATTAGTAAGCTGAAGTGGCAATGGGCCAGCCATATAGCTGAAGAACCGACAACCGCTGGGGAAAAAGGTTCTCAGTGGCGGCCTCTCACCGGCGGACAGTGTGGGGCGTCCCCCTAGATGGGTGACGACCTGGTAAGCAGAAGTCGATGGATGCTGGTCTCAGGACCGTGCTTTGTGGCATTCGCTGGGGAGGCCTATGTTCAGCAGTGGACTTGTGACAATGATGATGATGAATGATGTCCGATTTTCACACACAATAGTAAGACAATAGCAATGAATTATATGTAGTACACGGGACAGTGAATGGGTTAAAGATCGTCTAATTTAAAAGTGTATTTTTGTTAGATTTCGTCACATTTACCGTATTAAGTAGCATATAATCTAAATAAGCGCGCCATTTCTAATGTGTTTTAGTAGATTTAATATATTTTTTTATAGGATAGGGTGACAAACAGGCACACAGTCCACGTGATGGTAAGTGGTTGCTGTGACCTGAGACATCTACATCTATCCTCAATAAAGAATCAAAATGCAGATGCGTTGTCACCGTGAGGACTAAGATGGAATGCCTCTTTTCAGTAAAAGGGTCTCCGGTTCTCTACACTCACCATACGAAACACAGCATTAAGCTGTTTTACGCTGGTATTCTGTGAGAGCGTGGTCCTCCCCCAGTCGAGCCAACCCATTCGTGCTACAAACTGCCTACTACTAATGGCTGCAGCATAGCTATACCACGTAAATAAGTGCAAAATCTGGAATGTTTTTTTGTAATAATAAAACAAATAACTACTTTGAGGTGATTGTACTTAAAGTTATTATATAAGCACTTATTTCGTTTTACTAAATTACATACGTTTTCGTAAATATAAGGTAATACAATAACCAACTAAATTGTCAGAGAATTACACAAATGTTTTTCAAAATTTTGGTTTCCTACAAAGTTCTATACCAGGCCTCATTAAGCAAGGACGTAGACCGGTAAAATTCTACTGATATAAGGGTCTGGTACGTAATGTCAGAAGTCATTACGTGGGTATAAAATAGGCATTTAATTATGTTCAAAGGTATGTAAGGCAATTATTTGAAATTAATAGGTTAGGATAATAGTTCATATACTATTTCACGTGTACTGAATATCATTTATTTATTAATATTTTTATAATTTTAATTATTATAAATATTACAATTTTTTTACATTTATTTACATTACATAATATACAATATTTTATTATATACAATATTAAAAACTATAATAAAAAATAAATAAAACCAGTAATTTAATTATCAAACAGTCCTACTCCACGCGGTATCGTGCCAAGAACGCTGGCTGCGTTTCCCCGCTGAATGGCTATACTTAGCCTTTGAGCGAGAAAAAAGCCAGCCCTCTTATCACCAGCAGCAACGACCAGCCGCGCATGGAGTTTCTTTAAGAATTTCACCGCAAGTGGACCCATATTATTCATATTACATGATGCTTTACAATATTTACAACAATATCAGAACTAAAAACCAAAGTATCAGTAGTCCTCCCCCGTAGAAGTAGTATAGTATTAAGAAAGCTGGCTGCTTTTCCTCGTTGAATCTATAGCTTTTTTGTCTTCAGCGGCGAAGATCAGTCGCGGATAAGTGACTTTAGATAATAGTTTCTTTAGAAACTTAAGCGCTCATGGACCCCATGGACCATCTTGTAAATAGTGTCTGCAATAAATAGCTCTAATATGCTTATATTTGCGTAATTAACTCACTACGAGTATTTATCTTTATAAAACACTAGCAAAACGTTGTCCTGCCTGTGTATATCAATTTTCATGTCGATCGGTTGAACGATTTAAAAATTGATGTGCTGCAGCGCCATCTAGTAGTGAGTCGCAACCATATGGATATTACTAAAACGTTCTACATGAAAAATTACAAAATATATTATGTGCCAACTTTCAAGATGATGTCAAGGTGACGAATTCATCAAGGTTCTCTAGCATCTAGGTTCTCGTTTTACAGCTCTAACAAGTGGGACTTTCGAGTCTCCATCCAAGGGTAGTGAGCTTCTATTTCTCTTTTTATCTTCTACCTCTATCTACATTACTAATGTAGGCTACATTGCGTCGGATATACAGGATGGACGATTACTTAGATTTCAAAACATCTAAATGCTTTACTATAAAATGCTTTAGATTGTTATCCTACTATTACGCTTTCTCATGCCGTCGCTTTTCTCTTTTGTGTTCGACACAATGGCGTTGTTCGCGATATTTTCTATTTAACTTTGACTTGGTTTCTGTGCCATGGCTGCCGTCAACAAGTAAAAAATATTTTGAAGTGTTTTGTGATAAAACGAGCTTCTGTGCGGTAAACGTAAGTTTTCGTCTATTGTGTTTCAAAATATTGAAGAAGTATAAAAGGTTTTTTAATATACATGTTTATGAATATGCAAATTGCTAGACAGCTACATTACATTACTTACTTTAGTATAGGAGCAACGCTATGATAAGTAAGATGTTTGTTACACGTGCATAATTAGTAAAATAATAGAATGAATAATGATAATGAAATTAAATGAATACGGTTGATAGTCACCGAACAATGGTAATCTTCTCTCAACACGATTACTTTATAATGAAAGCTAATGTTCGACGTCAGTTTGATTTAGTGTTAAGTGGACATGATGCGGAGACACAAAGGCTATACGTAACATACGTACTTTAATTAACATAGCTACTGACCGATTCAAGCTGCTCTTAAACGAGACTGCTAACAAAGCAAGTGGACGGTCACTCATGTCTATTGAAATGCATAAGTAAGGTAATAAAAACGCTGTAAATGACGTCACAGATATGCTATGTATGCTATGCCTCAAGGTATAAGCCTATCGATTGATTACTAAATGTGCACTAAAGATTTTAAATAAATAAATAGTTTCTCATTATAAAACAAACATCTTATTTTCATATAAGTAATACTTAACAAAAGGAAAATCCGACTTCAATAAACTAAAAAGAATAAGCCAATTTTAACATTAATTATTTAATTCTTGTCGTAAATTTCGAATTATTGTCTTAGACATATTTTAAAGTTATAAAACATACAGTCTCTAATATACATATCATGGGCAAAGACATACTTTTATTTCTGAGAGGGTTTAAAAGTAAGGAAGTGTCAACCCCAATGCGTGTTTGCGGACTTCACATCTCCACAATCCTATGTGTCCCGTCGGTGTCGTAAGAGGCGACAGAAGGAAAGTGAAGTGGAGATGGGTAGCAGTGTCTTCCTAATAACAACATACAACAATAAAATACTGAGGTTGCCAACCCTCTCCAAGGTCTCTCCCATATCTTAAATAAATAAATAAAATATGAAGATTTCAATCGTTTTGGGCCCACTAGGAATTTAAACGTAACTTAATGGTATTACACATAAAATAGATACCATTTTATTATAGTAAACAGCCTAAAGATTTTATGAAAATCTAACCGGAAACATGTAATCTCAAATAAAAGAGTTGTTTTGATATACGTGTTCTGGATAATGTAATATGAAAACAAAGTTTGTTTTTAGGTTATAATTAAAATATGACGTATATAATATATTACGTGGTAGAGCCATGCCGCAGCTATATTAATAGTATAGTTGTAGCACGAATGGGTCGGCTCGACCAGGGTAGGACCACGCTCTGACAGAATACCAGCGTAAAATAGCAGCTTAATGCTGCTGTGTTTCATATGGTGAGTGTAGAACCGAGACCCTTTTACTGGAAAGAGGCATTCTATCTTAGTCCTCACTACTTACTTAGGCTGACAACGCATCTCCATTTAAATTCGCAAACGAAGATAGTTGTAGATGTCTATGGGCCACAGCAACCACTTACCATCAGGTGGACTGTGTGCTCGTTTGTCACCCTTATTCCATAAAAAAAAAAAATATGAACACCGTCATATTTTAATTTTTAATTTCTCAGTATTCCCGTTAGATGCGGTAATACTAATATTACTATTGTAATCTATAGATTAAAAGGAATAAATCGGCATGCATTTCATTAAGTTACGCCACAATTTGTGGTACGCCCATTCTCCATACAAAAAGAAATTGTCTCCTTTATTATTATTATCAAATACATGGTTTGTATTAAATAGATACATTAATCCGTTGTAAGGACATCCTTTTAAGTAAATATATACGGATGTCCCGGTCTTCCTTAGAATATTTCTGAAAAAAAATTTCAAAGATTTTAAAAACAGTCATAAAATAACAAAACTTAAATTTAAACAATAACAAAAATAGTTTGTGCGTGCGTGCGTGTGTGTGTGAAACCTTGAATCTGGGATTTTGCCGTAGTTAATTTTCTGTAATGGATGGATACATAAAGTTACAGCCTATATACGTCCCATTGCTGGGCATAGGCCTCCTCTCATTTCTGAGAGGGTTTTAGGGCAAGGAAATGTCCATCGCGCTGTCCCAATGCGTGTTGGCGAACTTCACATGTCTTCGAAATATTTTTTTTACTTATAGCCGAGCACGTGGTAAATCAGCACTTAAAATTGCAGTTAACAATTTCATTGGTGCCGGCGGGGATCGAACCCAGGTTGCTCGCGTACTGTGAAACTTACAGCGAGCGCTAACCATCTGAGCTCCCACGGATGGATACATGGACTCATATAATTAAAATATAATGTATTTTTTTTAATATTTCAGACATGATGGTTTTCTTACTATGCTATGCTTACCTTCATCGCCGAGCACGATCAAAACCGAGTAGTTTGCGTTGTTCTATAGCGCTAAGGCCCTTGAGTTACCACGCCTTTAAATGCAGTGAAATTGATAACCTTCCACATTTTTCATTTTTATATACAACTAGATGTGCCCGAGACTTCGTTCACATAAAACAGTTTTCTTTGATTATTTAGAAGCAGATTAATTGGAATTTAGTCGGCTTGTGTCTTTGTTACTTTTGGCATATAAGCTACACTACTATTACAACTCCAATAGTAATAGTTTAGATAAATTTACATTTATGTGTCGTAATTTCATCATAAAACAAATCACGTGGTAACACATTCCACCTGATGGTAAGTAGATCCTGTGACCCATAAACATTTACATAATCATTACACAATACATCCTCGGTAAAGAATCAAGATGATAGTAATAATAATAATATTTATTGGATAATAAGTACATTGCAAATTGATACAATGTTATAGTTGAGACCTCCTTTTAAGTGTTTAAAATACTTGTACCATAAGGCCACACGCTACCATAGCCTTATACTATAAACTTATTACCAATAATTTATTTCTTCTTAAATAATGAAAAAAATTATCTTAATAATAAATAATTATTCATAAAGTTTTCTGTTTCGCACAAACACGCGGGCGCGCGAACGCGCGTGTGTGTGCGATGTGTGTGTCTGCATCTTGTTATCATCGTAATGATAACAAGATGCAGACGCGTTTCACCTGCCTCTTTTCTAGTAAAAAGGGTCTCTGCTCTGGCTAGAATGCGTTAGTGTAGAGACACTCACCATACGAAACACAGCAGAATTAAGCTGCTATTTTACGCTGGTATTGTGTGAAAGCTTGCTCCTACCCTAGTCGAGCCGATGCATTTAATTTATTTGTATTATAACCACAGTGTTGCAGCGTGTATCTCATCATCATCATTATAGCCCTTTACAAGTCCACTGCTGAACATCGGCCTCCCTCAAGGAATGCCACAAAGCACGGTCCTGAGCCATCTACTTTCTGCATGTCTTAGCAGGTCGTCACTCCATCTAGTAGGGGAACGCCCTACACTTCGCCTGCCGGTATGAGGCTGCCACTCGAGAAACTTCCTTCCCCATCGGTTGTCGGTTCTTCGAGCTACATGGCTGACCCATTGCCACTTCAGCTTACTAATACGTTGGGCTATGTCGGTTCCTCTAATTCTACTGCGGATATCCTTATTTTTAAGTCTATCACGCAGAGAAACCCCTAGCGTAGCCCTTTCCATAGCTCGCTGAGCAACCTTGAGCTTCCACATACGGCCAGCATTGAAGGACAACGTCTCAACGTCTCAGGGTTATTATAACATTAAGGAATTTATGGATGATAATAACCCCTGGGAATGAGGTGTTCGCTACCAAGCTATTTCTAATTTGTTTGGTGTGGTTAATTGTGTAACATACATGATTGTAAGCTGTTATTTTAAAAAAAAAGTCCCGCTGGGTTTCTTGCTGGTTCTTCCCAGAACAGAGGTTGTTTTTTGGAACCAGTAGTAATTAAACAAAAGAGTGACTTTCAATAAGTATTATTTATAATCTATATTGAATAAAAAAGTTTCTGTTTCTGTTTCAGATCCATAGATTATAACTGACAACTGCACTGGTTGCACAATCTTGTTTTGAGGTTTTGGGGTATGCCTGACGAGAATATGTGTCGTGATCTCCCGAACGTTACTCAGCCGAGTTGAATCCGTCGATTGACTATATCGTCGGCAAATCAAAGGTGAGTAATGTACTCGCCATTGATGTTAATACCGTATCCTTTCCAGTCCAGTAGCTGGAAAACGTCTTCTAATGCATCAGTGAAGAGTTTCGAGGATATCATATCGCCCTGTTATACACCTCTCTGCAGTTGGATAGGTTAGCGTGGTTCTACCACTTACAAATTCTGTTCAAAATCAAAAATTCCTTAAGTATAAAATCTGCTAAAAATCCTCAAACTTTTCACTTAGTGGATAAAACTTAAACAAGATCGTCGAAAAATATTGTACAAAAGATAAAATTTTGGACAGAGTAACCAAAAAAACATCTAATCTGAAAGTCGTCGTTACAGGGTCTCTCTCTAAAATTGAATTGTATTGTGCAGTTTATCGGTGTATACACGTAAGATCCCTAAGACGGAAGTTCGCTAAGAACTGCGAAAATACAGTGAGAATGAAAAAGTTCTTAGTTACTTTTTTACAAAGTAATTGTTACTAAAAAGGTGATGAAAGGTTTAGTTTTTAATTTTAAATTAAAATATAAAAGAATCATCATCAACCAGTAGCAATGTGGCTTGGTGATGGCGGTGGAAGAGAATCTTTTTTCAGCCCTTTTCATCACATGGGTATTTTAAAACGCAGAGCAGAAGGATCTTGAAATGTCAGCTCAGGCGTACCGTAAGGAATTATTCTTGGGCCTTCGCTTTTTATATTATTTGTGAAAGATATCGGTGATTGTTTCAGTTTTACTGACTTTCTCCTTTACGCAGATGACCTTAAAATTTATCGCAATGTCAATAGTGTCGAAGACTGTGACAAAATACAACAAGACTTAAATCGCTTGACAGTACATCAAAATACAAACATATCACATTCACAAAAAAATTAACATTATTAAATACACTTAGAAACTAAACTGTGCTTCGTTGGAATCGGTATCTTTAATTAGGGATCTACGATTGTATTTAGACTCTAAACTACACTTTGATGAACACATAACGCACATAACCAATAAAACCTTTCAGCTTTATGGTTTTTTCATGCGGACATATTCTTCCCTCAAACATCCCACCATATTTTTAACTATATATAAAACTCAAATAAGATAACAAGTAGAATATCCATCAGTTATATGGAGTCCAATATATAATAAATATAGTTTACAGTTGGAGCGTGTTCAACGAAAGTTTTTAAAATCTACAATGTACAAATACTTTAAAAGTAATTCTAATGAATGTTATGAACTTTTATTAAGAAAATTTAGTATTCTGTCTTTAGAATCAAGAAGAAATACTCTTGGATCAAACTTTTCTTTACAATATCTGCCATAACAAATTTGATTGTAATGAACTCACCAATCAAATATAAATTCGTATATCCAGTCGCTCGAAGCGTATACGTGAGTTTCATTCGCATCAAATTTTCTTTCCTAAACCAATTCTAACACATGCCGGTGCGCGTGCACCTTTAAATCGTACAATGGAATTATACAACAATAAATTTAATGACATAGATATTTTTGGATTAACTACTTCCAAATTTAAAAAAGCTGTGTATGAGGTTCTATCTGGATCAGATGCAACTTAATGTAACTGTTTATTTATGTTTAATTTAATTATTTACATCTATGTATTAACTATGTATCTGTATGTGCGTGTATGTATATGTATGTATATATTTGTATATACATACATATATAGTTATAGTATAGTTTCTTTTCTCTGTATTTACAAGTGAATGGGTCGTTTTAATAGAACATTAAAAAAAATTGTTTAGTACACTGACCCAATAGTACTATGTGGATAACAGTGTTGATTGTATGATTATTAAGCTTTTATTTAGCAGTTTTTATCTTAAGTCGTTATTAGAAAGACGCTGCTGCCCATCTCCTGACTTCTTTTCATCTGTCGCCTCTTACGACACCCACGGGATGATATGGGCTAGTGGATATTCTTACACAGGCATTACACGGTTACGGCTTACAGTTACCGTGTAGTGCCTGTTTATTTTCTTATTATTGATTTTTTTTCTCAACTAAACTCATACAAAAGTAAACCGTAAAAATTATTGACTGGAATATTTTGTAATTTTCCAATTAAAAACTTTAGTTTCCTAACTACCAATGAAAGTTTTCGATATTACAAACTCAAAGAAAGGCGACAAAGTTTTAGGTGGATTGTCGTCGTGTTGTCAGTAACTTCGGCTGAAGTTAGCATCTTAGGGAAAAAGTAACTTAGGATTTGTCCCGTAAGTCACTTAACTTGATAGAAATATACACAAAGATAAATAAGAAAAATGCGAAAAGTTTGATAAGTCGATTCAGTATTAATTACTAGATCAAAGATGAGTTATAAGTTATATTAACGTTTGTTTAATTTCTGTTTCTTAGGGGAGTTAACAGATAATTTCATATAATTACGCGAATACTATACATAGAATAAATCTTATGTGATTATTTTAACTGGTTATAAAATCCAAAATGTTCATTAAATTAGTTTTAAGTGAATATTCAAAGACGATCTCGGGTTTACGATCAAACTTCTGAATATCAAAATTAGTGTAACATACCCATTTAGTATGGTCTAGCCTCAAATTATCACATAGTTTAAGCCTAGATTCTCTCTGTATAGATGTCGTAACAATAAACATCGCTTGGAGATGTTTAGAAGTAATATAGTGAAACAGATTTCATCACATCACATCACTAAAACAACACTATTTATATAGAACGTTACATAAACTTTTATTAAACTTTGAATTAATTATGGTATTAACTTAGTCCAACTAATATTACTTATAGAAGAAGTATTACTATGATTTGGAGGATTTTGATACCTATCAGTAAATATTAATAATAAATCCTTTTCAGTTTTTTTTAATACTCGGACACAGAACGACGTATTATAACTAATTAAACCATGTTGAACAAGTAAAACTAGCTATACAGAGAGCTATGGCATTAAGGAGAAGTAACAATGCGCCGGCCTTATATTATTAATCGATAGTAAGTCGTCCAGACCAAACGACTAGCCATCTGCAAAGGGTGCACTTTCTACTCCCTCACTCTCATGGTCCAACATGAGGGCAATCCGATACAAGCGGAGAGAGATCTGGGGTAAAAACCGATAGTTTTATGTGCTTTTCGTAAAACGGTTGTGAACACGGCCAACTCTCTGACTCTGGGTGAGATATTTTTTAACAGAAAAACCGACCCTGGGATTCAAACATGAAGGAGATGGATATTATAGTGTCTATGGGTGACAAAATTCACTTGCCATCAAGTGGACTGTGTTCGTTTGTCACCGTTAATTTATTACTCTTTAAAAAACGGTAGGAATCCTGTGTCCATAAGTGAAGAGTAAATTTTTTATACTTTCACATTTATATAAGTGATCATTTAATAGACAATCTCTTAATACGTAAGAAAGTTGTTTCAAAGCAAACACGATGTATTAAGGTCATAAACAAATAGGATCACACATTATAGTTAATTTAAAAGGAACGAACTCAATCTTCGGAACAATGTAGAATATTAAAGTGTTCATATACAATTCAATTGTTCTCAATTACCTATATTATATTTAGTTAAAATACAAAGCAGTGCCTGTAATTAAAATATTTTTTAACTTAATTACACTTACTGAATGAAACAAATCAAGAGATGGCCAGTAGCATCTTCCTGATAACAACACAAACTTACAATAATAAAAAACTGAAGTTGCCGACCCGCCTGTTAAGCGTGGCAAGTATGAAATATTTTTTCCTATGAGGCAATCTATGGCAGAGGCCTATGTTAAGCAGTGGATTATGATAGAATGTAATACTAACGCTAAGAGTAAATTATTCAGACCTTTTTACAGTATTAAATTTGTAAAGCGTCGTACATTAAAGGATAAGCGCGATCGATAAATTTTAAAGTACGTAAGGAAAAAGACTTCTTTCGGTGCTGTTATTTTAATTTTAAGTGCTGATTAACCACGACCCCAGTAATTAGGTAAAAAGAAATGTATACATATATTACATGAGTTCACTCATTGAGTTCTACAGTTTATGTGATATTTTTTTATTGAGTAGCATGCTGTGGCTATATTATTTGCAGCACGAATGGGTCGGCTCGGCCGGGGAACGACTACGCTCTCACAGAATACCAGTGTGAAATAGCATCTTAATGCTGCTCAATTTTGTATGGTGAGTGTAGAGAACCGGAGACCCTTTTTACTGGAAACAAGGCATTCCTTCTTAGTTTTCACAGGTGACAAAGCATCTGCATTTTGATTCTTAATCGAGGATAGATATAGATATCTATGAGCCACAGAATCCACTTACCATCAGGTGAACTGTATGCTCGTTTGTTATCCTTATTTCATACAACATATTGAACGTTTAAATTTTAGTTTAAATGTCTTTTTAACATCTGTTTTAAACACTTAACATCAGTGAAAATCCAACTGTGTCTAAACAAATTGGATATATGCACTTGGTCTAAATGTTATGGTGTCTCCCCACGGTGCGTGATATTTCGGACGGACTTGGACACGCATTGGTTACGTATTATATATTATATCATTCTATCAGTGACCTATGGTTTTAATTATAACACTAGTTCACCTAACGCGAGTTCACCACCTGATCCTAGTGGATTCCATGGAGGATTGTAGCACCGCTTACCTGCACCTGCAGCCAACTTAAAACATAGAAGGCTACAGCTGTGCATTTTCACCTCTGAGGAATAAGATGAAATGCCTCACAATCTGCAATAATTCTGACTTTGGTCCTTCAGATCGAAACGTAGCAGTGCAAGCAACAACATTTGGTGACGTTAGGGCAGGTACATCCGTAGCGGACTTTTGCGTGCGGACGTTCAAATATAGTCACACAAACGATCGTGAGGGTATTGGTCGAGGGACGAAAACACCCGACATCCTTCAATTCGCAATGATGATAAAAATAAAATATAGAATATTACTTAATTTACGAATACTAAATAATAACACAATTACATTGTATTCGAATTCACTGGATTAAGAGACGAAGCGATATGCTCGTGAAGTAAACACCATTTAGTTATTTAACAATTAGAAAGTCCGAACTGCACTGAGTGACACTATTTCTGTAACTACCTTTGGTTTGCGTTCCAACTTTATTCATATTAATTCCAGGTGCCTTACTTAAATGTTAGCGAGTTTAATCAAATGAAGGACCGTACATACGAGTACAAGTGTTCAAGATATTATATCATGTAAGAGAAATTAAAAACAAAAATATGTCTTGACTAGAAAAGCCCAGTCTGAAGTGGCGAGACTGCCTCTAATGGTCATAAACGCGACTGCGTGATCCAAGGTCCCAGGTTCAAATTTCGGGTCGGGCCAAAATCAGTTATAGTTTTTTTTAAACTGTAATCGTCACTTCTACAACTAAGAACATTTTAACGGCACCCCTTATGTTAAGATCCATCAAGCCATTTAGGCTACAGAGCGTGCCAACGAAATAAACATACAAATATACATACATACACTAGAAAAACTTTACCTTCCAATCGGGCAATCGGATAAAAAATTCTCAGTAGCAGCCCGGATTTAGGAAGTTGGTGTTTCACCCCCGTGCCTCGGAACGCAGGTAAAGCCGTCAATTGCAGAATTGACGCAGGCCTGATCTCTCTCCGGTCGTGTCGGATTTTCATCCCATCGGTCTATTAAAGTGGGGGAATTTAAATAATGAAATTAATGACAACTTGTTGTCTTGTGCTTTCTGTTCACATTTGTTGATATTTTGATGAGAAGCATCTATTGGCTCGCCTTGGCAGTAAGACCGACTAGAATGCCGTGACAGCAAATGGCATAACACACACTTATGCCGTAATGCCCTCTCTGCACCACCGCTCGTGACTCCCATGTGTGCATACGGAACATATGTTCCTATAGTAACCTATGAAGCGGCTGTCTGGGTCAATCGGGTAAGGAATTATACGGTGCGTACGTCACTGCTCAGATCACAGACGTCCTCACTCGTTTTGTTGACTAAGAGTTACAGGACGATCAGCACTGCGGCACTTCCGGTATTAGCCGGCGTCTTTCCAGCTGACCTGGAGGTGACACGTGCTGGTAGGATTGATTTTGCGCGTGCGGAAGCGAGAAATGGGTAGTTGAGCAGGCATAAGCGCGAGATTTGGGTGGATGTCATGAATGTGTGGCAAGAGAGATGGAAGAATGAGACGAATGGAAGAGAACTATTCTGCTTCTTACCGGACGTGTCGGCGCGACTCAATGCGAATTGGGTCGTGCCGGATTATCAAGTCTCGCAGATACTCGGTGGACATGGATGTTTTCGAAAGAGACTGTATGACATGAAATTGGTTGAATCTGGTATGTGTGATTGCGGTGCTGCCTATGAGGATAGGCATGGGAGTTCGCGTTGTATGAATGTAAGATGATGGACGGAATAGTACGCAGAAGGGTGGGAAAAAGTAGTTATTGTGACATAACTGTAATAGTTAGACATACGGTTTTGCAGACTTTTTTGTAGATATTGATGTCCTCTATAAAACTGTAGCACATCACTTTGCTCTATTGTCAATAGTTTCCGCAGCGTACGCGATATAAGGATTTTTTTTTGAATTTTTTTACACCTTGGGTTATATTAACGAAGTTTTCATACGGATCCCTAACTTTTGAAAATATTATATCGCCTATGTTCGTCAGGGATAATGTAGGATTTTAACGGTGAAAAAAAATTTCAAATCGGTCCAGTAGTTTCGGAGCCTATTCAATTCAAACAAACAAATCTTTTCTCTTTATAATATTATAGTGTAGATAATAACTATTACTAACGTCCTAACCAGACGAGAACACAGTGTAAATACTACATATAATAACAATTTACACGCAGAATTAGCATACTCAGTCAATCAAAAGCACTGCCAGTTGGAAAACTGTGTTACAGACTGCAGTGAAACAATAAATATATGTGCATAACACTACTTACAATTTCAGCATAAACACAGTTGTAGTAATTTTGAAAGTTTAAAAACGCACACTGTCTTTTATCTTTGTGGCTGACTGCGACAGTTGTTTCCTGCAAACTAATATCCTCCGTTGACGAGTTTGAAATAAAGTACTCGTATGCAGTCTACAAAGTGAAGTTAAAGTTATGTCGTCTTCTACGTATCATTTGGTGTGGAACTGCTGTGCGTCTGAGTTATAAGTTTTATGTTTTAATTTAATTTACTTTTGACAAAATTTACATATTTCTTATGACGTGACGTTCAACTTTTCAATTAAAACACATTTATTTAGGTTTCCTTTATAAAATAAGGGCGACAAACGTGCACACAGTACACCTGATGATACCTAAATGGATACTGTAGCCTGTAGACTTCTAAATTTATCCCCTATTAAGAATTAAATAGCAGATGCGTTGTCACCCCGTAGGTCTAAGATATAATACCTCGTTATTGGTATAAAAGTATCCGGTTATCGTCGCTCACCTTATGAGCACCATGATGCTATTTCACGCTGGTATTCCCGAGCATGGACTTTCACTGGTCGTTCAAACTCATTCAAGCTGACCAAAAAAGACTTAGTTCAGTAAAACATGGTTCTTGCATATTTAAAAGAAGTAGATGATGTCGTAAGAGAAACCGACTCCTCATTTCGACCCGTGGGCGTCGTAATAGGTGCATATAGGATATGCCAAAAAGACATTATGGCTTCCATTAGAAGGCGGTATATCGTTTAGGTTACGTAGTAACATTATTTAATCTGTGGTGTATCCCATAACTATATCGCACAGGTCCAGACATTTTATGGCATAAAGACAGCCATCCAAGCATCATCCGATGAAAAACGGGGATACCGTTAGTCATACACATCAGATTAAAAAAATATTTAAGCCTACAATTACAGATATTTCAATGTTACGGATATATATTTATAAGTCTAAGTTTTGCCAAACTTCTTATTCGTAAACAAGATTGAACCGAAACTTAGTTTTAATTACTTCTATCGGTTGAAAGCGATGAATATCAAGTAGAAAGTTAGGTTCTTCTGAGGCATTTAACACATCATCTCATCTTCATTAATGGAAAGTTCTCAAGTATTTGCCTCGTTATTTCAAAAGGGTTTAATTGGGTCGCTTAACTATATTAATACGTTAGTACTTCGCAATAGAATAAAACAAATCTAAATATTAATACAATACATAAGAAAAAGAGTAGGTGTGAATTAAAATAAAAGTCAAAGTTAAAATATTTTTATTCAAAATTGACACTTACAAAGCACTTTTTGAAAGAAAATAAAAAACTACGCCATCGCTTCTACAATTTTAAGCATAGAAAGCTATTGCTTGACTACTATTAGTACTGCTTACAGGCAGGAAGTTCTTGACAATAATGTCCTCCTGAGGCTGTAGTTTCGACATAGATACCGATCGCTTAACAACCGATATCAGTCGTTAAGTCATAACGATTCGAATATAACGATATCTAACGTCAAAGCTATCGATTAATATCGGTATCTTAACGAACATTATCTCAAAATTTACGATTTTTCGTTATGTTAGCGAATATCATAGCATAACATTTTTGACAGCCCACTAAGTGTACGTTACGATCGAAAGCTTTTGAATTGATTTAGTGAAATCTACTATTAATTATGGCGGAAGCATATTAAGCATGGAATTTGTCATTGCTCGAAGATTGGCATGTAATGGTTATACGGCGGCAAATCGCACGAAACCGACGCGAAAGTGAAAATCTATTTACTTATTTAGCACAAGTAGGTACACCTAATTAAGTATATTTTAAATTATTTTAGGTATCTGACACATACTTATTAATTTTAAACATCAACACTAAATGGCCAGGATCTAGACACAACGCTCACATATGGGCCTATATGCACAACCATGAGGTGATATTTTGACAATGGGGATCACCGTACATTTACTTGGTGAGTTAAAGGTATTCTGGAAGAGAATGTCTATAAGGCTGCCAAATGTAATTGCTATGTTTGAACTTTCAGGTGATAATGGATATCCTCTGGAGCCACGGTTGATGACCCCAATGAAAAATCAATGGCTTGGGAGCCAGAAACCTCATAGAAAGGTTCTTTGGTGTACTAGTCTGTTTATAGGTGTCTGTCTCATCAACGCTAGTTAATGTATGAGCCATACACTGCTGTACTAATAGTCAATGCATGTGCAGTGCTACACAACATGCATATTAAATTCAGATTGGTGGAACCATATTTCACCATATACACAGAAATAATTGTTAATAGCTTCAATGATGATGGCCTAGAAGATACAGGTAATAATGTTGTTTAGGACATTAGATTAGACTATGTTGTCTTTTTAATATTAGAATAATCTTAAAATTTTATGTTTTTATCACAAGACGAGTGACTGGCACTGGGCGAGCTGTTGCAGAGTGCATAAAAGATGACTCATAAATACTGTTTTTACTTAATTATCTATAGTAATAATGTGTGAATTAAAACAAAACATTAAAAATCTCAATTTATTTGTTATTTTTATTTGAAAATAAAATTAATGCATCTCTTATTTTATTGCCCAAATAAAAGAGCCTCCGCCTGCATTTTGACAGCCTCTGCTTGCAGTTGAGTTGCAGCTGCCAGTATCTGTAATGAAAAATATAGATAGATTGAGAAATGCTTGCTAATTTTCTCTAGTATGCTGGTTTGCAAAGATTTTTGTTCTTACTTAATCAAGCTAAAACGGCAGAATAGATTCATATGAAATTTGCATATAGATAGACCATATCCTGGATTAACACAGGATACTTTTCATCTCCGAAATAGTGGATTAAGCAGCAGACCGCAGAAACATATAATGTAAGTAGGAAATAAATTAATAACAAAGCTCAAATTTACTTATTTGTGGTGCTGGTGACTGCATTAATATTTCTTGCACCTGTTATACAGTGGTATTGCCTCGGTTGCTGGTCTGTATCCTTTCTTTCCTTATCTTTGTTGCTTTAGTGAGGCCCGGATTTCAGTTTCTAGAGACCGACAAAAAAAATAATTATGTATTCAAGTAAATATTAGTTACACTAGTGCTGCACGATGTGCTGGCTGATTTATATATAAGCCATTAGAATAGAATAGAATATAATCATTTTTATTCAATATAGATAACAGTACATAATACTTATTGAAAGTCATTTTTACTCTTACAACTGGTTTGCAAAAAAAAACCTCTGTCCTGGGAAGAACCAGCAAGAAACCCAGCGGGACTTTTTTTTTAAAAAAGCACAATTTACAATATAATATTGAAAACATTTAGAAACAGCATGGTAGCGATCACCTCATTCCCAGGGGTTATTATCAGTCATGTACTATTAATAGTATAATAACCCTTACTAGACAATTTTTGCTTAATAAATAATTTAAACCTTTTGATAAAAAAGGTCTGCATATTTTCTGGGACTTTGTTGTAAAAGCGTATACATTGCCCCATGAAGGAATTACTGACTCTTTGGAGTCGAGTAACTGGTATAACTAACTTGTGCTTGTTCCTAGTATTGCATACAGAATGTACATAACTATTTTTAATAAAACAATTTTTGTGTACATACATTAAATTCTCGTAAATATATTGAGAGGCCAAAGTTAATATATTTATTTCATTAAATTTTTCTCGAAGGGATTCCTTCGGACCTAGGTTATAAATTGCTCTTATGGTTCTCTTTTGCAAAACAAAGATAGTTTCGACTTCAATCGCATTACCCCATAGCAAGATTCCATATGATATTATACTATGGAAATAACTAAAATAAACAATTTTAGCTATTTCAACACATGCACGGCATCTAATCTTTTTTAAAGCATATGCTGCAGAACTATGTTTGCTAGCTAGTTTAGATATATGAGGGCCCCATTGAAGCTTCATGTCTACTGTAATACCGAGAAAAACAGTGGATTCAACAAAACCCAGCTCCTCCCCATTTAAAAGTACACTGGTATTCACCTTTTTAACATTAGTTGTAGTGAATTTAATGCAGTCAGTTTTACTACCGTTCAAAAGCAAATTATAAACGTTAAACCAGTGTACTACTTTTGGTGTATCATTATTCACTTCGTCATATTTCAATAATTGCTTTTTAGTCGGAAAATCAAAGAAGTATCATCAGCAAATAATACTATATCATGGTTATTCCCTACCAATTAAGGCAAGTTATTAATATAAACTAAGAACAGAAAGGGACCAAGAACTGAGCCTTGAGAAACACCCATAGATACTTCCGATCCGGAAGAACTGCATCCATTAATAACAACTGTTTGCCTTCTATTATTTAGATATAACATAATAAGTTTAAGCGCTATGTTTTTACACCATAGTGATGTAGCTTCCTGATTAATGTCTCATGGAGAACACAGTCGAAAGCCTTGGAAAGATCACAAAATATACCCAAAACATCTCTGAATTTTCCCATGCACAGAAAATATGTTTGTTTACCTCAACACTGGCATCAGTTGTCGAGCGACCCCTTGTAATTCCAAACTGATTGTTATGGAGTAATTTATTTACATTAAAAAAACTTAACATTTGATCTAGAATAATTTTTTCAAAAATTTTAGTGAGCGTTGGCAGTACCGAAATACGTCTAGAATTAGTGCGGTCCAATGTACTGCTAGATTTAAATAAAGGTATAACGTTACTATGTTTCATTAAATCAGGAAACACACCAGATTCGATACTAGCATTGAAAATAATAGCAAGTTGGGGTGCGATCGCATCTATTATTATAGACGCAATAACTTTAACAGAAATCCCCCATAGATCTGTTCTTTTCTTAATATCAATAGTTTTGAAATATTTTACAATATCACCTGTTAATATTCTATGAAATGCAAATTCTATTTTACAGACATATACATTTTTATTGAGTAATGACTCTGCGACAGCAAGGAAGGAATTGAGTAGTCAAGATCATAATGTCGGTAAAATATTGTTCAAAAGCCGTTGTAATGTCTTGAATTTATTTCGTCAAATTATTGTTAAAATTTAATTGAAAGTTTGAGTTGCGTAGTTTCATCTTGCCAGTTTCACTATTGATTATAATCCAAGTCATTTTAATTTTATAAGAGGCATACCTAATTTTGTTTCTTAAATATAAAGACTTGGCTGCGCAACACACTCTTTTAAATATTTTGTAATATTTTTTTACATATTCTCTAAATGAAACACTATGATTATATAATCTTTCAATGTAAAGGTCATATAAATTTTGTCTACTCTTATGGATTCCTACTGTCGCCCACTCATTAAACGATTAGTATGTAGTAAATCTGGAAAATTCTTTGATAGAAACTTATCTGTCATCCACTGCTCTGTTTGCTCTGGTTGAGCTCGTCGACTACTTCCTTCCAGCCAATTTTAAAATTCTTCTTGCCCTGAAGGCCATTAAATTGTGTGATTCAAGAATTTTTTACAGCCAATATTTTTTTTAAGAAAACACCGCACTATGAATACGTTTTTCGTTAGCGTAACGACATCGTAATGTAAAGATATGTAACGATTTTGTTCGGTATCTCGGCTGTAGATACTTGTATTTATCGTAAGCATTGTTACAGCAAACGATTTTTTTCGTTATTATTTAGCGATCGGTAGTTAGCGATGATGTCGCTATCTATGTCGAGACTGCAGGCACAGAAGGCCATACATAGCACGTGTTTGATTCTCATTGCTTTCCGTGTCATCGCATATCGTATTGATAAACCATATTGTATTGCTTATGATAGACGTTTGTATCTGAAATATTTGATTTCAGCTATACACGCCTACCACAAACAGCAGAATAATTGCGTATTTTATAAACAATAACGTTGTGATAAGCGAGCACACAGAGCATCTAATGGTAAGTGTAAGCCGTGGCCTATAGACACCTATATACTCGAATACGAATAAAAATGCAGAAGCGTTTTCACCAATGAAGACTAAGATGGAAAATCTAGCTTTCAGTAAAAAGGGTCTCCGGATCTCTACACTGATCATACGAAACACAGCAGCATTAAGCTGCTATTTTACACTGGTATTCTGTCGAGCGTGGCCCTTCCCGTTTCGAGCCAATATATAGCTGGAGCATGCCGGTGGGAATCAATCCGTAACAACGTTATGTTTTTTCATTATAACATTTTAATAAATTGATATTAATTTAAAAAAAAATCATCGGCTCCTAATCGATACTGATCGATTCATTTACACAATACATTAAAATCAAAGTCAATCAAAATGGATTAACTACGATTACTACAGTTCTCTGAAATTATTAGAAAACCTGATCGTTATTTGTTTTAATGAATAATCTCGATTCAATGTTTGAATTGAGCTTAATAATTTCACTGTTATATACATTTACGTAAGTAGATACTACTGCCAATGGATATCTGCAACCAACTTAAACAATAGCAGGCTACAAATCTTATCTAAGATAAGGAGGAATGCCACACAAAGAGTAATTCTAATGGCTTTCAATACCCTTGAGACTGGAAGAAGCATTTCTGCTTGGCGGCATAAATAGGTAAGAAGGTATTAGTAACTACCTAGACAAATTCCTAGATATATAGGAGTCCGACCAACGGTTTCATTTCGAAGAAAATAAGAAACAATTTACAAATAAAATTGTTCAAATGGACTTATTTTACTCACTTTACTGCAGAGTTCAATAACATTTATTAACAAAAGTTTTAAAGTATGTTGTTTTTAGTAAATATACGTTTTATGTTGTAAGGTAAAATTATAAGGATAAATAAATTATGGTGTATAATAATTGTCTGTCAGTAATATCTTATATTAAACTGATAGGGTTATTTGCACAAAATGAAGATATGAATAACTATTATTAAATTTTTGGCTGTCTGTCCGGGCTAATCTTTGGAATGACTCAACCGATTGTAATGAAACTTGACGAACTTATAGAGAACAATGACAGAAGAGATCTGAGCTATATTTTTTTTTTTAAATCCAAAGTTTTTGAGAAATCGAAAAATTTATATAAGTATCAAAGAGTGTAATTGTAAGTGCTTAAGTGTTTATCTTAATATATCTAAATAACGCCACATTAATTGGTCCTACACAGGCGAAGCCGGGTGGATCGCTAGTTTATTATATAGTTGCTGCAACCCACAACTACTCCACACTGAAAGTAGTACTGCGGCTTTATTAATTAGACTGCCTCGTTGGTCTGGCGAGCATCTGATTTGAATGAATGTGGTGGTGAATTACGTAGCCAAGAGGCCCAGAGTCAGAAAGTTGGTAGTATTTAACCTCCTGACTCAAAAAAAATGTAAAGCCGTTAGTCCCGTGTCTGATCAGTACAAACTTTTCGAACTTTACGGTTTTATTATAGCAATAGGTTTGCAAATGACTGCTCATTTGCAAACCTCGAAAGCTTAATTCAGGCTTTGGTTGTTGTTCTAAGCAACTTGCGTCAGTGTGCCATGGTGAGAGCACCCAACACTTGTATATGTTTAATAAATGAAAAAATTATTTGTGATTGTGATCTCTATCTCGTCCTTTTAAGTAGGATATTTGCCATAGTTGCCTCGCGTCAACTGTAGTTTTTTAATTTTGTAGTTGTTATTAGGAGGACGCTGCTTCCCGAATCCTGCTTTGGTTCCCTCTGTTGCCTCTTACTAGAACCATGGGAAGATATTATGGGGTAGTAGATTCTCTTATGTATGTAGTTAGCATGTCGACTAATATACTTATAAGTGTTTCTATGATACTATTAATTTATTTTTTGGGTTCTGTGAAAGCGAGGTCCTTTCCGGTTGAGCTTAACTCAACACAGCTTCACCATATGCTCGAAATAATTATTACAATGTAATACGTCCATCTGTTTTTTTTTGGTTAAATATATTGAAATAGCTTCGTCTTCATCATTAGCCCTAAAGATTCACGCTTGGCGAAAGGATTGACGATGGCAATATCAGACGTCTCGCAACTATATCGCTACTGCCTACCGCTGTTCTGGGTATATTATGCCTGGCGTAAAGATAGTTATTTGACCTTTAAATGAAAAGTGGAGCTCTCCCGCTGGACAAGCTGTACAGCTCGGGGAGCGGCCAACGCTTCATGTGGTAGTTTAGAGCTATTCTATATATACCGTAGTATTTCGGAACTTTGATAGCGTGATTTAGGCTTCGGCGCGTAGTGCTTGTAACGACAGCGCCGCAACAGTTATACTGCCATCTGTCGGAAACCATAAAATCTTTTTGTCTTATCACATAGTCGCCTATTAAGACACCAACGGGACTAAATATGATGAATTCTCCTACGCCTCCACCACTTGGCACACGTTAGCAATCAACAGCACTTTAATAGAACTGTCTTGTTATCAATCACGGAAACAAATTGAGATTGTACCACGTTTATATTAAGTTAATCTAAGATTAGGAAGCAAGACAAGAACAAAGCTCGACAGTTTGACCGAGTTCAGTTTCAGTAAGAATGACGGTGGCAATATCATTTTGATGAAGTGAAATTAAAAACTTTTATTTTAAACGTAAGTAATTAAAATTATCGTTTGTCAACATGTTTTTTTAATCAAAATTGTTTCAAAATATATAATCAATTAGCATGCACCGTCGTCGGATTTGTTTAATTAATATTTTTTTTAATTTTGGCGAACATTTGGAGTTGGACAGTTGGACGATCATGTAGTACTTGCATTATTTAATCTGTCAAATGTAATAGGTTTTATGCCTTTTATCATAAAGAAACCTTTATACCCTCATTTTTACTTCGCCACATTTGTTCAAATATTTCTCCACTTTAATATCACACGGAATTACGTATAAATAGCGAGGGTCCTGACAATACTTGTCAAGTAAGAAGTCGTCGAGAACTTTTCAGTGAAGTACGCAGGCTCTGTTTAGTGTACACTTTGCGCCCTAAAAATCAGATATGTGAAGGGAAAAGGTATGCCGTTCCCATTATACTACAGTTTCCTTTATTCCAGTTTATTGGAATAGAAGTTTGTTCTAAGCGTAAATTTACTAACTTGTTTAGTTTTAATTTACTTATAAATATTTTTATTTCTAATGATTTTCTTTTGATTAATTTTGCCAGTTTGTGAAAATTACAAACACAAATATATGTTTTCCTCAAAAGTTTTTTTTTCCCCCGAACGGGTTCCCGCCTTGTCGTGGCGGGGGGGCTTAGTAGCCGTGGCTTGGTCACCCGCGGTGAACAAAGAGGAACCCCTTAGCTGGGCCGTGTTGTAGCACCGGCCCGAGGTGGCGACTCTGAGTTGGCTAGCCCAATTCGGATGTATTTCGGTGGGCTGCAGCGAGAAGGTTGTCCTCTCCACCTACCGCTGCAGCCGAGGTGGAGTCGCGGGGGAAGAGGAGTGTTATATGGGGAAGAGGAGTGTTGGTATGGCGATGCGCCACTCACCCTATCCTCCGCGACTCTGACGGAGCAGCACCGTTGATGCGGTGGAGGTGGGGCCGCAGGGGAGGAGTTTCGGTATTGCGAGGCGCTGCTCTACCTGCCTCCGCGGCCGCAACTTGTTGGCGGCGGGCCAAAACCAGATCCGCCGCTGGGGTCGGGAAAGCAGGTGCTACCGAGCGCTCGATTTTCCTGGCCCCATGACCTCCGCGTGTCGGACTCGGGGGGGGGGGGCCCATTTCGCAGGTGTAGTTGGAGGCCGTGAAGGAAGGCATGACTTGTGTTCCTGGTGCGCCTTGCCTAAGAAGGAGAATGGGAGGGAGAAGTCCTCCCCCGAGGAGGGATTGCATGGGGCGGCTAGCGTGGGAGGGGCCGTGGATGTGTGCGAAAGCGTTCCTGTGGGCCTGCCAACATGCGGCGAAGGTGGAACATCATGAGATTTTAGTCGGTGCGAGTCCGACATAACCCGTCCTTGCCCCCGCAAGGCGGGTATGCGCAGGCATTTCCCAATGAAAAAAAAAAGGTGCGTACTTTTTTGGGGAGAAATCTGTGGCTGTATGATGCCGATTTTGATAGCTTAAAATGGAAGAATGTCCTTAAAGGAAAGCAAGACCCACATGAAGTTTTAATGTTGAAGTTGGATCAAAAGTTTCATAAAGCTTGGTAAAGCTTAGCGTCCATTTCAAAGCAAATATGAAGCGTATATTAATTTAATAAAAAATTCAGAAACCTTGGTGCGAACTTTCACATCCGCCGAGACCGACTTTGTTACAAGCTAATATCGCGAAATTGTATGTATTACAACTAAAACTGCATAGTCTTTAATGCTTCTTATTCATTGCAGCCTATAAAAGTCCACTGTTAGAATGCGGGCTTACAACCGCTATTGCATGCCTTAAGCGCAAAGCGCGTAGGTATGTTCTAGTAGCGCCTAAAAATCAAGATTCCAATGTTTTGTCGCATGAAATCGTATCGAACAATCATATTGAACATATAAATTTAATAAAAAGCACATTGTCAGAAAGATATATGATTGTTGACCTTAGTCATTTCTAAACTTACTAAATCGTTTAATTGCTATTTTTACATAAAAAAAGTGGTTTTAGTGGCTTATGGTGTAGATTTATCAATTCCGCATGGGGGGTGGGGGTAAACACGATAAGTTTTGAAAATATCAATTGTTTAACTCAATATATGTTATATTCTCTTCATTTATCATGTGGGAAGCCATGGAATGTAAACGGCAGACAATTTTGTTTTGTTTAGTTTTAGTTTTTTTTTCCGGCAGATATGCCGAAATTTTCGGTGTTTTGAGCAGCCTTGTAATAATTCATTTTACAAAAAACACTTCACAATATACAATATTTTATTATATAAGTCGGAGATTCAACAGAGGAACCCAATTTTGATCTCGGAAATACATCAGGATAGCGTTAATTGATAAAAAATATTAAAAGTGTTTGAGCGGATGTTCAACTTGCTCTCTTGCTTACGCAATTAATCATTATCAGTAATAAGATAGGGTAACGCACTATACATTCAGTATAGAGTAATTACAGTTCGACCACACCGTAACACGTCTCCGCCACGATCACACACCAGTGCAACGTGAGGTACATAATTACATGATAACACCAAAGTATGCAAACCAACAGCAACACTACTTATCTAAGTGTAACACAGGGCAGCCTCTCAGCAACACCATCCTCCTTGCCTGCACCAGAAGAATTACTAAAATGAACAGAACCACAACACTGTCTTAATTATCAACACTGTATTAATTATAATAATCTTAGTGCTCGTAGCATGACTTCACTCGTAGAATAACTCAACCGGAATCTCTCGCGCACGGCGCCTACGGTGAACTTTATACTGCACCAACAAGTGGGGGTTTCTCAATATACCCTTAATTCCACCTCGCTACCATCGATATGACGTTCCGCTAGAGTGACGCAACCTCTCGCTCACTCGATTCAACTGGTATTTGTAGACGCTCCGACACGGGCATCCTGCTTGCACACGTCCTCGTGTGTTATCCTGCAACCAAACATTTAACCGAAAGCGTTTGTTCAACTCGGCCATTTTGACCACATTGGCACATGTACACACTTCTCTAACTGAACATTAAAAAAAACATTACTACTTGCAGAGTAATCGACAATTAACTTCTAAGTTGAATCACTAAAATCTAGGTTCACATCTTTACGTCTTTAAACAGCTGTAAACAACATTTTTAAAATCATAGGAAACAATTAAAAGCTAACGATAATAATAAACCAGAGCCATGTACCATCATCAGTTGCAACAATTCATCACTAATTTCATAATCAATATCAGAATTAACACAACCAAAACAAACAAGCCCCTGGAACATCACGAGTAAACTCCTCTAACGCCACGACCCTCTTGGCCGAACAGCAATCACAGTTGCACTCTCATACGTGTGTCCACCAACAGATCACCGTGTGTATCACCCGCTGACTACACACTACGGTTTTTACAAACCACGACCTCCGACTACTTGAGTTGACTCAAGAGACACCGATTTCTACCGGGCAACGACTACGTAATAGCTACTGGTACGGTCGACATCAGTACGGCCAATAGAGTACTCACTCGACTTCCCAGATCACTTAGGCTTCCTGATTATTATCAAAATTATCGCTTACTTCCACAATGTCTGGTACATGACCTACTGGCATGTTTACTAACCTATCGTCAGGTATTTGTGCATACGTTTAGAATTTACAGCTTTTTACGTGTAACGATCACCATCCAAAATTCTTAGCACCCTAAACGGACCTTTGAACTTCGGATTTAACTTAGTCTAGAGAGAAGGCATGGTAACACCAAAGTATGCAAACCAACAGCAACACTACTTATCTCAGTGTAACACAGGGCAGCCTCTCAGCAACACCATCCTCCTTGCCTGCACCAGAAGAATTACTAAAATGAGCAGAACCACAACACTGTCTTAATTATCAACACTGTATTAATAATAATAATCTTAGTACTCGTTGCATGACTTCACTCGTAGAATGAATCAACTGGAATCTCTCACGCACGGCGCCTACGGTGAACTTTATACTGCACCAACAAGTGGGGTTTCTCGATATACCCTAGAGTCACGCAACCTCTCGCTCACTCGATTCAACTGGTATTTTGTAGACGCTCCGACATATACAATATTAAAAACTATAAAAACTAGTAACTTAATTTTCATACAGTCCTACTCCTCGCGGTATCGTGCCAAGAACGCTGGCTGAGTTTTTAAATTCTACTAAGCCAGCGCTTGTTCACGATCCCACTTAATGGTAAGTGGTGATGTAGCGTAAGATGGTGAAGCGCTGACCAACAAAAGCCTATTCACTCTTGCCTTGAAGACACCCACACTGTAATCGGTTGGAAAGACAAATGCTGGCAACTTATTCCACTCCTTTGCTGTACGCATGATGAACGACGTAGCGAACCGTTTCGTTCGAATGCGTGGTAAGTCAACAACGAAAGGGTGGAGACTGGCCGAACGTCTGGTTGTCCGATGGTGGAAGGAGAGGAGGAATTAAATTGTGCAATTCCTGCGCACACTCTCGAAATGCAACCTGTAGAAAACCGAAAGGCTCGCTACTTTGCGTCTGTGTTCGAGGCTGGTAAGATTGGTTTTAACCAAACTCGGGTCACCAATAAGCCTCTTAGCACGCCTTCCATTGAGTACAAAGCTCAAAAATTTACGTATAATTATGTTATACGTAATTTTAATATGCTAAAGGCGTGCACAACTGGATTTACCAATAGTTTATTTTATTTTTAATTTGAGTTGTTATCAGGAAGATGCTGCTGTTAATTTCCTGTTTTAGTTTCCTTCTATCGCCCTTATGACACCCATTGGATAATAGTGTGTAGTGGATACCCTTACACCACCACTACTCGTATACGGCGAAACTTTTACATATTAGGGTCACATATTCATTTTAGACTCATACGAGTTATTTTGTGCTAAAGAGAATTAAGATGAAAGAGTAATTTTATAACCCTCTAGTTGCGGTGTAAGAATATCCACTACCCCATATCGTCCCGTTTGTGTCGTAAGAGGCTACAGAGAAGCATACCAGGTGATGCTTCATCGTTCGTCATGCGTACAGCAAAAGAAGTGAAATAAGTTGCCAGCAGCTGTCTTTCGATCCGATTTCAATGTGGTGTCGACAAGGTATAAGTGCAGAGACTTTGGTTAGATCATTGGGCTTTACCATCTTTGGCTGCATCGCCACTTACCATCAGATGGGGGTAGTCAAGTGCTGGCTTAGAATAGTAAAAAGAAAAGATAGCAGCATCTATCTAAAACAATTTTAAAAACTGCGATTGCCAGCGTGTGAGCCAGTGTAAAAACTATGGCAAATATCCACCTTTAAAGAAATCTATGGGGAGGCCTATGTTTAGCAATGGACGTTTGATGCGGTAACGTATCAAAAGTCAAAAATCGTTTGTAACGGTAACGGTTATTTTATTTAAACGAACACATCGTTAAGATAAATACACTTATTTAATCTCTTAACTAGATCCAAACGTTTATCATCACTAATAATTGATCAGTGGATATCAATCACGTTGCGAATCCGTCTACAAAGTCGGACCTATCCGTTCCTAAATGTTATCGAATGCATAGACATTATTGTAATATGTATGTAGGCGAAAGAGGATCATCCCAGATGCACTCATGACGAATGGCGCAATATGCGTGCGTTACAAGATAAAGTACAAGAAAATGTAATAAACAGATCGTTAGCAATTCGTCGCAAATATATGATACGCTTTATCGATGATGTTAATTTCAAAATCCTATATAACAACGGTACGACCGTTCTCGGCGTTATCTTTATGAATTCCTGTAACAAACACTATTAATCACTACTACTTCCGCTCGTCCATCCCGACATGAATAGGTTCACTGTCCCTATATTTTGAAATTTAGACACACATACGCAAGGCAATTACGTTTGACCACATGAAAACTAACACTAGCTAAGGCGTCCCTTCGACCAGCCATCATCTCCATACGACAACATAGACCGGACAACTGGCTCTTTCCACTAAAAGTACACACAGACACAGCTCTTTATACAGCTTGCACGTCACTATTAGCATCGATAGAAGATATACACTTTAACAACTCATACCCTCTTGTAAATATACTAACATCCTCAATCATACAATAATCGAAAGCGTATCCTTCGACCACGCATGGACCGGATGGCACCTTTCTCTTAAGCCACCACATGCTTGCACAAGCACGCACATACAGCTGTAAACTAGTATGTCCCTACGACCAACCGCTCAGGTCTGGCCCGGAAGATACTGTTATCTGTAGTACTCTGTTCAACCAACCTGACTGGTCCCTTCCACCAGTGTAACTCCACAATTCACAAGCCTGGACCGGACGAATGTGTCCTTTCAACCAGCCGCGCGCGGCATTGCCCGGTACGACATTGTCCCTTCGACCAGCTTCACCCAAATCCAACCCTCAACATCAAACATTCATAAGCCTGGACTAGACGAATGTGTCCTTTCAACCAGCCGCACGCGGCATGGCCCGGTACGACGTTGTTCTTTCGACCAGCTTCATACAAAGCCAACGCTCAACATCAAACACCAATTCTGTCGACCACACAATATTTAGAGCAAAACTGCTACACTCATCAACACACTAGAACAGAAAGGCCACTCATTCCATCAATTCATAGTATGTATAAGTTAAACATTTCCTCGATACATCGCTAAAAATTTTGAACTTTAAAATGTACCACATTCAAATCATATTTCGCATGAACATAAAACTCAGATAACAAATCCAGTGATAACTTTATCAGGCATGATTGTTTTAGGAATTTACTCGAAGAGGGATCATAAGCGAAGACCAGTTTCAGACGCTGTTTCTTTAATTCAGGTTTCTTTACTAAGGGACATGCCATTTTAGTAAACTTAAGCTCGGTAAGACAGTTAGCTGCATATCTTTTAAAGCTTTTAATGGTATTAATAAATCAAATCATTTTTATCTAACTGTTTATTTTGTGCAATAATTTTTATTACATTACACCATCTCTCTATATCCGAGTTTAGATGGTCTGGATTAAAATGCAAAATTGCGTTGAATTTTTTACTCACGGTTGACATATGCGGCATTACTAATACTCGTGATAAAACGCCTCCTGTACGTCCACATATGTACCAACGCATATATGCTCGTTGGTTAAGGGTACTTAAAAAACATACTTTATAATAATAATTACGGAGTAATAACACGTTTGGTCACTCTTTCCAAGTTTTCCTGAAAAATCACGATGTATAGTGTGCCAAGACAGAGAAATCAATAAAGTTATCTATTTGTTTACACACAGTGATCACAATGCCGCAATGACTAGCAAACAACCTGTTACCCTATCTTCATCACTTCTTGTGATACGATCTACTGAAGAGACAACGACTATCAGGTCGTTCCAAGTCGACGAATAGTGGTCTCTACGAGACAAGGCCTTCCACCACACCATCAGATGTTCATCGCTCTGAATGACTCACAAGTAAATCGTAGTTACAACTACGCACCAATTCGTGCAATGCGACCAAATAGTAATAGCAAGTGACAAGAGTATGAACGCTTGAAAATATTCTACTTCAACTAGATCAATCAAAGGAAACTTTATATCACAAAATAAAATGTCCAAGAGCCATAACCTTTTAATCGTTCGTTACGCAACACATGTATACTACACTTCATTTTATTTTACGAGCACTCATCTCTATGTTCAGTCATCCCGTTACATCTCAACGAAGACTAAACTAGACCTCTACCAAAACCACACTGCACCGCACCCACTCTTTGAGCTAAGGCTGTATGGTGACATAGTCAAAACACAAAATAAAATGAAGTGAGCAACTCTACAATTTAACAGGGTCACATCACCCAAATAAAAGTACCTCTTTGCGGCTGTAATATAATCAGCAACACAGATAAAATCAGGTATCTAGGAGTGATCATTGATGATAAGCTATCATTTAAAACCACCTAAACCGCTTGTCGGGTAGTGTTAGAAAACCATTTACATAATGAAAGCTTTATGACGCTGTGTTACTAAAGAAACAATGGCAATGGTGAACAAAGCACTAACACAATCCATACTATACTACTGCATGCTGGCTTGGGGTGGGGCTATCAAAACAAAAATGCTCGAAGTCGAGAGGGCCCAGCGAGCAGTACTAAACTAATGCTGTCTAAAAATTTAGATTTCCTACTGACGAACTGTACAAGGAATGTAAGGTGCTGGGTTGCCAAATCTACATTTTAAAAGCAGTAATTCTAACCCACAGAAAGATAATAAATTCCCCGGATTATCTTAGCTGTGCCAACGTCGATCGATCTTTCGAGTACCGATTCGCAACCACACAGTAGCATCAAAAACACTCATTTCTTTTCTGCCTAGCATCTACAACAAATTCTGCTGTCTCTTCCCAGATTTGAGGTCTTTATCCACAAACTCAAGCACAAAGTAACAACCTGGTTGCTGGGTGTGTTTATCAGGGAAACTTACTTTTCATATAGTTGACCCCATATATACGCATGCAGACTTACACTCACTCCATACACACACACACACACACACACACACACCACTCCTAGAGTAAATTAGCTATTTTTTTCTCATGCATTAATTTATACAGTTTTTTGCATTATTTTAACTTAATCGGAGTCCTATGTATTTATCGGTAAACGGTGTCAGTTTGTTGTTCTTGGTTCCTGCTAAACAAGCCTAGAGCTTAGTGCAGGAACCAGTGTATTGTTTAATTATGTAATGTTTTTGGTTAATAAATATATTTATTCTTTTCTATTCTAAAAATAGATTCAGGTTAGTCAATTGAAATAAGCTTGGCTTTCAGGCATTTCTCTCAACCAATAAAAGTTAACCACTTGTTACTACAACATTTTTTTTTCAAAACCATATTTTAGACAAATTTACTTAATTGACCGCTAAATGTTCATGGAGGATTTGTGCACTTGACTCATACCGATGCCTAAGCTTGTCCAAATCTGCTGATAAGTCACTCTTTTGTCAGTCTCTATCATACGCCGCCGCACAACACTGATGTTATCTTCAGTCGTCGCCGTAGAAGGCCGTCCCACGCAGATCATCGGTGAGATTAGTGCGACCACGTTTAAGCTCATTGTTGTAAACAGTGGCACGATATGGGGCTTCATTGTGAAAGGCCAATCGAAGTCTGTCATAACTTTTTGTTGTCTTAAATGACATCGAAAGTCATAAAAATCATTTACGAAAATTTGCTCGCATTAAATTTTTTGAGTTTATGGCCTGGTATATCTAGACCTTTAGGCCAAGTCTTGAGTATTTTATTCGGTTTATTATAATTTCCACTGTATTTTGATGAATTTATATAGAGGCACGTAATAGGATCTATTTTTTAACATATCACCAGGCGGAGGGATCTTGCACTGTCACTTGATTTTGCACTATGTCACTAATTTCACTGACAAGAATCAATCTGTCAAATGAAAAGCACTCACATGTAAATATGAAATATTCGATATCACCAACAGAATTATTGCAGAAGGTACAGTAGCTGCTCTCCACTATGCCCAACTGAACCAGGTGGGCTGGGACGGTGGAGTGACCAAAACGCAGACTGTTTATAGTCGTAATAAAGTCCTGACTGGCCATTTTCAGTTTGTTATACCATGGTGCTACAGCTATGTTTTCTTGAACATTTCCATACCATTTACCCTTCTGTTCTTGATTTTGTTTCAAATTCGACCCATAAACTATTGACCTGGTTGTCAATAGATTTAATAGTCGGTCAAAGGTATTTTACTATGGAGCTAACATCCAACATGTTGGTTCCATCACGCAATTTTATCTACTATCTCATTTGCTGTTATGCCCCTATGTGATGGAATCCACATGAAAGAGACCTGTATACCTTGTGCATAACTAAATAACAATTTTTAATATACAAAATATAGTTTTTTAAAGTCAAATCTGAGATTGGTTAAACTTTGGACCATACTTGGAACATACGACCAACTGTCTGTTAAAATTAAAAAATTATTAAAACTATTTATATGTGCGATCCTCTTCAGGGCCTCGAGGGCCGCATATACCTCTGCAGTGAAAACACTGCATTTAGGGTCCAGAAGAAAACTTTGACCAAACTTGGATTGGGGATCATAAACAGCACTGCGCACAAAGAGCTCACTTTTGCTACCATCTGTATACAAAGTATAGTAGTTATTGTCGGAAAGAAAACTTAATAATTCACAATTATTAAAAAATTTTTTAGTAACAATATTGGTCTCAAATATAATACAGGAATATGGGTGTTTAGCATGTCCACTTGATTGTTTAATTACATTTTTAAATCTTCATTCATTTGCTGTACAATGAGAGGCAGAACTGGAAATAACTCGTAAAAGCTCACCTCCTGAAGTCTGCTGGGCCGAGCGTTGTACAGGAAAAGGTACTATTTTGGAGAAAATTATCATTACCAGATAACAGCTTTAGTAAATATCTCTATTAGCAGTTCTTCAAGACACAGTGGCATTATTTTGGTTTCAACCCATAGCTCGTATGAGTTGAACATATAGCCCCAGAAATAATTCAGAGCTTTGTTTTGAATTATGTCTGGTTTTACACAACTATTTGAGTAGGCTAAACTATAGTCGAAGTGGCTTCTGACTATAGATTTATATAGCATACTTAAAACTTTGGGGTCTGCAACCCAAGTCACACCAGCTAAACATCTTATAATATTTAAGCCCTTAAGAGAGTTAGTTATAATGTGATTGATGTGTAAATCAAAACAAAGTTTGTTATCAATGACAACACCCAGGAATATATGGTTAGATACAACTGAAATTGGATGATTATTGTAGAGTATGCCATTAGAGGAAAATCTTTACTAAAAATTATGGCCTTGCTTTTGTTAGTTAATCTGTAGAGCCAACTTGTTATTATAATATATGTACAATTGATCTAAAGCGTTATTTATACTATTTACAGCTATATCTATTATGGTCTGTACAATATATTACAAGATCATCTGCAAATTGTAAAATATTTACACCTCCTATATTTACAAAATTAAGAATTTGACTAGTATATATATTGTACAACAATGGAGATAATGTAGCCCCTGCATTGTACCTTGAGACCCTTCTGGGACCATGGAGAATATTATTATGCCTTATATAAAGTTCTATCTGTTAAAAATTAAATAACCAATGACAAAGTATGCCTGGTATACCAGTGTCAGAAAGAACTTGAACCAAAATGCCAGGATCTACATTATCAAACGCACCTTCAACATCTAGAAAACACAAACACTAGACTTATTATTATTATTGGCATATTTAAGATCTGACAAGAGAGAGATGAAGCTGTCAGCACAACTCTCCGGAAGCCATATTGAACATGTGGAATGATGTTGTTCGCTCTCTACATAATGCTCAAGACGCATTTTATCATGTTTTCATTAAGCTTTCCAACACAAGATGACAATGATATGGGACGATATGAGTTAGGATCTTCAGGTGGCTTGTCAAGCTTAAGTAGAGGGATTACACACTGTGTTTTCCAAGATTCAGGAATTTTTAGTGTCAAAGAGCATTAAAATTAGCTAATAGTTTCTTTTGAACGGACTGATTTAGGTTTTGATCAAAATGTATGGACAATCATCTAAACCAGGAGTTGTGTTTCGTCTGGATTGTAAACTTGTACAAAACTCACTCCAAGTAAAGTTCTATGAGGAAACTGGACTTCTGGCTATTATTAATTTGAAAATAACTTTCTAGATTATCAATAACCCTACATCCATTTTGAGATAATTTTTCTAAGAGAAGGACAACAAATTCGTCTTTATATGTTCTATTATTGCATTTTATTCGTTTAAATAACTTGATGTATTTCCAAATAGTACTAACAGGTGTAGTTCTGTTTAAGTATTACAGATGTTCGCCCAACCATTGCGTTTATGTTCTGAAATAGTCTTTTTCACAGCATTGAGTCTTTTGTAATTAATGTAATTATCAATGGTTGGATCCCTTCTGTACAGTTTTAAAGCTCACAAGTTTTAATAACACTGTTCACATGTGTCACCTCACCAAGGTGCTGGAGGTTTGCAACGATAACTATTTGCTTTGACAAACTTTGGCACAGTGTCCCTTTATGTATCAAGCCTTTCGATAAATTCGTCATTTGACTGTAATGGATTCTCATTATTAACTTTAAAATTAGAAAAGCAGTTATAGACAGTTCGTTTTATTTCGTCCATACTGTCTTATTGTATAAGAATTTTTCAATGGGAGGATTAATTTGGTATCTATCAACGGAAAATAAAACACGAGTAAGCGTAGGAAAATGATAGCTTCCCATACAATCATCATGCACCCACCATTCGCATAGTGGAGGATTGGAACACTACAAAGCTGACATCAATAGCCGATGGATTTCGGTTAGATAATTAATAGTAGTGAAGCTACCATTGTTAAGGACACATAGATCAAATTCATAAATTAAATCGTATAACTGTTCCCGACTTTTCATGCTCATACACCCAAATGCCACATGGTGAGCGTTGAAATCACAGCCACATATATTGGCCACATATCATGCAATTTACTTATTCAGTTACCATTCGAGGGAGGACAGTATACACATAAAATCGTTAATTGTTTACCGCTTATATATAACGATAATGCCAAAGTCTGAATGTCTTGGTAAAATCTGGTTTGAATTATATTATATTTAAAATACGGTTTGATCAAAATTGCTACTCCACCGTGCTCATTTTGGGCGTTATGATAGTGGAATTATATCCCGAAATTTTAAAATGCTGAGTATCTTTCAGCCAAGTTTCATTGAGTAGACAGATATCAACATTTTGCTCATCTAAAATTTAGACAATAAGGGTTTTTCCTATGTATACTTTGAATATTGTACTGAGCTATACATAACATGTTCTGTACTGTACTGTCCATTAATATGAAAGATTTTAAAGTAAGTCTTTAATGAACAGTGTAGTCACAGGTTCATTATCTGTTTTGTTACCCAATTCAAGTAAAGTTTGGACCATTGCCATCAGAATATATTCTTATTGTTTGCAATTTGAGCCTTTTGAGTTGAGCTGTGTTGGGATCAGTAACTGTTTTATTTACATTATTTACAATTTTACATTTTATTTAATTTATGTACATATCGAGCAAAGTTGTTTACCATTACAATTTTTGCAGGTGGTTGAACTTGAAGCACCGGTAGCATTGCTGCAACGGCGGGACATATTCAAACACCCTGAACGAAAATAGGTCATATTGATGTTGTCGGGCAGAACATTTGATAAGAAAGTTATACTGACAGTCTCGAGACCTACAGTACTTTGACCGACTTTTTTCGTGAATCTTCTCACTGAAATAATTTCATAGATCGAAGACAATTTTGTATTTAAGTCCTTGTATTTAATGTTGGTAGGCACATATCGTATGATTCCAGTTTTTTCTATCTGCGCTGCAGGAATATGCGCCTTTAAGTTGTGCTTTGTTAAAAAGTCTGTATTTGTGATGAAATTATTTGCAGTGTTGTATTGTTTAAAACAACCGCAATTTTGTTGGCATTAACTCTATGTAAAGCCACACCTTTCACCTCCGAAGTAAAAATATGATTTAAATAAACTGGGCTTTTATTTCCAAGTTTCACCTGTTGGTACTGGCTTTCAACAAAAACTTTGAAGTCCATATTTGTACAATGTTCAGGATAAAGTCTCAGATAACCTGGCTTAAAAAACGGAATAAAGTCATCCTCACCGCCCACTTCAGGTCCACATTCGTTCCTCTTTACGAACGATTTTTGATCGTTTCGGGGTTCCACCTGGGTCCTCCGGTTCATTCATTTTAATAATTAACAAAATGTACAATTATATACACTGACTAAAATAAGTTTTGGTAATATTTACACAGGATATTTTAACGAAAAACAGTAATAATTAAATCGACCGCCACGTTTGGAAATCCCGCCAAAAAAAACCCCGCGTTAAATTCATGCTGACGTGACACAGATAATTTCCAATTTGCCGCCAAATCGTAAACAAATGACAAATTAATAAAATACATACACAATAATATTGGGAAAGAGTTCCATTTTCAAAATTTGAACTTATTTTTTTATTATATCGTTTACAAGTGGGCAGTTCTAAAAACTTTCAAAACTTTCAGTGTCGCCCTCGTAGCTAATATCATCATCTTCTTCGTTAACCCATCAAATTCCACTGCTGGACGTGGGCTTGTTGCGTTAGCGATAGGGTTATTCTTTACTTTGCGCTAAAGTTGGAAAAGCAGTTGATTATAAGACAAACATCTAGATCCATAACAATTATTTGCAGGCCATATAAATACTTGCTCCGTGTGGGATTTGAACCCGCGGCCCCCAGCGCCGTTACCTATTTCTAACTCACGGAGCCGTCAATTACAAATATTTTATTCGACGTCGAAAGCACGAATGATATTAAAATAACGGAATTTCCATAGATAAACGCTCAATTGAATATATATTTTGCTTTAATCCACTTTGCTGCTCCACGGAAAACGCTTTTTATTGAAATTATATTTTGTATTGCAATGAAAACTCGTTATTGACAAAAATTGTTTAATTGGCGGCTTTGTGTTATGATTTTCATTTTTTTTAAAGCAATGATACACAGCTTTCATTAAAGTAATATATTAAATGGATTATTTTTATTAATTGACGGCTCCGTGGAGCAGTGGCTTGGCAATGAAATACAGCGCTAAGGGCTGCGAGTTCGAATCTCGCACAGAACAAGTATTTGTATGACATGTAAGTAATTGTTCTGGGTCTGTATATTTGTCCTTGTGAAATTTATGTATGTAAGTAAGTAAGCCCACATATGAAGTACCCGGCCATCACTAATTGGTCATGGCAGTGTTTAAATAATACAGTTTGAGGGCTCCGAGGTGCAGTGGCTTAACAGTGAGTTGCAGCGTTAAGGGCTACCGGTTCGAATCCCGCACGGAACAAGTATTTGTATGGCCTAGAAATTATTGTTCTGGGTCTGGATGTTTATCTTCGTGATATTAATGCTTTTAAATTTATGTATTTTACTGGGGAAAATCTTAGTGTGGACGAAACGTCTTTTAAAAAGAAAAAAAATAATGACGGTCAAATGGATACATCATCATCATCATCGTCATTAAAACAACCCATCACAAGTCTACGCAACCACAATATTGAGCAACCTGCATCCATCAACATCCTGTATACATTAACAGGATATAATTGATAAACTATTAATAATAAAATACGGGTGACTCTGAATATTTTTTTAACTGTTCTGTTCACATACAAGCCAAGGTAATGGCGAGACAAGATCAATCGATATAATGATTATTTTCACCCTGATTATCGAACGGTGGAGTAACCACCTTACTATGTAAATTAGTATTGAAAAATGACCGACCAGCCCAATAGTCACTCCATCCTACACTCCGCTTACCAGTACGAAGCTGGCTACTACATCTGCTGACTAGAGCACCTTTTTATACAGGATATTCTATGGAACTCCTTAGAGGGTGCGAAGAATTTGTTGCATATCCAAACGGACTCCGCGGCACAAATGGCTTAACCTCGTAAGTACCACACTCTCACAGGACAAGCCTAAAATAGCAGATTCTGTGTTCCGTGTGATAAGTGTACAAAATCGAATCAGGTGAATCGTCATGTAAAGGTTACGTCGCGGACTCGCGCCCAATTGCGCGGCACTCTATCGCCAAAGCATAGGTCGCCATCGCCGCGAGGAACCTAGATTATCGTCACCGTATCATCTCGATGTAGGTCGTAGGTCACAGTTGCCGTGTATTGCTAGAAGGGAATAAGTATAGAGGTAGATCACTCACCCCGAGAGTGAAAGATAGGGGTATCGAACGACTATGGTACGATTCAGACCAGATGCCGCGAAGCAAACACAGGACTTACCTATTTTTAACGGTTCAGCCGCGGAATGGTTAGCTTTTAAAGCCGCGATGAAAGAATCTACTAGATTACATGGATTCACGGATACGGAAAATATGGCAAGGTTAAGAAACTGTCTACGTGGTGAGGCTAAAGAAGCAGTATCGGCACTGCTATTTACCGCTAGGGAACCAGCGGATATTATGCGGACTCTAGAGCTGTGTTTCGGCCGACCAGAAGTTATAATAGATCGTGCGTTAGAAGATTTAAGACGCCTTCCGCACCCAGCTCAAACCGCTCAGGAGTTAAACGCTTTCGCAATTAGGTTACATCCGTTAACAGGCATATAGAGAGAGACGTCAAGACGTTCGCCAGTCTATGTAAGTAGCTGACAGATCTTCTCAAGAGGCAGTATGAGATCGACTCCATCGGTATCTCGCTCAAGAGCAGACCAAGACGGGAAGAGGAACGCGCTGTCGACATATTCCAGCACACCGTCAAGAAATTCGGCGAGCAGTACCAGGTCGGACTGCCATGGAGGGACGGCGACGTCAGGATACCACCTAGCTACGAGATGGCAGCACGAAGACTCCGAACCATCGAAGGAAAAATGGATCGGTCACCGGAGTATAGAGATGCGTGCTATGTTCCCACGGGGGGAGTAATAAAGAACCGACCTCACGATAATAGGGGACGTGCTTATCGCGACGGTACGGTTAGGGTTGCGTTAGTAACGGCCAAGGCAAAAGTCACCCCGATTAAGGCTCAGAGTATACCGCGATTAGAGTTGCAGGCGAACTTGATAGACGCGCGACTCGCGGAACTCGTACATGACAAACATAAAGAAGAGAGCTAATCGCCACAACAACCAGAAGAGAGGGCAGGAGAGGGTATTATAGAAGAGATTGTGGCGCACCACAGCGAGTTCAAGGACCACCACACCTGCCAGACATAGGAAGATCCTCTTCTTACGAAAAGCTGATCTGAGCCACGGCGAGGGTCATATTATGATCGACAAGGTATACAGTTCATCGACACCATGCGAGGATGGGCTCGAGAACTAACCCTTCAGCACATCCAGAAAGCAGAATGACTATAGATAGAACGCAGTCAGCACGACTGTTTCCCTGACGACATCAGCCGACTCAATCGAAACAGAAACTTGTTCAACGGCAGCACCCTGAGAAAGCTCGACTCCGTGATGGAGAAGAATAAACGCAGCCAACGTGGACGACCTAATGAAGCGACCAGTCATCTTGGATGGTCGACATCGATTCGTGAAGCTGCTAATAGAAAAGGCACACCAGGACGCAAGCTATGCCAACAGAGAGAGGGTGGTCAACGATCTGCGCATGAAGTACCACATCATCCGACTACGACCAACCGTGAGAGAAAAAGAAAGAAGATGTCTACACTGTCGAGTACGGAAAGCAGCACCACGGCCAGCGGTCATCGGAGACCTACCACCCAAACGGTTAGGGGCGTTTGCACGACCATTCACGTATACCGGACTCGACCGACGACTCGGGCCTTTGTCGGTAACCGTAGGGCGATGGCACAAAAAAGATAGATAGCGTTATTTATGTGTTTACCGATGCACGCGATTCACGTAGAAATCGTTCGTAGCCTAACCATGGACTCGGCAATCATGGTGTTAAGGCGGGTCGCCTAGGGTGATATATTCCGACAACGGAACCAACTTCTACGGAGCAGACACCGAACTACGACAGGCCATGAAGGAATGAAGACCACTGCTGAAGGACTTCGCGTTGAAACAGCGCACCGAATGGAAGTTCATCACACCGGGTGCGCCCAACCAGGGAGGCGCATGGAACGACTTGTGCGATCCATCAAGATGGCATTAGAAGCAACTCTCCATCAAAAGAGCCCCATGGGAGAAACATTGATGACTCTGTTGACAGAAGCCGAACATACTGTCAACTCTCGACATTTAACTCACGTACCAGTCAGCATCGATGATCAGGAAGCCCTAACTCCCAACCAGTTCCTCATGTTGGGACCATCGAGCATACCCATCACCGCGACGTGCTCATCAGCAGATCGACGAGCATGGAGGGCAGCACAGGGACTGGCCGATGAGTAGTGGAAGCGCTGGGTGCAGGATTACCCACGTATATTGGTTCCGCGAGGAGAATCAAGGAATGCCTAGCAGGAAGAAATCAAAGAAGACGACCTCGTCGTGATCGTGGACGCCAACCTCCCCAGGACTGTATGGCCACGAGGAGTCGTCACCAGGACCTTGCGGAATGTCTAAAGTCAGAACGCGAGGCGGAATCCTGAGAAGGCCGGTGAGGAAGATCAGCGTCCTCCCGATAGAAGAATAGGCTCGAGGACTAGGCCAGGGGGAGAATGTTACGAACAGCGAAGGGAGCCGTCGCCCCGCGCACCCCCCACACCCCCGGAAGTCACGTGATGCTCGCGTCCAACAAGCGCACAGCGACGCCGCGTGGGAAAACATCAACAGAGAAATCCCCGCCGCGTGAATATAAGAAGCATTGCCGGGGGTCATTCCATTCCCAAGAAATAATCCCTCTAGTGTCCCTATCAGTTTTAGTGTAAATAGTTATTTGTATTGCCGCATTGTATATAGCCAATAAATAGTGTTTTTAATTCTCCCACCTTTTCTTTCATACAGTCCACTCAATAGCCAGTTTAGTTAAATTAAATAAGCTATCGAAATTAAAATCAAACTCTCTTCAAAAATAAATACATATAGTCCACTTGCTCTCCCTTATCATCGCACCATCGAACTTGTCACTATCAATCGTATATACTTTAATATGCATTTAACGAAAAGCAATCACACACTTTAATTTTATTTGTTGGTATACATTGCATGTTATATTGTATGGATTCGCTTTACAACAACTTTCAAACCGGTATTAAAATAAAAATAATTTTAATAAAAAGTAAAAATCAACTTCAAAAAATTAAAGAGAATATAAAATAATTTGACATTCTGAAGTCAGTGCTAAGACATAATAATATTATATAGGAAAATTGAAGCCCCTAACGTGCAGTAACGGTCAAACTTATTTCATAAAAAAAAACATTTTACTATTCCAGCTGGTGTTCTGAGCGAGCGTGGTTCTTCTCCAGTCAAGTTGACTCATTCGTGCTGCAGCTATAAGACAGACCGACTCTGGAACATTAAACTTTTTCACAGGCTACGAAAGAAGGAGTAGTTTAACAAGTCATAACGCGATATCTTCGTCAAATATAAACCGATTTTGAAGATTCTTCTTTTTAATAGGTGTTTTACTGTAACTGTTACTGTTACAGCCTATCGAAAGCTTACTGCTACTCTTTTATCTCTTACGACACTCACGAGACGATATGGGGTAGCGGCTATTCTTTCACCGCATCATTACAGCCTATAAAAGTCCACTGCTGAACATAGACCTCCCTCATAGATAGCCTCATGGGGGGATTTTGCCATAGTTTCCACGCTTGGCAAGCGGGATGGCAACAGCAGTATTTTATTATTTTGAATTGTTATCAGGAAGATGCTACTGCCCATCTCCTATTTCATTATCCCTCCATCGCCTCTTAAGAGACCCTCGGGAAGATATAGGCTAGTGGATATTCTTACACCGCCACTACACGGTTACACATACACATATATATTAATATGTGTACTTGCTCAGGGCCTAAGTGCTAGCGAGCCACGGCTCCTAGCTGCCACGGCTCCTAGATTTTACCTACTTAAATTTAATATCTCCGTTAAGAAAGAAATTGCATAGTAAGCTTTTATATGGAATGCGGGTCATCCGGGACGGGATTACAATTGCTATTACGGGATTGTTCCGTGGAATCTAGGACGGGAGGCCGCCTTACTGTTATTATTACTTGAGGTTTTATAAACCTGTACTTAATACTTTTTGTAGCTTTTAATAAATAAAACTTGGTAATGTTTTGCATTTAGAAAAGTAAAAAAAAATTCAATAAAACAAAATATGCAAGATGCAAATACTAACATTAAATAGACAAAATACTCAAAAATAGAAAATGGCAAAGTTAACCTCACTTTGTGGCAACTTTGCCATCAGGGTTTATAGTGAAAATAATAGTATTTGACTTGAAGATTGAAGATAAGTTTACCTCATAATATAATAGACAACACTTAGAGTTATGATTTGCTATTTTAATTGTGTTGCAAATAGCAAAATTTACGCTTGTGGCAAAGTTGCTCTCCCATTTTACAATTTTTCATACAAAATTGATAAAACGTGTCAAAAATCCTTGATTACGTACTTAACTTATTTTTTTTATTTAAATATTGTCACAATAATGAGCTTAAATCAATTGTAGTATAGATAAAAAGAAAAGTTTGTCACAATCATTATAACAAGTATTCGTTTTCTTCTTAGTCATCATCATAATGATTTCATAATTATTTTGATAAATCTAATTTTTGTTTTCCCACATAGCAAAACAGACATAATCATTAAACTATGCAAGAAAGTCGCCCTTGAATCGGATTTGTTCAATATATATTAAAAAATTCTCGAACTTAGATTTATTTTACATGGCCAGAAAGATTATTACCGTAAAAGATTCTCAAGCTTTTACGGTAAATAACTTATTTATTCGCATACCTATTAATATAACATTAAACTATATCTTATCTTTTCATATTTTGCTTATTGTTTTTTTTTTTCAATTTATAATAAATAATACGTATGTAAAAGCATTTATTTATATATGTACATCTATAGACACATACACACAAGAACACACACACAGACACACACACACACTCACAAGCGCGCGTGCATGCACGCGCATACCTCTTAGTCTTAGTTTACTAACTTCACCTTGTTAGCCTTATTTTTATTTATATGTATTAAAGGTAGGAGATACCATTTAAGATTTATACAGGGAAACCTATAATTTGCTGTTATAACTATTTATAAATTATTGTCATTGTATATTTTTAAGAGCTGTTGGTTTTTTAAATAGATAAATAAAAATGACACTGTTTTTTGCGTGCAAATTAATATCATTACACTACACTTTTACGTGGTAGAGCCTCGCTGCAGCTATATTATGGTGGTAACACGAATGGGTCGGCTCGACAGGGGTGGAACCACGCTCTCACAGAATACCAGCGTAAAATAGCAGCTTAATGCTGCTGTGTTTCATATGGTGAGTGTAGAGAACTGGATGACCCTTTTTACTGGAAATGAAGCATTCCATCTTAGTTCTCAGGGGTGACAACGCATCTGCATTTTCATTCTTAATCGAGGATAAATGTAGATGTCTATGGGCTACATCATCCACTTACCATCAGGTGGACTGTGTGCTCGTTTGTCACCCATATTCTATAAAAACATCGATACAATTGATTCAAATTTTCAATTTCATTCGAACATATTCTATAAAAACATTGATTCCCGACGTTTCGGGTGCTTTACAGCAACCCATGGTCACGGGGGGGGGGGAGACTGTGGGTTGCTGAAAAGCACCCGAAACGTCGGGAATCAAAATAGTAAAATTAAACGCGATAAAATCCGTAAAAATAGTTTTATTCAATGTGTAGTGTTCGCGTAAATATAAGAAATCGTTATTGTATTTTAATCTGGAAAATGGCATATCTCGAAAAACGTTACGTTTTACGTGTTAAACGTAATTTTTTATATGAATTATTTTTGAGAACAAGGAGGTGATGGCGATAGGCCTGTAGTTGGAAGGGTCTGAGCGGTTGCCTTTTTTAGGGATCTGTGACCAAAGCTGTCTTCCATGAATTCGGGACTACGCCTCGGGAGTAAGAGTACCGGAAAAGACACGTTAAAACCGGTGCTAACTCTGGAGCACACGTCTTCAGCATGGGAGGGACTCCATGAGGCCCACTCGGCTTGCTGACGTCCAGGGAGAAAAAAGCTTTGCGAACCGAGCGCTGTGTAAACCGCACATCCGGCATGAAGCACTCAATGATGATGGTCGGCGTTGTGTTCCCCCTTCATCGAGAGTCGAGTTGGACGCAAATAGAGAGCCTAACAGATCGACTCTCTCCTTTGCGGCATGGGCCAATGAATCGTCCTCTCTGTGCAGAGATGGAAGAGATGGCTGACAGAAGTTCCCAATGACCAGATTGTACTGGTTCCCGAAGGAAGACGAACTAGTTTCTCGCCAATTCTGCTGATGTGCTCAGACCTAGTCTTGGCAATGACTCTTTTGAAGGACCTGGAGGCGGAATTATACTTCTTTTTAAGAGCGCTGGTGTTTACACTCACCACACAAAACACAGCAGCATTAAGCTGCTATTTTATCTGGTGTTCTGTGAGAGCCCTCGGTTGAGCCGATCCATTCTTGATACAACCATAGTATAGGTGCAGCATGACTCTACCATGTATAAAATGTTGTGCCAATTGATGATGAATTATCAGAAATCAAAAACCCTGTGCTCAGCATTTAACATTGAGTTATATATAAGATATATGCATAGTACGCGATAGGCTGTTCGGGGTATGGGCTGAGGCGCGGGGGAGGGGACTCCCCGCATACCCGCACATCGCCCGAGCCATCTTAGTCTTAGCGCTGCACGAGTCCGCATCTACCGCGTTTATCAATCGCGATCTTGCTTACATTGTTATTTCTAGTTGTCTATTAAAATGACTTCGATCGCTTCCTCGTCACAGGTTAAAACAAAAAAAAACAAGAATTCATTCTCAAGTACGAGAACTTGCCAGAAAAGTGTTAGAAAATTGTAACATTGAACGGAAAAACAATTATTTATACCCTGTCAATCAGACATTGGATAGGGTTGCGTTTTAAACCAGCTTATCGAAATGAACTTAATCATTAAACGCTTCGTAAGGGAACACAACATAAAGAGCGATTTGTATTTGACAAAACTGAAAGAGGTAACAACGAATGCAATTTCAACAGTTTCGGCAGAAAACTGAAACTGAAACTGGGGAATTTTGTACGTGGTAGAGCCACGCTGCAGCTATGGTTGTAGCACGAATGGGTCGGCTCGACCGGGGTAGGACCACGCTCTCGCAGAATACCAGCGTAAAATAGCAGCTTAGTGCTGCTGTGTTTCGTATGGTAAGTGTAGAGAACCGGAGACCCTTTTTACTGAAAACGAGACATTCCATCTTAGTCCTCAGGGGTGACAACGCATCTGCATTTTGATTCTTAATTGAGGATAAATATAGATGTCTATGGGCCACAGCATCCACTTAATATCAGGTGGACTGTGTGCTCGTTTGTCACCCTATTCTATAAAAAAAGAATAAATACTGGGAAAAGGATATAGAAATGGAAAATGTTATGGACATTTTTATCATAGAAGTTGGTGAATCTAGTGACGAAGAGTCACTTAGTGCTTGTAGTGATCATAGAATGAGTTTATTTGATATTGATCACGATGAATTAAATATTATTATAAAATTTTTTTTCATTTTACTTATAATAAACCTCATTTAATTAATTTTACTCTTATTTTGTTGCGTTTAAAAAAATATCGATAGAAACTACTTGGTACGTGATGCCACAGCACTAGAATATTGCCATGGCGACCTGTCGCGTACTGTAAGGCTTTTCACTTTTTTATTCTTGCTGGTATTTTAAGCAAGCATAGTTCTTCCCATGTCGAGCTGGCTTATTCATGTTGCACATGAATTTGGCACATAAAACTTAATTTTTAATCAACTTTAAAAAAGGAGAAGGTTAACAGTTCGACTGAATATTCTTTTTTGTATGTATGTTACGCGATAACTTAGTCAATTGTGAACCGATATTGATTATTCTTTTTTTATTAAATTAACTTTAAATCAGGGGATTCTTAATTTATAAATGTAGATAGATGTCTACATTTATAAATATATATTTGATGTAGGAAACAGTAGTATTGTTCACTTGTTAAGTGGACAATGCGGTTACATCTATTTGCCAGGCAAGCTCCGGCGCCAAATTGTCTGTACAAAAGTTTCACGTACACTGCGACGAATAACTAAAGATCAAGAAAACTCTTCCTTTATTCATAGAACAACTAACGTAAACTTTCGATAACTATTTTGTCTTGGCTAGATATGACGTTTTTATCTCTTGTTAAATCTGTTCAGATGTAATAAACATTTTTTTATTATCTTTTTTATTAAACGTTACTATCGAACTACGATTTTCTCCTATATCGTGGATGCAGTTTACAAACATAAATTGCTCAAGGAAAAACTCGGAACGATTATTTTTAGGCCAAACAAATACTTGTTCCGCGCGGGATTCGAACCCGCGGCCCTCAGCGCTGCAACTCAATGCTGAACCACTGCGCCACAAAGCCGTCTTTATAAAAAAGATAATATACAGATAGATATGACGTTTTTCTCGCTTGCTAAATCTGTTCAGATATATTATAGATGTATAGGTGATGAAAAAAACTGTTGTGTTTAACCAGCCTTAGCCGCAAACATTTTCCAATTTTTACAAATAAGCCACACGCGCATCGCCGAAATACGCAAAATAAGCCTTGTAATAGCGGTTATGTATTTCATATTCAATTCAATTTTATTAGTTCAGTTTTATGATCAATCAGTAAACGCTCTTCGGACTAAGAACCAGTTCCTCTTATTTCCTAAAATACTTCAATATCAATCTCAAAACCTATGGCAACCTTGCCAGGTTTCTAATGTGGGATCTTCTGATATATTCACAATTACCATTACAGCCGATCAAAAGTCCACTGCTGAATATAGGCATCATCATCATCATTATCATTACAGCCCTTCACAAGTCCACTGTTGAACATAGGCCTCCCCCACGGAATGCTACAAAGCACGGTCCCGAGCCACCTACATCCATTGACTTCCTGCATGTCTTACATGGTCGTCACTCCACCTAGTGGGGGGACGCCCTACACTTCGCCTGCCGGTACAAGGCTGCCACTCGAGAACCTTTCTTCCCCATCGGTTGTCGGTTCTTATTATTATTGTAGACATATAGGGTGACATTTGCCGTAGTTGCCACGCATGGCAAGCGCGTTGGCAATTGCAGTTTTTTTTATTCAGCTGTTATCAGGAATATACTGCTGCCCATCTCTTGGTTCAGTTTCCCACTGTCGCCTCTTATAACACCCACGAGATGATATGGAGTAGTATAATATATTCTTACACTGTCACTACACGGTAATATCTCATATAATTACAAGTCAGTGATAGAAGAGGAGACTTGATAATAGTAAAAAAACAAATAAAAATAAGGCGTTGTTACTAAAAGTGTACTTACTTTTGGTGTATGAAAGAACGCAGCTAGAGAGTTTCGTTAGGACAAACGATCTAACAGTTCACCTGATAGTAAGTGGCTACTGCAACCCAAGGTCATCTGAAACCAACATAAAACAAAGATGTCTTTAGCTTAAATTTTCATTTGCACGCAATTGAAAATTTAAACTAGATGAAACACATCAATTTCTATATATAGCTCTATATAAATAAAATATATATATATATATATATATATATATATATATATATATATATATATATAGATAGAGGTTTGTAGTTGTGCGCGCATCACGGAAAAACTACTGGAAATATTTCAATTAGGTTTTCTAAGTTTTATTTCTTAGATACTTGGCCCTTATCTAAAAAAAATATTGCGATATCTTCATTTAATATAAAGTTATTAAAGTTTTAAGAAACAACGATTTTTATAAGCACTACTTGTTCAGTGATGTGTGTTTTCTTAATATATCAAGCAACGCGAACGAAGTCGCGGGTATTAGCATGTTTTATAATATTAGGGAGTCTCCTGTTTTAAAGTTATTAATTTTCTTTACGGCTCGTTATCATCGTTACATCTGAGTGCTTATCTCCGGACACATTTTCTTAACACCATCTATGTGAACTGAATGGTTTGATGTCATCAACGTGAACATTTTCAACTCATTTGTTTTATGTATATTCAACATGAGAGTCGGCAAATGGAAGCTGTACAAAATTTATTAGAATTTCCTTTTATGTAAAATTCGATTCCGTATTTTATTTAATATCTCAAATTTCTTTAAACAAAATATTTTTAGCGTTTGCGTTTGGCTTCGATGCTGCTGAGTCGCGGACTTAAATTACGATCAGAAAATAAGTTTGTATGATATACAAATATTTGTTTTGTTTTTAATGTTTCTTTCATGACAATTTATATGATAAAACAGCTCCACCATAGCATGGAGGCATTTATTTGCACATTATGGCTTCAAACCCATCAACATGTGCTTCTGCAAACATGCCCGAAACACTACAATACCGCGGCAACCCCATTAAATCTTGAATGCATTATTTTATTGGACGAGAAGATCGTTGTATGCCCTACGTGTGTTATCATTTTAAGATATTTCTCTGTAAATGATATTAAATAGTACAGAAATATACTTTACAGTAATGCGAATATACTAACAGGAATTTGTTATTCCAGCAAATTGCAAAGCTCGTTAGCAGACGTTGCGCAAAAATCAACAACACGTTTGAATTGTTTCTAGGATCGTTTGTTCAGCTAATTATACGTTCGACAAGCCAGCTGCAATATGTGAAAAGGTAATGTGTATTTTTTCTTACTTTTATACTAGTAGAAGAAGGTATATGGACTGCCACTATTGTTAATATTTTATTTTATATTAATAAAATATTGTTTTAAACAACGTAATAAAAATACGATACTGTTAAGGCACAGCGAGATGGACTGATCGCTTCAATATCAAGTTGTGCCCGAAAGTGGGACGTACACACATATGCTATAATTACTAACTATGAATAAGGTGCCGTGTGGTGTGATTGTCGTAAGTGGCCACAGAGGTAAACAAGAGGCGACAAACGAGCACACAGTCCACCTGATGGTAAGTGGATGTTGAGGCCCAGAGACATCTACTTCCATCCTCGATAAAGAATCAAAATGCAGATGCGTTGTCACCCCAGAGGACTAAGATGGAATGCCTCGTTTCCAGTAATAACGGTCTCCGTTTATCTACACTCGCCATACGAAACCCAGCAGCATTAAGCTATTTTATGCTGGTATTCTGTGAGAGCGTGGTCCTTCCCCGGTCGGGCCGACCCATTCGTACTACAACAATAATATTCGTGCAGTATGGTTCTACCACGATAGATGTTTGCCAACGAAAAATTGATAGCAAAATTCCCCCTATAAGGCAATCTATGGTAAAGGCCTGTTTAAAGCGTCAGGGTCTATATTCGTATAGCATGTGATTCGGAAAAGAAACTACGTGTTTATGTTATGACCGTTTACTTGAGACTAAAATGCACACTATGCAGTTAATGTCACCTTGTGACCTTGACATACCGGCCGCTAAAACAACTGTTTTTAAATATATTATGTACTAGCTGTTACCCGCGGCTTCGCCCGCATGGACACTGGGAAATGAACTATCCATTGCTTTTTGAATTGAAAGAAAACTGAGTTTTATAGATTTGTCAGAGATGCAGCCATTAAAAGGAAACTGAGCAAAATTGATTCGTCAGCCTATTTAAATGTTTTGAAACGCATCGTATAGGAAAGCATGAAAATAGCCTGTTTATTCAAAATGGAAATGGGATATTTTTTTAATTAAAGGAAACTGAGCCTAATCATCCGTCAGGGATGCAGACTTTTGAAAAGAAACTGAGCTAAATTGATTCGTCTGAGATGCAGTTTTCTGAATTGAAAGGAAACTGAGCCAAATAAAAGATCTATCAGAGATGCAACCTTTTGAGTTGAAAGGAAACTGAGCTTAATAGGTCCGTCAGAGGTGCAGCATTTGGAATTGAAAGAAACTGAGCTAAATAGGAAATTTTGAATTGAAAGGGAAGATCTGTGGAATTTGATTAATTGATTGTGGGAATTTTGGAAAAAACTAACTGAACACTATTTTAAGACGCTACTGTACACAATGTTATATGTTTTTCTATTCAAGAATGTGGAGATTCTGGGCATTTGACACACGCGAACATGCTACATACAGCTGACCATGAGAGAAAGTGGTTTTTCTAAGATGACCCCAGCTACCTGTAACGTTTGCCCTTGCGCTTTATTAATTGTCATTGCAAAACTGAGCTTAATAGGAACTGCAACCTTTGAATTGAAAAGGAAGATCTGTGGGAATTATAGGGATCCGTGGTATAATAACATTTTCACCTTTCCTACGCCTGTCAAAATTGTAGCACCGATTATGTTCCGTCCAAGATGTGTCACACGCAGCCTTGTCTCGTTACATAACCGAGGAGCATCTAAATTTCACATTAGCATGACTGGGACGCCTAATTTTAATTGAAGCTTATGAGGGCACACCTGACAACTCTAGAGAATTTAGAAACTCTACGGGATGTGAAGTGCTCTGTTCTGTGTCCATAACTGTGTCTACTGACAAATACTCTGTTATTTCTCCTGCTACTTCGCTTAATATATCTGAATTTATTTTGTTATCGCTCTCATTTTTTGGTGCAAGAATCGCCCTTTCACATAACCATTTGTCTTCATGCATGTTGTTCGTTAAATCTGAATAAACGCTCGCAATTAATTCGGAATGACTCTGTACTAAATTACAAAAATCTCTCGTCAATTTAACGCAGCCCTCAGCATCCGTTTCCAACCGCCCATCGCCAATTTTTAATAATGTGTCAGCATAGTTTCCAGCATTGATATCATTATACAAATGCACTCTCATATTCGTAGTTAAACTGAATTTTGACACCTTGTTCCATAAAATAGACGACTTGAGGCATGCTTTAATTTCATCTGCAGGTGTGCCCTTTTGAATGACAGGTAAAGTTTGGCGAAAGTCACCAGCCAGTAAAACCACCATTCCTCCCATTACATCGGTATTGCTGCGCAAATCCTGGAGCGTTCGATTTAGTGCTTCTACAGCTTTTATATGCGACATTGTACTTTCGTCCCACACTAAAAGTTTGCATTGTTGTAGCATTATACCTCGTGCACTATTTTAGCTAAAGTTGCAGATCGGCGATTCTTCCTGGGCTAGATTAAGAGGGAGTTTTAAAACAGAATGTGCAGTGCGGCCCCCGCTTAGCAGCGTGGCGGCTATACCGAGGAAGCTATGGCCACAGCAATGTTTTTATCTTTCCGTACTTGCGCTAATAATAAATTTAACAAAATGTCTTCCTAGTTCCTCCAGGGCATCTAAAAGAAAAGTGCACCATTTCCAGATTCAATTTGTCCTAATACTTTGTCAAAAACTCGTTTTTGTTCGGGAAGCAAGCGGGGTACAAATTCGGCTACTTGCTGCTGCAAAGCTGGTATATCGTAGTTTGTTTCACATATAATTTCATCACTTAGTTCATTTTCGGTTGTTCGCTGAGGGCTTATCATTCCAAAGTCGCTTAATTTTTTGCCTACCATTGCCATTACTTTATCTTCAATTTTTCCAAGTGCTTCATTATAAATGTGTTCATTGTATGTCATGTTCGCGTGTGTCTGCTGTAACCTTCGCAAAATTATCTTCCGCCATGTACTTTTATATTTGCCCACAATTTATGTGCATTAGATAGCCCGCAAGATGATATGAGAGTTGCATAAAGATCCCTAATTTTGGCTGATGACTGGCACTGCACAGCTCCATGGTTTCATCCCAGTGATTATCGTTTTCTAAAAGATGCAGAGCTTCACATGCTTCTCTATAAGTTGCGCATTCCTGATCGTTGACAGTTTTAAGGTCTTTATATCCTGTAGGACCCCGAACATGCGCAGCAGCAACAGAAACATTCAAAATTAGTTACAGGGCCGGTATACACACGACCAAGGGCATCTGATGACTTTACCAAATTTGCAACAGGCGCGCCTTGAATATGACGTTTCCCCTTCCTAGATATGTTCCAAGTATAATAGCGGGGACTTCAGAATATAACAACGTTTTTGAAAGGGGTCAGTTTGACAAAGTTGAAAGAAGGCTGTTAGTGTAGTTTTGGCGGTGATGCAATTCTTTCTTGGAAATTTCTTTCGGTGAAATATACACGCTCTCCATTTTCTAAGTGCACAGCAAGGTGAGTAACTGTTGGGTGCCTTTCGTGTAATGGGAAGCCAAGGAGACGCCACGCTGCCTCGTTACTGCTGACATAACGCCCTGCTTGAAAGGTCTGCACTTCATTAACGGGATTTGCCTCACCTTCACTCCTGAGATTAAATATTGCTTGGTCGCTTCCTTTATTTATGTACTTACAGATAAACTTGATTGTGTGGACAGAGCTACATGCTTCTACATTAATGTGGGCATTAAACATTTTACATAGAATGGGCGAATACGGGACAATCGAGCTGTTATCTAAGGTTTCGAACGCTACAGAGCGAGATTTGATTGTAACTTTCCTGCCACCATCTTCGGGAGCTCTGGGTCTGTATAAAGGGTAGCCATTGTCTTTGTGCACTGTTTCTTTTAATAGCTGTTTAGGGAATTTCTTTGTACATTTTCTTTCTTTCATACATGGCGATATTGAATTTCGTGCTTCACATGGACCGTGAATCATATTTCGGACGATGGTATCATACAACTTTATCTTGCTCAGGATCCGGAATCTCGGCGCTTATTATGTCGTCTATTCTGGGCTTCGCAACTTTCATTATGTGGGCATGCTGTAACTTTTAATTGAATACATGCACTGCACCCTCCTTCCATACATTAATTTTGTACTTTAATCACTCTAGTACCACAGTTCTGTGCATCGTGTTCGCGCCAGTGAAATTGCCGTGTGTACCATGTAGGTATGGGGACTGTTAACGAATGATGAGTGTGAATTACCATTTTACCTAAATCTCTTTTACTGGCGTCGCTAGAAACTGCATCTTGTAAATGTATATAATTCTCAACGCGCAGCTTTTTGATTTAAAGATATATAACGGAGACGTTCACTTTCTACCTTCACATGTCTACCAAAATTTGATGAAATAATTGTCTACACCGGGCTAAGAGGTTAAAATCATTTTCTCGCAACATCATATGATACGCATAAAATCCATACATGATACTTTTGTTCAGAGTAGGCCCTTTATGACCGGGTTAATGAGTGGAATTTGAAAATGATAACCCTCTTGTCCTTTGCAATAAATCAATGGGTATTGCAGAGCGTCATAAAACTTGTGTGTATCGGCTACCCGTTGCAACGTATCATCACGAGGTCGCAAGACAATGTCTCGTGAAGAAAATTGATCAGCACTAATTACGGCTGCTATTTCGTTTATCAAAGGTGCATTGTAGCGCCTTTCATGCTCTCCTCGAGGGGTCCGATCTGCGTGAATGACGATTTTATAATCCTCTTCAGGTAGGTTTTCTAAAGCAGTTTTAAATGTTTTGACTAAAATGTTACGTTCATGCAAGAATCTTTGAATTTTGAACACTGTGTCTCTCTCAACTCCCTGGATAAATTGGCAGCGACGGTCTACCTCAATTTCTTCGTCACCCAAAATATACTTGTAAAATGTATGCTGTTCGTTTTCAGCTGGAACAAGTGAACCTATTCTATGATAAATTTGCCCTTGCACCGTAAATGTAGGCGAAAATCCCGGCATTATTATTTCCGGTCAACCTGAAGGACGTCATTTGAAAGCATGAGTTATATTTCCGGATCCTTTTAAAAGCGCCGTGACTCATTAGCATCATATAAAAGAGAGTTTTCAAAGGTTCTTCTGGTTCCCCAAGTAACGGAAGAGATACTTTGCCATTGGAACAGCACATGCCTGCGGTCTCACCTTTCCATTTTAAAGCGCTGCAAAATCGACACGCCTTGTCCATCAGTCCGATAACAACTAACCTGTGATTTTTATAATCAATCAACAGATCATAATTGAATGCTGCGTCATTAAAAAGCGACCAATTGTTTCTTTGAAAATTTTGTCGACGTTCAGTTTGGAGCTGTGCATTTGCATCACTTCGCGCCTGTGTCTGTTCTGGTGTTTCAGATGCCCTTATAGTAGATTGACGTTCAGCTTGCTCAATGAGTCTGTGTTGAGTTTCATCAGGTGTTTCCGCGGCTCTTGAGGCGGCCTGACGTTCGCTTGTTCGAATAGCCTTTGCTGACTTTGAGCAGGCGTTTCAGTAGCTCTTAAAGTAGATTGACGCTCTGCCTGTTCAAGACGCCTTTGCTGACTTTGATCAGGTGTTTCAGTAGCTCTTAAAGTAGTTTGACGCTCTGCCTGTTCAAGACGCCTTTGCTGACTTTGAGCAGGTGTTTCAGTAGCTCTTAAAGTAGCTTGACGCTCTGCCTGTTCAAGACGCCTTCCTGACTTTGAGAAGGTGTCGGAAGCTCTAAAGCAGCCTGACGCTCTGTCTGTTCAAGACGCCTTTGCTGACGTTGAGAAGGTGTCTCAGATGCTCTAAAGCAGCCTGACGCTCTGCTTGTTCTTGCCTTCTCAGTTCAGCATCTTCTAAAGATTCTAGCGATCGAGCTAATCTTTTCGCTTGTCTTTGAGAAGATACTCTTGAAAGGCTGGACTTACGTTTGCGAGGCATTATGAAGTAAGAAAATCCTATTTATAAAAAACGTTAAAATACGTAAAAGGAATTAAATTTCCTATTAAATATTTTTAGCAAATCCAAAATACCTAAAAGGAACAAATATTCCTTTAAATATTTTTAAAATCAAAACAACAAAACCAATTCAAGACACAACACGAATCCGAAAACGATAGCCAAAAAAATCGAATCCACTTAAACCAAATCACAAAACAAATCGCAGAAAACCGAAATCGAAAGCAGTAGTCAATATAAATATAACCAACGAAAAATAAGTAAGTGTATAGGTACCGTATATACTATCTATATAATATTCCTTTGAAATATTGTTAAACAATCTAAAACAACGAAAACCAATTCACGATTCTAAATAAACAAAATCCAAAATCAATGCCAGAGTCTAAATATGTATAAAGGAATACCAACCAAATCAACAAAACCGATCCAAGAAAATACACAAACCGAAAATGAAAGCCAATATAAATCCATTCAACCTAACCAAATCACAAAGCAAATAACAAACAACCGAAATCGAAAGCAGGTAGTCGAATAAGCTACGAAACAGAAACAATTTAAGCGTATAGGTACCGTATGCACTATGAGTTGACGCGCGGCTCAACGGCGGGAGTTAAGTACATGTCAGGAAACATTTCGTTACCGCGTTTTAAAAACCTAGTAATGACATCTAGCGGAATCAATTTAAACTATGTATACGTTAGTTAATAAGAACTCTCAAAAAATATTTTTCTTATAATTTTGCACAATTTTTTTATTAGAATACCGATTCATTCATAACCACATATAAGAACTGTATTCATTTCTGTTCAATAAATATTACTAAGGCTTATTAATAAGGCTTACTAAGAACTATTTCTACCATTGTTAAGTAATAGTTAAGGGTGAAAGCGTGACAGGTGATAGTATTTCTGATCCATACTTATAATCACGCCTGTAACCCTTGCGGGGTAGGCAGAGCATCAACGGATTACTTAATATCGTCTGCGAGGTTATCGCCTATTCTGTAATTACGATGCACCAAAACGTTTGAAGAAAAGCTGGTGAATTTTATGTTTTTATCGCTCTTCGGTCCTGCGTGGAAAATACAGATCCATACATTTTTATCTTAATTTTGGTATAATCCAAATATTCTGACCTTCTGTGTTGGTCCATCGTACCGTCGTCCGTCTTGTAGAATCACGGTGGCGCCACCTAGCTGAATTTAATTTTGCAACATATTTGATTTTCCCATGGAATGATATGTTTTTCCGCAGTAGCCTATGTCACTCTACAGTCACCGAACTATCCCCATACAAATAATCATGCCATGCCGACGCTCTGTTGCGACGTGAAAGAAGGACAAACTTGTGCAACATATTCGATTTTCCCACGGAATGAGATGTTTTCCGCGGAAAAAGTAGCCTATGTCACTTTACAGCCACCGAAATATCCCCATACAAAAAATCATGCCATGCCGACGCTCTGTTGCGACGTGAAAGAAGGACAAACAAACAAACAAACAAACACACTTTCGCATTTATAAAATTAAGTATGGATACATATAAAACCGTCTTAGTTCATAAACATGAAAATAACTTACAAAGATGACAACATGTATTCAAGCATCTAAGAAATAAACATAAATGTGTTTATTTACAATCCATAATGGTATACACAGTTAGAAAAAACATTACCAGCTTACTTACATGAATTACTAAATAGATAATACGTACACATGAAGTATAATGAATTTGATTTAAAATTCCTATATTACCATTTTTATATCAATTTGTTCCCATCTATAAGTAGCTAATGTTATATATCTTTAGTGGACTGTATTATATATAATTTAATAAGCTATGTAGGAACAAACTATAAACAATTTTTTTTATTAATGTGTATGTATTAACAAATTATATATTGTAATAACTTCACGTTATTAATAAAATAAAAATTTAAATATTGAATTTGTGTATGTATATAAACCAAAGTTAAATTTTACATGTAAATATATGTAAATATAAAAATCTTAATTAGTTGATCTTTTTTATTTTCTTTTTTTCAATTAGTCCTCAGGTTTGATAGGAATTAAAATTAGTTTTGAAAGTGGCCGCTTCATCACAACATTTCCCTTGCACCTTACAGGAACAACGCGAACCAATGTGTCTAAACCTGGGTGTTGGGAAAAAATTGTTTATTTAATTCCTGTGAAAAATTATAAACAAGTTGAAGGCTTACACAATTGCCATTTAATTTGACAGGCACTTAATATATGTTAAAAGGAAATATATTCAATAAAATGTCGCACGAAAGTTCAAGTTGAGCGTTAATTCCAGGAAAGTTTATTTTTGAATTAATTTAGAGTCATGTATTACATAATAATCAGCTGTGCAATACGAATATAATTACGAGGTGTTATGTTAAATTAAGTGCTTATTTTAGAAGGAAATATATTTAACACTTGAGATTATTTTTGTTTTTTGTGATAACTGATAAGAAACATTATGACTGATAACGATATCATATGTAAACCGTAGTGTTTCACAATGAAAGAGATAGATGTAATTAAGACAAGAAAGGCATTAGCCTCCTATCGATGTAATTAGGGTCATCTAGACATCAGTTGTTCATGTTGTGTGAAATGTGAACCGAGCTCAAAATCGCGTGAAATAAATACGAAATTAATTTTTATTAATTTGTAAAAAATTCAGAAATGTATGTAAAAGTAGGTCATAAATGTTTCAGGACTGTTGTGCGTATTGTTCTGTGTTAAAAATGTTTAAATTTGTGCTAAATATAGTGAAATAAAGATAGTTTTATATAAGAAAATTAAAGTGGTTTTTAAGTGAAAAATATGTGTAAATTCGTGAATTAAATATTGAAGTAGTTAAGTTGTTTATGTTTATTAATAAAGATTATTGTTTCGACCTTGTGTTTTAGATATTTAAGATTTCTAACTTTGAAAAAGTGTTGTAAAATAGGCATATTTTGTTACATAAATTAAAAAGTTTTCATGTGATTATAATGTGATGTATGTCATAATATTAAGACCTTTTTGTGCTATTACTATGTATAAATTACATAACTCTAATGTTTTATATGAATAAAGTTATTGGGAAAAATATAAGGGGGCAATAGTAAAATCGATGTTTTTTGTTAAACCGCGCGGTGCGCGGTTCTCTTTCGCGTATTTGAAGTAGCTCAGTAAACTGGTTACTGGTCAATTCGTTAAGGATCTCCTAAGTGTGTGTTGTTTGAGGATTAGCAGTGGTCCCAAACAACCGCCGGTACGACATACTCCGCTAAGCGTCGAGTCCGTATACTCCGCGAGGCGTCGAGGTCACCGGCCCTTAGGGCAGATTCTGGCAGCGCGTTCCGTGCCTTGTGTCTTAGTCGCGCGCGAGTGCTCTCAAGCACTTCCCCAACCCTTTCATAAAGAAGTGTGTGCCCAAGTGTTGCGACCAGTATACGCTCCACCCGAACCGAACGTCGTACGTCGCGTACTACGCTATTAGCTACGTTAGGTAGGGTCATAGACGGACACACTCACAACAAATAGTAACCAACGTAAACTATAATGACCGGCAAGGGGAAGGGGGAGCCCCCCCCACCCCCTCGCGTTAGGAAACCCCCGGATCGTCCGGGGATATTAGATAGGCCACTTATGGTTAGGGATCTAGCCAATCCGGAACGGTCAAGGACCGTAAGTTCGTTCAGCCAGATTCCGAAAACACCCGGAAGCCATCGCCGCCAGGAGCCCGCACTGCGCGCTCACACCGCGCCTGAGTGCACGAGCGAACGCGAACCGTCGCCCTTACCGCAGCGGGCGAAGAAATCGGCCAGGAGGCATACACCACCTGAGACAGAAGCGTCCATCTACGAGAAAAGACAGTGCGTTGTCTCGTCCGACTCGTCAATACCATCATCTTCGGACGAAGAAGAATTACTTCCATCGGTGGCAATTAGAAGCCATAAATCGCCACCGAAATCGCCATCGCCGAGAAAACCAACCCCCCCTATCTCACCGGACCGACGTAGCAACGCGGCCGTTGATGAGCAAGGAGGGGTGGAATCATATGGCTGGGATAGCACCACGTATGCTACCTAGCCTCGGAAGGACAACCAGCTCAAAACCCGTCTGGATTACCACTGGATGATGGCCAACGACCATCCACAAGCTACGCGCAACTGGCAGCAGCCCCGGCAGTACCTAGGAAGGTGGCTGAAGTGCCCAAACCAACGGAGGAGGCCGAGAAGGGTAGATATCCTCCTATAGTTGCAGAATGCCTCCCGAACTGGACGAAGCACTTCGAGGCGCTCAACAAAAAGTTGGGACATCCTCCGAATGCTCGTCCGTTCGGAAAGGGGGTGCGCTTCTCCCCCCAGAGCCCGGAAGAATTCCGGGCCATACAAAAATATTTAGTCGAGATTACCAAGGAGATACCAGCCATGTCCTGGTACTGCTACACCCCCGAAGAGGAGAAGCCCACAAAAGTGGGCATTAGGGGCCAGATACGGATACCAAGGAAATAGGGGAGGCTATCCAGGCGTTAGGATTCCCTATTCGATATGTGAAGGCAATTCCCCCCCGCAGAGGCAGGCCGGGGTGTCTGTACTTCGCACAGTTAGACCACTTAAGCCAAGAAAGGCTCCAAGACCTTTACAACATAACCGAGCTCCTCTACATGAAAGGAGTTACGGTAGAAGCCTGGCAAGGACGAGTGGGCCCAGCACAATGCCACCGTTGCCAGGCGTTCGGACACGCCTCATATAACTGTTTTCGGCCAATCAAATGCGTCCGATGCGCGGGGGAACACGCCGCAAGTCAATGCCCGAGGGGTAGGGACGAAACACCAACATGCGCAAACTGTGCAAAAAACCACACTGCCAACGACCGCCGATGTCCGGTTTTGAGGAGGATTGCCCGGAAGCAGGGTAACACTCCGGGACTGCTTCCGGAGGCTCGAGACGGACCCAAGAGAGTCGCCGAGGACCGTCGTAAACGATGAGGGGTGGCAACTATAAGAGGAGAGGGAGGCAGACAGCCCCCACCACCCCCGCACCCGCAACCGCAACCGCAACCACAACAACAAATGGATGTCGTAGAAGTCGGCACTAGAGCGACCACCGGAGCGACTCTCCAGCCCCCCGCTAATGACGCTACAGAGCGGCTAGCACCAAAAAGGAAAAAGCGGGGGCGTAGGAAGAAGAGTAAAACTCAACAACCTCCTCAAACCGTCACTCTACCCTACGCCAACGACCACGATAGCCTCCAAGCAGGTTACCGTAAAGGAACAGAGAACCACCGCAGGTAGAGCACCAGAAAGGGCTCTACCTGAACATAGAGCCCGCTCTACGACTAGAGCGCGCTCTACAATACGTAGAGAGACCCAAGCCCAGCCGAGACCAGAGCCATATAACACAACAAGAATACCACCATCAACAAATACGGAGAGTGCCGACGCTATACATAGATTAGTCGGTATAGCGATAGAAGTCGGCACACAGGTCCTGGCAGACATCCGAGCCGGGACCGACCCAATAACGGCCATAATGAGGGCATTGGCGCAGCTACTGGCTCGGCATTACGGAGGATAGTAACCTGCGCCTATTATACTGGAATCCAGACGGGATACAACATAAGATCCATGAACTCCGCACAGTCACCCAGCAACAGGACATACAGGTGATATTGCTGGGAGAGACAAAATTAAATCCATCAACGCATCTTAAGCTGCCCAACTACCACATCTACAGAAGGGACGAGGTCAATCCTCACGGGACCGCCACCAACAACTGGATTTACCACCATATGTAACGATGCGCTCTATCGGCATAAAAATGGAGGCGGCGGGCGAGGAACTAAGATATACGCAGCTACCGCCAGGGACCCATTCTGCTCCTCAGACATCCGGATGGTAATGGCGTAACACCTACCATCGTTGCGGGGGACCTAAACGCGAAACACCCGGCGTGGGGGTCCAGAGTGATCACCCCGCCGGGTCGTGCACTCTATGAAGACGCTGAAAGAAACAACTACGACGTTTTAGGTCCCGAGGAACCAACGCACGTCCCTACAGATCCACGAAGTAATCCGGATGTATTAGATATCGTGCTCTAGGAACGTCAACTGCCCAATGGTGAGGAGGTGCTGTACGACCTGAACTCACAGCACCTCCCGATTCTAATTACCCTTGGCCTCAAGGCAGTGACTACGCTGCCCAGAGCTCTTAGAAGGAAGATAAATTGGAGGCTCTACCAGAAACACCTAATGGAGAGACCTCCAATATATACGCCTATTAACACAGCGGACGACGTAGAGTCCGCTACAAAGAAAATCACCAGTACAATACAAGAAGCTCTACAAGCGGCTCTACGATCGTCCCAGTAACTGGAAGGAGAGAAGAGCTGCCGCGAGATATGCGCAGCTCAGCGCAAAAGAGCGCTGAGAAGCTCTGGGCGCGCTCGCTCCCTAGATTAAAACAAAATTGAACACCTAACGGATGAACTGTCGGTTGCAGTCCGGGCCCACAGAGGAGAGGCCTGGGAGCGGCGCATATCAGAAGCAGAGGAGAGGAAGACGCGTCGCTCTACAAACTGAACCGACAGTTAACAAAACAGATCCCCGTTTGCCCGCTGACCAACAACGCGGGCGAACGTTGTTACGAGGCCAAAGGGAGCGGATATCCTAGCAGAGCACTTCGAGGAGCAATTTATGCCGAACCCAGCAAGTGCGGAGTTCATGGAACTTCATACCCGGAAGGAGAGCCGCGTACAGGAGTTCCTGTCGACGCCCGCGCCACCGCTTGCAGGAGAGTGGTATATATCCCCCGCTGAACTGCGGAGGACAGTAGCCCGCCTGCAACTCAGGAAGCCGGGGCACGATGGGATAACCAACGCAGCACTCCGACAGCTGCCCAACAGAATACTTGTAGAGTTAGGTCGACTCTACAACGGTATACTGCGGACATCCCACTTCCCGGAGGACTGGAAAATCGGTAAAGTGATCGTGTTACCGAAACCCGGGAAGGACAGGCGTAGAGCAGCCAGCTATAGGCCGATCACGCTACTACCGCACTTAGCTAAACTGTGCGAAAGATTGCGTAAGCTTCCGCCCGTGCGTACAACCGCGGAACAGCACGGATTCAGGAGGGCCACTGACAGCAACACAGCTGACCAGGGTGCTGCACTACCTTGCGGCCGAGTACAACCGTGGCCGCACATCGTTGGGCGTCTTTCTCGACATAGAGAAGGCGTTCGACAGAGTGTGGCACTCTGGATTACTTTACAAATTAGAATCACAAACAAGTACCCCTCCTGCTATGTTGCGGCTAGTGGCGTCATTCCAGAGATAGGAAGTTCTACGTCTGTGAGGACGCCGAGTCCGCAGCGAGACCATTAGAGCCGGCGTGCCACAGGGCAGCTGTCTATCGCCGATCCTGTACGCGGCTTATACCAATGACATCCCTACCCTGGCAGACCACCTGCGCGAATGGGAAGACGATGTTGAACTGGCGCTATACGCGGACGATAGTGCCTACTTCACATCGTCTAGAAGAGCCCATAGCCACTGCCAGGATGCAGCGCCTGCTGGACCTGCTGCCACCATGGCTGGAGTGGAGGATGGCCGTCAATGTTGGCAAGACGACCGCTCTGCTCACTCGCCGCTTCAGGAAACCCCACCACCATTGACGCTCAGGGCCAGGAAATCAAGTACGAGAAGGCAACCTACCTTGGATGCCGGATAGATCGGATGCTGCGCATGACCGCGCACGTCGATATCGTCGTCCGCAACGCCAGATGCGCGGGCGGCGCCCGTCCCGTCCTGGCATCCAAGCTACCGCTGAAAACCAAGCTGAAACTGTACAAGATATATATAAGATCAAGACTCACATACGCTGCGCCGGCTGGCACGTCCTGAGCGATCGTCAGTCAGCGGCGATTACAGGTCCAGCAGAACATTACGGACCATCGTCGGTGCAGGTCGCTACGTCCGGAACGACGTCATTGCGGCCGACTTGAAGATGGAGACCATCGAGCAATTTGTGGCCCGATTAGCACGCGGAATGTTTGACCGCGCCGATAACGGGCCACACGAACACCAAAAATTTTGCACCCTACATGCTCGGCCACCGGACGGGCGACCTCTACAAGAGAACTCTCTAGCGATTAGAGAGTCGAGTAATAACCCACAATGCCGCAGACAGGCCAACTTAGACACCCACAGGCTAATTTAGCCTATAGACCGACTAACTGCCTAAATAGGCCGATTCAACCACCCGTATAGCCTACATAGCCTTATGTGGTCATACTAGAAGACCAAGCAAATTCAGAAAAATTTTTCCATCAAAAGCGACCGGGAACCGAACCCCGAACTTTGAAAATCAACTAACAACGCCATAACGGTTTCCCACGACCGGTGCATAGTGATGCACGAGATCCTGGTAAAGGGATATACCTGAGGCCTCGAGACTGCTGCTGTGCTATAGCACACATGCAGATGACAATGTATTGTCAATTCGTTCGGGACCAGCTAAGAGTTTTATGTTTTATCAAGAAAGAAAAACAAACACATAGGGAAGTGATAGGAACTTAGTGAAAGTTAATGTTGCTCTCTTATGGGGAAATTTTGAAGATAATTGCTGTTTTATTTCCTAAAGTATCTTCCACCACTATGAATACAGTCCACATACGTGACGTCAAGACCGGGACCACTTCAAGAGGACCCGTAATCTTAGTCGTCTAACCTTTCTTCTCAGAAAGGGCAGCGACCGTTCTTGTGTGACACTCCATCACGGGGGTCGCATCCACCTCATTGCTCCCGAACCAAACGTGAGAACGTCTATGTAAGACTAATCCCTGTCTGATTGGACCCTTTCAGTTGGGTCCTCGGCACAGGTAATTGTCCCATGAGCTCTTGCTTCGTTTTAGCCTTGTCTCTTATGCATATTGTACAATTACGGATAAATCGTCTTACAGTTAACTTTAGGTTGATAACCCAAAACTTGCATCTTATAAAGGCCATCATTTGCAGTATACCCCCGTGTAAGGTTTTAATAAACGACGGTCATGCACCGTCGTTTATTATAAGTCTGGTAACACATTCCTTTGCTGGGATGATAATTGGATGCATAGTATTCGTCGATAAATACTCTGCATTATTCAATCGACCTGCAAACCTCAACAATCCATGCTCATCTAAATAGGGTGTCAAATTGGCCAATGAGATTCCACTTCGCACTCTTCCGTCCCTTTCTAATCACTCTACCTCTTGTTCCTATCGACGTTCGTAACAAAATCGGTACTGTTGTTAACTAAAAATACCACCAACATATCATAGTAGCACGCTACTAAGACGTCAGTAGCCATAACTCCACGTATCATAGCGCTATTGCACTAAGACATGGAGTTGAGTATTCTTGCTGCACTTAAAAGTACTACCAAACACACTCGTCCTAATCCGAAACATAGCCGACATATCATAACGCTATGCGCTAAGACGCCGCCCACAAACAGTAGGGGTGTGTGATGTCCACGGGCAAGTCATATTGCTGCAACAAACCCGCTTACCACCTGCAATAAGATGATATGTCTAGGACACATCGGTTAGCGAGTCCAAGTTTACCTCGGTCTCGGACGCTGTGAAGCAATCTTCATACCACTATAATAATCCTTTTCAAGTGTCATTTCTTTCAATATAATGCTTTTAAATGTTTGAGACCTGCTACATATTTGCTTTGTTTCATAGACCGTACTATTATATGTTTTTTACATGTGGGACTTCAAGTCATTACTCTGCTATCATGATGATTATACATCATAGAGACCTTCTATATCAATGCTTTAGTTCCATAGACCTTACTATCATAAGTCACTAATATAGGATTATACATTGTGCAACAGTACTATTAGCAGTCGGTCACCCGACCACCCATATATATATATATGAACTAACAATATATATATTGTTAGTTCATATAATATGTATATATATATTATATGAACACCCTCCTGTAATACAAATTAATGAGAAAATTTTTGACCCATTTTTCAATTATATTACAATTGTATAGACAATATTAATAATTATTTAAATTCAGAAAATTAATCTCAAAAAAAATCTTTTAAGTTATAAAAGCATTCAATTTTTAACCAATCATACAAATGTTTCTTATATAGGCTTTCGCTTAATAGTTTAAATTCTTTAGGTATTTTATTATATATTTCTACATACATTTTAGGCAGCTTTTGTTATATTTAACGAGCCTAGGAATAACATCTAGGACAAGTTTGTCTGGGTCACGTCGGTTTCGAGGATATATATCACTTGCTTTAACAAATAATGACTTATTTTTAAAACAACAAGCCAACTTCATAAATGTATAGTGACGGAGGGGTAATATACCAAGTCTTTTAAATAGCGGTTTACAGGATTCCCCTGGCGATATCCCGCATATTGCACGAATACATTTTTTTTGGGCAACGAACGCTCTATTTCGGTCAGTACCATTACCCCATATTATAAGTCCATAGCGTAAAATAGACTCTACGGTAAGTTGCAATTGCCGTTTTAATATTTTTAATTATTTACAATGTTTAAGGGCATATACAAATTTATTAATTCTACTGCATACGTTATCTATTTGTTCTTTCCAGTTTATATCTTTATCTAATGTTATTCCCAGAAAATTTGTACATGTAGCTTCTTTTAGTTTTGGTATATTAAATTTCATATTATGATTGGAATTTATTAAATTGTATATAATAGGATTTATCTAGATTAATTTTCTAATTATTTATGTCAAGCCATTCTATTATAATTGTATTATTAATGTCATCTTCATGATTTCTAATTGTATTATTATTTTTATTACATGTCACAATAATTGAAATGTCATCAGCGTACAGAATAATACATTTATGATTCGTAATGTCAACAATGTCATTAATATATAATAGGAAAAGAATCGGTCCTAATATACTTCCTTGCAGAACGCCGAAATTATTATATTTATATCCAGATGAATAAGATGTGAAGTTATTGTTTTTATCTATTTTATCAATGATAACACATTGTTGTCTGCCATTTAAATATGACGATAACCACTGAAGTACTAGTCCTCTGATCGCAGCTTTCTCTAATTTTTGCAATAATATATAATGTGAAACGAAATCAAAGGCCTTTGAGAGGTCAAAGAATAATCCTGTTGTCAATAGTCTATTGTTTATGTAACTAATTATTCTTTTTACTAATGAAAACATGGCAAGTGAGGTCGATTTGTGTTTTTGAAACCCGTATTTTTCGCTTTTAATTATCTGGTATTTATCACAGTAATCAACTATTCTTTTATACATACATTTTTCAAAAATTTGGCCAGAATAGGTATCAAGGTGATTGGACGATAATTTTGAATATCATCCTTTCTTCCTTTTTTAAATAAAGGTTTTATTATTGACAACTTTAGTGCTTCTGGGAATTTGGCTGATGAGAATGATAAATTAATAACATAAGTCAAAGTTTTGGATACATTATCAGCGCATGATTTTAAAATTTTCATGTTAATTTCGTCATATCCCTCTGAGTTTGTATTGTTTAATGATAATATTTCCATTTTTACTTCACTTTCTGTCATAGGTTTTAGGTACATCGAATTCATTTTTGAATTTCTAATTAAATCGAATTTTACTTTACATAAAATTTTTGTTGAGGTTTGATTTGTGGCCGTATCTATAAAATAATCATTAAAAGCAGTAGCTATTTCTATGGGATTTGATAATACGTTATTTCCAATTTTAATGGTGTCTATATTATCCTTAACTTTCAGATTATGAACTTCATTTTTAATAATACTCCATGCTGCATTGCATTTGTTATTACTATTATTTATATATTTAATATTATCAATTTGTTTTTGGAAAACATAGATTGTAAAAAAGACATATCAATTCGTGAAAAACGTTAAAAGCCTTATTCAAGTCACTTTCCATATAAATTTCATACCACGATAAGTTTTGTAGACATTCTTTAAATTTTTGAATATGGTCCAAGTTATAATCTCTCTTAAAGATGTTATAAGATGGTGCCGATGGTAACTTATTTTTACTGGAAAGGTTAACATTTGTGCTGTGTGATGATCTGAGAGATGAAGTGGTTATATAGTTGCAGTGGCGTTTGGAATGTTACTCACTATGTGGTCTATACAAGATAATTTTCGCGTAGGAACGTTTATATGGATTTTTAAATTGTAATTGTGACACAATTCTTGTAACTCACCAGTGAATTTTCCTTTTTTTAATGTATTTATGTTTATGTCTCCTGCTATAGCCATGCGCTTCTTAGTATTATACTTTGTGATTAAGCTATAGAGTAAATTATCAATTTTTTTTAAACAAAGGCTAGGATCTGATTGCGGTGTTCTATATAGACATATTATTATTAATTTAATATTATTATTAATTTTAATTCGATACCGCATACTTCAAATATGTTTTGTACTGCCTGAACTTTTTCAAAGGACAACTCTTTGCATAGTAAGCCCTTTCGAACTAAAATGCAAGTTCCGCCTCTTGTTTGTCTCTACAATAAGTTACTATTTCAGTCACTAAGTTTTATATAATTATCGTCACCTTTCTTTAAAATGTTTCGGAGAGACATAAAACGTCAGGATCATTATGTAATCTTGCAACTTTAGCGTTAGCTCTAAATATCTTTCTTGACAAAATACTTGCGATATTTTGATGAAGGATTTTAAAGTTCAGTGATGCCTTTGTTTCAAAAATACCTTTTTAATGTAGTAATAGGGTATAGTACCTTTTGGTGATAGTATCTTTGTGACAAATAGAGTTTGTAATGCTTTGTGTCACTAAATTGTTACTGCGTTTAAAAAAAAATGATTGTGCCTTCTTTAGTGGTTAGATTTAACGTCTGAACTATCTTTGCTTGGTTTATTACCCCTATTATTTTCTTAAGTTCACAAATATTTAAGTATTTATTTTCATAGTCACTACAGTCAATTCAATTTTTTTTTTACAAATGTCAATTTTTGTACAGTAATTACAATTCACAAAATGACAGTGTGTATATTCATTACATATATTTTTGATAATTTTATTTAATCGATTAACATTAACATTATAATTTTTAAAACATTTAATACGATTATATCGTTTTTGTTAAATTTTTCTAATATTTTTTAAGTGAAATAATATAACTTTTACATTGTTATCAATTTCACCCATACATAAAACCAATTTATCATTTCTTGATAGCGTCATATTTAAGCATGTCTTAGTTATTTCCGTGCTAAGTGCGTTAGGTTTGGTTTCCGCAAAAACTTTGTATTTTTCATATTTTGTTGTTTCTCTTGAATGTAGAATCAAAGATGCCAGACCTACGCATTGCTGAGTGCCACAAATAATTATTCTATTTTTAGGTTGGCATATTTGTTTTGTGTCGAAATGTATAAATGTATTCTCAAAATTAGAAGAGTTTAATGGTTTTGGTGTCTGTAGTTTTTGTGTCAGAATACAAATTTGGTTAGTGAGTTTAGAGATGTCCTTGTTTGCTTTTTCCAATTGCTGCTGCAAGTCAGTAATTTTTTGTTGTAGAATACATATAGCAATATTACTACCGTTGTTTGATATTCCCTTTGGTGTTGAAGGCATTGGATTCCCGTTGTGACACCGGGTGGAAGTTTTCTGTCTTTTTTTCGCACTGTTACAAACCTTATTATCTTCTAATGGTGTGTAGCACAATGACCGTAATATTTTTATTTTTTAAGTTAATTTATTAATTTGTCTGTTGAGAGCATTATTTTCTAGTATTGTGTTTTCTTATTCGTTTTGTTTACTACTGAGTTCAAGAGTAAGTTTAGATATTGTTCCTTTTAACTCTTGGATTGTTATTGTTTCGGTTATAGTACCGTCTACACTTCTTGATAATATGCTTAGCGAGGAATAGGATTCATCGGATAACTCGTTCTTAATGAGTATGTGTGAGTCCAAAGTCTTAGAGGAAGATGTATTTTGAGGTGTAGATTGAAAAACCTCAGTAATACGTTGTACAGGTGACAAATCTTTTGGAGTGACTTCTTTTTTTCGCGTAGTAACGTTGGAAGTTTCGCTATTAGATAATGTCAAATATTTTTTATTATAATTTTTAATGCAAAGTTTACATTTCCATTTTGTTTTCGCCTCTTGGTTCCTTAGATAATAAAGTTTTTTGGAATAGCCAGCACAGTCAAACTTATATCTTTTTTCGCATCCTGAACATAAAAGTGTATTTTTTATGTCAACATACTTTTTGCATTTAAAACAACATACTGGTGCTGTCATCTTATGGCTGCCGATAGCAGATTTTGTACTCGCTTTAGAAGAAGACATGCTGTTATCATATTTTAATTTTCTAGTTAATTGGTTAATATTTCTGTAGATGGCGTTACTGAGCTATGTACAATAAAGCAAATGTTTTCAAATTTTGTTCGTAGTGGTGAATTGTGGAACTATTACAATGTAACTATTTAGACATCTGGAATCGATCTCCATGTGTGGTGTGGAGGGTGATGACATCTAGTAACGAGTAGATGATACTTGAACGTCAGCTGATCTTGTTTGTATCGTAAATTGTCAAGTTTAAAAAGTAACGTCCACGATTAATGATATTTATTGAATATATTGTCTAATTTTCACTCACCAAGCTTGATGAGCATGTATTTCGGTCATGTGTGCGTAATAATATAAAAACTCAATTTCTGTTTATAGAATGACACCGTTAATAGATAATTCACCGCAGAATTAAGTTCATCACAATTAATCCAATATAACTTAATGGCTTCTTGTTACTTTTTATTAATAACACTGACTGCACTTAGTCTAACACAGTTCTTCTTATCACAAATGGATTCATGCACTTTAATGGGATTTACACATTATTAATTAATTTATAACTACGGAGTCGATATTAATCGTGACTACAGCGCCATTCACGTCGTAGTCTTAAGTCGAGTCATCGTTATACAAAGTCTCGGATTTGGTACGACTAAATTGAGTGAGATCCAGTTTAACACTTAGAACACAGAGATGCGCGCGTTTACCGCTAAATAGAACCCCTTTTTCGTATTTTTTAATTTCAGAACACTCCCCTTGCTGCCTCAGCTAGCATCGGAATCCTCGGCGTCGACATATCGAATGATGTCCAGTTTCGTGGTCACAAAATGGAACAGTATTTTATGCCAGCACACCGCTTGCAACTTTACAAGGTGCAAATTTGGCCTCACATGGAATACTGTTCTCATCTCTGGGTCGGGGCACCCCAGTGCCAGCTCCTTCTACTTGACCGCATCCAGTGCAGAGCGGTAATATAATTAGCGGTAATTAAATAGAGCGGTAAATATTAATTAATCCTTGTTTAGACAGCACCTAACACTTGAGCACGTAACTGTAATGTTACGAGTATGTTTTATGAAAGTTCATTCACAGCTGTTAATGAAGTAACACGATAGCACTCGTATGCTACTTTAAACAAACGGCCGGCATAAAATGACATTTTTCAGCTAATTTTTTAAGGAATAACACTTTATACATGTCCTTAAATTATAGTTGAGTACAACAATTCAAACATTAACCTAATTATTTTATTTAAAAACAAAAATAACGACTGAGTGTAAAATTATAATTTTGATAAATAAAAGACAATAAAAAAAACTAAAGTTAAAAGTACTCTTAATACCATTAAGCAAAATATATCAAATATAGTTATTAAATTATCATTACCATTTATATATATCATAATATATTGAAAATGCGTACAATTAGTAGAACTGTAGAAAGTCATTAAGACCCTATTTAGCTCCTAACATATATCGAGAAGACAACAAACATTCCAAGAACTGAAGTCGTGATCAACCTCTATTTCATTTTAAATCTACCTAAAACTAACGTTTCCGAAAAAGCGAAAGCGAAAAGCGCTGCTGTCAGATAGCGGCTGTAATATACGGTAAGATAACGTCACTGTAACTTTGTCTATACAATTTTGCTAGAGTAATGTCAAAAAAAAGGTGCCACCATCTCATGGCAGCCACCATAGCATGTGCAAAATAGTCTTTGGACGTTTTTTCCATTGCAATGAACAATTATGTTAAAATGAGTATTAACTCATTGACGATCAAGCGACGCACATAATATGTAGGTAATTGATGGATGCAGGTGACTTAGGACAGTGCTTTGTGGCATTACTTGGGGGAGGCCTATGTGCACTGGACTTGTGAAGGACTTTTATGATGGTGATGAGGATGAGTCTCAGCTGGATCAGCGAGGGTGAAAAAATTTTAAGAGATTTTATTAAAACTCAAACGCTCTTTCGGTAGTACGTGCTTGGTATAAATTACTTTCTTTCTCATAATTATTTTATTTGCTGATGATTGCTTAACTTTCGATTTAGATATTTGTTTTGAATACTTTCCACTTTAATTTCAATTGAAACTTTTGTATAATTAATAACAAACTTTTTTATTGATAAAATTTTTAATTAGTTTTAATAAACTCTCTAATGAGAGTATGTAATTATAAATTGATAAAAGTAAAACTGAACCATGTAGTGGCGGTGTAAGAATATCCACTCTACTCCATATCATTCTGTGGGTGCTGTGACAGGCGACAAAAGGAACCTGAACTACGAGATAGGCAGCAGTATCTTCCTGAAAGCAGCTTAATAAAAAAACTGCGGTTGCCTACCAACTTGCCAAGCGTGGCAACTATGGAAAATTATCCCACCTAATGAGGCAATTTATCAGGGAGGCCTATGTTCAGCAGTGAACTTTTGATAGGCTGTAATGGTAATGGTAAAAGTAAAACTGCAAAGTAAAGTTACATCCTGTATTCGTACAACAACCGGGCACGGATTCCTCTCATCGTTAAGGGAAGTGTATGATAGTTAGTCTGCTATGCTCCTTTGTTGCGCTGACGGACTCATATCCTCGAATTATTTTATTTCTCAGATAACCAGGTTTCCTAATGATGTTAACCTTTAACGCCAAGTACGGGGTAAATAAGGATTTGAAATTGCAATTAACAATTTCATTACGTAATATTTTGCGTACCGTTACTTGTTTGGTTTTGTTTGTGAGCCCTACTGGCACCGGCAACTCTAGTCTTTGGGGTATTAAGAAATATCATCAAAATACGAAAGTTGAAGGCTGTCAATATTTATTGAGTGGGATATTCCAGTTAGGGCTCGTCATGGACCCTATATCAAATAAAAGTTAAAATTTACAATTTGTAATTGCGATTTGCATTTTACATTTGTGGAAAATTGGAATTGGATTTATGGAAAATTACAAATTGTCATGATGACAAATTTACAATTTTAGAATTGCTGCTACAGTTCTACATTTTTTCTGTTCAAAAAAGGTTTTAACTTAACAGACAATCATTTACAAAGTCAGAACAACTGGTAACACATATCAGTTATAACTTTATATTATTGTAAAATTTTTAGACAGATGAGTTGGGGATTATTAATTATTGCTAAAACCTTATTATGACATATTAATTTGTTAAATACAACTGTCATCAAAATGGACACGCGTTTTTAAGATTTAACTTACAAATAATTAGCAGCGCTATTTTTACAATTTTCAAGCTTTAATTTTAATTTTTTAATGTATTAGACAGGACCCTGACCGTTTGCTCAAAAGTATTCGTTATCATCATAGCTTAGCTTAAAAGTTGATTACATGTTGACAGTTCTTAATCGCCCTTCTACTCCTTCATCAAACTGTAAAAGTCTATTTCTAGTGATTTCTTTTAACGCGCAAGAGCAATGCTGCAGCTGTATTATATTTATACTGAAATGAGTCAGCTCGAACGAGGTAGAACTGCGCTCCAGAATACTATCATGAAACAGCAGAATAATGCAGTGTTTTGTGTGGTGCGTGCAGAGAACCGAAAATCCTTTTTACTGGAAACGAGGCATTCCATCTTGCTCCTCAGTGGTGACGACACATCTGCATTTTGATTCTCAATCGAGGATAGATGTAGTCATTGGACACAGCATCCACTTACCACCAGGTGAACTGTGTGCTCGTTTGTCACCCTTATTCTATAAATAATAACGCTGTTCTCACCCTTATCCTATAAAAAATTCGAAGTTGCAAGTCCGCCTGCCAAGTTTGACAACTATGGCAACTATTCCACTTATGATGACTTTTTTTTTTTGATTTTTTTTTTTACTAGATGCCTTTGTTTATCGGTGGAATTTGATAGGAATGTAATAAATGAATAAATGAAAATTTCACCAAAATGTATGTACGTTAATAATTAAAAAGATTTTTGATTGTTTTGTATTAATCTATTTTTACGCTGGTATTCTGTGAGAGTGTGGTCCTTCCCCGGTCGAGCCGACCCATTCGTGCAACAACCATGATATGACTGCAGCGTGGCTCTACCACGTACTAAACTTTGCTGTTTTCTTATTTTTAAAAATACGGGTACTGAATAACATTAATCGCGTATCATTATAAAAAGAGGCAAAGGCTTAGGGAAGGTTAATTAAATTGCTTCCAGTTACAAAAATATATAAAGTAAATTAAAAACGCCAATGTACCCAGCATTAACACAAAAAAAAATATTTCGTTAATTTTTTTTGGTCTCTGGATTTCGTCAGAGGCACATTAGATATCACTTTACAAAAATATCATAAATGGGTCACGTGGTTGTAATTTTGTACAATTCCATTCAAAATTTAATAAGAAAAAATGAGAACGTGATAAGCTCTATGGAATCAGATTAATGACTTAAATTTCCCAACGAAGTCTCCGCGGAGAACGGAGATAAATGGACGCCAGGTGTGACGAATTTGTAGCAGCTGCTCTTTGACTTCACCCGCCATTATTTGCGGAGAAAATGGGTTTTCTATATTCTTATATTCTTCTCTTCTAATAAAATTCATTCCATATTTAACCACCCTTATGGGTGGCAAAAGAAAATAATGATTATAGTACACGTCACGTATGTGTTACGAGTAGTTATGAAGTGTACACATGTGTTGGTACTTTAACAGTTTATTGTATAATGAATTCAATTTAAAAATACTATCATTATAAGATATTCGCGGCGCGAAAGTTTAAACTGCGTCAGTATAAAGTAAAATTAATGTTTTTGTACCGTGCAATATGTTTTGTTTAAAATAAAGTAATTTAATCTATACATATAAATAAAATTGAAGAGTCTGTCAATATAATCGAAATAGTTGCCTTTTTATTAACTAAGGTGGTCATTTGCATGTCATTAAGACATGAATAACCATATTTTAAATTTTTGTTTCTCTGTCTGTTCGGACTAATCTTCAGAATGACTGAACCGATTGTCTTAAGCTTCACGTACAGATAGAAAGCAATTAAAGGAGCTATATAGGCTATACGTTACCCGAAAAATATTAAGTTTTTTGAGAATTTGAAAATTTATGAAATAAATGGTCTTTCATTATTATTTCAAATCTAATTCACGTCACATTAATAAATGCAAAGCATAGGTAGAGTGCTAGTCTATAAAAAAAACCCACTAACCGTCGAAAATTCGTTCGTTAAGATAAATATTTTCAACGGAGATTCGCTTAAACTGACAAAAGCAGCAAATCTCGTTGGGAGTGCAGTGACAATGGCCGCGTAGTGGAGTTGGCTGCACACAGGGTTCTCGGAAATAATGTTGTAGTACGGTTTTTCTAACTTTTTTTAAAGGATTTAATTCACATGCATGCACAGGATGCGAGGATAGAATATGGCGCATCAGTACTTTTTACACTGAGATTAGTATGGAAAACTGTGAACAACACTATAAGCCTTCTTCCGCAACACTACATTATAAATTTTTAATAATATTTTTATTTATTCATATTTATATTTAATACCTTCCCGTGTAGTGGCGGGTAAGAATACCCACTACCCCATATCTTTCCGTGGGTGTCGTAAGAGGCGACAAAGGGAAACTGATACAGAAGATGGGCAGCAGCATCTTTCTGATAAAAGCCAAAAAACAATAAAAAACTGCGGTTGCCAACCAGCTCGCCAAGCGTGGCAACTATGGCAATATACCCCCCATGAGCGACGACACAAATAAACGGCCCCCAGTCCCCGGCGGCCCCGCTATTCCTGGCTACGGTGGCGACCATGGTAACGGCGGGCAGGGGGTGCTAATCTCCGGTGGAGGTTCGGTTACCACCACGATGACTCGATCTGGCAACATATAACGCACGCACCCTGAGGACTGACGAGAAGATCCTGAGTTGAAGAAGAGATAGATAAGTTACGCTGGAATATAATAGGACTATCCGAGGTCCGAAGAGAGGAGAGGACACGGTAATCCTCGAATCCGGCAACTTATTCTATCATCGGGAGGGCGACCATCTGTCCCAAGGAGATGTCGGATTTATCGTCCACAAGTCTCTCGTTAACAACGTTGTAAAGATCGGGAGTGTGTCGACGAGGGTTGCGTACCTTATACTCAGAATCACCAAACGGTATTCGCTAGAGCTCATACAGGTTTACGCACCAACCTCGGCACACCTCGATGAGGAGGTGGAGGAAATGTATGAGGATATCTCTAGAGCCATGCATTCCTCCAAAACCCACTATACGGTGTTAATGGGAGACTTCAACGCAAAAATAGGCACAAGAGAGAGCGGTGAGCTGAAAGTAGGGAAATTCGGAATAGGGCAACGGAACCCAAGGGACCAGCAGCTGGCCGACTTCATGGAGAAAGAGGGACTCTTTATGATGAACTCTTTCTTCCAAAAGCCGCCCTACAGAAAGTGGACCTTGTCGAGCCCCGACGGTTCGACAAAAAATGAGATTGACTTCATTATGACGACAACTGTTCGGTGATGTCTCAGTGATCGTGTCCTTCCAATCCCACCATACACTCAGCATCACCCTATTGCGTGTTAATCCGGGTTTCGTCTGTGGACTGCTTGACTACTCTTTGACCATGATCTTTTTCGCAAGTTCTTGTCGAATGTGATCCATTTTTCATCACCAGTGATCAATCTTTTCAAAAATGGTTTGGTTTCATTACGTTTCAATAGAGAATCGCAAATAAATACACGATTCATTAGGTTTTTTTCGGTGATCTCGGGTGGTACTCAAATATCGAGTTTTTTGTATAGCCAGACTTTTCAAATGGGTTAGAACTGATTTTTTTCTCAATCCTCAATGCTTCGTCTATGTCTTAAACACTAATGTGCCGATCTTGCTCCACTTTTTCAAAAATGGCATCGACTTTATCCATATGAGGGAGACCAGAGCGAGCTGCATCTTTGACATCAAAATTCCCGGACTGAAAACGCTTGAACCAACTTTGTGCTACTCTTACTGATACTGCATTAGATCCATAAACGACATAAACGTTTCTTCGCAGCTTAACTTACATTTCTCCCTTTTTTGTAATAAAACATCAGAATGTATCGCGTTCCTTCGTTAAATTCACTCAATTTGGCGGACAGAAAAAACAATTGAAAAATGGTGGGAAAGTGTTTTTTACTTTTTACTTTTTTATTTGTTAATGTTCTTTAAGTATTGATATTAATAAAATAAAACCAGCCAGTTACAAACAGTACAACCAAAGTAATTTTTCTTCAATTTTATACAAACAACAAAATACGAAGAAACTTTTTCCCCGACCTATTATTATGCAATAATGCCCTATTCTAATGTGTCTTTTATCAATGACCTTTTTTCTGTAAGGCAGTTTTGAGTGATGTTTTAGAATCGTATTTTTAAAAAACTCATTATCTCACTGAGAGGGTATTATAGGATTTAAATAAAAGATAGGTCGTGGAAAAGGTAGGGTGGAATGTTGCGAATTATGGTTGTAGCACGAATAGGTCGGCTCGACCGAGGAAGGACCACGCTCTCACAGAATACCAGCGTATAATAGAATCTCAATGCTGCTGTTGTTCTTCACTATTATTCTATAAAAAAAAAAGTATAGTCGTGCGAAGCGGAAAATTCCGCGTAAATCGCATATATTTTTTTTATACTTCCCGAAATATCCACGTCTGGCTATCTAGCTACTACTACTACTATCTAGCTAGCCAAGAGTAACGATCCGAGAGCAAGTCTTATCAAACACTATTCCGATGATATTCGGGACGTTATTCTAAACGAGATTAGAAAGGCTCTCCAGCACCTTAAAATGGCAAATCCCCGGGTGATGATGGAATTAAAGTGAAATACCGATACTTGAAGTCCTTCAGAAGTTCTTTAATTCCGTCCTCCATGGTGGCACTAATGCAGATGTGCATTGGTCTTGTTCTTCAAGAAAGGCGACAATGCTCTCTTGAAGAATTACCGACTGATTTCCCCTCTGAGCCACGTCTACGTGCTGTTTTCGAGAGTCATTACGAATCGTCTCGCACGCAGACTCGACGACTTCCAGCCTCCCGAAAAAGCCGGTTTCCGAAAAGGCTTTAGCACCATAGACCACATACATACCCTTAAGCAAATTGTACAGAAGACCGAGGAGTTCAATCTGCCACTATGTCTTGCGTATGTGGACTATGAAAAAACCTTTGATCCCGTCGAAATTTTAGCGGTGCTGCAGTCCCTTCAGCGGTGCCAAGTTGACTGTTGGTATATCGAAGTGCTGAAGTGTTTGTACAGTAAGGCTACGATGGCTATCCGAGTACGGAACCACAGTAGGAAGCATATCCAACTGCAGAGTGGTGTAAGCTAGGGTGACGTTATATCCCCGAAACTCTTCATTTCTTTACTTCCGCATTGGAAGACGTTCTCAATCTACTGGAGAGCTGGCAGTAAAATCTAAAGTATTTATTTAATCCACAGTATTTTTCCTTCATCCCCTCATGTATCATGACGCCCGCAGTGGGTTGACAGCTTATGCATGCCCGTGTGACAGCCTTGTCTTTAATCTATTTTGTTCAAAGATAAAACGCTGTTTTAATCTTTGAACAACAAACAATAAACACAAGGTCGTAATGTAACGTTTTCTGACGTTTTCGAATTGAACATTTTCGATTGTTTTAACCTGTTTTTGTTTTGCCGCGTAAAATGAGGTAGATATTAAAAAGTTTGTTGTGTGAAAAAATATTTTGAGAAGGTGTGATTTTTTAATCTCTTTTGATATAACGTTGTATTGTTATGCAAATAAAACAAATACCTTTTTATATAATGGCTTAATTTAATAATCCTACTGTAATACTACTTGTAATAACTTTATGTACAAGAAACCGGCAAAATTACGTCACGTAATTTTGAAATGAGATTGATAATATTATAAAAATAGAATTTAATATTTATAAAATAGAATTAAATATCTTAATTCACAACCAATCTTCGCGTATAAGTTTTATATATAGCTGGCATACGAAATGAAAGTAATATCATTGTTTTCATTAGCGCCTACCGGTATCGCGCGACCTCCCGAACGGCCCCTGACACTTTAAGCGTAAAAACATAAAATGATCGGGCACATGAGAATATGACTTTAGTCAGCAATTTATTATTTTCTATGTTAATTTTAATTCCATTCTTAATATTCAGTTAGACTCAGAGGTCCGGGTAGATCGGACATAGATTCAGAGACGTATTAAAGGGCGAAAGTCAGGAACAATAACAATTTTGTGTGTGATCATTTCCAATAAACCTTTTACTTTGTGTTTTTTTTTAAGTAAAACGGGATCTGCCTCATAAAAAATTGGTGTTAGAAGTGGGATGCCAAAAAGAAGGTCACAAAAGATATTATAATAGAATAGAATAGAATAGAATCATTTCTATTTGTTTTGGTATTAAGGTTCACTATTGTGACAGGGACTGATTACAGAAACAAGGTGTCAATGATACGGTGGTTTATTTGCTACTGTCCATTAAATTACATTTTAACTTATTAAAGACCTCACTTACACATGCATACTGTTCATCTTGCTTACAACACACACGCATTACAATATTGCTCGAACATTCCGCCCACCAAAGGACTCATAAAGTCCTTTATTATTTAACATGTTACATTTCATACATACTCCAAAATATAATATTGACCATGACATTTGTTATACAATACACATGAGTACATACATTTGATAAAGGTGACACTCTAAATTCATTAAGCTTTACAAGTAATAGACATATTTCAATCAAAATAATTCAGAAAAAATTAACCAATTTGATACAACTTTTGATGTAAATGTGAATACATACTAGAATATTCCATAGAATTAATACTTGCAAAAAATAAAACTTAGCCACAAATGATTTAGTATAAAACATCAGTTTATATCTATGGGTAAAGGACACAACTTGTTCATTGGTCTATGCACTACACTTTCACCACTTTTAACACTATACACCCTAGTCACTCCATCATCACCTGGGTGCTTATCTACCACACGACCCAGCATTTACCAGGAGGGAGATTGTCACATTTTATAAGAACAATGCGTCCTGTTTCAAACTCCTTCACTTTTCCTTGCCAATTAGGTCTCTGCTGTAACCTGGTCAAGTACTCTTGTTGCCATCTTCGCCAAAAATCAGATAGGAGCTTCTGTTGATGTTGCCATCGTGATAAGTGACTGACAGAAATGTTCTTTAGATCAGAGTGGGGTACATTGATTGGAGCTTCGCCTATTAAAAAGTGCCCTGGGGTAAGTGGCAGTATGTTGTCTGTGTCTGAGTCGTCAATAGGGCTAAGAGGGCGTGAGTTAAGGCAAGCTTCTATTTGACACAGTAAGGTCGTCATCTCTTCATAGGTTAGGTTGCAAGTCAATATTCTTTTCATGTGGTATTTCATTGATTTGACACCTGCTTCCCATAATCCGCCCATGTGAGGACTATAGGCAGGTATGAAATGCCATTGTGTGCCATCCAATGCTAACATTTCAGAAATGTGATCATCAAACTTCATCTTTGCGTCTGCCAAGCTGTAACAAGTTCTTTGTTGGCACCACGAAGTTTCTTCCTGGTCGCTCCAGAGATGTGCACATCTTCCCCTTCTGGCTACAAATCTTCTGAAAGCTCCAATAAAGGCCTCCGAGGTAAGGTCTCCAACCAATTCTAGGTGTATGGCTTTTGTTGACATGCAAACAAAAATTGCTATGTAAGCCTTAGTTGTATTAAATCCTCTACCTTTAGACCTCAGGATTTGGTAAGGGCCAGCAAAGTCTACTCCACTGTGTAGAAAGGGTCGAGCAGGTGTAATTCTTACACGAGGTAAGTCTCATTAATATCCAAATAATCGATATTAAATATCCAAGCATCAATTGCGTTCCACCGTGTAGTGTCTTCAGGTGAGCATCAGCTACTATAAGTGCACTCAACTAATTTTCACTGTCTAATATAATAGGATGTTTGCTATTTTTATCAAGGTCAGAGTGACGTAATCGGCCGCCTACCCTGAGGATACCTTCATCATCTAGGTGAGGTAAAAGAGATTTTATTTTACTGTAATTTTTACCCTTTTTATCGATTTTAGGTTTTGTATGTCCTTCTTCAAATGTGTCCTTTGTACAATTTTATACATGTTTTTAAAGTTTTTCTAATTCCTTGGTAGACATGGTAGTTCCTTATTTTCAATTCCTCCTTTTAAAAAATCTTTTGCAATATGTTATAACCTTTAATAGTTCTGTTAAATTATCAAATCTGTAAAACTTAGTAGCTATACTAGAACTTTCGTTTGTTTGTTTTAGATTTACTTGTACTGATATGATCTTTCTTTCTAGGTTCGTTGTTATGTTTTCTGGTCTGCTGTATTTAATATAACTTGTGCTTAGCCATTCAGGACCGTTCCACCACATTTTATCATCTTTCAGATCTAGCACGTGCTTCCCTCTAGAAGAGGCATCAGCAGGGTTGTCTTGTGATTGGACGTGATACCAGTTCTGGTTGCCAATGTTGTCTAATATCTCAACAACTCTATTTCTCACAAATGTATTCCACCTTGCAGGATCTCCGAAAAGCCAAGAGAGTACTATGGTGGAATCCGTCCACGCGAATATTTGACAGGTAGGTATTTTCATAGCTTCCTTTATTTTTTTCAGGAGTCCCGCCAGGAGTACAGCCCCGTTAAGCTCCAGACGAGGTAAGGATTGAGGTTTGATAGGAGCTAAACGTATTTTCGCTGCAATTATTTCAGTCTTAATCAATCCATCTATAGTTTGAACTCTTAAGTAAGCAACTGCACCGTATGCTATGGTGTACTTAAAGAACTTCTTTCAGAGGATTCAAATTGTTTTAAGAACTCTGCGTTGTTTGAGCACCACTTCTGAAGAGTAAAACCTCCCTTCTGCAAAATAGACCCAATCTCTTTCGCTACTTTGATTGCATCTTGAAGTGTGTCTTTGCCTAACATCAAGTCATCCATGTAAAAGTCTTCCTTTATAATTCTGTCAGCATCAGAGTAATCTCGACCTTCATCTTCTGCAATTTGGCAAGGTTTTACTGCTAAATACGGAGCAGAAGCAATTCCAAACGTAACTCTCAAGAGACGATAATCTTGTACTGGTTGGGTTTTGCAACTTCTCCATAATATTCTTTGTAAATCTCTATCTTCTTTTGAGACTAAAATTTGGCGGTATATTTTTTGATGTCAGCAACAAAACAGATCCTTTTAATTCGCCATCTCATGATTAAACTTCTCATGTCGTCTTGCAACTGTGGTCCTGCCAGTAACTCTTTATTGAGTGAAATATTATTTTTCCCCTTTTGCGAAGCATTAAAAACTGTTCTCACTTTACTTGTTTCTTTATCTTGCCTTACAACGGCATGATGAGGAAGGTATACTGCTGGATTGTTAATTTCATTTTCTGGTACCCTTTCTAAATTATTTAACTCTATATACTCTTGCATCACCTTTGTGTATTCGCTTTCTAAAGTTTGATCCTTTTCGAATTTCTTTTCTAATTGATACAATTTTCTGAGTGCTACATCTCTTGTTCTTCCTGATGGTGATAAAAGTGTTTTTGTTTTTGTTGGAAGTTTTGCAATATAACGTCCTTCTGATGTTCTGTGCGTTGTAGCTTGATATATTTCTTCACATGTTTTTTCTTCTGCTGTTAATGCTCTTTTTTCGTCTGTACCTTGCTCCCACATATTTCTCAGCATGTCATCTAAATTCAAATTAAGATGCATGACATTGACATCATCATTTTCTCTGTTGCCTTGTATGTGACCAAACAGAATCCATCCCAGGCCGGTATTTTGAGCACATGGAGTGCCTGGAGGACCCTTGATTACTTCACCTTTCATAATTTGGGCACATACGTCCACACCTAATAACATATCTATCCGTCCTGGTTGATTAAAGACTGGATCTGCTAAAACGAGGCCTTGGAGGTGTGAACAGTTCTTCAGGGAAATGGTTTGTGCTAGTAACTGACATGTAAGACGAGTTGACATTATGTAAACTTTGATATTGAGCTTAAAGTTTGTTTCGTATCTTGATAAAAGCTGTATTTCAGCAGCTTGCTTCAAAATTGTTTTGCTGCATCCAATGCCTGTAACTGAGCCTTTAGGTGCGTTTCAGTTTAAGTGTCTGAGCAGCTCTTTCACTTATAAATGTGGCTTGTGAGCCATGGTCTATTAAGGCACGTAGTACAGTTGTATGTCCCAGTTGATCCTTGACAACTATGAGTGCTGTTACAATGCTGTGGTGGTACTAGTAGCAAAGTGTGAAGATAACTGAACATTTGATATTGTTGGATTTGATGAGCCTTGATCATTATTCTTTGCTTCGTGCGCTTGGTCATTGTCTGGTTGATTTGATGACGCCACCATGTTTTTGCACTAAAGAGTGGTGACGTTTATGAAATATGACAGGACATGTTAAGGCGACATTTCTTTGCAGAGTGTCTTGGGGCCAGACAATTAAAACACAGATTGTGTTCTTAGATATTGACACCTTTCTGTTGGTTCCATCTTAGTAAATTCCTACAGTGACACAGTGTATGATTTTACACATTAGGCAACTTCTTAATTAAGACGTAGCCGCAGTAGCAACATGTAGCGTATTTTCTTTACTTCTTATCTTGTCCCTTGGTGAATGTGTGATTAACTCTAATGTACGAAATTTCGATTGAAGAAATTTACAGAGATCCGCCCACAAAGGTAATTTGCCAGAATTTTCCCGGTAAGCAAACTCCTCCCATTTTCTGTGCGTCTCCGGGTCCAACTTCTGCACAGCGATAAATATAATTAATGGATCCCAAGAGTCGGTTGAAATTTTGAGATTTTTTAAGCTATTAATGCATTCTGTAATGGTATCGAGAAGTGCCTTTATATAGTTTGCAGTTTGGGCAGGGATTTTCCTCTGCATAAATAATCTTTTCAATAGAGAGTTTACTATTATACGTTTATTTCCGTAACGAGTTTTAAGCATCACCCATGACTGATCATAATTATCTTCTGTTACTTGAATATGCTTCAATAGAGTTTCGGCTTCACCAGTAAGGCTACTATTTAAATAGTGAAGTTTTTGTACTTTACTAAGAGATGAGTTGTGCACTAACGACATAAATAGATCTTGAAATACAGGCCATTCTTCGTAATACCTGGGAAAGACGGCAGTTGCATTTGTGGTAATTTGACTATTCCTTCATTGGATGTAATAGGTTGGTAGATACACTAGGATGCATTGATACCGGCTGTGTTAATGTTGACAATAAATCTTTTAGGTCGGCTTGTAAACATTAATACAGATCTTCATAAATAAAATAGTCTTCGTTTTGTAGAAATAAGGTATATTTTGCTTTTCTTTTTTTGGGAACACATTTTACAAGATCTTGATGTGAGTTTTTAAAAGAATTCCAATACTCTTCTATCATTTGCAGTCGAGTTTCGATGTATCCTTTTGTTAGTCGCTGCTTAGGACATTTTTTTAGGTTGTTCTGAGCCTTTTGTAATAACGGCGCAGTATTTTCCAGTAAAGATAATATTTGTTCCGGAGTAGTGGCCATATTTATATAAAAGTTCCACAAATATATAAAACGTTCCACAAAATGTATTATAAACAAACTAGTTTTACTTCGATAACTCAAATATATAATTATTCAAACGGTCGTAAAATGTCTTATAACTTGCACAAGTCACACTCAGGTAAAAAAGGTTCTTTTGTTCCCCCCTCGACCGCCCGGTCCGTCCTTTTGTTTAGCACTTGATAGTTATAACGTCACAAGAGACACGTCGTTATATCCGGCTCGATTATCGACCATATGTTTTGGTATTAAGGTTCACTATTTTTACAGGGACTGATTACAGAAACAAGGTGTCAATGATAAGGTGGTTTATTTGCTACTGTCCATTAAATTACATTTTAACTTATTAAAGACCTCACTCACACATGCATACTGTTCATCTTACGTACAACACACACGCATTACAATATTGCTCGAACACTATTCAATATAGATTACAGTACATAATACTTATTGAAAGTGATTTTTTACTCTTAACACTGATTCGCAAAAAAAAAACCTCTGTCCTAGGAAGAACCAGCAAGAAAACCAGCGGGACTTTTTTAAAAAAAAGCACAATTTACAATATAATATTTTATACAATTGTTATGAAAATATTTAATAACAGCATGGTAGCGATCACCTCATTCCCAGGGGTTATTATCAGTCATGTACTCTTTAGTAGTATAATAACCCTTACTAGACAATTTTCGCTTAATAAATAATTTAAACCTTTTGATAGAAATGGTCTGCATATTTTCTGGGACTTTGTTGTAAAAGCGTATACATTGGCCCATGAAGGAATAACTGACTCTTTGGAGTCGAGTAACTGGTATAACTAACTTGTGCTTGTTTCTAGTATTTACAGAATGTACATCACAATTTTTAATAAAACTATTTTTGTTTTTGTGTCCATACATTAAATTCTCGTAAATATATTGAGAAGCCAAAGTTAACATATTTATTTCTTTAAATTTTTCTCTAAGAGATTCCTACCTGGGTTATTAAATGCTCTTATGGCTCTCTTTTGCAAAACAAAGATAGTTTCAATGTCAGTCGCATTACCCCATAGCAAGATTCCATATGACATTATGCTATGGAAATAACTAAAATAAACTAATCTAGCTGTTTCAACACATGTAAGGCACCTTATATATTATATATTATTTTATATTATTTTCTGCATATGAACTAGCTTTGATAGCTAATTTAGATATATAAGGGCCCCATTGAAGCTTCGCGTCAACTTCAATACCGAGAAAAACAGTGGATTAAACAAGGCCCAGCTCCTCCCCATTTAAAAGCACACTGGTATTCACCTTTTTAATATTTGGTGTTGGGAATTTTAAATATTTCGTTTTATAAGCGTTTAAAAGCAAATTATTGACGTTAAACCAGTGTACTACATTTTATATAGCATTAATCACTTCGTTATATTTCAATAATTGCCTTTTTAGTAGGAAAATCAACGAAGTATCATCAGCAAATAATACTATATCATGGTTATTCCTTACCAAGTAAGGAAAGTCATTAATATAAACTAAGAACAGAAAGGGACCAAGAACTGAGCCCTGAGGAACACCCATAGATACTACCGATCAGTAAGAACTGCATCCATTTATAACAACTGTTTGCTTTCTTTTATTTAGATATGACGTTACAAGTTTTAGCGCTATGGTTTTTACACCATAATGATGTAGCTTCCTGATTAATCTCTCATGATGAATACAGTCGAAAGCCTTGGAAAGATCACAAAATATACCCAAAGCATTTTCTGAATTTTCACATGCACAGAAAATATGTTTGATTAGCTCAACACCGGCATCAGTTTTCGAGCGACACCTTTTAAATCCAAACTGAATGTTATGGTGTAATTTATTAACATTTAAAAAACTTAACATTTGATCTAGAATAATTTATTCAAAAATATTACTGAGCGTTGGCAGTACAGAAATAGGTCTAAAATTAGTGGGGTCCAATGTACTGCCAGATTTATATATAGGTATTATTTTACTATGTTTTATTAAATCAGGAAACACACCAGATTCGATACTAGCATTGAAAATAATAGCAAGTTGGAGTGCAATTGCATCTATTATAGGCACAATAACTTTAACAGAAATCTGCTGTTTTCTTAATTCAAATTCTTTTTTAAAGACATATACATTTTGTTTGAGTAATGACTCGGTGACAGCAGGGGAGGAATTGAGTGACTTTGTAATCAAGATTAGAATGTCGGTAAAATACTATTCAAAAGCCGTTACAACGTCTTGGTCTGATTTCGTCAAATTATTGTTCAAATTTAATTGAATGTTTGAGTTGTGTAGTTTCACCTTGCCAGTTTCACTATTGATTATACTAAAAGTTATTTTTATTTTATTAGAGGCATTCTTAATTTTGTTTCTGAAATGTAAAGACTTGGCTGTGCAACACACTCTTTTAAATATTTTGGAATATTTTGTAACATATTGTCTAAATGAAACACTATGATTATACCTATAATCTTTCATTGTAAATTTTGTCTACTTCTATGGATTTCTACTGTGGCCCACTCATTAAACAATTTGCGATTGTTTAAAGACAGTGTTTTAGAAGTAAATGTTTTAATAAGTTCAAGACTTATTAGTTTAAATAATGATCCATATAAATTCTATGTTCATTTATTGGAACAAGGACAACTTTCTTAACTTTCTGTTTTTTGTGCAGAAGTTTCAAGAAGATTGATATTAAAGTCTCCACATACTACGACAGATTTATTCTGTTTATTAAGCTTAAGCAAAACTTCCTCCATTATTTTTCAAAACAATCGTACTGTAGTGGTATGTGGCTTCCTCCTCCCAGTATAGTGTAATAAATACATCTACACCTAGGTTAAGGAAGGAGTAATAAAGAGATATTGTAACGAGACAGTTGTATCTATTGGTCCGATCCCCACATGGCGATTTCCTAGGCGGTGCGCTGCGACAATGCAAGCGCACCGCCGGGCCTATTTAAAATTAAAGGTGGGAATAAATATTACTAAATTAAATAATAATTAAAATGATTGACAATAAAGTAATATTATAACGGAATCGACGTAATACCGGACGTGACGGAAAATAAATAAATATGAATTCAAGAAGGCCACAATAACACAATAAGAATTTTATAGAAGCTGACTGAAAATTTAAAATATATCTATGACAACTAACGAAGAATGAGGAAAATAAATGATTTTTTAATATAATGATGGAAGAACAAAATTCAAGAAACAACAGATTAATTTTAAAAAACGGTTGTATTTCAGGAGTTTGTCCAGTAAATATGAAAAGTGAACCGAAAAGAAAAAGAAGATATATTAGAGGTAACATTGCATCAGCGTTATTTATACATTATATTTAATTATTTTATTATGTTTTAGACTATATTAAATAAAAAGTAACGCATTAAATATTAAATGTATGGTATTTACAAGTAACTAGAAAATATTTGTCAGATTTTAATTTATAATATTTTAGTAGATATTGTTTTCAAAAACATACATTTTACGATGAACAGGTTCGTGTTAAAGCAAATATATTTTTAAATTTAACCCAATTTTTATAGTATTTTTATTTAAATGTATACAATTTTGAAAAGGGTTTTATAAAAAAAATCGTATTATTATGTTATAATCATTTTTCTTTTCTAAAGTTGGAAAGCTTAAAGTAACTTTATTATTATATATAATATATATTATATAACCTTTAATAAATAATCTTATAGTTAATACTACAATAATTACTTAAAATATTAATATTACCTACTTAAAAATCTAAATTGTTCTTTTCAATATTTAAATATATTAATGTTTTGTTTATACAAACTTGTTAGCTGTAATGAAATAGTGATTACCGGTTTTTTCTGTAGATATACGATTTCTTAAATATCATAGTTCTAGCAATCCTACTTTTTATGTAAATTAAATGTATTATTAAAGCTAATACATTTTTCGATATAAGTAAAAGTAATATAACTATAAGCGATGTAACTTTGTGTCAGTTAGAAAATACTTTAAACTATCATTTTTGTATGGAATATAATAATTAAAATAGGTCTTAATAATAATGTTTCTAACAAAGTTAAACAAGGACATAAAAATTGACTGGCAAATATATTACCTTATATTTAACAATATTAAAAGTATATATTTAAAAGGTGTGAGGAGAGAGAAGGATGTTCAAAAGTGTGAATACGAATGATTGAATTGCTAAGTTTTAATATTGGACTGATCACCCAAATATTTGATGATGCTTAAACTACTGGTATTGAACCATTATGAGCGAGATTATAATATTATATGGAAGTGGAGCATGAAAGTATATAAAAGTTACCGATACAGTCAAGTAGATAATAACATGTAAAAAAAGATAAAGAAGGAAATAAAGATTTAAGAAGAGAATAAAAGATAAAAGAAAAGATGACTTTGATAAACAAATAATTGAGAGATACGGAACAACGTCCATCACTGGTATAGCATATAGTCCTCGAGTAGGGTATGTTTCATGATTGGATGATAAAATCGGAGATAACGGTACTAGGAACAATACTTCAGTACAAGTGACAAAAGAGTTTACTCATATTAGTACTGTTGGGGACCAGAGAAGTCTTAAATTTGTTACCCTTGATAATGGTACATAGAGGTCACATCCTTCATTGGATCATAGTGAACTTAGTTTTCCTCAGTGACAATTGTTTGAGTCCTTTTAAATGACTTAAACGTAGACCTCAAGGTTTGTGCACAACCCAAGGCACACTAACCTGATATAGTATAAAAAAAAGTTTATGTACCAATAAAATGAAAGGAATGTAATGAAAATGTAATATAATACCCAAGTAAATGGCATATGTATAAAGTACCAGTGATATATATCATGAAGTTAAATATAAATAAAGTGAATTAAAAACCTGATTCCTGATATCAAATTAATAAAGCTAGCTAAGGTCATAACATTTAAAAAAAAAAGTACGTACAACAATTATGAAAAAAGGCCTGACAATCGAACAAAGGAAATGAGAGTAGTATTAGTATGAAAATAATTAACGTGCAGGGCATGTCAACAATTAAAATGAGGTAATAAGGGATCCCAAATCTAAAAAACAACTACAAAAAAAAAAAATCTAATAAATATACATTTTCGCTAAGATATATTTTATATCAATTTACATAATTGTTTCATAATCAATAATCTACCCTAAATTTTATTAGTAAACAAAGAAAACATAAAATTATTTGTTTATGTAAAATTGTAAAATTTTGAACTAAATTTGGTTTATATTGCTTATTAAAATCACGTCGAAACAGTATCGGATCGCTATTATTATAAGTTTCATAGTGTAATAGTTTTTTTTTTTCTTTATTCCAAAAATTATGTTATTATATATACTTAAAATACTTATAACAACAAATACAACATATATTTTGCTATACAAACTTATATTTGTGTAATAGCCTATTTTTTATTTATGTTTCAAATAAGATAAACATACTACACTTAGAAGACATGAAATCAAAAAGGTAATAATGCGTTTTGACTATTAATGACAAATAATATATACCTATTATAAATACTTGATAATGTATGTAATAGTATTATAACAATGCAATGTAATAATCTTAACTACTAATAAAAAGTGTTTAATACTATAATTTTCAGATACATGTTAAGTATATTCATAATAAAATAATTTGTAAGTTTTGTTGAAATTAGGTGCCTATGTCATACGATGAAATCGCAAACCCATAAACGTACTTTGAATTTAAAACAATAGTGATTTGCAACTTGTATTTTGATCTGGCTGTTGTAATATTAATGATAATGATAACAATGCTTCTTCTCTTCTTTGTTCAGTTAGTCTTAATATGAAATGTAATTATTTTTTCGCTTTTATATTGATTGTACTTTAAAATCATAAGCTTTTAATTTTATAATCCATTATTTCCAGGAAAATAGTTTTAATATTTAACTTATTTATGTAGTACATGAAAATAATTTCTTTATAACGATTTTGAAACTCCTAAGTTTACAAAATTAATCATTGTGAGCCCCATTCTCTGACAGCAAATGATGTACCCAAATGATATAAGAGACTTTATATACTTATATGATATAAATTTGTAAAAGACGAAAAAAATATATAGCTAAGTTACAGAATACGTAATTATAAATGAAACTATTGAAAGAAATAATACGTGGGTAAAAGTTGTGATATAGGTAAGAAAATTATCGGAGATTAGCATCCATACAAAAGAAGCCTAATCAGCTGAGAATTTGGAAACCCATAACCGATTAATTTTAAGGTTATTTGGATGCGATTAAATGGATTGAGTTTATGTATCGTTAATCACCAACTTAACATATTCATTAGTGGAAAACTTCAAATAAAATAAAGTTTTAAGCAAACATTTCACTTATAAATAAAATATCATATTATATTATACTCAAATAAAGTATATCGGTACATTAAGTAGACGTTACACAGTTATTTATAAAATAATACAAAGTGTAAAAAAAATATAGTATCTTGAATCATTGTATTAAAATATTTTCAAATAGTTTTAATAACAGATTGTTTTGTTAAACTTAATACTGAATCTCATACAGCAAAAGATTCCAGAAGTATACGGAAACGGCATTCATAATAAACATGAATCGCGCGCTGTAAGAACACAAGCGATCTAATTGAGCACAAGTTTTATATTTTAATTGTTACCAATTATGGCGAATGGTAATCGGTCGAGATCTTTTAAGAAAATGTAGATCAGTTTTGCATTTTGATTCGAATATTTTAATATTATGATCATCTAGGTAGATCATATAGCCTATTTCTAGCACTTGTAACAATTCCTTGTAAGTTTTTTTCTTTTATTTCACTAATGATAAGATAAGAGATACTGAAGTTTTGTGTTGAATGGCAATTGTATAATTTATTGAGAGATTTGACTGATAAAAATAAATTCAGTGAGTGTTTTATACACAGTGGTTAGAGTAAATTCAAATTAACTTATTTCAATGAAAAATGTTGGAATGTTAATAGGTAAAGACAAGATCTGTAGATAATTAGTTATTTGTGATAGTCGGTGCGCAACTGAGTATTATGTAAATTCTAAAAGTCAATGAGAACTTTTCGTAAACATCAAGGTTTTGATGGATAAAAAAGCATAATATAATATGATGTCGTTAATGCAAAACGATATATACGAGTATACTTGATCATACTGTACGAGATGTCTGCGTGAAGGTTAGTGTTAATAAATAAATATATAAGAAATAATAATTATAAAAGGGTTAACCAAGAATTAAAGAAAATTTTTAAATGTGGGAGTGATCCGAGCGCTCATATATAAAATAAATAAATAAATAAAATAATTACACGGCTGTAGACCCGTGAAATATAAAACTGGGGATTCAAAAAAAGGAGAAGTATAGATTAAACGAGGAACTATAGTTTATGTAATAAATCTGGGAGAAAATAATTTTTTAATATATGGTATGATATGATATGTGATAAGTTCGTGCTAACGTGTTGTTGTAACGTTGGTTAGTACCAAAATACGACAGGTTAATGACGTACAAAACAAAAAAGGTAAACGAAATAAATCGCAGCGTATCCTGGACTGACTTAATAATATGTATAATCTGATCATGATCATGAGGTTATAACTTTTTATATAAATTAAATTTATATTTTAACTATTTTATTTACCACTTATCCATGTCTAACATTGTATTTTATTTTAATGTTCAATATTGTGTATTATTATGTTATAAGATTCATATATATAGGTTGATATAATATTATATTTAAATATTTCATTTTGTTCATATTCTTGATAACAGCATTAGATGACAAGTATTTAGTACAATGTAATGTAAATGTAATCAGAAATCATTTTTGTTATAAGAATCAATAACATAAAATAAAAAAAAAAAAATACAAGACATTTTTTTTTAAGTATCGGGGAGTGTGGTATGTGGCTTCCTCCCAGGTAGTGTAATAAATATCTACACCTAGGTTAAGGAAGGAGTAATAAAGAGATATTGTAACGAGACAGTTGTTCTATTGGTCCGATCCCTACAGATAGAATGGGGGTCTGTAAACACTAACAACAATGAAGTGCTCGAACTCAACAAATGCCATTTCTGCAGTTCGCCCAACAGAGAGGCTCAGAATATCCTTACGTTTATTACTTATTAATAATTTATTAGCTAATATTAAGGAGCCACCATGTAAATTTTTTCTTTGTTAAAATAACTGACCACATGGTGTTTACTGAAATTAAACATATTATAGTTATAATCTTTAATACAATGTTCATTTATACAAATAATATGAATGTTGTTACTATTTAAAAACCAGCACCAGGTGTAAACAATTTTATGATTGTTTTTATGAGAAATTATACAATTAACTATTTGTGGGCTGCATTCTGGATAATTTATATGGTTACTATAATTGCTAGATATCACCTCTATTATCTCATTTTATAATTCAAATTACTTCGAACTAATTACAAATTCATGATAGTTATTATACTGCTCAATAGAAGCAGATGTCTGGGTAGCGAAATTCTTGGCTGAGTTAAAATATTAATAATAAGATAGCACATTTGCTATCAGTCATATACTATACTTGCATAGGTAATACCTATCTCAAGTCTTACAATTAAATGTCAAATTTAAATTATTATTATATGTCAAGTTATTTATTAATAATATAAATCACATCTTAGATTATTTTCCTATGGCAACCCCTGTATGTAAGGCAATGTTATTATGATAACTTTATATACATTTAAGTTAAATGAAACTAATTTTTACGGATTATATCGCGTTTAATTTTAATTTTTAATTCCCGACGTTTCGGGTGCTTTACAGCACCCATGGTCACGGGGGGGACTGAGGTGTTTGACGTCCCGATGTTATAGTTAGCCTGGCTACCTTCAGTTTTTTAATATTAATTTTTGGTTCGATCTACGCAGAATGAGCTTACAGTATCTTGAAGTCTAGCAGTGGTATACTTGGGTTTGATTTAATTTTATTAAATCCAGATCCTAAGCAGATGGCAGCACCTCCATCATCTTCTATTGAAATTAGGATGTTTTTAATTTCAATAGCCTCATGAATCTTCCTTGGTAGAATCGGTGTTCTTTTGCGAGGATTTGTGGTCTATCAAATCTAATGTAATGGCGGGGACGATCTTGAACATGTTCACAAACTGCAGACTTCCCAATACGTCGGTGCTTCAAGTCAACTATATGTTCTTTTACGCGGGTTTTAAACCACATTAACAATCCAGCTTGTACACTTCTGCATCTTGTAGAGGGATATGATACTTGAAGGATGGTAAAAATTGACTAATCTTCTTCGGCGGCTTGAAGTTTGTTTTAATGGAAGCTCGCTTCAAGATGTAGCCAACCTTGTCTGTGACTCCTCTGACATAGGGTAGTACAGCAGGCACACACTCGACTGTGGCCGGCTTCACTCGGTCACTGTGACGTAGGCGCGGGACCCGAAGCTTGTTGTCTTGCAGTACTTGCTCGACGTGCTGAAGCTCGGCGGCCAGATGTTTTCTTTCACAGATGTCCACAGACGCAAACAATACATAACGCACGGTCTATAATCTGTCAAAACAAACACTGGACGAACCTACAAAATATTGTCGAAAGGCTTGAATTTTGCAATAACACCGCAAAAAATCCCGTACGAAGAAATTATCTGTAGTGTTGAGGATTGTCTGTTTAAGATAAATATTGGTAATGAGGATTTAGAGGTCATACGTCAAGACATTTCGTCCTTGTTACGCCGAAGTTCAGCGCCGAAACTAAATCTCCCCAAAGACGAGTTTAAAGCGTTGCACAACTTACGCAACAGACCAGAGCTCACGATTCTCCGCGCGGATAAAGGAAATGTTACGGTAATAATGGACACGTCAGAATATAATTTCAAAATACAACAACTTTTATCGGATGAAAGTACATACAAAAATGTCAAAATAGACCCTACAACTAATACACTTAAAACAACTACTGATTTAATTAAAAATACTCCGAAAAATTAGATTTCGACGTGAATTCTACAATACCATCATGTGCCAAACCACCGAGGTTGTATGGATTACCGAAAATACACAAACCAAACGCTCCACTACGTCCCATAGTGAGCCCAGATCGATTCACCAACTTATAAGTTGGCTCAACACTTTGCAAAAATACTATCACCACTGAGAGGACATACCAGAGCACACACAAAGGATTCATACCATTTTGTTAGTGAGATAAAAGACCTACATCTCGCTGACAATGAAACTATGGTCAGTTTTGATGTTCAGTCACTATTCACATGCTTACCTATTGAAGACTGCATCTCAATTGTAACTAGGAAGCTAGAAGATAACAACATGCCCACAGAATATGCAGTATTGCTTAAAAACTGCCTCATATCTGGCTATCTATTGTGGAAGGAAGAGTTCTACAAGCAAGTAGACGGTGTGGCGATGGGCTCACCTGTATCTCCCGTAGTCGCCGACATATTCACGGAGGACTTTGAGGAGAAAGCCCTTCTTACTGCTCCTGTAAATCCAAGATTCTACAAGCGGTACGTAGACGTATATGTAAACCAGGTAAAACGTAACTGTATTTTTAAACCAACTTAATTCTAAAAACTCTAAAATAAAATTCACAATGGAGTTAGAGGCAAACAATTCTTTAGCTTTCCTAGATGTTTTAGTCATCCGAAATCCTGATAACACTATTGGTCACACTGTGTATAGGAAAAAGACTCATATCAACCGATATTTAAATGGTGAATCGCACCATCATCCATCACAGTTAGCTACCGTGGGAAAATCTTTGTTTCAGAGAGCACGAGGGATCTGTGACAGAAAACATCTGGCTGCCGAGCTTCAGCACGTCGAGCAAGTACTGCAAGAGAACAAGCTTTGGGTCCCGCGCCTACGTCACAGTGACCGAGTGAAGCCGGCCACAGTGGAGCATGTGCCTGCTGTACTATCCTATGTCAGAGGAGTCACAGACAAGGTTGGCTACATCTTGAAGCGAGCTTCCATTTAAACATACTTCAAACCGCCGAAGAAAATTAGTAAATTTTTACCATCCGTCAAGTGTCATATCCCTCTACAAGACGCAGGAGTGTACAAACTGGATTGTGAATGTGGTCCCTCTTACATAGGACAACCAAAAAGATCTTTAAAAACCCGCGTAAAAGAACATATAGCTGACTTGAAACACCGACGTATCGGGAAGTCTGCAGTTTGTGATCATGTTAAAGATCGTCCCCGCCATTACATTAGATTTGATAGACCACAAATCCTCGCAAAAGAACACCGATTCCTACCAAGGAAGATTCGCGAGGCTATTGAAATTAAAAAACATCCTAATTTCAATAGAGAAGATGGATGGGTGGTGCCATCTGCTTGGGATCCTATAATTAATAAAATTAAATCCAAACCCAAGTATACCACTACTAGATTTCAAGATACTGTAAGCTCATTCAGCGTAGATCGAACCAAAAATTAATATTCAAAAAACTGAAGGTAGCCGGGCGAACTATGACATCAGGACGTCAAACACCTCAGTCCCCCCCGTGACCATGGGTGCTGTAAAGCACCAGAAACGTCGGGAGTTAAAAAGTTAAAATTAAACGCGATATAATCTGTAAAAATTTGTTTCATTTAATGTGTAGTCTTCGCGTAAATACGAGTATAAGAAAATATTACATTTAAGTTAATAAGATATTCAATATATTTTAATAATTTATTTTTGTTCACATTTCCTCTTCTTCCAACAAGAATTATTAATAAAGTATTAAGGCAAAATTTACTACTTAAAATTTTATTATTCATTTGGCTTAATGATGTTCCAGACATATAATAATTACTTATCTGTTGCCTTTTGAAATCACCAAGGTCGACCGGCCTGCGCTTTCCACAATTTTGACGATGATCAGCCTCCACTCTAAAGCGTAAGCTCGCTCCAATCATACCTGGTCCTGAAATCACCCGTCTGGCCGACGATCAGCCTCCACCAGTAGCCCGCACCAGCTGAGTTTAACTCACCTACAAAAAATATATTTGAAGAATTTTCTACATCTTCCATTCCTGCTATTTCTCACGATGGCGTCATCGTGTACGCGATTCCGTCTGCTAGCCGCTACGAGTGTAACGTGTCACCGAGCTATTGTTACGCATAAATGCTACGTAAAGAAGTTATTATTTTTCTGTAAGTCGTTATGTTTTCTTCTTCAAAACTTAAAATTTACCTTTATTTTACACTGTTTTTGTACTATTAATACTCTTTTACGTTGTTTTTATTGCGATTATTTTATATAACTTTAAATTTTAATTTTAATTCTTTGTCGCTTAAAGCAGAAAAAAGTAAAGACAATATGTCAGAAAAAATCACACGATATTTATAAAATCTTCTAATGGGGACAAGGAATCCTTACCCGCTTTTCTCACAAACTGCGATAATTCAATGTAGTTTTGAGGTATACCTGACGAGAAAATGTTCCGTAATTTCCCGAACGCTGCCCAGCCGAGTTGAATCCGTTGATTGACCTCTCGGTCGAAGTTGGACTTACCTAGTCGGACTATTTGTCCCAGGTAAACATATTCGTCAACAACTTCGAGCTTGGTGCTCCCTACAACTACCGGCACAGGCGTGACATGGACGTTAAACATGAGTTTTGTTTTGTCCATGTTCATCTTAAGACCTATCCGGTGGGAGACACTATTGAGGTCATTGAGCATAGTGCTTAGGTCCTCCAGCGATTCTGCCATAAGGACAATATCGTCGGCAAATCGAAGTGCTGAAGTGTTTGTACAGTAGGGCTACGATGGCTATCCGTTGATATAATCCAAAGAATTAGTATGCTTAAGTGGCAATGGGCCGGCCATATAGCTCGAAGAACCGACAAGGTTCTCGAGTGGCAGCCTCATACCGGCAGGCGAAGAGTAGGGCGTCCCCACACTAGATGGAGTGACGTCCTGGCAAGTCAATGGATGCAAGTGGCTCGGAACCGTGCTTTGTGGCATTCCTTTGGGGAGGCCTATGTTCAGCAGTGGACTTGTGAAGGGCTGTAATGATGATGATGATGATGATGATGATGGTATTTTGAAAATTTAATTGATTAATAAGTATAAGAGGTTGATAGCAAATTTATCAAGAATAATTTCATGCCTGCACATTTTTATGTATCGTGTACGGTTGCCTTTAAAACTGGAAAAAACTGCGTTTTGGGACACTTTCTGGGACGTGGGGAGGGGACGCTCAAAGGGGGGAAAGTGGATAAAATTTAACTTCGCTCTATAACGTACTAAGTACGTAAGTACTCCATTAATTATGCCAATTTTTCCATACATTACTATCTAAAATGCTTGAACTAGGTGTTATGTCATGTCGCGCGCCTCGGACACGTGATTACGCGGGTGAAACCACGGGGCACAGCTAGTCCGATAATAAATGTGTCGCGTGTTTTATCCACCCAAAAGTAGAGCATAGAAATGATTTTATTTGGATCCACGTTTCAAATTTTTTTAACTTCATGGAACTTGCGCTTTTCCCTCAAGTTGTGAAATAATGAATTTGCATAGAATAGGCTGTTGTTCTGGTGTAGCTAACGACATTGAATTATCGCAGTTTGTGAGAAAAGCGGGTAAGGATTCCTTGTCCCCATTAGAAGATTTTAATAATTTCGTCAAAAACGAAAGTGTGATTTTTTCTGACATATTGTCTTTACTTTTTTCTGCTTTAAGCGACATAGAATTAAAATTAAAATTTAAAGTTCTATAAAATATCACGATAAAAACAACGTAAAAGAGTACTAATAGTACAAAAACAGTGTAAAATAAAGGTAAGTATTAAGTTTAGAAGAAGAAAACAAAACGACTTAAAGAAAAATAATAACTTCTATTCGTAGCATTTATGTTTACATAAAACCAAATAAAAAGGTTAAATTCACCGTTTTAAATACAACTGACACGGACATAGAAATTAAAGATTATTCCGTAGAATTAACACCTCTCGAGTATTATAATTCTATTTCCTGCGAAAATTCAATATCTAGTAAATCATTGCATTCTATTTCTACTTATAAATCTGATCGAATAGATCGAGTAATAAGCCTTTTCGCTGCTCTCATCTCAACGATGAAGAAAATAAGGCACTTTTCGATTGCTGTTCCGATTGTACCTCGAAGGTGAACCCCTCTCGTTTATGAATGGCATCCAACATTCCATAGATACGGGTAACGCAGCCTCAGTTCACGTAAAATGATGAAGAAGTCGATACACAAATTCGCAAAATTCAAAATCAGAACATAATTCGTCCTTTTGTTTCGCCTTGGAGCACCTCTATATGGGTAGTTCCGAAAAAAATAGACTCTTCTGGCTAAAAAAGTGGAGAATAGTCATTGACTATCGCCACCTTAATGATATCACGGTTTCTGAAAGTTATACGCTGCCTCTTATCACTGATATCTTAGACCAATTAGGCCATTCCAAATATTTCACAACCCTTGATCTTGCTAGCGGTTTCCACTAGATAAAGATCACAAAATCACAAAACATTGCCTTATTTATAACACTATTTGAGGTATAACCATTTTATTTTTTATGAGAGCTTGGTGTTAATACGAGGAAAATCCTGTAATCACCAAATACAATATAATATAAAATATAATATGGTGAAACTTTATAATATAAAGGATTATCTAAGTGTTATATATTGAGCTAGCGTAAAGTATTCAAACAATTTCACATGAGAGTACGTGAGACAAGCGTTGAGTAGATTTAGTTTATCTCAAAGTGATGAAGCTACTATCAATCTAGTAGAGCGCCTTTGTATGTAACAAGCAATACATAATTTAAACTTCACTCAAGCCAATCTTCCATAGTAACCTATTGCTTAGTTTACATTTCAGTGCTAGTAATGCTTTGATATGGGAATACTTTAAGTATGTGTCTTAGATCTCATATCGCATGCAAACCTAAGACGAAACAGGTATTATGTAATCCAAAGTTGCGCATTTTGATTAATTTTCGTCTAAGATTTAGGCTTTCAACTCCTTGAATAAATTGAATAAAACTGATTTTTTGCAGTAGCACCAGAGAAACCGACATAGCCGAACGGATTAATACGCTGAAGTGGCAATGGGCCGGCCATAGAGCTCGAAGAACCGACAACCGATGGGGAAAAAGGTTCTTGAGTGGTACTCTCGTACCGATAAGCAAAGTGTGGGGCCACCCACGACTAGATGGAGTGACGACCTTGTGAGATATATAGGAAGTCGATGGATGCAGGTGGCACAGGACCGTGCTTTGTGGCATTCCTTGGTTGAGGCATATATTAAGTAGTGGACTTGTGAAGGGCTGTAGTGATGATAAATTTTAAGGATTTTATCGCGTTTAATTTTGCCTACTTACACTTATATTAATTCCCGAGTTTGGAATGCATTACAGCTGCCATGGTGACGCGTAGACAAAGGTGTTTTACGTTTCGCTTTCATAGTTAACCTTCTAGTAACGCATCTCTAGGAAACGTCGGGAATCGAAACAAGTTAAATTAAATGCGATAAAATCTATAAAATGAAATGACAGGGTAAGAGTTTAGGTACGTGTGTATGTATTTTGAAAGTATTTATTAATTTATTAATATATACAATGATATTTCGAATGTCAGTCTGAGCTCTGTTAGAATGGCTCTCCAGCACATTAAAAACGGTAAAACCCCAGGTGAGGATGGAATTACAGGAGTTTCTGAAAGCGGGTGGAAAACTGGTGTTTAAAGTCCTTCAGAAGCTCTTTAATTCCGTCCTCCATGGAGGCACTACACTGGAGGCGTGGAGCAGAAGTGCGGTGGTCTTGTTCTTCAAGAAAGGCGACAATGCTCTCTTGAAGAAATACAGACCGATTTCCCTTCTGTGCCGCGTCTACGTGCTGTTTTCGAGAGTCATTACGAATCGTCTCGGCAGCCTCGACGACTTCCGGCCTCACGAACTAGCCGGTTGCCGAAAAAGCTTTAGCACCATAAACATACATACCCTCGACAAGTTGTTTAGAAGACCAAGGAGTTTGTCTTGCGTATGTGGACTATGACTAAGCCTTTGATTCCGTCGATTTTTAGGCAGTGCTGCAGTTCGTTCATCGGTGCCAAGTTGATTGTTGGTATATCGAAGTGCTGAAATATTTGTACAGTAGGGCTACGATAGCTATCCGAGTACAGAACCAGAGTACGATACCTATCCAGCTGCAAAGAGGTGTAAGACAGGGTGACGTTATATCCCCGAAACTCTTCACCGCTTTATTGGAAGACGTTTTCAAGCTACTGGACTGGAAAGGATACGGTATTAACATCAATGGCGAGTACATCACTCACCTTCGATTTGCCGACGAAATAGTCTTTATGGCAAAATCGCTGGAGGACCTAAGCACTATGCTCAATGACCTCAATAGTGCCTCCCAACGGATAGGTCTTAAGATGAACATGGACAAAACAAAAATCATGTATAACGTCCATGTCACACCTATGCCGGTAGTTGTTGGGACCACTAAGCTCGAAGTTGTTGACGAGTATGTTTACCCGGGACAAATAGTCCGACTAGGTAAGTCCAACTTCGACCGAGAGGTCAATCGACGCATTCAACTCGGCCCAAACTCGTCAACCCTACTACCACAGGGGCACTGATGGAGTTGACAAATCGCCGTTCCTAATCGGATTTCTACGGCGACGGGCAAGCTTTCCCCATCAAGTAATATGCCAAGATTACTTGATGATAAAGCGTGTAACTAGTGAGATTCAGTAGATTCCTTAGTCGAAACAGCTAGAAGGCGTGCCTGATCTTGATTACTGGAAATTATGAAACAAATCTTTCTGCACACTCTGTACCAATGGGATATCCCACTGTTTTCGTTGTTTTACTTCTAGTGGAACATTCTTGCCAGGAGAGAGCATTTGCCATGTCTGCCCTGCCTCCGTAGCAAAGCACAGATCTACTTTATTATTTAAAATTATGTTACATAAGTCACTGAGAATATGCACGAAAGCAAAGAAAGCAGGCAATGCAACGCTAGAAAGATTTCTAGCGTTGCATTGCCTACACCAATACCACCAAATTTTATAGGTAAAGTAGCTTGAGTCCAGTCTGTTGTATTTAAAGTTAAATTTAGAATGTTTTCTATAGCTATTTTAAGATTATTATCAATATCTTTAATAATATCAGAACATTTCCAGACTGGACTCGAGCGGAGTAAGTATGTTAGTCTAGGTATAAGGATACAATATTTTAAAATATTAAGAGCAATGTGGGCTTTAAATAAAACCAGTTTTACGCATTTTTTCGCGTATATTAACTTATTTTATATTCCCTACGTTTCGAGTACTTTACAGCACCCATGGTCACGGGGGACTGAGGTATTTGACGTCCTAATGTCATAGTTAACCACGGTTACCTCAGATTAAAATTATTAATTTTGTTCCGGTCTACGCAGTATGTACTTACAGTATCTTGAAGTCTTGCAGTTGTATGCTTGGGTTGGGATTTAATTTTATTAATTATAGGATCCAAAGCAGATGGTAGCACCAACCATCTTCTCTATTGAAATAAGGATGTTTTGATTTCAATAGCCTCATGAATCATCCTTGGAAGGAATAGGTGTTCTTTAGCGAGTTTGTGGTCTATCAAATCTAATGTAGTGACAGGGCGATCTTGTACATGTTCACAGACTGCAGACTTCCCGGAGCGTCGATTCTTCACATCAGCTATGTGTTCTTTAACGCGGGTTTTATTGATCTTTTAGTTTGTTCTATATAAGAGATACCACATTCACAATCAAGCTTGTACACTCCTGCATCTTGCAGAGGACATTACATAACTGATGGTAAAACTGACTAATCTTCTTCGGCGGCTTGAAGTATGTTTTAATAGAAGCACGCTTCAGGATGTAGCCAATCTTGTCAGTGACACCTCTGACATATACAGTGACATAGTGACATAGCAGTACAGCAGGTACGTAGACAAGCGGAACGTAGACGACACTTTCACAATTCTACCTTTAGATAAATTAACTGCATTTTTAGACCATCTTAACTCCATAAATTTTAAAATTCAGTTCACAATGGAGTTAGAGGCAAACAACTCTTTAGCTTTTCTAGATGTGTTAGTAATTCGGAATCCTGATAACACCTTGAGCCACACATAGATATTTAAACGGTGACTCTCATCACCATCCTTCACAGTTAGCTACCGTGGGTAAATCTTTGTTTCAGAGAGCACGAGGGATCTGTGACAGTAAACACCTGGCCGCCGAGCTCCAACACGTCAAGCAAGTTTTGCACGACAATAAGCTTCGGGTCCCGCGCCTACGTCACAGTGAACGAGTGAAGCCGGCCACAGTCGAGCGAGTGCCTGCTATACTGCCATATGTCAGAGGTGTCACTGACAAGATTGGCTACATCCTGAAGCGTGCTTCTATTAAAACATACTTCAAGCCGCCGAAGAAGATTAGTCTGTTTTTACTATCAGTTAATTGTAATGTCCCTCTGCAAGATGCAGGAGTGTACAAGCTTGATTGTGAATGTGGTCTCTCTTATATAGAACAAACTAAAAGATCAATAAAAACCCGCGTTAAAGAACACATAGCTGATGTGAAGAATCGACGCTCCGGGAAGTCTGCAGTCTGTGAACATGTACAAGATCGCCCCTGTCACTACATTAGATTTGATAGACCACAAATCCTCGCTAAAGTACACCGATTCCTTCCAAGGATGATTCGGGAGGCTATTGAAATCAAAAACATTCTTATTTCAATTGGGAAGATGGCTGGGTACTTCCATCTGCTTGGAATCCTATAATTAATAAAATTAAATCTCAACCCAAGTATACAACTGCAAGACTTCAAGATACTGTAAGTTCATACTGCGTAGATCGGAACAAAAGTTAATAATTTTTAATCTGGAGGTAACCGTGGTTAACTATGACATTGGGACGTCAAATACCTCAATCCCCCCCATGACCATGGGTGCTGTAAAGTACTCGAAACGTCGGGAATATAAAATAAGTTAATATACGCGAAAAAATCCGTAAAACTAGTTTTATTTAAATGAGTAGTGTTCGCGTAAATATAAGAAATCATTAAGCTATGTGGGGATTTAAGTTATACAATTTATCAACGTGGTTTAAACTGATCAAATTTTGTTTTTAAAACAGGTTTAATACTATCGTAACACAACGGGGCACCTAGCCACCTAACATTAAAGTGTCTCTGTGAGAAGTAGATAAATTATTGGAAAAAAATATTTAACATTTATTGCTATTTTTAATGTTTCGAAAATTATGAGGAAGATCACTGAGGACGTCATCTGCTCTACCCAACAGTGTGCCGTCGTCCAGGTCTGGAATCTTGCATGGTTCAGCTTGGATTTCAAATTTGAAATAATGGGTAGAATTCCCAAAATGAAAATTGCTGAACCTAGTGGGTCACCCTGCTGAACACCGACAGCAGAATCTATAGAAACAGAAACAGAAACAGAAACTTTTTTATTCAATATAGATTATAAATAATACTTATTGAAAGTCACTCTTTTGTCTAATTACCACTGGTTCGAAAAAAACCTCTGTCCTGGGAAGAACCAGCAAGAAACCCAGCGGTACTTTTTTTTTTTAAAATAACAGCTTACAATCATGTATATTACACAATTAACCACACAAAACAAATTAGAAACAGCCTGGCAGCGAACACCTCATTCCCAGGGGTTATTATCATCCATAAATTCCTTAACATTATAATAACCCTTTTTATACAAACTATGTTTAATAAAGTTTTTGAATTTTGTTGTAAAAGCGTATACATCGCCCCAAGAATGAATTACTGACTCGGTGGAGTCAGTAATTCATTCATAATATGGTTTTCGTAATAAAAGTTAGTATTTTGACTGTTGCATTGCCAAACGTAATGATAAATTTCGGGGGTATTGTTTGCCACTTCTTTCAGCAGAGTTACCCTATCAATAGAGTTAAAAGCATTCCTTGGGTCAACCTCCACAAGAACATCTGCATCAGAGTTTGTTAAAAATGTACACACTGAATGTAAAGTGTAGGCTGAAATTATTTCTAAAGGTTAGAAATTATGTGGCTGCAAGCTAACTTTGAAATTAAGCGTGGAAATGTGTAATCAACGGCAATAGGATGGATACCGTTATCCTTTTTTATTTGAAGGCACATAATCTTGCCCCATATAAGAATGGAATGAAATTTGGATTAACATTACCAAAAAGCATAAAACTACATAACTTTGTAATGTCATTAAGAAGGCGTCACTAGCTGAAGTGCTTACAAGATCTTTAAGATGTTGAGGCATAATTCCGTCAATGCCGCAAGCAGAGCAAATCGGAAATGACATAATTGCTTCTAAAGTGTCTTTTCCGAAAATTGTAAAGGTTGCATAGAAGTCTTGGGAGGCAGCAGTAAACTTTGAGAAGGATTGACCGAAGGATGCTTCTGAAGAAGGGTTTCAAGAGTGTCGACTGTGTTCAAGTGTCTGAGTGTGTGTGTGTGTAATTGATTTATTTATTGTTTTATCAAAATGAAAATAGGAATACGCGAAAGTAAATAATTTTTGTCAATTCGTTTCACTATTAGTGAAACAATTTTGAATATTGCATGACAATGCTTTAGCAAGCTGCATCCTCGAACCTCTAGGAATTCTTTTAACCACTGGTACATTACGACGATTATTGTAAATTTGCTCCGAAAGAAGAAATAAAATATTAAATTGACACACCTGCCAAAAAAATTCTTAAATCCATCATTACACATTTTATACAGCCTGCTGAAACATAATTATTTTCTCGATTCTAGCTAACGTAAAGTTAGATATTTATTAACTTAACACATCTGCGGCGTGTTTTGTTACGCATTTACTTTCTATATCATAACAAAACATTATACACGAGCGTATTTTTTGTTACGAAGTTATTGTTCTAATAATGTTGTTCTTAATATGCTTCAGTGCAAAGGAGAATAGCAGGCTTGTATGGGAATTTAGTACAGCTAAAAAAAAATCGTGTTTTGGGATATTTTTGGTTTTGATTGGCAGTTAGTAGGATATACAAGCCCTATTTAAATTCTTAGATTTTTAAAACTTGGGACGTAAAAGTTATAACCAGTTTTATTTTTTAAGGTTATGTACTAGTGTACCAATGTAGATTGTTATATATATGCACATAAACATTGTTTTGGTGATAAAGTAAATGTTCTTGATTGTTTGTCGCTATCTATGTAGTGTTTTACTTACCATTAATTAGGTAGATCGAGATGAGGATGCAGTCACAAACCACAATCCAAAACAACAGCAAAGAACTGAAAACTGAACTGAACTGAAAGACAGATAATCTTTACCTGTCAATAAATAATTGCCATATGAACAAAAAATATTGATGACGAACATCATTCCTATCATTAAATTGTAAACCATTATGATTTTATGCAACAATTATGCATTCTTATGTATAATATATAAGTGTTTAATTATATATATATATATTGTTATTTCTATTTCTAAATAAATAATTATCATTTCGATATTTGTGTTATTTTACATATGGCAACTTCTAAAAACATAAATGCGTTTAGTTTACGCTTATATTACGTTTATTTATTAAAATCTTTTTATTGATATTATTAATTAATCCGGAGTTCTAAAAATAGAACACTAACATAAAAATAAATGGCTTAGTTGCCTTAATATGTGGTACAAATTCTATAACAAATCAACAAAAAAATTATGCGGTACAAAATCTGCCGTTCTCCTTTTGTCCACAGCGACAAATTCCGAGTAATTGGAAGATTTTTCATTTTTTTTTACGTTTAAGCTTGTGCCAGAGACAAAAGTATTAAGACATGCAATTCCTCTAAAGTCCCATCTAAAAGAATATAATGGCAATATTACATATTTAAAAAAAAACTGAAGTCAAAAATGAACACATTAACTAGTAAAGATCATTAACAATTCTTACCAGTTTTTGAGAGAAAATCCAACAAAAATCACAAACACAAAAAGAAAACAATTACGCAACTAACAGCACCAACTACCCGAAAGTACTGTCTATTATTTTTTAATTTGTCTATGTAACCGAGTGAATATACTACTTGGGAATACTCTTTAGTTCGTTCAGAATCGAATGAAATAGTTTTTAATTGAAAATATACTGTATTTTTATATTAATAAAGACGAAAATAGCAAAGCGGTGAAGCTGCATGAATTCCTGTCCGCGGTACTCAACGGTCACGTAACGCGGACATGAATTCATGTCCACGTTACAGATTTAATAAAAACAAGATATTATCTAGCGTGTAGCAATTGCATAAAAAGATATCACCTTGAATACTGATATTAAAGAAAAAAGATTTCACCTAATGACAAATGATCATAAAAATAAATGGAAATGTACAAATTGATGGATGTTGTTTAAATCAGATACAAACCAGAATGAAAAGAGCTGTTACGTAACAGAATGAAAAAAGTTTAACATAAATATCATCATTCATCATTATCATTACAGCCCTTCACAAGTCCACTGCTGAACATAGGCCTCCCCCACGGAATGCCACAAAGCACGGTCCCGAGCCACCTGCATCCATTGACTTCCTGCATGTCTTACCAGGTCGTCACTCCATCTAGTGGGGGGACGCCCCACACTTCGCCCGCCGGTACGAGGCTGCCACTCGAGAATCTTTCTTCCCCATCGGTTGTCGGTTCTTCGAGCTATATGGCCGGCCCATTGCCACTTCAGCTTACTAATCCTTTGGGCTATGTCGGTTACTCTGGTTCTACTGCGGATATCCTCATTTCTAAGTTTATCACGCAGAGAAACAGCGAGCATAGCCCTCTCCATAGCTCGCTGAGCGACCTTGAGCTTCCTCATACGGCCAGCAGTGAAGGACCACGTCTCAGTTCCGTATGTCATCACTGGCAACACGCACTGGTTAAACAATTTAGTTTTGAGGGTTTGAGGTATGCCTGACGAGAAGATGGGTCGTAATCTCCCGAACGCTGCCCAGCCGAGTTGAATCCGTCGATTGACCTCTCGGTCGAAGTTGGACTTACCTAGTCGGACTATTTGTCCCAGGTAAACATACTCGTTATCAACTTCGAGCTGAGTGCTCCCAACAACTACCGGCATAGATGTGACATGGATATTAAACATGATATTTGTTTTGTCCATGTTCATCTTGAGACCTATCCGTTGGGAGACACTATTGAGGTCATTGAGCATAGTGCTTAGGTCCTCCAGCGATTCTGCCATAAGGACTATATCGTCGGCAAATCGAAGGTGAGTGATGTACTCGCCATTGATGTTAATACCGTATCCTTTCCAGTCCAGTAGCTTGAAAACGTCTTCCAATGCAGCGGTGAAGAGTTTCGGGGATATAACGTCACCCTGTCTTACACTCTCTGCAGTTGGATGGGTTTCGTACTCTGGTTCTGTACTCGGATAGCCATCGTAGCCCTACTGTACAAACACTTCAGCACCTCGATATACCGACAGTCCACTTGGCACCGCTGAAGGACTGCAGCACCGCCCAAATTTCGACGGAATCAAGGCTTTCTCATAGTCCCACGCAAGGCAAAGTGGCAGATTGTACTCGTCGGTCTTCTGTACAATTTGCCGAAGGGTATGTATGTGGTCTATGGTTCTAAAGCCTTTTCAGAAACCGGCTTGTTCGGGAGGCTGGAAGTCGTCGAGTCTGCATGCGAGATGATTCGTAATGACTCTTGAAAACAGCACGTAGACACGGTTCAGAAGGGAAATCAGTCTGTAGTTCTTCAAGAGAGCGTTGTCGCCTTTCTTGAAGAACAAGACCACCGCACTTCTGCTCCACGCCTCCGGTGTAATGCCACCATGGAGGACGGAATTAAAGAGCTTCTGAAGGACTTCAAATACCGGTTTTCCACCCGCTTTCAGAAGCTCCGCTGTAATTCCATCCTCACCTGGGGTCTTGCCGTTTTTAAGGTGCTGGAGAGCCATTCTAATCTCGCTCAGACTGACGTCCGGGATATCATCGGAATAGTGTCGGATAAGACTTGCTCTTGGATCGTTACTCACACTTGCGTGTGGCTCCAACGATGACGTTGACATAAATATACCTACTGAAAATTCTTTTGAAGGTTTATCAGACGACGTATATTCTTCATTTATCACAGACAGTAAATTGAACAGAAGTTGCCCAAATATAGGACTGGATCTGGAAGAAAATACACAGGAAATGAAAAACAAAATATCACACCTAGAATTGAAACTAAAGGCTGCTGAAAACGCAATGGAAACCTTCACTCTGAAAATACTGCCTTAAGTAAACGACTAGCCGAATATGAGCGAAGAATAAAAACTTTGACTGAAATATGTACATCGGACTCAAAAACCACAAAATATTAGAAGGCATTAAACTCCATTGCTCAACTTTCAGTAATATGGATTACGTACTGATCCTTACAGGGAAAAATGACAGTGACTTAACGAAAATGAGTTCCTACCTTTTTTACTATCTAAGCCAACTTAAAAACACAAATATTAAATTATGCGAAACTGAGGGTAATAAGCAATATAATACTGAAGATATAAATAGAATATATTAAGTCACACAGCCTAATGTTGCCGAATGTTAACTATATAGATTTACGTTATTCATATTTAGGCCTACCACGTAATAACTTGAGACATCTATGCCAAAATATACTCCAAGAAATATTACGACTTGACTATTAATATAAAATCCAAAGTAAAGAATACAGAAGCTATTAAAGGCATTAGGTTATATAGAAAGGATATTCATTGTTATTCGACAGACATTACTAATTACGAACATTTTTTTCGTTAGTACTGCCATAAATCAAAATATACAAAATCCGTATATTAAAGACAATTCTGTAACCAAACCTATATATTATGCAAATCACGATCTGATATAAAACATAACATAGCAGAAAAAAAATTACGCTTTAAAATTTTATTTCAAAATACACAGAGCATCTTCAATAAACAAGACATACTAGAAGCATTTTTGATAGAGTTTCCACAGTTTCAAGTAAAATGTATCACAGAATATTGGCTCACACTTGAAAAACTACAGATAATACAATTTTCAAATTATAAGATAGCTGCTTCATTCTGTAGAAAATCTCGCGTTGGCGGTGGAGTTTGTATCTTATTGAGAGATGTTCTAAAATATGTAGAAAGAGAATAAATAGCCAAAATGTCAATAGAATATGTATTGGAAGTGTGTGCAGTGGAGGTACCAGAAGAAAATATTTTAATTATTACTGTGTATTGGAATAGAAGAGAGGAAGACGCATTCTATAATCGGTTACAATATATCTTAAATTATATAAATATAAAATTTTCTAAATACAGTATAATTATAGGAGGTGACTTCAATATTGACATATTAAAAGAAAATACAAATACTAGACAATTTTTAAATTTAATGCTAGACTTTTAATCAACATATAACTAAGCTTACGCGTGTAACTAAAAATATTTCAACATGCTTAGACTTAATATTTACATTTTGGACTTTCCGACCACATGAGCACAATTATAGATATAGAAATAAATAAGCAAAACAAACAAAATATATGGTATACAGAAAAAAAAAATAATTTCAATAGTATGCAAAACTTTAAATCCAAATTAGAGGCATGCATCGGAAATTTTGGAACCTAATAAAAATATTAATTATAATTACAAAAAGTTCAATGATAAACTAATAAATATACTGAATGAGTGTATACCCAAAGAGAAAATTATAATTATACAAAGATATAAAAACGTTGGTTAACCGTAGGGTTCAAGAAATCGTGCAAACACAAAAGAATGCTATGGGTATTGGCGTTAAAATCGAATAATAAAATACTTATCCAACAATATAAAAAATATGGAAAATTACTAAAAAAAAAAGCTGTTATTACATCAAAGAAAATAGAATACAAAAATAAAATTTTAAGATCAAATAATAAAATCAAAACAATGTGGCATATAATAAAAGAAAGAACAAATAAAAATATTATAAAAGAAAAAGATAACCTTAAACTAAAAATAAACAATACTTTAACTTCAGACCCGATTTTAATAGCAAATACTTTTAACAGGTTCTATGAAACCCGCTAGCACACGGTCGAACTACACAGAATGTGTCGAATAATTCTATGTATATCAGCCCAATGACCCCCATAAAAAAAATATCGATAATTATCGCCCCATAGCTCTACAATCCCCTACAATCTCAAAAGTTTTCGAAAAAGCAATGTTCGAACGTGTGTATAATTTCTGCGAGAAATATAAAATATTTAGTGAATGTCAGAACGGTTTTCGTAAAAATCGGTCTACCATACTAGCAGCATATAAATATATTCAAGATATTTTAAAGATATTAAACAATAAAGAATATGCAATAGGAATACTATTAGATATGACCAAAGCATACGATAAGGTAAAATATAACATATTAATTAATAAATTAAATAGTATAGGTGTTCGTGGGATTAGTTTGGAATGGTTTAAATCATACTTACAAGATAGAGAACAATATGAAGAAATAGAATACTTTGATAATAACAAAATAGTAATAGTCAGATCAAATAAAATAATTATAAATACTTCAATACCCCAAGGTATAGGGATGTTTATTATTTTTAATATATATCAACAATCTCAGTGAAACGATGGTTAACCCATGTGTTATGTTTGCGGACGATATCTCTATCTTAGCACATTGTCGTAACGTAAATAACATAAATGATATATTATATAAAATATTTGAAAATACTGACCAATGGATGAAAGAGCATAAGCTGGAAATTAACTAAAAAAAAAAACATTTTGCCTTTTTACCCCTATCAAAAAACGCCGATTAAATATTATTTTTCTTACAAAAATACAAAAATCGGGTCATTAAATGAACACACTCCACTGGGCTTAATTTTAGATAGCCACATTAACTGGAAATCTCACATTCAGAAAATTCGTAACAAATTGTCTAGTTTTGTATATGCACTAAGTGAAATAAAAAAGACAACTGACCTCCAGACTGCGTTAATTACTTATAATGCCTATGCACAGGCAAAGCTAAGGTACGATATTATTATGTGGGGTAACAGTACAGATGCACCCACGATCTTCATCTTACAGAAAAAGCTAATTCGCATTATGTGTAACGTAGAAAAAACTGAAAGTTGTCATCCTCATTTTAAGAATCTTAAACTTCTTTCTTACCTTAAGTTGTATTTATATTGGAATTATGCAAATTTGTGCGAAAATACCCTAATTATTAAGTAAAAAGAGAAACTAAAAATAAGACTTATAGTTTTGAATATAAAAATAAATGATTGCTACCAACCTCTAAAATGAAGCTCTTTTCATCAGGCCCTTACGTAATGTATATAATAAACTACCAAACTCATTAAAAAACGAAACAAATGATAATATTTTTATAAGACAATTAAAAGTGTTTCTAATCAATAAATGTTATTATACTTTATATGAATACCTGAATGACAAATGTAATACTATAGATAAATGAATGAATAATATAAATAATTATGGTGTAATAATAATAATGGATGATATAATAATAATAATGATTAATAAAACATTTTTGCGTCCTAATTTGCGTCTTAATTTGTGTTCTAATTTGCCATACCCAACAGGGTCCATATTGTGATAATTTAATTTATTAATTTGTACATTATGGAATGCAAATAAATATTGAGTATTGAGTATTGGTAACGGCGGGGCAGGGGGTACTATAAATCTCCTGTGGAGGTTCGGTTGCCACCTAAGACGACTCAAACTGGCAACATATAACGCACGCACCCTGAGCAATGACGAGAAAATCCTGGAGCTGGAAGAAGAGATAGACAAGTTGCGCTGGGATATAATACAATTATCTGAAATCCGAAGGGAGAGGGACGACACGGCCATCCTAGAATCCGGCAACTTGTTCTATTACCTCCCGGCAACCATCTGTCCCAAGGAGGTGTCGGATTTATCGTCCACAAGTCTCTCGTTAACAACGTTGTAAAGATTGAGAGTGTGTCGACGAGGGTTACGTACCTTATACTCAGAAACACCAAATGGTATTCGCTGAAGGTCATATAGGTTTACGCACCAACCTCGGTGCATCCCGATGAGGAGGTGGAGGAAATGTATGAAGATAAATCTAGAGCCATGCATCCCTCAAAAACCCCATTAACACCGTATAGTGGTGTTAATGGGAGACTTCAACCCAAAACTAGGCACAAGAGAGAACGTTGAGCTGAAGGTAGTTTGGAATAGGGCAACGGAACCCAAAGGGCTAGCAGCTGGCCGTTTTCATGGAGAAAGAGGGACTCTTTATGATAAACTCTTTCATCTAGATGCAGCCCCACAGGAAGTGGACCTGGTCGAGCCCCGACGGTTCGACGAAAAACGAGATTGGTTTCATTATGACGACCAGACGACAACTGATCAGTGATGTCTCAGTGATCGCGAGGGTGAAAACCGGCATAAATCATCGAACGGTGAGTAGTACACTGAACCTAAACATTATGTTGGAGAGGTCGCGTCTAATGAAGTCAATGCTTCGTCCCACTCGTGCTCTAATCCAAAGTCCCGAAATATTTCAGCTCGAGCTACAAAACCGTTTTCAGTGCCTAGATTTGCAATTGCAATGCAGTGGACGATATGAATGACAAGATCGAGGACACTGTCCATGCGGTTGGACCTAAGTTCTGCAAGACCCGCCGCAGAAGAACACAAAAACTCTCCGATCACACTCTTAATCTCATGGCTGTTAGACGAAAAATGAAGCTTCAGTCTTCAACAGATTTGGCAGCATACAGGTAACTGAACAGACAGATCTCCAAATGCATGCGGCGGGACTTACGCAACTTCAATACAGCTTGTATTGAAGAAGCGATGGAGCGGAACCAGTGCTCCAAAAACTTTGCCAGAGATTCGTCTGTCAGAAAGAGCCAACTACCGCTGAAGACCGAGTGTGGCAGCGTCGTTTCCGAGACACCTGAGATATTGAGTGTGATTGAGAGGTTCTATAGGCAGCTGTACACATCATCGTTGGAGCCACACGCAAGTGTGAGTAACGATACAAGAGCAAGTCTTATCCGACACTATTCCAATGATATTCCGGACGGCACTCTGAGCGAGATAAGAATGGCTCTCCAGCACCTTAATAACGGCAAGGCCCCAGGCTAGGATGGAATTACAGCGGAGCTTCTGAAAGCGGGTGGAAAACCTGTACTTGAAGTCCTTCAGAAGCTCTTTAATTACGTCCTCCATGGTGGCACTACACCGGAAGCTTGGAGCAAAATTGCGGCGGTCTTCTTCTTCAAGAAAGTTGACAACGCTCTCTTGAAGAACTACAGACCAATTTCCCTTCTGAGCCACGTCTACGTGCTGTTTTCGAGAGTCATTACAAATCGTCTCGCATGCAGAATTGGTGACTTCCAACCTCCCGAACAAGCCGGTTTCCGAAAATGTTTTAGCACCATAGACTACATACATACCCTTCGGGAAATTGTACAGAATTCCAAGGAGTACTATTTGCCACTATTTCTGGCATGTGTGGTCTATGAGAAAGCCTTTGATTCCGTAGAAATTTGGGCGGTGCTGCACTCCTTCAGCGGTGCCAAGTTGACTGTCGGTATATCGAAGTGCTGAAGTATTTGTACAGTAGGGCTATGATGGCTATCCGAGTACAGAACCAGAGTACGAAACCTATCCAACTGCAGAGAGGTGTAAGACAGGGTGACGTTATATCCCCGGAAATCTTCACCGCTGCATTGGAAGAGGTTTTCAAGCTTCTGGACTGGAAAGGATACGGTATTAACATCAACAGAGAGTTCATCACTCACCTTGGAATTGCCTACGATATAGTCCTTATGGCAGAGTCACTGGAGAACCTAAGCACTATGCTCAATGACCTCAATAATGCCTCTCAACAGATAGGTCTTAAGATGAAAATGGACAAAACAAAGATCATGTCATACTGGCACATGTATGTATGGTATGTGGTCTATGGTGCTAACCCCTTTTCAGAAACCGGCTTGTTCGGGAGGCTGGAAATTGTTGAGTCTGCTTGCGAGACGATTCGTAATGACCCTCGAAAACAGCACGTTGACGCGGCTTTAAAGGGAAATCGGTCTGTAGTTCTTCAAGAGAGCGTTGTTGCCTTTCTTGAAGAACAAGACCACCGCACTTCTGCACCTCGCCTCCGGTGTAGTGCAACCATGGTATACGGAATTAAAAATCTACTGAAAAATTTAAGTACCGGTTTTCCTCCCGCTTTCAGAAGCTCCGCTGTAGGTCTTTCCTCGCCCGGGGACTTGCCGGCGAGGAAAGATTCCAATGCCATTCTAATTTCGCTCAGACTAACGTCTGGAGTATCATCTGAATAGCGTCGGATAAGAATTGCTCTTGGAGCTTTAGTCACACTTGCGTGTGGCTCCAACGATGATGTGTACAGCTGCCCATATAATCTCTCAATCTCACTCAAAATCTCAGGTGTCGTGGAAACGATGCTGCCACACTCAGTCTTCAGCTTCAACAGTTGGCTTTTTCTGGCAGACAGATCTCTGACAAAGACTTTGGAGCCCTGGTTCCACTCTATCGCTTCTTCAATACGAGCTGTATTGAAGTTGCGTATGTCTCGCCGCATGCATTTCGAGACTGTCTGTTCAGTTGCCTGTATGCTGTCAAATCTGCTGAAGACTTCAGCTTCATTTCCCGCCTAACAGCTATAAGATTGAGAGTGTGATCGGAGAGTTTTTGTGTTCTTCTGCGACGGGTCTTGCAGAACTAAGCTCCAACCGCATGGACAGTTTCCATTAGCTTGTCATTCATATAACCCCATTTATTGCAGTCTTCTGGGCACTAAAAACGATTTTGTATCTTGAGTTGAAAGTTTTCGGGACTTTGGATTAGAGTACGAAGGCGACAAAGCGTTGACTTCATTAGACGTGACCTCTCCAGCTTAACGATTAGATTCAGCGTGCCTCTAACCATTCGGTTATCGCTGCCGGTTATCACCCTCGATATCACTGAGACATCACAGTTGCCGTCTAGTCGTCATAACGAAGTCAATCTCATTTTTTGTTGAACCGACGGGCCTTGACCAGGTCCAGTTCCTGTGGGGCAGCTTCTGGAAAAAAGAGTTCATCATAAAGAGTCCCTTTTTTTCCAAGAAGTCGGCCAGCTGCTGGCCCATTAGGTTTCATTCCCCTATTCCAAATTTCTTAACCTTCAGCTCACCGTTCAGCTAAAAGCTAATAGCATAATAGCCATAAATAACAATTTTTAAAAATTTTGGCTGTCGAGTTGTCTGTCTGTATGTCTGTGTGTCTGTCCGGACTAATCTTCGAAACGGCTAAACTGATTGCAATGAAACTTCATGAACAGATAGAAAGCAATACAAGTAGTGATATAGGTTATATCTTATCCATAAAACTTGGAGAAATTGTTCTTGAAAAAAAATATTGATAAAATAAATTGGCTTTGACTACCTTAAAACTTAACAACACTACATTTTATAGAGCCTACCCAAGCGAAGCTGATGGTGGGTCGCTATTTATAAGTAATTATTATTCTAACCTTTAGAATATTCTAAATTGTGTCTGCTAGGTTAGATATCACTACCTCTTTAAAATGGGAGGAGATTTATTTATTTTTTTAAATTGTCGCGCAGATGTTCTTGAGAGCTTTCATTAACAATATGTTATACAAAACTTTTTTACAATATGGTACAAAGAAATTAAACTTCGAAGGAGTCTCAATAATCTATTTTAATGTACTATTTAACTTGTAAACAATTATCTTAAAAATATTAAATAGGACGTGCTAACAGATTAAGAGTCGAGAAGGTAAAGGTACATTGAATAATTCAATTGAACAGTCGTTGGCTATTGCCCGTACTACGTATGTAAACGTAACGATATGCTATTGGTAGAAGTACAAATAAATTTATAAGAAAGAAATATGGACCTTAAACGTAAACAATTACGGTGAAACTTAGTGCTATTACCTAGCCTAACAAATCAAACGTACCTACACGTAAGATATAATAATTGCGATAGATTACGATAGACAAATGTTGAATCGAAATGAATTTGGCTGATTTAACGCCGGCCTCAGTGAGACCATTAAAGTGAGGAGCGCATGCAGGGGAGAATCTAAACTCAATGCCCGAGAAGCAGCAAAATCATAAATAGAGTCATTGTTTGATTGCAAAAAATTTTTTAGCTCTTTTGTAGTCGCGACAAAATTTCTGCCATTATCACAAAAAATTGTCTTTGCCAGTCCTCTGCGAGCGATGAATCTTTTAAGAGTCAACAAAAAGGCATCTTTGGATAGCTCATAGCTTCTAAATGTAGACATCTATAACGAAAACAGATAAATATATGTACATAGATAACATTTTGTTATCTTACATTCCCTTCCCTTGCGGTCAGTGATAAGAAATGGGCCAGTAAAGTCAATGCCAACCGTGCAAAATGGATAATCAGGCATTAAGCGATCGGAGGGAAGATTACCCATAATATTAGTCATTGGTTGACCCTTAAAGCGACGACATACTAAGCAATTATAGGTCACTAGTCTAGCTAATTTTCTACCACCAGTCGGCCAGTAGTGCTCCCTAATAGAGGCAAGAAGGTGCTGAGGTCCCGCATTGAGCAGTTGTTTTTGTTCCCTTTGAAAAAATATTTATTTATTTATTTATTTAACAATTTATGTACACACAAAATTATGTTACAATGAAAAATAAAAAAACATATTTTGTACAAAGGCACTGCTTGTTTCATATTGAAATTTCTTCCAGCAGGCCTGATACTGAACACATTCAAAGAGAAGCGGATTTAGTGTACACTCTCATAATAAATTTTATAATATTAATATACTTAATATAAAGTAAAGATAATAAAAACATATATCCATACAAACATACATATACCTAAATACTATATATATATAATACCGAAAATACTATAACTGTGCGAGCAATACTTGATAGTGGGAGCCAGTCTTCATTTATTACTGATACTGATAATATAAATGTTATAGGAATTGGCAACAAGTAGCTTAATATAAAGATGGAGCGTTACGCTATCCGCCTACAATCTCATGATGATTCCTACAATGTTATTACGTATTGTTTAACTATACCCACAATATCAGAACATCTACCCAAGACGTGACTTGATACAAAACATCTTCATTTATCTGGCATTCAACTAGCAGATCCCAACTTTTATGAGGCTTCTCCTATCGATATGCTAATAGGAGCTGATTTGTTCTGGGACCTTATTGGGTCACAGCAGCGCTCTTTAGGAAAAAGTTACCCAGTCATTCGTAGCTCCAAGCTTGGTTGGCTTGTCGCTGGCCCCATGCCCATTAAATCTAATATATCCACAAAACAAATTCAATGCAATTTCTTAACAAAGCAGCAAGCCTTAACTGACATAGATGATCAATTATCTACTCGTAAATTCTGGGAGTTAGAAAGTGTCCCACAAACTAAGGCTCTAACAAATATATGTACAGAAAGGCTTTGCCAGGAGCATTTTTTAATGAATACCGTTCGTGAACATGATGGAAGGTTTTGCGTAGGGTTGCCTCTCCGAGATAAAAAAAATGTCTTGGCGATTCATATTCACTGGCCAAAAAAAGGTTTATGAATTTAGAGAAGCGTTTCACATTAAAGCCACAACTTAAGGAGCTCTACGTTCAATTTATTCAGGAATACGCCCATCTTGGTCATCTCTCGCGATCTCCTATAAAAAGGCCAATTAATGCGTATTTTCTTCCTCATGACCCGGTGATGGAGGAAAAGAGCGAGTCTACATAGCTTCGTGTAGTTTTCGACGCCTCGGCGCAAACTACTTCTGGTATGTCAGTTAATGATTTACAGATAAAAGGCCCTGTTATCCAAGACTCGCTCATTAATATTCTATTACGATTTTGATTGTACAAATACATTATTTCGGGCGACATTGAAAAAATGTATCGTCAAGTTAATGTCAGAGCGTTGGATAGAAACCTTCAGTTAATTTTATGGCATGATAAAGAGTCCGATCCTCTTCAAACTTTACAGTTACATATTCTTACTTATGGGCTTTCTAGCGCGAGTTTTTTGAGTACCAGGTGTTTGTGGCAGCTTGGCGAGGAATGTGAAGAATCGAACATTAAAACAATCATTCAAAACGATTTTTATTGTGATGATTTGCTTACAGGAGCAGATAGTAAACAAGAACTGCTTCATATTCAGCGCTCGGTTGCCAATGAACTCAAAAAAGGTTGCTTCAAGTTAAGAAAATATAGATCTAACTGGTTTAAGCACTTCGAGAGTAGCTCTATAAACAAGGAAGAAGGCAATCTTGTAAAAAGTAAAGTAATGCTACGAACACTCCAGGTATAGGGTGGTCTCCACACTTAGATCAAATACATTTTCAAATCGAATATACCCTTATGACAGTTTTCACCAAAAGATCCATATTGTCATCGACTTTTAAAATTTTTGACCTTTTAGGGCTATTATCTTTGTGCCCAATTAAGCCAAAAATTTTGCTACAAAAATTGTGGGCTGAAAAATTAGATTGGGACGAACCCGTTTCTCAAAGAATAAAATCGACTTGGCAGTGTTTCGTTCTCCATTTAGAGTCGTTGTCTTCGCTAAAAATCCCGAGACGGATGTAAATTGATAAACCAATTTATATTGAAATACATTGTTTTTGCGATTCCTCGCAAATAGCATATGGCGCGTGTATTTATTTGAGATCTATGGTGACATAACTGTTAAACTTTTATGCGCTAAAACTCGTGTAGCGCCTCTTAAGGCTACGACTATCCCCAGACTTGAACTCTGCGCTGCTCTTTTGGGTGCTCAATTAGGCTCTACTGTCATTAAAGCTCTAAGGTGCAAAATTCATCGTCAAGTTTATTTGACGGACTCTAGTGTAGTATTAGGTTGGCTAAACTCATGTGATAAGGCTAAGCCTTTTGTCGCAAATAGGGTGGCAGCTATAACTGAGCTTTCAAGTACCGCGAATTGGCGGCATGTTCCTACCGCCCTAAATCCAGCCGATCTAGCCTCTCACGGAGTAGATCCTCAAGACGTGTGCGCCTCCTCTATATGGTGGGATGGTCCACCCTTTCTTCTTAAACCAGAGGCTGAGTGGCCACAAGTTCTTTGCTACGTGATCAATAATAAAACGTAAGGACTTGTCGCTCTCCCGCTCACTGGTAAAATTAAATAGCGAATTTAAATTATTGCTAATTAATTGCCTTTTGTAGTCAAATCGCTCGCAGAAGAGCTTCCAAGCCTCATTGTAGTTTTGATGTGAAACTTTTAAGTAGCAAATAACGCGAGCCGCATCCCCTTGCAAATAGGAGATTAAATAATGAAACTTGTGAATGTTTTAAATTTTATCATTATCGTTAATCAATGAACCAAAGGTTTCCTTAAACTCTAACCATTTTTAATAAGTGCCGTCAAACTTAGTAATTTGTATTACAGGCAGCTTTAAACTCACGGATTCATTAACCGAAGTAAAATGGCTATCGTTATTTGAACAATGAGGGCTAGGTTGGTTAAGCTGTAAGCTTTTTTGCACTAAATTACGACCAATAGAAATGCAGTTATCAAAATATTGTTCAATTAGCTCACGCGAAATCAACTCACTATCTAGATCAGAGGCTGCTATTTTTTTCTCGATCTGGTTTTGCAACTCCTCGAACTTAGAGAATATAGACTCAATTCTTGATAATTTCATCGCACATTTACTTAACTCTAAGTCTGAGATATCCTCAATTGATGTTAAGTCATCTAAGTAATTTTTAAATTTAATTACGCGACCCTTTATGCTACTACGTTTTAAATATAATGTCGTAAGATCCATATCAAATTTACCAGAATCAACCATTGCAATGAAGTTATCTAAGGTAAGCAAGTAAAAAAAAATATAATAAAAAAATTAATTGCATACGATACGCTCCTCACTTTGCAGCCACCGAGCAGCAACAGCCGAAGATTATTTTCTTAACAGCTGTAGGGCAATCACGTTGAAGGTGACCAGCACACGAAGACAAGAGGTTGCAGCTGAGTTCAGAGCTGCGTAGGATTAATAGGTGCAGAGAAATTATACGCAGCTCCCCCTGGAAATAGACAAACACACAAGCAGCTAAAAACTGTATGTAAGGGAGTATGAAGAAATGAGGGACCTTTTGAGGGTGATTTTGAATAACTTAAGGGCGAAAATAATTGTATTATGTAAGGCTAAGCTTTATTTATTAATTATAAAGCAAATAATGAGCTCTTGAAAAATAAAATGGGAAAAGATGACTCGTTTTAAAGTTTGAGGGTATGAATTTACGATAGACAAAGGACTGTGAGTATATTTGGCCCGAAATAGCTTAAAATGCAAATTATCTGGGCTTAAGAGTGCTTTCTGTTTTATTATACAGACTAGAAGCTAATCAATCACGTCAAAAAAGGACTATCGCCTTATTATGCAACAAATAATGAAATGGAAAAGGCAAATATGAAAAGGAACGAGCTCACTCTTTAAAAAAAATGTCCAAGCGCAGCGGTGTAGGCTGCGAAGACAATGGCGCGAAGCTCCTGTTTATTCCCGAATCCCGAAGCTGGAAGTCGTAGTGGTCTGGTTGCACGGCGCACGAAGTATTAGTTGATCCCGTAGTATTCCGGTAGATATAGGTGCTGAGTTAGCGTGGCGTGGGTATGACCTCTTTGCCCTTCACCTTTGACCAATGTAGGTTAATCTTCAAAATCCGACGAATAATTAGCAAGTCCTGTCACGGTCACCACTTTTGTACAATATGGTACAAAGAAATGAAACTTCGAAGGAGTCTCAGTAATATATTTTAATGTACTATTTTACTTTTACACAATTATCTTAAAAATATTAAATAGGACGTGCTAACAGATTAAGAGTCGAGAAGGTAAAGGTACATTGAATAATTCAATTGAACAGTCGTTGGCTATTGCCAGTACTACGTATGTAAACGTAACGATATGCTATTGGTAGAAGTACAAATAAATTTATAAGAAAGAAATATGGACCTTAAACGTAAACAATTACGGTGAAACTTAGTGCTATTACCTAGCCTAACAAATCAAACGTACCTACACGTAAGACATAATAATTGCTATAAAAGTTACATTACATCTACTTAAATACTTAAAACGCTAAGACGAAGCGGCGCGAACGTCCACGTTCCAGATGTGTTATGTCTGCAATTATAATTAGTTCGTACGACTGCCTCGTTGATCTAGTGGTCGTAAAAGCGATTGCTGATCATGAGATCCCGGGTTCAAATCCTAGGTCGAGCCAGAATCGGTTATTGAATTTTCTGTCAAGAAATTCTCATTAGCGGGAAGTAAGCTGGTTTTCACTCCCATGCCTCGGAAAGCACGTAAAGACGTTGGTCCAGCGCCTGATCTCTCTCCGGTCGTGTCTGATTACCGTCCCATCGGACTTTGAGAGTGAGGGAATTGAGAGTGTACCTGTGCTTGTACATGCACTTGGGCACCATAATCCTGTCCTGCGCAGATGGTTAGTCTCTGTTGAGACTGACCGCCGTGACCGAAATTCGGTCCTGAAGACATTATCAGTTGGTACAACCGGTAAAGAAACTAACTCTCCCACGATACCGGCGCAAAATAGCAGCGTGCTGTTTTCTGTATGGTACGTGATAAGAACCGGACACCCTTTATTGATAACGTTAGTATTAGTTATGTTAATGGTTTTACTAGTATTCGTTAAAGTACATAAACTGTGAAGTGGCGGAGTAAGAATATCCACTACCCTATATTGTCCCTTGGGTGTCGTAATAGGCAAGACAGGGAAACAAAAAGGTGATGTGCAGCAGCATCTTCCTGATAACAAATCAAAATAATAATAAACTAATTTTATCAAGTGACAACAATCGTAAATTTTACTTTACGATTGTTATCACTGATAAAAATTTTAAGTATAAATTACAAAGTACGCTACAGTTTTGAAATAAAGGAATAAACTAAGTTATCTTTTGTAACATTATCATACATTTTAAATAATCATCCTTCTAATTAATAACTAATATTAACGTTTTCAATAAAGGGTGTCCGGTTCTTATCGTACCATACAGAAAACAGCACGCTGCTATTTTGCGCCGGTATCGTGGGAGGATTATTTCTTTACCGGTTATACCAACTGATAATGTTTTCAAGACCGAATTTCGGTCACGGCGGTCAGTCTCAACAGAGGCTAACCATCTGCGCAGGACAGGATTATGGTGCCCAAGTGTATGTACAAGCACAGGTATACTCTCAATTCCTCACTCTCAAAGTCCGATGGGACAGTAATCAGACACGACCGAGAGAGATCAGGCGCTGAACCAACGTCTTTACGTGCTTTCCGAGGCATGGGAGTAAAAACCAGCCTACTTGCCGCTAATGAGAATATCTTGACAGAAAATTCAATAACCGATTTTGGCTCGACCTAGGTTGAAACCGGATCTCATGATCAGCAATCGCTTTACGACCACTAGACCAACGAGGCAGTCGTACGAACTAATTATAAGCTGCAGGCATAGCACATCTGGAACGTGGATGTTCGCGCCGCTTCGTCTGAGCGTTTTAAGTATTTATTATTTAAGTAGATGTAATGTAACTTGTATAGCAATTATTATGTCTTACGTGTAGGTACGTTTGATTTGTTAGGCTAGGTAATAGCACTAAGTTTCACCGTAATTGTTTACGTTTAAGGTCCATATTTCTTTCTTATAAAGAGACAGTTTCTTTGTATGGAGAATGGGCCCACCACAATTTAGTGAACCTCAATGAAATGTATGTTGATTTATTCCTTATAATCTATAGATTACAAAATTAATATTAGTTTTATCGCATTTAACGGGAATTCTGAGAATTAAAAATGAATATCATAATAACCTTAAAACAAACTAAAAGCGATTTTCTAGTAGTTTTCACCGATATTATGAGTTAGAATAGTGTATATAGAATAGAATAGCTTAATAATTAATAGTATTAAACAAAGTTGTAGGTACATTCAGCAATTATAGATATTTTAAGATAGATGGAAAATCCTTTAGGAGTTCCGGCAAAACAGTGCACAGACAAACAAACGTGGTGTGGAGACTATGTTTTACAGGTATTAATTGATTAGTGAATATACATCACAAACACCATTACAATTAAATAAATATGATTAAAGCAAAGATGAATAACGGATAATATGTCTATTTATAATATTAGCTTTAAATGCTATATAGTAAACTGTTTTGAACTGGTTGTATAAGGATAAAACACAAGTAAAATGCCACTGCATATATTGTTGTAATTATTTCTAAAACAGTCTATTTAGTGGAATAGACAGACAGAGAGGTGCAGTGTCAAGACTTTGTTTTAATATGTTTTGGTTGATTAGTAAAAGTGCAGTGTGTAAACTTTGTTTTAAAATATATTAACTGATTAGTTATACCCCAAACACAATTAAAAACAAAATGACTAGGTAATATCATGTTTATCTATGTTATTACACACTGATAAATATAAGTTGATGTTTTAAACTGGTTGTGTAAGGATAACAAAACACATGTATAATTTAATTGTATTTATTATTGTCAGTCATTATCATTTCAAAAGATATTTTAAAATAACTTGATAATAACATGAATCAGAAGGATATTTTCAATGTTATGAGATATGATATAAGACTGTTGTATTCAATATCCATATACTTTTTGTCTCTGCCTACGAGCAGCTCTGCAAGATTTCAGCCTAAAGACATACACATTTATTCTAAGATCCACCTGAAAAATTTAATGAATATTGTAAGATTATATATATACTATACTTCAATGTCAATAAACTACATTTCCATATTTCTGTCAGTATTTTGTTGTCTCTGCCTGTATGTTAAATAAATAAGAAATTATTATAAAATATACACCATCAATCAGCTCCATATGATCAAATACACAAATAGTAGTTATGGATTTACATCAACAATATTTGACTATGTAAAGTTGTCTGATTTCTTATTTTCACTAGTTTCATGTGAGGGAAAGGATATTATTTTATATTAATTATCTGATAGTAGATGACAAAATAATATTCCTTCTGCAGAGTTAACAACACATCAGTCTAAGGATAATAGAAGCATCTGATCAACAAGGATATAACCATTACACAAGTAAAATAGCTTAACTAAGTTACAATACTTATGCAAACTGTATATTTGCTTCTAGTACAAGTAATAAGTACTTATTTACATGTAAATATATGTACTATCTATACTGTCTATCTACTATGACTGGCATAAATTCAGGATCCATGTTTGATGCCATTTGGTATTTTCAAGTTTATGGAGCAACTTGCTGAATACATAAGGTATTTATACCTAAAGTGCTGTTATATGAATCGCTCTTCAAAGCCGATGAAGCTACATGAAATAGAGAAATCTTTAAATCCTCGACCTATAGATTCTAATTTTCTTATAACATACAGAAAACTTCATTTGTGTATTTATTCTATCATTTATTTAATTTAGATTTTACTAATAACAGAAATCTGTTTTCACTCGATTCAATCGAGTGAATCTGTGTAACTCGGTACTCGGTAAAAATAAATTTTACTCGAGTCCGCTTGCACTCAAGTTACGGTGTCAACTCGACGCACCGTGTGGATTCGTAGAGCGCTAGATATATGTCAGTTCACTAATTCATTAATTCTATCATCTAATCAACTAATTCACATGGTATAAACAGCCGCGGGCGGCGTGAAACTTGCATCTGGCATGTTGTAGTCAAATATGAACTTAGTTTGATTTATAATATCGTGATTGTGCTATCTTTGTTATTTCTTGTTACATCGTATAAGTAGTGCATAACATAAAGGTGATTTAAATATACTTGTTTGTTTAAAGTATGAAAGATAACAATGAAACAACAAAACAAAATCGTCAGTGTGGCATTATTTTGAAAAATGGAAGCGATTTGTAAGATATGCGAAAATCAGTTTATAGATTTTGAAATACTACACATGTGTGTAGTAAATAAAAAACATGGAAATACTACAAATAAATAATTAATAAATATTTGTATTTTATTTCATATTGCCACATATTACTTATTTAATAAAGGTACCTATTTAAAAATGCTTTAACTAAGGTAATCGCCATCCTCAACTCGAGTGATAAACTTCAATCGATGCAGGGACTGTAAATAATTAATTCGCATAACTCAAAACTACAGTGACATGATAAAACCCGAGTGACTCGAGTCGCAAAATTCTACTCAAGTCGCATCTTTATCTTACGGTCAATGCAGTGTACAATTTAGTGATGAACTCGACTTACTAATTCGAATAATTTATTGATATAATAACATTAATTATAGGCTACGTCATAAAGTTGGAGTGATATTACTTTATTAAAATTGTCTATACGCAAACCAATAAAATATAACTACCTATTAAGTTAAGTAATAATAATTATCTTGGATGGAGGAACAAATATAAAAATAATTTGTAACAAACTGACACAGCTTCGTTCCGCCAATTGAGTTGCGTAACTCGAGTACTATTTGAGTTACGTGAAATTCAACTCGAGTTAACTCGAGTCGAGTTTCTTCCGAGTTGAACATCTCTACTACAATTTTTTTTAATATTACGTTATCTGAACCAATGACATGAACACAAATATCAAAACAATTCTTTTTTCAGATTTCTTGATTCCGTCTAGATTTTCATATAATCTTTATGCTATTTACAATAATAAATTGGTATCTTTTTTGTATATAATAACATTAGGGTCGCGAAAATTTCTAGTGGGCACAAAACGATTGACCTTTATTTGTACTTCTACCAATAGCATATCGTTACGATTACATACGTAGTACTGGCAATAGCCAACGACTGTTCAATTGAATTATTCAATGTACCTTTACCTTCTCGACTCTTAATCTGTTAGCACGTCCCATTTAATATTTTAAGATAATTGTAAAAGTTAAATAGTACACTAAAATAGATTACTGAGACTCCTTCAAGTTTCATTTCTTTGTGCCATATTGTACAAAAGTGGTGACCGTGACAGGACTTGCTAATTATTCGTCGGATTTTGAAAATTAAACTACATTGGTCAAAGGTGAAGGGCAAAGAGGGCATAGCCACGCCACGCTAACTCAGCACCTAGATCTACCGGAATACTACGGGATCAACTAATACTTCGTGCGCCGTGCAGCCAGACCACTACGACTTCCAGCTTCGATTCGGGAATAAACAGGAGCTTCGCGCCATTGTCTTCGCAGCCTACACCAGCAGACCGGCATCTACGGCTTGCTTGCGGAACTGCTGCGCTTGGATATTTTTTTAAAGAGTGAGCTCGTTTGTCACCCATATTCTATAAAAAAAAAATATACTCACAGTCCTTTGTCTATCGTAAATTCATACCCTCAAACTTTAAAACGAGACTTCTTTCCCATTTTATTTTTCAAGGGCTCATTATTTCCTTTATAATTAATTACTAAAGCTTAGCCTTACAAAATACAATTATTTTCGCCCTTAAGTTATTTAAAATCACCCTCATTTCTTCATACTCCTTACATACAGTTTTAGCCGCTTATGTGTTTGTCTATTTCAGGGGAGCTGCGTATAATTTCTCTGCACCTGTTAATCCTACGCAGCTCTGAACTCAGCTGCAACCTCTTGTCTTCGTAAGCTGGTCACCTTCAACGCGACTGCCTCTACAGCTGTTAAGAAAATAATCTTCGGCTGTTGCTGCTTTTTTACTTGCTTACCTTCGATAACTTCATTGCAATGGTTGATTCTGGTAAATTTGAGACGGATCTTACGATATTATATTTAAAACGTAGTAGCATAAAGGGTCGCGTAACTAAATTTAAAATTACTTAAATGACTTAACATCAATTGAGGATATATATATATATATATATATGACAACAATCGTAAATTGTTAGTTTACGATTGTTATCACTTGATGAAATTTTTGTAATTTGGATAAACACTTGTACATGTTTCACAATATTTATTTTAATATTTATCCAAATCACAAAAATGAAGCTGGAATTTGGCACAAAAACGAAGCGTACTATGTTCACAGATAAATAAATGACGATTTCAGTATTGTAAATATTGTGAAAAAAGAAAGATTCCTTCAAAACCATAAAATAATAATCTTCTTTTTCCTTGCTTCCACAAACAACCCCGCGTGTTGACTTGAAAAGTTGCCCAAATCTTGTTATTTAAAGAAGCGTCAATATTATGCTAAGGTTGTCTGACTATTTCGCAGATTCTTCCCGCTATTTTGAAATATACTCAATGTAATTTTTTTTTATTATTTTAAAAGCAACTTTTACTTCACAGTTATTTTTTCATCAGGGAAATTTTATTCATTAATGGATGGCGATAAAGATCTGCCGTGTAGTGGCGGCGTAAGAGAGTCCACTATATCCACTCATAATATCATTTCGTAAGTATCGTAAGGAACTACAGAGATAAATTAAATAGGAGATGAGTAGCAGCATCTTCCTGATGGCAATTAAAAATAATGAAAACTGGAGTTTCCAACCCGCTAGGCTTGCGAGGCAACTACGGCTAATATCACTATGAGGCAATCTATGGGGGAGGCCTCGTTCAGCAGTGGACTGTTGATAGACTGTAATGGTAATATTACGGTGTAATAATATCCACTACCCCATATCGTCCCGTGGGTGTCGTAAGAGGCGGCAGAGGGAAATCGAAAAGGATGGGCATAATGCTGATAAAAACTCAAAATAATAAAAAACTGCAGTTTGCAACCCGCCTCTCAAGCGTAGCAGTTGCCATATCTATGGCAAAAACCCTTTAATAAGTCAGTGTATGAGGGAAGCCTATGTTCAGCAATGGTCTTTTGATAAGCTGTAATGATGTTGATGATCATTTTGTCAAACACCTTAATATCACCACTTGTTATTGGGTTTGATCGTAATCAAGCACTAGCTTATAATTTATGAAAAAAAAAACTAATATAATTTCTTTTCCGCCGCGCGGTAAAGTATTTTTAATAAACGGACATCTAATTTTATGACAGCACATTAAAGTGCGTTTGTATCGCTGAAATAAAAAGCTTTCCTGAGCACTGACATGTAATAAAAGTACTGACGAAATAAATTAAATTTTTCCATAAAATTTGTAGCCTCTGATTTTCTTGTTAGGGATTTACTAAAGAAAACAAAATCGTAAACTCTCTTTACCATTTATAGATTTCTTTTTAATAGAACGAGGGTAATAAAATACGAGCACACAATCCATCTGATGGTATCCTTCCCATAGGAAACACAGCAGCATTAAGCTACTATTTTACGCTGATGTTCTGTAAAAACGTGGTCCTTACCCGGTTGAGCCAATCCATTCGTGCTACAACCATAACATAGCTACAGCGTGATTCCACAATGCATAAAAAAACCAAGAATAAAATAATTTCCACATAATAGCTTCAGAATTCCGGGCTTTAACAATCGCAAATCATTTAATGAATGGGCGACAGTAGGAATTTATAAAAGTAGGCGAAGGTTATACGAGATTTATTATGAAAGATCATATAATAGTAGTGTTATAATTAGATAGTATGTAAAAATATATTCTAAAATATTTAAAAAAGTGTGCTCCACAGCTAAGGCTTTCGATTTAAGTAACAAAATTAAAACTGCATTCAATAAAATTAAAATAACGTGGAGAATAATTAATAGTGAAAAGGGCAATGTCAAACCGTGCAACTCGGATTTTCAATTGAATATTAACAATAATTTAACTCGATCTGATCAAGAAGTTGCTATGCCTTTTGAGAAACATTTTACTGAAGTTCCTTTTTTGACAATAAAATCATTAAATTGTTCCCCTTCTATCGTCAAATCATTGCTTAAACAAATTGTAAAGGCTTGTTCAAATACTTTTAAATTCCATAGAGTATTGCCAAAAGATATCGTTAAATATTTTAAAACTATTGATGTTAAGAAAACAGCAGACTTATGGGAGATTTCCGTTAAAGTTTTTTATCTATAATAGATACAATAGCACCTTATCTAGCCACTATATTTAATACAAGCGTCGAATCTGGTGTGTTTCCTGATTTAATGAATCATAGTAAAGTCATACCTTTATTTAAACCTGGTAGTATATTAGACCCCGCCAATTTCAGACCAATTTCTGTACTAAGAACATTTCGTCAAATTTTTGAAAATATGATTTTAGATTAGAAGTTAAGTTTTTCAATATTAATAAATTGCTTCATAAAAATCAATACGGTTTTACAAGGGGTAGCTCGACAACTGACGCTGGAGTTGAGCTTATTAAACATAGGAGAATTTAGAGGTGCTTTAGGTATATTTTGTGACCTTTTCAAGGCCTTCGACTGTATTCACCATGAGACATTAATCAGGAAGCTACAGTACTATGGTGTCAAGAACACAGCGCTTAAACTTATTATTTCATATTTAAGTAATAGAACGCAGAAAGTTATTGTCAATGGTAAAAGCTCAGTGTTCAATTCTCGGCCCTTTCCTATTTCTAGTGTGTATTAATGACTTACCTTTCCTGGTAGGGGATAATCATGATATAGTGTTATTTGCTGATGATACTTCCTTGATTTTGGAACTTAAACGTCAATCATTTAAATGTGACGAAGTGAACAATACTATATAAAAATTAGTGCATGGGTTTAACGTTAATAATCTATATTTAAACGGAAATAAAACTAAATATATTAAATTTACAACAACGAATGTTAACGAATCTGAATACAAACGTATTTTTAAATGGGGAAGAACTGAGCCTGTTGAATCCACTGTTTTTCTTGGCATAACTCTCGACGCAAAGCTTCAGTGGGGCCCCATATATCCAAACTAGCTAGCAGACTAAGTTCTGCAGCCTATGCTGTAAAAAGATAAGAGGTCTCACTAGTGTCGATACAGCTAGATTAGTTTAATCCAGTTATTTCCATAGCATAATGTGTTATAGGATTTTGCTATGGGGAAATGCGGTTGATTTAGTTAGCGGTTTATTTACAACCTAAAACCGAGAGAGACTTTTAGAGAAAATTTAAAGAAATAAACTTTGGCCTCTCAGTATATTTACAAAAGTTTAATGTATGTTCACAAAACAAAGGTAGTTTTAGTAAAAAAGTGATAAACACTCTGTAAACACTAGGAAGTAGGAACAAACACAAGCTAGTGATACAGTTTCTCGACTCCACAGTCTTTTTTTTATAATGGCTTAAGTTTTAAGCTGAAGTCCCCGCGATGGATACGGGCGGCTTCGGCTTGTTAGTAACAATTATGTTTATCTATTTTTCTTTAGTACAATACTTATTCTGTGTTTATTTTATTTACGTCGAATTTAGTTTCTTTCAGTTATTTACTATATATTTAATAAGTCTTAGAAAAGATGTTAAAGCGGATTCTTTTTGCATGAGATATAAGATATTATAAGGTTCTAAACGTAAGTTTCATAAAGCATCTCGTGGTCGCATCGTTGTTTTCCAAATTGAGGACAAAATTTTAATATATGTTCTATTGTTTGAACACTTGTGTTGTCACAAGACACAGGTAGTTCTCAGTGATTTTGAAACGATATAAATAGCTCTTATGGTACCGTGTCCTGTAGTATTGGATTAGTTCAAGGTATTTGGCTTTCTCTCTTAAAAGCTTTAATGTGTTCAGTTTGGGCAACCACTGCTTTAGATGAGCGCCAGTTGTTGAGCTTGGGTATTCCAATTCATGTGCTTTCGGTGTCCTGTTTTCATGTCCGTTTATCGTATGAGATAGGGAAGTTATCATAGTCCGCTTTGCTGCCACGACGGTACTCATATTCCATAATTACTCGAAATTTTAACGTATCCATGATGACGAAAAAGATTCAAATACGATGAAAATATAACGCTTTTTTGAAAAAAAAGTCCATGTTGTTAAAATAAAATTAATTTGAAATTAAATTTTTAGCCAAACAAAAACTATTTTGATTTGAAATGGCCAGGACTACAGAACGGCAATTTCAAAGGTAAAGACCTATCATAATGTATGTAAGTAACGTGTGTAAATTGATGACATTAGACACATGTAACTTACATACTGTTACTGCAGTGTGAGTAAAACTGCATTTCTCATCTTAATCGATGAGAAACGAATGTATTATTCCACACACACACATCATGTATACATCCTATGAAATCGTCCTCCGAAATCGCTGAGCTTTTTCAATGAGGTCCTTAATAACCTAACAATACACAACTAGCTGTTTGAACATTACATGCAGAGGAAAGAATATATTGTAGTTTTTTGTCACAGCGGCGCTATGGAATGGAAGTTAACAATGTGAATAGCTAGCGTAATTTCCTTTTTTTTAATTTTAGCCTTTTGTAAATAAAGCAAGAGCTAACTGCTATAAAACCCTATCAGAAATGATAGAAGGCCTTTGTCCAGCTGTAGGATATTTTTAGGTTGCAACTAGATATTAGATACATATATAAACAACTTCAACTATGTCCTACCCTTTGGGCGTACGAAGTACAATATTTTTGCAAATCAATTAAAGTGCCTCAAAAAATATTTTAGGAATTTTAACGCATTTAATTTTGCTTTGACTTTACATTTGAAATTGTATATTATTTTTTACCTATAAATACTTAACTCACACTTTATCCAGCCTGTTCAGTCTGTCAGTAGCTGCGCCCCTTCCCTGAGGGGTCGTTTCTGATTCGGCGGAAAGGCCATACAGGCTAAAGCCGTTCCACAGGTGGTGTTTAGTGGGTAAGGCACTTCTTCAAAGTGAGTCACATAACCACACACCGGCTGCGTGGTATGCCATGAGCTTCCACCTCCCTCCCCGCTTCCGGAGGTGTCCTTGCATTGGGCGCAAAAAAATCCAGTCGTCATTCATTGATTGGGATTACTTGTCTGCGCTTAAGCTGCGCGGACTTATTCATCGGTCGAGCCAGCGCTCCGTGCTACACGCACGCACCAAGACTGCAATTCGAGAACCTTTCGGATGGATGGATATAAGCTTGTATTTTAGTTGATTCGTTTAATATAATAATATTTTTATCTAGTAACTGGCGATCCACCCGGCTTCTGGATCTCGACAACAATGCCACCTTCCGGTCCAATTGAATCTAAACATTCTTTAATCAACAATCACACACACTAAATTTCTTCAAAATCAGTCCAACGTTTAGGAGGTTCAGTCACATACACACGGCTAGAAGAATTATATAATATATCGACGCAAAGGTAATAATTACCAAGCGATATATTGGCAACTTACACTAGAGCATTTAAAGTTTTATTTTTTGGAAATAAATTGTAAAAATCGCCCATTAGTCATAACTCGATTCCAACGAATTTTAGATGCAGATTAAAGGCTTAGTAAACTGGAATTTAAAATTATGAATTGATTCAATATTTTATGAAATATTGTCGGTTAGTAATAATTTCATCAAAATCACAAACAGGTAAAAGTTACTTACCGACATCAAAATTGTATTATAAAACAAGTCATCATCATCATCATCACTGCAGCCCTTCACAACTCCACTGCTGAACATAGGCCTCCCACAAGGAATGCCACATAGCACGGTCCTGAGCCACCTGCATCCATCGACTTCCTGCATGTCTTACTAGGTCGTCACTCCATCTAGTGGGGGTTGCCCTACACTTCGCCTACCGGTAGGAGGCTGCCACTCGAGACCTTTTTCCTATCGGTTGTCGGTTCTTCGAGCTATATGGCCGGCCCATTGCCACTTCAGCTTACTAATCCGTTGGGCTATGTCGGTTACTCTGGTTCTACTGCGGATATCCTAGTTTTAAGTCTATCACACAGAGAAACGCTGAGCATAGCCTCCATAGCTCGCTGAGCGACCTTGCGTCCTCATACGGCTAAGAGTGAAGGACCACGTCTCATATCCATAAGCTCACTGTCAACACGCACTGGTTGTACAATCTCGTTTTCAGGTTTTGAGTATGCTTGACGAGAAGATGTCGTAGTTCCCGAACGCTGCCCAGCCGAGTTGAATCCGTAGATTGACGTCTCGATCGTAGTTGAACTTACCTAGTAAGACTATTTGTCCCAGGTAAACATACTCGTCAACAGCTTCGAGCAAGTGCTACCAACAACTACCGGCATAGGTGTGATATGGACATTAAACATGATCTTTGATTTGTCCATGTTCATCTTAAGAACTAACCGTTGGGAGACACTATTGAGGTCATTTAGCATAGTGCTTAGGTCTCCAGTGATTCTGCCATAAGGACAATATTGTCGGCAAATCAAATATGGTGATGTACTTGCCATTAATGTTAATACCGTATCCTTTCCAGTCCAGTACCTTGAAAACGTCTTCCTACAGCGGTGAAAGTTTCGGGGATATAATATCACCCTGTCTTACTTCTCTGCAGTTGGATAGGTTTTGTACTCTGATTCTGTACTCGGATAGCCATCGTAGCCCTACTGTACAAACACTTCAGCACATCGATATACCGACAGTCAACTTGGCACCGCTGAAGGGACTGTAGCACCGTAAATTTCGACGGAATCAAAGGCTTTCTCATGTCCGCATACACAAGACAAAGTGGGAGATTGTACTCTTGTCTTTCTGTACAATTTGCCGAAGGGTGTATATGTGGTCTGTAAATGCAAACTTTTCAGGCTCAGCATTTAGGAGGCTGGAAGTCGTCGAGTCTGCGTGGAGACGATTCGTAATGGCGCACGAAAACAGCACGTAGACGCGGCTCAGAAGTTAAATCGGTCTATAGTTCTTCAAAAGAGCGTTGTCGCCTTTCTTGAAGAATAAGACCACCGCATTTCTGCTCCACGCCTCCGGAGTAGTGCCACTATGGAGTACGGAATTAAAGAGCTTCTGTAGGACTTTAAGTACCGTTTTCCGCTGTAATTCCATCCTCGCCTGGGGACTTGCTGTTTTAAGGTGCTGGAGAGCCATTATAATCTCGCTCAGACTGACTTCCGGGATATTATCGGAATAGTGTCGGATAAGACTTGAACTTCGATCGTTACTACACTTGCGTGTGGCTCCAACGACGACGTACAGCTGCCCATAGAACCTCCTCAATCTCACTCAAAATCTCAAGTGTCCCGGAAACGATGCTAACATTCTGAAAAAACATCTGGTTTTCAGCTTCGACAGTTGGCTCTTTCTGGCAGACAGATCTCTTGCAAAGACTTTGGAGCCCTGGTTCCGTTCGATCGCTTCTTCAATACGAGCAGTATTAAAGTTGCGTAAGTACCGCCGCATGCATTTGGAGATCTGTCTGTTCAGTTGCTCATGCTATCAAATCTACAGAAGACTGCAGCTTCATTTCCTCCACAGCCATGAGATTAAGAGTGTGATCAGAGTTTTTTGTGTTCTTCTGCGGCGGGTCTTGCAAAACTTAGCTCCGATCGCATGGACAGTTTTCACGAGCTTGTCATTCAAATCGTCCAATGCATTGCAATCTTCTAGGCACTGAAAACGGTTTTGTAACTCGAGCTGAGAGGTTTCGGACTTTGGATTAGAGCACGAGGGGACGGAACGTTGACTTAATTAGGCGATACCTCCAACTTAACGTTTAGGTTCAGTGTGCCTCTAACTATTCGGTGATCGCTACCTGTTTTCACCTCGTGATTACTGAGGCATCACTGAACAGTTGCTGTCTTGCGTTATCGTTGCCACGCTTGGCGAGCGGGTTGGCAACTGCAGTTTTGTTGCTTTTGCTTTTATCAGAAAGATGCCCTGCCATCTTCTGCCTAAGTTTCCCTCTGTTGCGTCTTACGACACCCACGGAAGTAATGGGGTAGTGGGTATTCTTACCCGCCACTACGGGGAAATAACGCGCCACTAAACGGGGAATAAAACAAGTAAAATTAACTAAACTTCATTACTTTATAATTGTATTTGAAGAAAAATGACGCACCTAAAGTAACGCATGTTTGACATATAGGTAAAATGATATAAATAGGAATCAAAAACTTTCTTAGCCATTTTAATCATAGTACAAATTAAATAAGGTTAGTGTAGGATTTTTTGAACAAGTAACAATGAATTAAGTTTTCTTTATAAAATCGAGGACTTTCGGGCAAGGTTTTCGACCATCGTCATCATCATTATCACTAGACCTTGTAGTAATCTACAATCACCACTACTGAGTGGGCCTCCATCTGATGAGGGATGAATTACAGCATAATCCATCACGCTGCTCTAGTGCGGGTTGATGGTTTTATGCCAGTGACTAACCCTTGTTAATGATGTCTATATTATATACCTGTTACATACGAATATTGCAGACAAATCTCTCACAAAGCGGATAGCTGATCTTATTAAGAATGTGGGCTGTCCTTGAATATTTAAGATTAAGCTATCTTTGATCTTTCTAATCAACCTTTTGTAAAATAAGCTAAAATAATTACTATAATACTAATACTATAACTAAAATAAGTAATAATAAAATCAATATAAGTAGGTAAGACAGAATTTCAACTAAGAAGAAAATTGCTGTCAAGTTTTAAAACATTCTAAAATTACAAAAACGTTTCACAATCAAAACAACATGAGTGAAAATATTTTGGTAAACTATCAATTAAACAACACAATTAAGATCAAGTCCTTACAATTTAGAGCTTTAGTTACTACTTATTAGGTATATATATGGCATAATAGGTTGCCTATGCGACAGTTCGGTGAAGACTAATCGATATTTTGTTACCAACAGCCACTCAAAATCTGCTTTACAGTGCGTGTAAGCGACAAAACAAAATACATGCAACAGGGATAAGTTCATTTATATACAAATTTCAAATCAGAAATAGTTATCTAAGTAACAAAAACAATAAAAAAAAACGGCAGGTAAAATATTACCAAACGACAAAATATATCTTTTAGGCAGAAAAATACTTCTTTATTACGTCTTTAAATTATTTTTTTTCAATTACAATGGATTTAGGAAAAATTCTAAATGAAAATGTATACATAATTAAGGTGTGTTAAAAAGTCTTAAACGACGAGACAAATAAAAATTTTATGCGGTAAAATTTCTTAAGTAATGCTTATACCCTAGATACTGTTACGAAAAATACTTTATGTTTAACCGCATTAATTTGAGTCAAGGCAAAGTCTATAAAGTTAAAATCGAATACCTACCATGTGAAAATTATTCATAAATCAGTAAAATTTTAGTCGCTTGGTCGCTGAAAACCGTGAAAATGTGAAAAATTTTAAGTCACCAAGCGACAAAAAAACTCTTCCTAGCGGTACGAGAGTATGACATATCGACGCAGAATTTTTTTCTGGTTTCAATGATGTATATAACTCAATATCGCCCAACATGTCGCTTGGTAATTATTGCCTTTCAAGCGTCGATATAATATGCATGTATTATACACAATATAAGCCTTCCTATTGAATAGTTCTGTATATTTACAAAAACCGCATCAAAATTCGTTGCGTAGTTTAAAAAAATCTAAGCGTAGAGACGGCGGGAAGCGACTTTGTTTTATATTATGTACAGATATAATGTTAATGCAATTATTTGTAAAATGTAAGCACTTTGCAACCTATATATATTTAATGTTTTGTCTGGAGGTGGATTGAGAAATCATCTTTTGTGACTTTAAGTCCGCTTTTTAAATAAAAGCTTTATAAAAATCCAGAATTTCGTAAGTAGCAACAGCTCAAGCACCAACCGACTACATTTCCAAAGGAAAAAAACAAAGCAGATGCCTTCCTCTTATTGCAGAGCTGTTTCCTTACAGATATCGAGCTTTAATTCCATTCCAGCACTCGGGGGAAATTAATTGTACAGCGACAGTGTATAAAGAAACCTAAATAATGGAAATGTTTGTTAGAAAAGCGCTACATCATGGTACTACCTTAATTTTAGTAAACCGTGTAATGGCGGTGTAAGATCATCCACTACCCCATATCATCCCGTGGGTGTCGTTAGAGGCGACAGGATAAAACTGCACCAGGAGATGGGCAGTAGAATCTTCCTGATAAGGTCTGAATAAAAACTAAAAACAGCGACATCCATAGTTGGCACTATGGCAAATATTACCCATAAGGCAATGTGTGGGGGAGGCCTTTGTTCAGCAGTAGACTTTCAATAGTCTATAATGGTAAGGGTAATGGTTAGTAAAAAATTTAATACCTATCAAAAACAAAATAAGAAAACAAAATAATGGTATTTATTACATCTATTATTTACTTATTTATTTAAGGAAAGCTAACAAAGCCTACTCCAAACCCATATTGACATTGAGAGGTGGAGCAGATATTTCCTACCCCTTCACAAAGTATAAAATTTTTATAAAACAAAAATTGTTTTAAAAGTTACTGTACTATTAAAGAATACTTGCGATGTATATTGTATAAAATCGTTCTATTCGTTTGAGCCTCTATCTGGTTATATGCCAGGTTTCTATATTTAAAAACACTTCGTTTTCTTTTACGAGCCGTTCTCCATTAGTTGAAGTGCACGAAAATCCCTTTTTTTTAAAACAAAATACCAGCTACTATTTATGAAATCATTAAAGTTTTTTTTTTCATTTGTAGTCATCCTAAGTTGCTGAATGAATAGTTTGTAATATAAATTGTTTAACATGCACCTCGTATGTAATAAGGAGAACCAAACGTTGAATATAGGAATCGGGCATAAGTCAACTCTTATGTGGGTGACCCATTCGTGGGTGGCCACATAATAAAGCAAAGCACTGGAAGTCTTAAACTTATAAGACGAAAACTATTGTCATATTAATCATTTCAAGAAAAAAAGCAAAGAAAAAATAATCGGCACGTTTGACATCATTAATCATGTGGGTTAGCAATCACAAAACTATGTAATTCGCACCTACGGCCGCATTACCGTAGGGCAGTAGCGTACAGAAAATTGAACTTATAGGTAATAACATAAACAAAAATATAATATATGCATGTGTGCTTTAAGACTGAGTTTTAATACGTAACAATATATAAAAGAAAAGAAAAGTTACAACCCACATACTGCTTAAAGCCGTAGCGATTATGCCTAGTAAAACAAAGAAAATTGAAATTTTAAGTGCTTCATCGACTGAACCTGATAAGAGTCAAACATAAAGTTAAGATCTTTATACGGTTTCAATATTCGGGTTTCACGTCTTGTTTTACATAATTCAAAGTTTTCAAATTACTTATAATGTGATGAAAAGTTTTATTTGGATCAATGGGTAAAATTACACAAACTGATTATGAAAATCAAAATCATTGTTGATATGTTTTGTCAGCTTTGAGGTCACTCACCTATCTGCCCAGCACGGACAGACCTTAATGTCCTCCATTCTGAATTTCAATCACAGCGGAAAATTTCAACAGAGACAAGCGATCTGCACAGAACAGGATTATAGTGCACTTTCTATTCTCTCAATCTCATAGTCCTTTGGAATGGTAACCGAACCGACCGGAGAGAGATCAGGCACAGGACCAGATGCAGAACGCCTTTACGTGCTTTCCGAAGTAAGGGGTAGAAACACTGCCAACTTCCTGACTCCGGGCTACTACCGAGGATTTCGTGACAGGAAAACCCCATAACTGACCTCATGATCAGCAAGTGCATTGACGACCACTAGACCAAAGAGGGCAGACCTTAAATGTTTGCTTAAATGTGTGCTTGATTACTAATGGCAGATAAATATGGCAGTCGAAGTCAAAACGCAACTGTTACAAATTCGTCACACCTGACTTCCATTTGTCTCCGTTCTCTCCGGAGGTTTGAATGAGAAATTGACCACTTTAGTCCGATGACGTAGGGTATAACGTTTAAATACTTATTGTGTATTGACGCAAGTATACATTTACAATTTTTACTTTTATAAATTGAATAGAAAAAAAACATTAAAACAAATTAAAACCGTCGTCATTAAATTAAAAAAACAATTCCTACATTACATCAGTATAGAGGTAGAGTAACATACATCAAAAAACTAGATAAGAATTGAGAGCGTTTTCCTTTTTTTGGGGAGGGATTTAAAGGAGGAAGCGTGTAAATAAATAATATTAAACATAATATATCCAAATATTTGAAGTCGGTCGCAGTTAAAATTTCTAAGGATTCTAGATGAAATGAAATGCGAATACATACATAGCATTTTTGCAGAATTTTTTAATTAAACAGCATAGCAGTTGGCGGCGGATAAGCACATTATACAGGGTATTTTTGAAACGCTCCCGAAAACGAAAACAGATGATAGTACTTATTCCCATTACCCATCATCATAGGTATCCACCTATGATGATGGGTCACAAAGAAATTCGATCCCGAGGAAAAAAAATCATCTTTTCACAACGTTTTATTAACTTTATTCACGCTCCATCATGTTACTACAGTTAATTGAAACGATATTTCACTAAAAAAATCATGAAAATACTGAAACATAAAACCAGCAGTGAAACTTAAAAAAGAAAATCAGATGACAATAGGGTCAATATCCTCGTGGGCGCCGAACTCTTATCTAGATCGTTACGAAACAATGCATTAGGTATACTACTCACTCTACCCTTCCCTTTCACACACACGCTGCCTCGTGTCGCCTCGCGCTGTGGAATTTACACATGCTTCAAGGACGTTACCTAGTGCGCATTTGTTTTGGGGATAGATTAATAATTTTAGTTTTGAGACAGTTCCTGTTGACTATCACGAGCGATAGTTCAATTGTTTTGTTTATTAAACTATAGTCGTTATTACTTGTTTATTTATTAATTAATGATATTGTTCTTGTTGTTACGTTTTGTGTTTTTTGTTTTGTTTTAATAATGCCTAACGCGTTTATAGTGCTCGTGAATACGGCAACATGTTAATGTGCCTTGGAGAATCTCATAAGGCCACGGAGGATCGGTAATAACTTATTACTGAACTGATCTGAATAGGTACATAGCTGAATACATCAGAATAATAAACATACCTACACAATGGATAAAAAAGCATGACTCTAACCTTCTTAACATTTTATTTAAGTATTTTTTTCATTAGCGGGGAATCGAACCAGTTATTTGGTTTATTTAACCTGTAAATTCGAATTAAAGTGGCTACGTGGAGACAAGCACAGTGGCAAAATAGTAGGTTAAGTAGATAAGTTAGGTATTTAGACAAGTGTTGTAAATTATTAGGTATTGTGGTACCATCGCTAGTTGCGGGCCGCGCCAATTCGGCGTTCGCGCGTACATTGACCCCTAGTCAGCTGATTTTAATTCAGTAATTCCACTGCTGGTTTTATGTTTCAGTATTTTCATGATTTAGTGAAATATCGTTTCAATTAGCTGTACTAACATGATGGAGCGTGAATAAAGTTAATAAAACGTAGTGAAAAGATTTTTTTTTCCTTGGGATCGAATTTCTTTGTGACCCATCATCATAGGTATCCTTAGTACTATCATCTGTCTTCGTTTTCTGGAGCGTTTCAAAAATACCCTGTATAGAAGCGGAATGTTGTGTGTTACAGACCCTACACAAGCTGTTCTAACTGCGTCCTGGATACAATCTCAGGCTTTAAAATTTTCCTTAAAATATTTATAAGTTATTCTAAACCTTTTAAGTTTAATGCAGGGTTCGAACACTAACCCATACATTTGAATTATACTAACAATTTGTTTTGACATAAAACTGAAGAAATTAACGAACTTTAGTGCACCTGATGATAAGAAATTACTGTAGTCCATGAAAACCTGCAGCTAAGTTCAAACAAAAAAGGATACAGGGTCATTTTTGGGGACTAAAATGGAATGTCTCGTAGCCTACTGTAGGCTCTTTATACCCTCTTTACATCTGCTGGTAAGTGAATGATGTGGCCTATAGACATCGACATCTATCCTCGATTAAGAATCAAAATGAAGATGCGTTGTCACTCCTTGAGGAATAAGATGAAATGCCTAGTTTCCAGTATAGGTCATTGTTTCACTAAAACATCGTCACTGTAAAGGAAAAACGACTAAAGCGCTAATTTCATTAATTTGTGTTGTATTTATATTATAAATGTCACGGCTATAAGCCGGAATGCGGTAACATCTAGTTTACAAAATAAAGCTAGGTAAATACGTCTAGGACTAAACAGATGATTATGGTAGATTTAAATTAGGTGTGTTCGATATATTCATGTCGATCTGTCAGTCATTAATCAGAATAAGTCAGAAAAAACATACTATCACATACATTTTTATACACGCATTATTCAGCAAAGAAAATTTTTAATTGAAACTTGCTTAATTGAATTTGTCTCTTATTATTAATTTAATTCAGTTAATTGATAACTGCTGTCACCCGCGACCTACTTTACACGTCTGCTGAGAAAATTCATTATTGTAGTCCATTGGTACAGGCGTTGCGCGAGTAACGAAGTGAATGTCAGTACTTCTTAGATGAATTATTAACGTACTGGGCCTATTGTACGAAGCACTAAGAAATTTCTAAAACTGTATACTGCATGCTTATTCTTTTTTTAATTTAAAAACTTTCTTTAACAGCTTGTTACAATCCTGGACATTGGTCTCTCCCATACATGAGAGGGTTTGCCATAATGGCTGTGATATGTAATATATACGTTAAGATGTAATGTATACGTTAAAATAAACATTTACAAACCTTTCTTTTACAGTTTGTTACAGAAAGGTTTTTAAATAAATACAATTACAATCCTATACATTGGTCTCTCTCATACATGAGAGGGTTTGCCACAATCGCTGTGATATGTAATATATACGTTAAGATGTAATGTATACGTTAAAATAAACATTCACAAACCTTTCTTTAAAATTTCGTTACACAAAGGGTTTTAAATAAATACAATTACAATCCTGGACATTGGTCTCTCCCATACATGACAGTGTTTGCCATAATCGCCGTGATATGTAATATATACGATAAGATGTAATGTATACGTTAAAATAAACATTTACAAACCTTTCTTTAACAGTTTGTTACAGAAAGGTTTTTAAATAAATACAATTACAATCCTGGACTTTGGTCTCTCCCATACATGAGAGGGTTTGCCATAATCGCTGTGATATGTAATATATACGTTAAGATGTAATGTATACGTTAAAATAAACATTTACTATTTTTATATAAAAGGAGGCAAACTAGCATGTGTCTTACCTGATGGTAAGAGACTACCGCCCATGAACAACTGCAACACCAGGGGCACTGAAGGTGCGTTAGCAGCCTTTTGAATCCATCCGGTCTCGTCTCGTCCATCGGTCGTGTCAGCCTGAAAATATTGCTGGTTCCACAAAGAAATCGTGCGAGGAATAAAACTTGTGGTAAATCGCTTTTTTTGGGATTTTTTTATTCTTTTTACAAACAAATTTTTGAAGCTGGCTGTTACTTTTTAATACATAAAAGTTTAATTTTTTACCACTAACTAATCTGCCCGTTCACTATTATACTCCCCTAAAAATAAGTTTTGAGAGGATTACACAAGATGGCGCAACTAGTATTTAGTTGCATCGGACGACCTTGTAACTATATTTATGTTAAGGCCTCTCCATTTTCCTCTGATAATCAGTGTGTGTCGCTGAAGTGTAAACGACTTGAATTCTTTGTGCTCTACCTATGTCAACTTTGTGCCAACAAAACTACATTTTGGGGGAAGCACTGCTTTTGCTTTAACCTGATGAAAAGTGCAGCTGAAGGAAATAGATTGCTATGTGAAGCTATGGGAACATGCTCCATCAATAAAAACATTTGAGTATAGGTTGCGTTTCAAAAGTGGCGATTTTGACACCGGTGACAAAAAACGCGAAGGGAGACCAGTAAAATTTGAAAATTATGAGTTGCAGGCATTATTGGACTATGATTCATGCCAAACTCAAGAGAAGCTCGCTGAAACCTTATAAGTGATTCAAAAACGATTTGAAACCGCCTCAAGGCCATGAGTATGGTGCAAAAACAAGGATATTGGGTTCCGCATGAACACAGGCCAAGAGACGTCGAACGTCGTTTTTTCACGTGCGGACAACTGCTCCAAAGGCAAAATCGGAAAGGATTTTGCATCGAATATTGACGTGGATGAAAAATAGATCCACTACGACAATCCATAGCCCAGAAAATCATGAGGTAAGCTTGGTCATGTATCAACTTCAACTACGAAACTGAATTTTCCACCGACCATCTCGCGGTGTGAGTGCTCCATGCCGGATTTGCGGTTTAAACAGCACTCGGTGCGCAAAGAACTCCTCTCCCTGGACGTCAATAAAACGAGTAGGCCAGATGAAGTCCCTACAATTGTGCTGAAGACGTGTGCTCCCGAGTTGGTACCAGCTTATTAGTGACTGCCAATACGGTTTTCGTCGGAATCTATCAGTTGGTGATATTCTAATCTTCCTAACTCATAGTTGGGCGGAGGCAGAGAGTACTCGACCGGGATGTCCGGGGTAAAAAGCATCACCTGTGCTGTCGTCCACATAGCAATGAATTCTAATGATTTCAACATATTATCATTCATATGCAGAAGGAACAACGTAGCTGATAGCACGCAACCTTGTGGAAAATAAACATAGACAGGCTTGTAATTGGAGCATGCACCGTCTTCTACGACCTTAATGATCTGACCTGCAAGGAAACTACTGATCCAATTGCACAATTGCTCGGATTGATCTACTTAAGCTACGCCAGCCTAACGAAACCATCAATGGGAAACGTCACCAACAACAATTGATGAAATTGAGCCTTTCAGCACAACAACGCACGGCCACATGGTGATGAAGTCGTCGAGGAAACTTTGACTACCACTTGTTTCGGTCGTTGACTCATGACTTGGCGAAGCAGCACTTCACTTCTTACGAAGAAACCAAAAATTGGGACGATTCTTGGATTGCCTCAAACGATGAGGAATCTTTTTAACGCGGTATTGGTATGCTGCCTGAACTGATGATCAAAGGTAGTATTGTAGTACTAAGTGATGGGCAATACTTCGAATAACATAATCTGTACCAATTTATCTGAATAAAGCTTCTAGATTACAAAACAAAATAAAAAACTTATTTGTACACCTGTGTATATAGGAAAAAACAGAAGCTAAGATCATATCGAGTCATAACATACTCGTAATTTATTGTAAGAACAATTACTTCGTTTTTTTTTTCAAAAATTTACATTGATTCGAAAAAAAATTTTTTTAAATAAAAATATACTATAGGTATCAAACAACTTCCATAGAAATGACAAGTCAAACCAAACCTTAAAATTATTAATTAATAATATTTAAATTGACTAGAATGTCTAAAATAAAATTTATGATAAGGCGGGAAGTATGTTCATTTAAATAACTAAGTGAACTGTAAAAGAGGAATTGATTTGTATTTATCGGTGAAGATAATTAAAATGAAATTTATGTTTTATATTGACAACCTTCTGACAAAGGCAACAAAGGAAATCACTTTAGAGTTAAATGAATATTTAATTAACTTTTCGATTTTGCCACGCCTAACTCGGTTTATCAAAGACCCACGGAGCAGGATTTGTTAATGTTAATTCTCTTCAACATCCTCATCATCATAATAACAGTCTAGCAAAGTTCACTACTGAATACAGGCCTTCGCCATAGAGTACTTTTCTTTTAAGAAATTCTCAGCAGCAGCCCGGAGTTCAAAAGTTGACGGTGTTTCCCTAAGAAACCATGTAAAGCTGTTGGACTTGCACCTGATCTCTCTCCGGTCGTATCAAATTGCACTCCCATCGGACAATGCTTGGGCACTTTAATGATGGTCTAATGAACAAATACTACATTAAGGCTGGTCGCTGTGATCGTAATTCAGTCTAAAGGACATTATAAGAAATACCAACATCTATCGAAAGTCTTAAGATTATTTTTGTAATTTTTATAGTTGCCCTCACGACACCCATAGGACGAATTAGGTGACGAATTCCCTAATGTCGTCACAGCACGGTAAATTGTAATATATGAAATTATACAACTTAAATATATGTATCTTTTGAATAATTGAATATACCAGCGGGATAAGGTGTGTTCAAGCAAGGCTACAAGGTTCGATGGATGCAGGTGTCTCAGGAACGTGCCTTGTGGCATTCCTTGGGGGAGGCCTATATTCAGCACTGGACTTTGTGAAGGGCTGTAATGATGATGATGATGATAATGAAGCAAGGCTGCAGGTGTCCAGGACTGCGGTAGCCACTTACCATCTAGTGGACTGTACTGTGTTCGTTTGTCACTTCAATTTTATTTAAAAAAAAACACCCACGATACGAAATGAAGATTGATTCTCGTGACGTAACATCTGTTCAGTTATTAATGTATGAAATACGATGTATGATAGAATAGAATAGAATAGAATAGAATAATTTTTTATTGAATATAGATTACATGTGTAATTCTTATTGAAAGTAATTTTTTACTTTACAACTGGTTCGAAAAAAAAACCTCTGTCCTGGGAAGAACCAGCAAGAAACCCTGGGGGACTTTTTTTTTAAAGTAAATTTTACATTAATGGTTGTACAAACTATTTAAGTACAAAATTTATTTTAGAAACTGCTTGGTAGCGACCACCTCATTCCCAGGGGTTATTATCAATTATATATTCATTTATACTATAATAACCCTTTTATACAGTTTCAGCTAACAAAACATTTAAACTTGGTAACAGAGAGAGCCTGTACACTTTCCGGGACCTTGTTGTAATAGCGTATACATTGCCCCAAGAATGAATTACTGACTCTGTGGAGTCGAGAAACTGGTATCACTAGCTTGTGATTGTTCCTAGTGTTTACAGAATGTATATCACTTTTTACTAAAACTACCTTTGTTTTGTGAACATACAATAAAATTTCGTAAATATAATGAGAGGCCAAAGTTAATATATTTATTTCTTTAAATTTATCTCTAAGAGACTCTCTCGGTTTGTAATATATAATCTCGGGTTGTAAATAGCTCTAATGGCCCTCTTCTGTAAAACAAAAATAGTTTCTGAATCAGCCGCATTTCCCCATAGCAAAATCCCATAAGACATTATGCTATGGAAATAACTGAAATAAACTAGTCTAGCTGTCTCGACACTAGTGAGACCTCTAATCTTTTTTACAGCATAGGCTGCAGAACTTAGTCTGCTTGCTAGTTTGGATATATGGGGGCCCCACTGAAGCTTTGCGTCGAGAGTGATGCCAAGAAAAAAAGTCTATTCAACAGGGCTCAGTTCTTCCCATTTAAAACACATTGGTACCCAGATTTTTAACATTAGTTGTTGTAAATTTAATACATTTAGTTTTATTTCCGTTTAAATGTAGATTATTAACGTTAAACCAATGCACTAATTTTGATATAGCATTATTCACTTCGTCACATTTAAATGATTGACGTTTACGTTTAAAAATCAAGGAAGTATCATCAACAAATAATACTATATCATGATTATCCCCTACAAGGGAAGGTAAGTCATTAATATATACCAGAAATAGGAATGGGCCGAGAATCGAGCCCTGAGGGACACCCATTAGTACAGGTGACCCGGAAGAACTTTTACCATTGATAATAACTTTCTGCATTCTATTACTTAAATATGAAATAATAAGTTTAAGCGCTGTGTTCTTGACACTATAGTACTGTAGCGTCCTGATTAATGTGTCATGGTGAACACGGTCGAATGACTTGGAAAGGTCACAAAATGTACCCAAACCATCCTCCGAATTCTCCCATGCACAAAAAATATGTTTAATAAGCTCAACTCCAGCGTCAGTTGTCGAGCGACCCCTTGTAAAACCGAATTGATTTTTATGTAGCAATTTATTAATATTAAAGAAACTTGAGATCTGATCTAAAATAATTTTTTCAAAAATTTTAATAAATGTTGGTAGTACAGAAATTGGTCTTAAGTTGGCGGGGTCTAATGTACTACCAGATTTAAATAAAGGTATGACTTTACTATGTTTCATTAAATCAGGAAACACACCAGATTCGACGCTTGTATTAAATATAGTGGCTAGATAAGGTGCTATTATATCTATTATAGATAAAATAACTTTAACGGAAATCCCTCATAAGTCTGCCGTTTTCTTAACATCAATTGTTTTAAAATATTTAACGATATCTTTCGGCAACACTCCATGAAACCTAAAAGTATTTGAACAAGCCTTTACATTTTGTTTAAGCAATGATTCAGCGACAGTAGGAGAAGAATTTAATGATTTTGTTGTCAAAAAAGGAACATCAGTAAAATGTTTCTCAAAAGCTATAGCAGCTTCTTGATCAGATCGAGTTAAACTGTTGTTAATATTCAATTGAAAATCCGAGTTGTGCGGTTTGACCTTGCCCGTTTCACTATTTATTATTCTCCAGGTCTTTTTAATTTTGTTGGATGCAGTTTTAATTTTGTTACTTAAATGTAAAGCCTTAGTTGTGTAGCACACTTTTTTAAATATTTTAGAATATGTTTTTACATAATCTCTAAATATAACACTAGTATTATATGATCTTTCATTATAAAGCTCATATAACTTTCGCCTACTTATATAAATTCCTACTGTCGCCCATTCATTAAATGATTTGCGACTGTTAAAAGAGAAATTTTAGAAGTAAATATTGTACTAAATTCACAAGTTATAATTTTAAATAACATACCATACAAATAATTAGCACTATTTTTAAATGAAAGTGATGGAAGTCTTTTTATTATATTACTTCTAAACCTCTCCAAGCGATGGTCATTTATTGGAACAAACACAACTTTCTTATTTTTCTGTTTTTTGTGTATATAAGGCAATGATACCAACTGTCCACAGTGATCTGAACTTAAATTTTGAATAATTGATTTATGCAAGGGCTTAATATCTGTAAAAATGTTATCTATACAGGTTGCACTAGGCCCAGCAATACTTTTTGGTTCTAAGAATAAATTAACAAGATTATACGATTTAAACAATGAGCTAAACTTAATACTAATGGAAGAAGTTTCAAGGAGATTGATGTTAAAGTCTCCACATATTACAACAGACTTGTTCTGTTTACTAAGTTTGAGCAAAACTTCTTCCACAATTCTTTCAAAATAGTCATAAGTAGCACATGGGGGTCTGTAAACACTTACAACAATGAGGTGCTCGAGCTCGACACAAGCCATTTCTACAGTTCGCTCAACAGAGAGGCTCACAATATCCTTACGTTCTTTATATAATAATGATTTATCTGCTAATATTAAGGAGCCACCACGTAAACTTTATCTCTATTGAAGGAACTGACCACCTGGTGATTTCTGAAATTAAACATGAAATTATAATCTTTTAGCCAATGTTCAGTAATACAAAGGATATGTATATTGTTACTATTTAAAAACAATTCAATCCTTTGCCCATCATGCCTTGTATATTTTGATGCACCAGGTGTAAACAATTTTATTACTTATTTGTGGGCTGTATTCAAAATTAATTAAACTCTTATTATTGCTAGAGATTGCCTCTATTGTCGCATTTACTAATTTATATTAGTTGGAACTGATTCCAAATTAAATGTCAAATGATTATCATGCTCAATAAAAGTAGTCTTGGTAGCCAAAAACTTGGCTGAGTTAAAAGTAAATAATAAGGTAGCATTTGCTACCAGTCTTAAATTATATTTGGATAGGTAATACCTATCTTTTGTCCAAAACTTTTTTATTAAGTTATTTATGTCAATTACATGAAATTTGTCATTATTATCACAATTATATGTCAAATTTAAATTATTGTTACTAATTAAATTATTCATTTGTATATTTAAATTATGTCTTAGATTATTTTCCTGTGGCAATCCCTGTATGTAAGGCAGTGTGAACAAGACAATTTTAGTACATTTAAGTTATTAAGTTGTTCAATATATCTTAATAACTGTTTGTTGTTTACACTGCCTCTTCTAACAAAAATTATTATTGTACTATTTGGGCAAAATTTAGTAACTATAATTTTATTTAGAATGTCACTAAAAGATGCTCCGGGCATGCAGCAATTTGTAATTTTTTGTCCCTTTAAAGAGTTATTTAAAGTTATGCCTAGATTTTTTCCCATGTCATCGCTATACACAATTATATTATTTTTGTTAATATTTGAGTCATTTTTTATTTTAAGCTCCTCTGCTATGGCACTGTCATAGAGTTTTGGTGGTAGTATAATATAACCAGCACACACCGACTCTGAAGAAGCTGGTATTGAATGCTGACACTCACATTGATGTTTAACTAAGGAGTCAAAACGCTCCTCATTATATTTATATGTCTTTACCAGATTATCCATAGCCAGTATGTGTTCTTTTATTTCGTTTTGGGCTGATTTATATTTATTGGACACAGTTTGAAGGGAGTTAGTAAGTGATAATATTTCTGATTTAAGGCACTCTACGTCAGTCTCATAACATTTTTTTATGTTATCCACCTCAATTGAATACAACTTAAGTTCATATATCAATGCTTGCTTTTCTTTACATAAATTAACATAATTTTTGGTATTAATCTTATTTTTTATAAATTTTTGTACTTTCTTTATGTATTCATTAACTTTTATATACTTCTTCAATTTGGTTTTGCTGCAATTAATCCTTACTGTGTTTCCTGAAGTGGAAGAGTCGTCACCAGTCAAATCTATTGTTGCAGGTTGCTGTAAAATTCTTGAAGTATTACATTGCACAAGCTCAGAGAACAGGCTTTGAGTCTGGAAGGCGTTAAGGTTATCTATATATGTTTTAAATTGTGTTATTCGCTCATTAGCCTCATTCAACTGTAACTTCAATGCAGCAATAAACCTGAGAGCTTCCTCATATTCCTTGCTGCATTGGTCAAACTCATTAACCGTTCCCTGTAGCTGATCTCTTTCTTTTATAACACTTGTGTATTCTGTATGTAACTTAACCATATCACATTTCAATTGTGTGTTTTTGGCAATTATGTTAACTATTTCTTTTTCATTATCATCCCTTTCCTTAAGCAACAGTTCACACTGCTCCTTGGCGCCTTAAGTTCTTGGAGCGCAAGCTGGAGTTGGTTCTCCATCTGGCACGTCTTGGCGTTGCGAGTTGCGAGTATTTATTGTAAATAATAAAAGAAAACAAGGATCGAAAACAGAAGGAGCAGAGTAAGCCAATGTCGAGTTGTTGTTGTTTTTTTTTTTCTATTTACAGATCTCAAATCAAATTATCGTTAAAATAATTCGAAAAGAAACCCGCAAAGAATGTAAAAATCCGAGTAATATTAATAGAATAGATCTTTAATTTATAAAAGGAATGATATGAAATAAGAATTACAATGATTTTAAAACAATGTTCGTTACCTGTCACTTTTTGTTCCAGCACCAAAATGTTGTTATTATATTTATGTACCGACTTTCTTAAATTTTAAATACAAAGCGGCAGTAATTATTAACTATAACATAAAATTGAGGTGGATATTATGAATTTACAATATTTAAATTATTAAAATTTATCGGGACCAATTACTTTTACAACTTATCACTAGGGTTGCCACAGCAAAAAAAAATATATATAGATACGATGTATGTATGAACGAATGTGCTTTAGATTGGCAACTTATATAATTAAATTGGTAAATTATATAATTATTATATTGTTAGTTATAAATGATTTCCTGTGTAATTATTATAATATCTGTAATATCATGGTAATATCTATATTTCTTTTTTTCTTTTCATCACAATATATTTATGTGTGGTAGATGAAACAGTTGTAGTGTAGTAATAGTTGTATTGTTGTTGCATATTCGTTCGTACTGTTAGGAGGCCGATCCCGTTTGACTTTAAAAAAACCACTAAGTAAACCTAAGGGTTTATTATAAAAAAAGTTCACACACACAATTAATATTAACCCTGACTTCCGAACTCTAATACGTCTCGGAATCTATATCCGATCTACGGAATCTATATCCGATCTCCCAACAACTACCGGCATAGGTGTGACATGGACATTAAACACGATATTCCTTTTTTCCATGTTCATCTTAAGACCTATCCGTTGGGAGACACTATTGAGGTCATTAAGCATAGTGCTTAGGTCCTCCAGCAATTCTGCCATAAGGATTATATCTTCGGAAAATCGAAGGTAAGTGATGTACTCGCCATTGATGTTAATACCGTATCCTTTCCAGCCCAGTAGTTTGAAAACGTTTTCCAATGCAGCGGTGAAGAGTTTCGGAATGTATTGTCACCCTGTTTTACACCTCTCTGTAGTTGGATAGGTTTCGTACTCTGGTTCTGTACTCGGATAACCATCGTAGCCCTACTGTACACACACTTCAGCACTTCGATATGGCAGCAGTCAACTTGGCACCGCTGAAGGGACTATAGCGGCTTCCTCATAGTCCACATACGCAAGACAAAGTGGCAGATTTTACACTTCTGTCTTTTGTACAATTTGCCGAAGAGTGTGTATGTGGTCTATGGTACTAAAGCCTCTTCGGAAACCGGCTTGTTTGGGAGGCTGGAAGTTGTCGAGTCTACGTGCGATACGATTCGTAATGACTCTCGAAAACAGCACGTAGACGTGGCTCGAAGGGAAATCGGTCTGTAGTTCTTCAAGAGAGTGGTGTCGCCTTTCTTGAAGAACAAGACCACTGCACTTGCCATGCCGTGTAGTGGCGGTTAAGAATATCCACTACCCCATATCTTCCCGTGGGTGTCGTAAGAGGCGATAGTGGGAAAAAGGCAGGAGATGGGCAGTAGCATATTCTTGATAACAGCAATATTACAATAAAAAAACTGCGGTTGCCAACCCGCTCGCCAAGCGTGGCAACTATGGCAATAAAACCCCCATGAGCAATGACATTAATAAACGGCCCCCAGTCGCCGGCGGCCCCCTTATTCCTGGCTACGGTGGTGACCATGGTAACGGCGGGGCAGGGTGTGCTAAGAATCTTCGGTGGAGGTTCGGTTTCCACCTAAGACGACTCGACCTGACAACATACAACGCACGCTTCCTGAGGACTGACGAGAAGATCCTGGAGGTGCAAGAAGAGATAGACAAGTTACGCAGGCATTACGATGGCAAAGAGAGGGAAAGGACACGGTAACCCTCAAATCCGGCAACTTGTTCTATCACCGGGAGGGCGACCATCTGTCCCAAGGAGGTGTTGAATTTATCGTCCACAAGTCTCTCGTTAACAACGTCGTAAAGATTGTGAGTGTGTCGATGAGGGTTGCGTATCTTATACTCAGAATCACCAAATGGTATTTGTTGAAGGTCATACAGGTTTACGCACCAACCTCGGCCTCGGGTGGAGGAAATGTATGAGGATATCTCTAAAGCCATGCATTCCTTCTAAACCTACTATACGTTGTTAATGGGAGACTTCAATGCAAAACTAGGCAGAATAGAGAACGGTGAGCTGAGGGTAGGGAAATTTGGAATAGGGCAACGGAACCCAAGGGGCCAGCAGCTGGCCGACTTCATGGAGAAAGAGGGACTCTTTATGATGAACTCTTTCTTCCAGAAGCGAGTTCTTAGATCCTTTTTGTGTGCTCTTGTATGTCCCCTGAGCGGTGTGAGTATTTTCGCTAAGTGTTGAGCCAATCTGTAAGTTGGTGAATCGATTTGGCTAACTATGGGGCGTAGAGGAGCATTGGGCATGTGTATTTTTGGTAACCCATACAACTTCATTGGTTTGGCATACGTAGGTATTATCGATTTTACGTCGAGATTTAATTTTTTGGAGTGTTTCACACAAAGGATTCCTACCATTTTGTCAGCGAGATTAAAGGCCTACATCTGGCAGACAATGAAACTATGGTCAGTTTTGATGTGCAGTCTCTGTTCACATGCTTACCTGTTGAAGACTGCATCTCGATTGTAACTAGAAGGCTGGAGGAAAACAACACGTACATAGAGTAAGCAGTATTACTCAGACACTGCCTTACATCTGGCTACCTATTGTGGAAAGAGGAATTCTACAAGCAAGTAAATGGTGTGGCGATGGGCTCACCTGTATCTCCCATTGTCGCCGATATATTCATGGAAGACTTTGAGAAGAAAGCCCTACTTACTTCTCCCGTAAATCCAAGATTCTACAAGCGGTAGTAAGACGAAACTTTCACAATTCTACCTTTAGATAAAGTAACTGCATTTTTAGACCATCTTAACTCCATAAATTCTAAAATTCAGTTCACAATGGATTTAGAGGCAAACAACTCTTTAGCTTTTCTAGATGTGTTAGTAATTCGGAATCATGATAACTCCTTGAGCCACACTGTGTATAGAAAAAAGACCCATACAGATAGATATTTAAACGGTGACCCTCATTACCATCCTTCACAGTTAGCTACCGTGGGTAAATCTTTGTTTCAAAGAGCACGAGGTATCTGTAACAGTAAACACCTGGCTGCCGAGCTTCAACACAGCAAGCAAGTTTTGCACGACAATAAGCTTCGGGTCCCGCGCATACGTCACAGTGACCGAGTGAAGCCGGCCGCAGTCGAGCGAGTGCCTGCTGTACTGCCATATGTCAGAGGTGTCACTGACAAGATTGGCTACATCCTGAAGCATGCTTCCATTAAAACATACTTCAAGCCGCCGAAGAAGATTTGTCAGTTTTTACCATCAGTCAAGTGTAATGACCCTCTGCAAGATGCAGGAGTGTACAAGCTTGATTGTGAATGTGGTCTCTCTTATATAGAACCAACTAAAAGGTCATTAAAAACCCGCGTTAAGGAACACATAGCTGATGTGAAGAATCGACGCTCCGGGAAGTCTGAAGTCTGTGAACATGTACAGGATCGCCCCCGTCACTACATTAGATTTAATAGACCACAAATTATCGCTAAAGAACACCGATTCCTTCCATTGGGACGTCAAATACCTCAGTCTCCCCCGTGGCCATGGGTGCTGTAAAGTACTCGAAACGTCGGGAATATAAAATAAGTTAATATGCGCGATAAAATCCGTAAAACTAGTTTTATTTAAATAACTCGAAAACTGTTGGTCAGACCTTGATAAGATTTATATGGGACTACATGAGAAACACCAGCTTTCAAATAAAAAAGAATCAATTAAAGTTGGTAAAAATTACCTTGCGTACATCCGCTCGATAAAATAAAATGATGTGTCTTACCTAGTTAGAAGAACACCTCCCGCCCTCCCTCAATTGCGTGCACTATCCCCGTCACCAGTAACCCCAGCACCACTACTCCCAACACCACTAAACTAGGAAAGACACACCACTGACGACAATACGACACGTGTTTCGCCTCTAAACGAGGCATCTTCAAGTGATGTAGACTCAGCGGTGGCTGACCGCTAAGTGAGCGGCAAGCTTTTTTTTTTGCGCCTAAAGCAAGGACTAGCCTCCGGAAACGGGGGAGGGAGGTGGTGAATGTTATGTGGGACTCACTTTGAGAAAGTACCTACTCACTAAACACCACCTGTGGGACTGGTTCTGGCCTGTATGGCCTCTTTGCCGCATCGGAAGCGACGCCCCTTAGGGAAGGGGGGCGCGGACACAAGGTGAGCGGCGAGCCAAAACAACTGCTATTTATACAGCCCGCTGATGAAACTGCTCCCTACTTAAGTAGCGATCGACTGCGTTATGCGATAAAATATGCGACCAATCACCAGCTGACGTACGCAGGCGCTTGTAAAATTAAAAACAAACTGCCGCGCAACGCCCGCCTACCCTCCAACTACGCAACCAATCACCAATCACCGTGAGGGTGACAAACGACCTTATTGCAAGGCTGTCTGTTATAAGAGAGCACGTTTAAAGATATTTAAGAGAGGTGAGTTAGAAAATTTGTTTGTTCATTCAGCAGTGCAACGTTACTATTATTATTTTTTAATATCTCTAACTGTTCCTGTGGTAGTTGAAATTAAAGTCTTTTTCCTTGTTAACTATTTTTATCAATATAATCAAGACAATGACGAGTTAAAAACTGTTACTAATTATAATATTTTTAATAAAGAACAATTTAATAAGAAAGAGAGCAGTATTTTAAATAAAGATTCCTAAGTAATTGACTAAATGCATTTCGTCACTTTAGTCTAAGAATCTTCTTCGAAAGTGGTATTATTTCCGAATTCAAAGTCGTCTGGCGAGTATAATCCTTAATGTTAGGGTTAGTCACTGTCTTACTTCTATTGGTAGATGGGCTGGCTACAGAGCCAGAGAGTTACAAACGAATGGCACAGGCCATTCGTTTGTAACTGTTGTAAATTCCAGTGGATGAAGACTTTGTACAGCTCTTACCGATTAACCGGTAGCTGTTTGTACTTTTGCAACCCTACAATTATCATCAGTACCTATAATTAATTCCTTTATAATGCCTAAATGCCTAATGGCCAATATAACCGACTGGTGTCAATTTCAATAAGAACAATATCGATTAATTTCGGCAAATTTTGTTTGCATCTATCTTTACTACAAATTAGAGCAATATATTTTTTCTTTATTATGTATTTTCTCTGTAAGTGATTTGTAAATCTTTTGAGAAATAAATGTCTTAAACCATATTCGTTTCTAAAACGTTATCGGAAATCTGGACGTAATTTGTTTAAATATTGTAAACGAATATTTATATTTTTTGCATCAATCAGATCTAAATCAGGCAGCTCACTGTTATTTAAGGGATGTAAAAACGTCATTGGAGTAAGTGGTTTAAGAGAGTCATCAGGTATTGCTACGTATGTTAATGGTCGGCTGTTAATGATTGCTTCGCAGTCACAAAGTATTGTTGATAATTCAATCCAAGTTAAAGATTGTTTTCCCAATAGTCTCCTTAACATTTCCTTCACTACCGTTATAAGGCGCTCCCACCATCCTCCCAACCAGGGCGCACGTGGAGGTACAAAACGCCACTTGATAGCTGGTGGAACTATGCTAGTTGCTGCTTCGACTTTTGCCTAATGAACTTCTTTTAATAAATTGGCTGAACCTGAAAATTCGCCTACAATCAAGTATATATAATGTTTATGCAGCCCTTCGAAATGAAACGACGTAAGACCATCGAAACTATTGTGATAAAGATTCTACAAGTTCTAGGTGAACTGCTCTATATATGCTTAAATAAATAATACTATCAATATTTCATTTGGTCACGGATGTAGGGCCCCGTTAAATCTATACCAGTTATCTGGAATGCTGCAATTGCCTCAACTCTGTTTGATGGCAATGGTGCTTTAGGACTTCGTAATAAATAAAATAAAATAAATAAAATAAATAAAATCGTTTATTTCGACCACAAGGATCATAGATGTTAGTAATAATACAAATCTTAAAGCTAATGTTAGTAAAACTTGAAACTATTTACCTAATTCTAAACCTATCTAAAAGACAGGCCGATTAGTCAGCACGTGCCCATATGACAATGGTTCAGGTACTGACAATCAAACCCTGTCAGAAAATGCTCTCAGGATGCCACTCGACTGTCCCGCACCCTGCGCACCAGGGATGCATCGTTTGCATGGTGGTGTAGAAACAATCCACGCGCATCCGCGAACATACCCGATGCACTACAGTAACGAGGCAGACCCAATAGCATCCTGAATGCATTATTGTATTGAACACGCAGGGCATTGTACTGTTTCTGCGTGTAGTCCACACAAGACTGCTCATTGCAAAGGACGTGCAGTAAGCTCTGAATAGCGTTACTTTTACAGGGACCGAACAACGAGCGAACCTGCGAGCGATCATGTTCGCTCTAACGAACAATGCCCTGCGCTCTCTCTCTATATCAACATCATCTTTCAGGTCAAAGGACACCATATGACAGGTACCAAACTGATACACCCTTCTTAACGGGGTACCGTATAACTTAATGGTGGTATATATGAGAGCAAGGCTTTCCTTTAGCCTGAAAGACCAGCAATTAGCTTTATTAACGTTATAAATCAATCCGTGACTGCAGGCGTAGTCACATATGCTCAACAATTTTGCCAAGCCACAAACAGAAGCACTCAGCAACACCATGTCGTCTGCGTAACTGACGTTGTTGAGGCATACTTCGTCAATATGACAACCGACATGGTGGTGCTACAACTCTATCAGTGCATTCACACATAAGGTTGAAGAGCTTGGGAAGTTAAGCCCCTGTCATTGCCCACACTCCAGCCTATATGGCTGCGAATAGGTTTCGGACCATACTTTCACCCTGGTTTCGATACAAAATTTGAAGATCTAGTAACTTCTTCAGGCAGTCCGGTATCTTTCAATTTCTGCCATAGGATATCATAATTCACCAGATCGAACGCTTGCTAGGTCCAGAAAACAGGCATAAATAGGCGTTCGTCTAACCGAATAGTACTTCACAGTTTGCTTCAAACATGTATGGCCGACTCTGTTGACAAACCGGGCCTGAAACCAAACTGATTGTCGTGTAGGCATAAGTGTTTATCAAGCTGGGCGTTAAGCAAACTGTCAAGCACTTTCGCAACAATCGTGTAAGTGAGATAGGCCTGTAGTTGGACTTATCAGATATGTCCCCAGTTTTGTTCTTCACAATTGGCACCACCACAGTTCTCATCAGAGCCATGGCGTACGAATGCGCTATACATAAGTTATAAAACATGGCAAGTACTCTAGGTAAGTAGGACCGCATGCTTTTGGGTGTTCAATACTAAGTCTGTCATGGCCAGGCTACCACGCGACATAGAACCTATAGCCTTACTGACATCCTTCGCTGTAAATCGGATTCAATCTCCTGGCCACGTACCCCAATCTCCTATGGCCTGTGATGGCCCCAACGAGTGAAGTCACTGTAAATGCTCTCTAAACATATCTGCTATAAGACCAGATCATTAATACCATTAACGCTCACTGGTAGGCCAGGTTTACTATTTAAATTATTGGTCGATTTCCAAAATTACGAAAATCATTTTTCGCGTGCTGAGTGTAAGATGTCCATTTTATTTGTTCACTGTGGTTCTGACACCACTTTAAGCGCGACTTAAACAAACTACGACTCCGTGCATTTCCTCATAGACACTACCATTTTTGCTTTCCCACCAAACCCACATTAAAAACTTCGACCTGGCCTCCTATGGGCATCGCGTACATATCTGTTCCACAACCACAGGCCGCCTGCCATGCGCGATCTTACAGTGTTGGATTCGGTGGCAGCCACAGATAAAGCGTTTAATTTCGCTATATAATTTATCGATAAGTAATTTGTGATCAATGCTTACAAACACAATCACTACAAGAAAGAAATTCTTCGGGAAAATCGAAGGCTCTTAATTTTTCATTACATAATTTGTATATATCCTGATCTCCTCCGGCTTTCTATCTCCCAAAGAATCTCGTTTGTAACTTTACATAAAAATCAACTTTGGTTTGACAATATCAGTTGCATTCAATTACTAAGGATAATGGTCAGACCAGTAGACATCATAATTGCATAAACATTTAAAACAGACGATACAGCAGATTTTCGTCGCCACACAGTGATCAGCCACCTTCTCGACCTGTGGACTTCACTTATAAAAGTGTGTTGCCGAACTTACACCTAGCAGCTGTACATCTACCATGACCACTCTTGTTCGTCACAAAACACATCAACTCGTCATAAACCGCTCATTCGGATGGGCGTTAAAGTCACCAAGGATGTACAGATTCTACATTACTACTATTAATAATAGCATTCACCGAACTGGGGCAATCAGTGAAATTCCGTAAGATTTTACCACATGAGGCATGTACACACTAAATACTAAAATGGACCTATCCTGCACTATTTGTATGCCACATATTCGTGGATTATCACAATACATGACCAACACATTTGGAAAACACTTTTATGTAATGTTTTGTCTTGTGTCTCTTACATATAACACATTTAGACACAACACTTTTAACGAGACGTCTTAGGTTTAAAATCCATAAATTGTTCCTGAGGTTTGATAGCAAGAGCTGAGTTCCTCTATGATTTAATTTTTCATGTCTCTGTCGCACTAACCGCTGTAGAAACCGTACAGTGCGTAAGTAATAAATAGTAAGTATTTGCCTTACAAAATCCTTGTCTTCTTTACTCAACTCTAAACGTGTTTTTTCTCTTTTACTTTATTCTATTCTCTATTACCCCTCGGCATATATTTCTGTATTTATATTATGCAACGAAAACCCCTCAGTAAGATTCTCTTTCTGTAATAATTTAATTAGTGTCTTTTCAGCATTAATATATTCATCATTTGTTATGTCTAGCTCCTTTATGTCAAATTTTATTTTTACATTACAATTCATACGTATTATCCATGCCACAAGTCTAACTATGCGGTTATATTTTGAAAAGTATGTCAATTTTTGACTAAATAGTTCTAATGTGACATTTGTATTAATCTTGGCCTTTTTGGTTACTTCTGCTTCTAAAATCTCTTCATTGGCATTAATAATGTTTGATTTTGGCCAATCCGTCTCCATAAGCTTTAATCATGCTGGGCTTTCCCACCATCTACTTTCCATAAGCTTCTTTGCGTCACAACCTCGTGATGGGAGATTTGATGGATTGTACTCACCAGGTAGATGGTACCAATCATCACGATTGGTTGTTGAGCATATTTCTTTTACTCTATTGGAAACAAATAGTTTCCAATGTGCTTGTTGTCTTTTTAGCCATGATAGCACCACAGCGGAATCAGTCTAAAAATAAACGTTGTATTCCTTACATTTTCTTAGCAATCTGGACTCTAAACTTTTTTGTATATCCAATGAGCGCCCCCATAAGTTCTAATCTTGGTAAAGACATTTTTCTTTTAGCTGGGGTTACCCGATTGTTAGTTAGAACTAGTTGGACTTCCTGTTCGTTTAGTTTTGTTATTTAAAACAAACATGCAGCAAAGGATGTTAGGCTAGCATCACAAAATATATGAAGACTTGTCTGACATTTTTCTAAAGGTGCGATTGAGATATTGCTAGGGAACATACACTGTTTGATGAAATGTGCTGTATCTAACCAGTTGTTGAACTCTTGGGCTACTTCTTCGGATATTTCATGATCACAATCTATGTTTTGTTCCCAAATTTTCTGCATAATAAGTTTGGGTATTAAAATTGTTGGGCAAACAAATCCCAGTGGATCAAATATATGTTGTGCTACAGCGATCACATACCTATTTGTTATTTTCTTCGCTCTTGCTTCACTTATGTTAACATTACATCTTAAATTATCTAGAATAGTATTCCCTGTCATCCCAAGTACAGGAACTTCAACAATACTATCTTTTCTGTGAGGTGCTGTTACCCATCCACGCAGATCAAACATACCTTTTGCCATTATTTCCTTAGATTCAGAACTAAATATATTCATTTCACCTACATTATCAAAACTTGCAACACAATTGTCTACATAATAAGATTTTCTTAAAAAAATAATTTAATATTTCTGTTTAACAACACCTAACGCTTCTAAAGAAATCAAATATGTTGAAATTTTGTCATATAATAGTCTAATAGATACTTTTTTTTTATTGTTTAAAACGAAACTTAATAATTCCCTAACATAAACCTGTATGAGAAGATCCTCCCATCCAAATCTTGCCTTGAGTTGTTCAATAGCCTTGGTATAATTTTCAGCAGACGGAGGGAAACTTTCCCCCAATACTGGAGCGTTACTATCTTCCTTCAATGATTGAAGGAGATACTGATACATATCCTCTCCAGACAATGAGTGGTCTTCGTCAATTTTCTTAAACTGGCCCCAATAAGCTAACCAGTTCTTCAGGTTATCATCAAATTTCTTTAGATCATACTTAGGTAAATTGTAATTCCTGACTAGCTTTACATCTTCAACCGTATCAAAAGAAAATTTTGACGCCATACTCGTCGCTTCCTAAAATGCGGTCTTGTATGATTTTATCTAAAGATTCTAATCGCTCAACCTTCCTCTTAAGAAATTCAATGTTGATCATCACTTGCGATAAATTTTCGACTTTTATAACTGCTTCCAGCTTCGTCGCTGTTCGGTTGAAAATTATTCTTAGTTGCTCTCGCTCCCTGTTTTCTTTAATCGTCACTGCAGTCTCCATTTTTATTTAATATATGTACTCAAATCCTCCAAACTATTATTTTACTTGTTAACTATATTAATCAATATAATCAAGGCGATGACAAGTTAACAACAGTTACTAATTATAATATTTTTCTTCATGTCTATTAAAACATTTTCCCGTTACTTTTTCATTTTAAAACATCGTGGATGAAAGTCAGAATAAACAGTAATATATATATATATAACTATAGTAAACACGATGACACGGTCATCCCCGTGTCATCGTGTCATCCGTGGCAACATAAATTAGCCCCTTTTTATTGTTATATTAATCGTTTGTTCACTGTCCCATTAATCAAAGAAAATTATTTGAAAGAGCTTAATGTAATTTATCAAATAGCGATCTACGTAAGACTTTAAAGGAGTGGTCGTTGGCTAGGTTGTGTCCAGTGTCCAAAAGATGTTTAGCAAAATTGGATGGTGTGTCTTTCCTAGTGTAGTGGTGTTGGGAGTAGTGGTGCTGGGATTAGTGGTGACCGGGACAGTGCACGCAATTTAGGGAGGGCGGGAGGTGCTCTTCAAACTAGGTAAGACACATCATTTTATTTTATCGAGCGGATGTACGCAAGGTTATTTTTACCAACTTTAATATAATGGATTTCTGCAATGTAACGCCTTATTCTATTAACTATCATAAAAAGAATCAACGAACTCGGTTCACGTAGAACAAAGTTATGACTTAACACACATAAAAAAACATACAGTCGAATTGAGTACCTCCTCCTTTTTGAAGTCGGTAGAAATGAGCTTACGTTAAGGTTTTAGTAGTGAGCTTACGTATTCCTCAATACATTATTAAATAATTCAATTTCGAAGTTGTTGTAATATTTTATTTATTAATCCAATATTTAATTTTAAAATTCTCTCCCCTTTGAAGTGCAAGAGTTCTTATTCTAGTGTTTTTAAAAGGATCTCTGTGTGTGCGTAAGTAAGCAGTTGACAGTGAACTTTTCGCCTATATCTAACAGTTTTTTAACGTTTAATTATATAATGAATACCAAATTTATTAATATATTTAAATATGATTTTGTTCAAAGACCGACGAAATAATTTAAATTGAGGATGTCCCAATTAGTATAAAGCCTTTTTGATGGTTAAGATAATTCTAAACAAAAGATAGATATTACCAAAAATATATTATATTACCAAAGCTTTAGTGTCAATAAGAGAAAGTATAGCATTTATTGATATAAATATTACTATATTTTGAATGTGATAGATTAGTAGATAAATAAAAAATAAAAAGGTTTTGTTAGGTCTTACAAGTACATATACCATGGTAGACTTCTTCTATTGAACGCATAATGCGCCCGTATCAGAAGTAAGCCCCTCTTCCATATCATAAAATTTACTAAAGCAAGGACCGCTTGTACTAAATCTAGAGAAGTAAAAATAGTATGTATAGTGTGTGTGTGTATGTAGTGAATGTGTAGTGTGTGTAATATGTGTGTAGTGTATGTGCGTGTAATGTGTTGTGTGAAAGTTTTCATACGTTTCCCCTCTGCACAGCCCTACGATATAAAAGGTCTTGGGATCAGCGTTAAGCAGAGGTGGTAGATACATGTACAAGTACATGGAGGTTATGATGTGTGTATGTATGTAATGAGTGAGTGATTTACACATAAATATCCTCATATCAAAATTCTAATTTTAATAGGTTTTCAACTTCAATAAATTCTAATGTCTTCAGCCATTCAGTGATTTTTTGTTTACAGTTTCGATAAGTCATAGGATATACATATAGCTAATATTTTATTTATTTTATTATATAAATGAGACGAGATGTTTTTGTACTGATTGCGAGCAAATTTAGTCTTAGTGTAATTTAGTGTGGCGACTCTATCTTTTCTTCTTTTAGTTACAATATTGTTGTCAATATTAAAGGACGTATGTTTTTCCAGAACTACGTGCAATATGCATAGTTTATGAACTGTCAATAAATCTGCATATAAATGTGTTGAATATTGATATACTTAGGGAGTGACAAGGGCAATACGTCAATTAGACAAGCTAGTTAATTGCACACTGGTTTAATGAGACAGCGACCGTTCGGTGGGGGACGCAGCCCGCACACCCTTACACACATAGACATACACAACATTCTTCCACCTTATAGCTAACATAATATACAAAATTAATAAGTACATATAAAATATGGAAGCATTTTCCAAGCTATGACAAAATAGATCACGTAGGGAAACGTAAGCCTCTATCTAGGTATCCTCCTGTTCCGATGTCGACGTAGAGAATATCGGACTTATAGCTTGTCTTCTTCGAGTAGGTTCGCTAGCACGGAGTGGAGTCTTCGGGCACTCGCTAATATGTGTCCTTGCCAGGTCTAGTTCCGTTATGTCCCGTCCTTCCCCTCCTACATCAGCTGTGGTTCCAGGCTGGACTCCGTCGCTAGAAGCAGTAGCGGTCAGCTCGTCGGGTACCACATCCGGGTCCCATCGCCGGTCATCTCTAGCCGGTGAGTATAACTGTGCTCTTAACTGATCGACATGTCTTGTGACTTCGCAGTTATATTGAGGTACGTATATTCCATGTGTTTCCAATTTTTCTTTTCACTATGCCTTCGATCCAACAGAATTTTTTATTGTCTATATTTTTTGTTAGCCACACTTTGTCATTAATTCTTAATTCTGATCTTTGTGTCCCTTTATAATTATGGGCCTGTAATAACTGATTATGTTCCACTGTTTTAACGAGGTCTGTGGACGCGGGAGACGACGCTAGTGGGTTTAATAAATCTAGGCGTGAACGTAACGCGCGCCCGTAGACGAGTTCTGCTGGTGACTTGTTCGTGGTACTGTTTTTAGAGTTCCTATAGTCAAATAAAAATTTTGATATTTTTTCTTGAACTATTTTTTTATTTACGCTTTGTAAAATAATACCCTTAAGGCCCCTTTTAACAATTTTAACAAAACTTTCTGCTTGTCCGTTACTACTTGGATGATACACCGGGGATGATATGTGTTTTATGCCGTTTTGTACACAAAAATTCTTAAACTCCTGAGACGTGAAAGAGGTCCCATTGTCACTCACCAACGTATGAGGTACTCCGAAACGGGACATAAAATCGTATAATCTATTAATAACAGCTTTGGAATTATAAGAAGTATTCATACTATAACATTCAACCCATTTACTGTAAGCGTCTACAATAATCAAATACATAAAATTGTTGAATGGACCTAGAAAGTCAAGATGGACCCGATGAAATGGATGCGGTGGCAAGGGCCAGGGAGCGAGGGGTGCGTGCGGCGGTGCGGGCCGTAGCGCTGCGCAGACGCTGCAAGCGCCTGCCAGCTGCTCCAGCGCTGCATCCACTCCGGGGAACCATAAACGTTTACGTGCCTCCGCTTTCATTTTAACCACCCCGAAATGAGAACTATGCAATTCCTTACATATCAACTCTTGAAGTGATGCTGGAATCACAACTTTATGGCCGCGCATTAAGACACCGTTTTCATAAGATAGTTGATATCTACAATTGTAAAAGGATTTTAAATCTAAATCATTATTTTTTCTTGGCCACCCATGTAAAACGTAGTGCTTAACGCGACACAGAACCGCGTCGTTGCTCGTCTCACGCTGTAAATCTCTCAGCGTCACCGGCAGACCACCCTCGACTACGAAATTAACATAGGCAGCGCGATCTTCGCACGCCGCGAGCTCGTCTAACTCACTAGCGGGCGTCCTCATCGACTCGAGGCGCGATATGGACGCAGAGGGACACGCTCTGGACAAGTAATCCGCGCTGTTATGTTTGCTACTGATATATTCGATTTTATAATTATAGGCCGCTAGAAACATCGTATAACGCTGTAGTCGGTTGGCGGACACATCGGGAATGCCTTTATGAGGCCCGAATATAGTCAATAGACGCTTATGGTCTGTTCGTAGCGTGAAAGGCGTGGATCGACCATACAAATACTGATGAAAACGTCTTACCCCATAAATAATGGCCGTTGCCTCTTTCTGGATTTGTGCGTAATTCTTTTCAGCAACTGTAAGCGTTCGCGAGGCGTAAGATATGGGTCTTTCTAATCGGTCGTCACCTATCTGAGACAATACAGCCCCTAACCCTGTTGGAGACGCATCAACTGTTAATATTAACTCGGCATTCGGGTTAAAGTGGGTTAAAATTTTGTCACTAGCGAGATATTTTTTTATTTTATTAAACGCATCGTCATGTACAGAAGTCCACTCCCATTTAGATTTTTTATTTAATAAGTTGTAGAGGGGACTTAGTATAGACGATGCGTTCGGCACGAAGTTACGATAATAATTCGCTAAACCAAGGAAATACTGCAATTGTAACACATTATTCGGTTTAGGCGCTTCGAGAATGGCTTTTACCTTCTCTGGCGATTTCCTAACCCCAGTTTTGTCTATCACGTGACCCAGATAAGAAATCTCGTCTTTAAAGAACTCACACTTATTCATTTGAACAGTCAATCCTGCGTCGTCTAAACGCTGTAAAACAGCTATAAGCCTTTGTTCATGTTGAACTTTGCTTTTGCCCGTAATTAGGATATCATCAAGCAAAAATATAATTCCCTCAATCCCAGCGAGCAAACACTCCATCGCACGCTGAAAGACTGATGGAGCAGATGCCAGACCAAAGACCAACCGAGTAAAATTAAAAAGACCGCGGTGTGTATTTATACATGTGATTTTCTGTGATTTATCGCTTAACACGAACTGATTGTAGGCCATAGATAAATCAATTTTACTAAACTGTACGCCATCGTGTAATTTTGCCAATAAATCGCTTACTGTGGGTAAAGGATACTGGTCTACTATTAACTGTTTATTAATAGTAACCGAATAATCGGCACACAAACGGATGCTACCGTCCTTTTTCAATACCGGCACTATCGGTGAAGCAGTGTCTCACCGATAGTGCCGGTATTGAGTGCTCGACGGGTTTTAAAATGCCTAACGCCAACAAACGATCTATCTCTTTGTCTATTTTTTCCTTTAGGGCATATGGTACGGGTCTAGCTTTGAAAAAGATAGGTTTTGCATCCGGTTTTAAATGTAAATCAACAGTATATTTATTAAATGACCCAAGCTTACTAGAAAAAACATTAGGGAATTTTGAGCATAATTTCTTTACTATTATTTCGTGGCAATCACCTTGCTCTTGCGCGTATACCGCATGCACACGCTGAGAGCAGACACTGGCGACTGGCTGCGCATGCGCTAGTTCTTAGTTAAAAACACGAATGAAGTCCCTGCCCAGAAGCGACGGTCCGCCATTGCGCACTACATACACGCTTAGAGTATGCGAGATCCCACTATATTCTATAGGTAATGAAACTAACCCGATGGTTTCTATGTGTTCGCCCGTATAACTTAATAGCTTTTTGTTGGTGGCTGACAATGGCAAATGATTAAATTTAGAAATATAAGTTTTTTCAGAAATTACACTTACTGCCGAACCGCTATCTATTTCGAACTCTAAAGAAAGACCATTTATCATAACGCGTTCCATCATCGGTTTCCCTTTCAAACACCGAATATTGTAAAAACACTCACCGTCGTCGTCCTGCTTCCTCGACATATTTTATTCTGTCATCATAAGCGCACATTTTTCGTAAATGACCTTTCCTATTACACTTTTTACACTTGAGATTTTTATAGCGACACTGATTGGATTTATGATTGGCATAACCACACACATTGCACTTTTCCTTCTTGGAGATGTTGAATACGCCACCATCCGCGAATCCGCTCGCACCGACATCACTCGCGCCCGGCGCCGCAACTGATGAAGCGTGACGTGCACAGCGCACGCTCTCCGCCAAGTTGATGGCCTTTGCCAGGGTCAACTCCCGCTGAACTTGCGCGAATAGTTTGTCCCGCTCGTGTCCTGCCGCCATGCCTATGATGAATCTGTCCAACAGGGCTTCCTCCAAGTTCTTAAATTCACAATGTGCCGCCAATCCCCTAATTCTGGCCGCTACTGAGTGTGACCTTCACCTGGTCGCTGAGTTGCCGCATAGAAAATTGATTTTTCTGCAAACCCCAACCTTTTTCGTGTGAAGTGATCATCGAGGAGCTTAACTATTGCTCCGTAGCTCAACTCTTCCACCTTGCTGGGTAACGCCAGGTCATTAGCTAACTTGAACGTCGATTCACTTAGCGCACTCAACAATATCGCTCGCCGCTTTACTGTTGCTTTGTCAGTTTCATTGGTTATGTGGTTCGCGATAAACCGCTGATTCAATCGCGATTTATAACTTTTCCATTCGTGCGAAAGATGATCGAATGTTGATATAATGCCAAAAGTTACTCCCGTCGACATTTTTAATGTAAATACGCGAGTTCGCTCGTCGCCACGTGTTGAATATTGATATACTTAGGGAGTGACAAGGGCGATACGTCAATTAGACAAGCTAGTTAATTGCACACTGGTTTAATGAGACAGCGACCGTTCGGTGGGGGACGCAGCCCGCACACCCTTACACACATAGACATACACAACAAAATGCAATGAATTTGTTGAAAACTGACGTGTTTTGAAATACATAATTTTTAGCAATCCCCTTTGAGCTCGTTCTAATTGTATAAAATGGGTTTTTACAGCACCACGCCATATCGTTATACAATAAATCAAAATAGATTGTGCCAACGCAATATAGATCTGATCAAGTAACTTTTTATTTGCAACGTGTCTTAGTGTTTTAAAAATCTACATTAATTTACGTAATCTGCCAGAAACTAATTCGACATGAGACATCCATGAAAGTCTCTGGTCCACTAAGATACCAAGGTACTTAGTAGAAGTTAGTCTAGTTATAGTGGAGTAGTTGCAATTTGTGCTAACTAGCGGCTGACAGCAATGAATCTTAATATCGCTGGGGAAAGTCAGGCAGACTGTTTTTATGGAAAACAAAAAATAATTTTTTTGGCTGGTATTTAACGTTAGTAAGTTCAGACTTAGCCATTGCGTAATCGCTGACAAACCGTGCTCTGTATTAATGTTTAAATTGTTCAAGGAGTCGCCTGTAAACACGATGACAGTGTCCTCAGCATATGAGAATATGCTAGCATGTGGGATCTTCATATTGCAGAGTTCGTTTTTGTATTCTACATATTATATCGTATATGTATATATATTAGAAAAAGAGTGGGCCCTAAGACGCTTCCTTGCGGTACGCTATAAGTAACACTAGTTTTTTTACATATATGTGAACCTATTTTTACCCTCTGAGTCCTACCAGTCATGTAACTTTTAAGCAACTCAAGGGGCAAACCTCTAATCCCACAATGTTCTAACTTCTGCAACAGAGGGGGGGTAGACACTGTGTCAAATGCCTTCTTAAGATCAAGAAACACGGCGAGGCAGTTTGTGTTTTTATCAAGATTATCAACAAATACAGAAGTTAGGGCTTCTACAGCGTTTTCAGTCGATTTCCCTGATTGAAACCCAAATTGTGAACTGGATAAGATGTGAAACTTATTGAGGAAACTTATCAGCCTCTTGTTGATAAGTTATTCTATAACTTTTGATATTGCCGGCAATACCGAAATTGGTCTGTAGTTGTTGATATCCTTCTCATCTCCACTCTCATGCCAGGTGTTACTAGGAAATCCTTGAGCAAAGACGGAAATATACCTTTACGAAAACAAAGGTCGCCTAAATGACAAAAAACTGGCCCTACTTCTGCTCTTGCAAGTTTTAGGAAACTAGCTGGAACGTTATCCTAGCCTGGTGCAGTTAGATTTTAAGGCCATCAGAATAGAGTGTACTTCTTCCATATCTGTATCGTAGAGAGCAAAAGATGATGTCTGAGAATTTGTACAAAAATTGTGCATAAATTGTCTCTTGTTTGGCTGGACAATCGCATCGGCCAAGTTTTTGCCCACACAACTAAAATAGTTATAAGCTTGATCAATGGAATCACCTGCACAAGGCCCAATTTGCAGTAACTTTGTATTATCATTTTTAGAGTGCTTCCTATATGTTACTTTAGCAACATTTTTCCAGAGATTCCTAGAATCACCCACCGAGACCTCCAGAAGCTTCTGTTCATATTTTCATTTCAAATTTCTAACCAGACTTTTTCAATAATTTCGGTATCTTCGGTAGGAATTTCTAAGAATCTCATCATTGGGATTTTGACGGAGCTTTTGCTGTAGGTTATTCCTATGCCTGATATAACGTAGCACACCTGGAGTTATCCAAGGCCTAATTATACATTTAGATACATGAAGCAGTTTTGTATTTTCTTTTAAAGATTGCATTAGTTTACCTAACAATAATTCGGTTAATACATTCGGATCATTACATAAAAGCAATTCATGTATGTTTTGTTTTTTAAATCGATTATAGCTTTTTCAAAATCCACAACAGATTTTGTTTTATTATACACTAATTGAGGTTTAACATTAGTTATGTGTAGCAATACCATAATATGATCAGTTATTGTCGTGTTCACAACTGCAACATGGGCCACTTTATCGTGCGTAAGCTTGAGCATTATATGATCCAAAGAACTATCTTCCCTAGTAGGGAAACAATGTCCCATCATTACACTATGAGTACCTAACATATCTAGATATTTTTATCGATTATTCTGTTCCAAACTTTGTTCTGAGTCTCTGGAGATAATATTAATATTTATATCACCTGATAATATGATATTTTTACATATACTTAGAGGTTCCAATTGATCATTTAATTAATTTATAAAGATATCTGCATTTTTATTAGGTGATCTATAAATTGCCAAAATTATAACTGTTTCTATTTCTATTTGAAGACACGAGGCATTTTGAAGTAAAATTTCTTTTACATTAACAGCCATGTCATTCTTAACGTAAGCCACTACACCATCGCTTTTATTGAAATATCGAGTAGTAGAGTATGATACATAATTTGTGAGAGCTAGTATTGATTTGTGTTCTGAGAGCCAACATTCGGTCAAAATAATGATTGATGGACAAAATTTAAAACTAGTTAGTGTAAAAGCAGGTCATCAAAATTGAAATAGATACTACGAATGTTCGGAGTTATCATCTTAAAATCCTCATAACTTAAATAGAAGAGTTCCTCGACTTTGTAAATTTTGTTGAGTTGTTCCAGGTTTAGGTGATCCAGCTGTGCTAAGTAAAAGCATCCCGGTCCACTTCTGCGGGGAGGGATTACCTTCACGTATTTTATTGGGAATCCTTTGGCCCTGATAGCTTCCTCTACTACGGTAGGATCGGTGTCGACTGGTAGCCATCTGATGACTACTTTTGTGGGCTTCTCCTCTTCAGGGGTGTAGCAGCACCAGGACATGGATCGTTGAAATGGACGAGCATTCCGAGGATGTCCCAACTTCTTGTTGAGCACCTCGAAGTGCTACGTCCAATCCGGGAGTCTTGGCACTGCAGGTGCTGCTGCCAATTGAGCGAGCGTAGCTCGTTGATGGTCTTTGACCATCGCCCGATGGTAGGCCTGAAGGGTTGATCGTAGGTGCGGACGATGATCGTCCGGCAGAGGGCGCTAGGGTAGCGTACTAGGGTGCTATCCCAGCCGTACGATTCTTCCCCTCCTTGCTCATACTCGGCCACGTTGCTACGACGGTCCGGTAAGATGGAGGGGGTTGGCTTTCTTGGGGATGGTGACTTCGGTGGTGATTTGTGAATTTTATATCCAGCCGTTGGTTGGTTTTCCTCTTCGTCTGAGGACGACGATGATGACGATGGTGAAGTCAAAATAGGTGGTCCGACGCATTGCCTCTTCTCGAAAAGCGATGCGTCAGTCTCGGGTGGCGTATGCCTCCCGGCCGATTTCTTCGACATTTGCGGTTGGGGCGCCGGTTCACGTTTACTCGCGTAATCAAACGCCGAAGGCGAGAGCGCGGCGTTTGGGCTCCTTCTGCGGCGACGCAGGCTTCCTCGTAGGAATCTGGCTAAAGGTACCTACTCGCGAACGCTTCGGGTTAAGCAGGTCCCTGTCCAATAACGCACGATCTAAAACGCTCGGTCAATACAGGGGTTTCCTAACGCGGGGGGTGGGGGGGGGTGACCTCGACGCCTCACGGAGCGGACTCGACGTTTGGCGGAGTATGTCGTACCGGTGCACACTGGATCGAAAATCGCGTTTCGAAGTTTTAGAGCTTTTAAGTTTTAAGTGTCGTTTTTTAAGGTTGAAATGGCTTCAATTTGTATTACTATGGTCAAAAATATCACACGAAGTGATTTGGCTTAAAAACTGAGGACTTATGATTTTTTTTCCAAAAAAAATGAAATAAATGTATGGAGCAGATACGAAAAATCAGTAAAACCCTGGAATCGCATAATTGCGCATTATATCCTTACAGGGGGTTATAGTACTAATTATTTAAGATTTTTTGACATACTTCATATTACGGGCAATACTGCACATTTTTTTAAAAAATCTTCGAAAAAAATATTTTTTTCTTATGTTTCAAACTTGTTTTAATGCAGAAAGATAACTGATACGGGTGTTATGCTTAAAAATATGTCAGAAGATAGCTTTATTACAACATCAAACCTCCTCCCAAGCGATGGTAATAAAAATATCTTTGAGTCTACTGAGGTCTTCTAAGAACTAAACGAAACCATTAATAAAATCATTAGTGTTTAGTCGTACTACTAATGAATCGTAATCAGATCTTTTTAGAACTCCTTAACTAATAAAAGCTTCTAGACACATTGGATACGAGATTTTGTAGGTAATCTCTTAATTAGCAGTATTTCACAAAAGAGCTAATATTTCTTGTTTTTCATATTACTTAATAAATAAAGTGTCATTAATGAATCATTAGTAAACGGTCATAAATAGGCCAAATCATTTATTAGGTCAGTTTCTTCTGAACTTCTCAATAACGAACATCAGTGATGGACAATATAGAAAGTTTAAGTACTAATCTGGATGTAGTTACAATTCTGAAAAGTCATAATTCTTCATTTAGTCATGAAGTGTCGCTTAGTGAAGTGCTAACTCGACTCGTGGATCGGCAAAGTTACGTGCATACTATCCTTCAACAACGCCAAGAAGAGTCATCTAGTGAAGATTTTACAACTGCAAATCCTTCAACTTCATCCTCAGTTGTAACGATAACAAAAATAATATCTACAAAATCCTTCAAAGATCAAGGAACAAAGCAGAAAAGAGAAGGTCTAGCGAACATATATTGTGGCTGCATATATTTGCCGATCGATCGATCGATTGAACGATCCCTCACTAGAAATGGAATGACGACCTGCTTAAATTTGTAGGTGAGTAGGCTCATTATCATAATCTGTGACAATCTATGGAGGCCTATGTTCAGCAGCAAACTTGTGATGGACTGTAACAGTGATGATGATCCAACATTGTGTTTATATAAGTATGGTTGACAAAGGGAGCTTATTATCCACCTGATGATAAGTAAATGCTGTGTGATTACATCCATTATCAATTAAGCAAAATGCACATACGTTTTCGCCTCCGAGGACTAAGATGAAATGTTTTAGCTATCACTAAAAACGGTTTTACTTTCAAATTTTATTACAAAGCATAATCAATAATAACCGACCCGAACTGCAAACGTTCCTATCTCAAAGTGGTTTTTGTAGGCTGGATCCTAAACTCGTAACGTTCAATCTAATCGCTATATACCTTCGCTTACTGAACGTTAACCGATAAAGTTTTATCAGCAAGTGCTTATCGCTGTAACACGTATACATACGAATACAATGATTGTTTACTGATTTGCAGGAAATTCGTCTTTTATAAAGTGCTCAATGGTAATACGCAGTATACAGGAGGGCTTTTTATCTCTTCGGCATAATGATCCTTTGGGCTATGTCGGGACTTTTTTCATAGAATAAGGATGATAGACAAGCAGACAGTCCATTTGATGGTAAGTGGAAGCTGGGGCCCATTGACACCTACATCATTCCTCGATTAATAATCAAAATGAGGATGCGTTGTCACCCCTGAGGACTAAGATAGAATGTCTCGTTACTAGTAAAATGGGTTTCTTTTTCCCTACACTCACTATACGGCAGCATTAAGCTGCTATTTTGGGCTGGTATTCATTCAGAACATGGCCCATATTACTAATTACTGGTGCTATATTTTAGTTGTATCTAACCGGCTCGACCGAGGAATGACCACGCTCTCAGAGAATACCAGCGCTATATATTAGTTGCTGTATTATATTAGTGTATGATGAGTGTAGAAAACAGGAAACTCTTTTTACTTGAAACGAGGCATTCCATCTTAGTCCTCAGGGGTGACAATGCATTTGCATTTTGATAATTAATCGCAGATAGATGTCGTTTGCACCCTTATTCTAAAAAACAGCTGCACCGTGGCTCTACTATGTTTTAAAGCTTTCTATACATTATAAAGATTCTTTTACGTAAAAATAATTCAATCATAGCTAAAGGCTAAGTGCTTGAGATGGTATTTTCATTTTTATGAAATTAAATAGTCCAATGAATTTACAGTTCACCTGATGTTAAGTGAATACTGCAGCCTATAGACACATGTTACCAACTTAAAACAAAGAAGGCTAAAGATGCGTTGTCAGCTCTGAGGACCAAGATGGAATGCCTCACAGCCTGTAATTATAATGGCTCTGTATACCCTTCAGATCGGAACCCAAAAGCGGTGCAGGCACAACAGCTTGAGAGCAGAATTAGGTAAAAAGTTGGAACTATACAAATATACTCCTAGACAGAAAAGGAGTCCTAACACCTAGTGAAATTACTTAATTACTTTATAAATATTTTATCTATCAAAGGTTTCCTGTAAAATAATTAGTTATTACGGCAACAAGTAAAGGTTGTATTAATATTAATAATGAAGATGTAAATTGATTTACACTTCGACAGCCACCAAAGAAATACAACAAAGGAAATCACTTAAGGCAGGAAACAATGAACGTAGATTACGTTTGATTTTGAGCCAATGCCTATCAACGACGTTGTTCTGCTATTTATGAAAATAACTCTTTTGTCAACGTGTTATATATTATTTGTACCTTTTCATTGCAAACTATACTTGCCCACCCACAAGGAATGCCACAATGTATGGTCCTGAGCCACCTGCATCCAACAACTTCCTGCATGTCATGTTTATTACATAAGAATACACATTAGCTACTTACGTTTGCAGCTTAGGGAGGGTTGAAGTGGAAGGAGACGAAGACTTTTTCCTATTTTACTTTTATTTTATAACTTACAAATTAACTTAACTACTGTGACAATGTGAGTTCACAGGAATACTAGACTACCTAACTTACAAACTAGCTCAACTACTACTGGGCGACTTTAACAATTAAACCCTGGGTTTTACACTATGTTGAATATTCTTGAGTCGCGTAAGAAAATTGAGTCATGTCTTTGAAGATGTGCTGCTATTTGCTTAGCAGGCGGTGCCGTATGGTAGATGACTGCGTGATTGCATGCAAGTTCTCGGTAGGCATATGTAACTAGCTGGTACCTCAAAGGTTCAGGGTCCCAATATTTATTTAAACTGTGTTAAGTACAAAGATCATTCTTGATATCTTCAAATTAATATGACGATATATATTTTCTTCTTTCAGACAATCTCACTACAGCAATGTAACTAGTTGTAGTCATATTTTATAACTTTGTATATTAAGCAAGCTGTATTTCACATAAAACTTTCAGTATGTATATGTATTATATATGTTTTCTTTTGCACATTTATATATAAAATCAAATTATATAAAAAAATGCTTTTTGCCTTGACGTCACAGATTAATTTAATGCAGCATAATAATGTTCTCCAGACTTAATTTTGATGACGGCGTTCAGTCTCAAGGGAGACTATCCGCGTGACAGAACTATAGTGCCCGATGGTAAACGCGAATACAAGTGCACTCTCTATTCCCTCTTCTCATAGTTCGATAGGACGTTTATCCATCTCGACTGGAGAGAGATCAGGCGCATGACAAACGGCTTTACGTAATTTTCGAGGCACGGGTGTAAAACACCGCCAACTTCCTAACTTCGGACTGCTACTGAGAATTTCTTGACAGAAAAACAGAATAACTGATTTTGGCGTGGTGGGTAATTATTAATTTCCACTGTGTGTTAATACAATATCTCAATATAACTATTATAATCACAGACTATGAAGAATTTTTTAAAGCCTCGTTCTTATGCTTAGCGGTGGGATGTATGAAGATTTTACTTTATCCTTATACCAATAAAGTAAAAGTAAAGTAAAGTTACAGCATATATACATCCCACTGATGGGCACAGACCTCCTCTCATTTCTGAGAGGGTTTTAGGGCAAGGAAATGTCCGCCGAGCTGCCCCAATGCTTGTTGACGAACTTCACATGTCTTCGAAATATTTTTTTTTCTTATTTCTCAGACATGCCGGTTTCCTCACGATGTTTTCCTTCACCGCCGAGCAAGTGGTAAATCAGCACTTAAAATTGCAATTAACAATTTCATTCGTGCCACCGGGGATTGAACCCGGGTTGCTCGCGTACTGTAAAATTTACAGCCAGCACATTGCCCCTGAGTTACCAAGGCTATGTAAACATATAAATAAAATTGAAGTGTCTCTCTGTAATATCGAAATAACTGCCCTTTATAGAGCTAAGGGGATTATTTGCATATCATTAAGACATGAATAACCATTTTTAACATTTGTCTGTCTGTTTGTTGGGACTAATCTTCGGAAAGGCTAAACTGATTGTAATGAAACTTCTCTTACATATAGAAAGTAATGTCAGGAATAATCTAGGGTATATTTTATAAGAAAAATTTAGAAATTTCTTTCTTAAATTGAGAAATCGAAAAATCAAAAAATTGATAAAATAAATGATCTTTCCAATAAATGATCTTCCCCTGGAAAAGTGGCGGCAGGTCGCTAGTAATTTTAAAATTTTATCGAAATTTAGTCTACATTTAATATTACTAAGGTGTCTGTCATTTCAATCAAGGAGATTACTGTGTGCGTTTGTCAAGACTCCTTTATAATTCCCTTCGAGTCTCTTGAGAGTACGTAAGCTTTAATTAGTAATCTATTGACGAAGAAAGTTACTAATCCAACCTATGTTATTTTGATCTCTATGTAAACTTTTAATAGATTCACTATTTTTATGGTATAAGGGTGACAAACGAATACGCAGTGCACCTGATTGTAAGTGGATGTCGTGGCCCATAGACATCTACATCTATCTTAAATTACCTGGGACTAAGCCCTGAGGACTAAGATGGAATGTCTCGTTTCCAGTTACAAATGAAATTAGCAACTTTTTTATACATAGAACTAGCTGTTCCCCGCGACTTCACCTGCGTGTAATTTAGGGTTTTAATTATGTTGCACGGAACCCTAATTCTATTTCTAAAATATAAGTAGCCTAAGTTAATCCTTATAACATCAGCTATCTGCCAGTGAAAGTTCAGTCGAAATCGGTCGGAAATCGGATAAATGTATAGATAAGTCACCCTTATCTCCTTCCGAAGAACGAGGCCACCATCTTTTTCCACACTTCGACCTCTCTTCACTTTAGTTGGCAACTCCTCGGAAGGAAACACCCAGACAGCAGACTGTCTCTTAGTTTCAGGATCATAACAATAAATACAGCTTTCGTCACCCGTAAGTATGTCGAACACAGCATTTGAGTCACCTCCGTTAAATATTTGAACCATTTCACGACACCAATCAACACGACGGAGTTTTTGGGCCTCTCTCAAATTATGAGGTATCCACCGGGCACAAAGCTTCCTGACCGCTAAATGTTCATGGAGGATTTTGTGCACTTGACTCATAACTATGCCTAAGCTGTCCAAATCTGCTGATAAGTCACTATTTTGTCAGTCTCTATCATGCGTCGCACAACACTGATGTTATCTTCAGTCGTCGCCGTAGAAGGCCGTCCCTCACGCAGATCATCGGTGAGATTAGTGCGACCACGTTCAAACTCATTAAACCATTTGTAAACAGTGGCACGAGGTGGGGCTTCATCGTGAAAGGCCAATCGAAATCTATCATAACTTTTTTGTTGACCTAAATGACATCGAAAGTCATAAAGAATCATTGTACGAAAATTTTCTCGCGTTAAATTCATGCTGACGTGACACAGACAATATTCAATTTGCCGCCAAATCGTCAACAAATGACAAATTAATAAAATACATACACAGTACTATTGGCAAAGAGTTCAATTTTAAAATTTGAACTTATTTTTTTATTATATCTTTATCTTTATTTATTTATAATATCGTTTACAAGTGGCCAGTTCTAAAAACTTTCAGTGTCGCCTTCGTAAGAAAAAAAAGGAAAATCTTGAGTAAAGGGAACTTAGCAGTTAGATTGTCTTCGGTAGTGAATAATTGTTTAATTTTATGATTATCTATTTTTTTTAATTTTGTAGTACAGATAAGACCAGATTTTCCTCTTAAATTTTCGGAGACTAAGTGCTAAATCGATATCCAATACTTTGTTAATTAAATTGTTCTGCGTCTGTAAACGGTCTACATGACAGGTCACAGGAAAAATGTCTCAAATTACTTTTAAAATATTTATGTCTAAAGAGCGTGTATTTACATAAACGCGGAAACTTATGAAGGGTATGGAAATTTACTAGGTGAAGGAGTTGAGAACAGTCAAGTACACCGTTGACCAGCTTGTGTAATAACATGGAATCCATCAATAAGCTACGATCCTCCAAGTTTACATAATATATTTTATTTTATCGAAATGATGGTTCACGCATAAACTAGGAACCGATAGAGGGCACTGTAGGGAAATTATTAACAAATGTTGATATTTAGTGACCAAAATGACTCACATTTACAATAATGTCCACCAGACCGAATCGTTCATGGCGGCCAGTCTCAACGGAGACTAGCCATCTCCGCAGAATAGGATTACAGTACTCGAGTGTATGCGAAAGTACAGGTGCACTCTCTATTTATTCACTCTCATAGCCCGATGTGACGATACCACATCGATAACACGTCCGCAGAGAGATCAGGCGCAGGAGCAACTGCTCTACGTGGTTTACGGGGGTGAAACACTACTAACTTCCTGACTACCGGGCTGCTATTGAGATTTTCTTGACAGAAAAATCCAATAACTGATTTTGGCCTGACCCGAACAAACTTGTGTCTGAAGCCGAGACTTTGTTGAACAAAGTCTCAAACTAGGGGCGACTAAATCTAGTCCAGTTCAATCCCCAGAAGACACAAGTTTGCGCGTTTACCGCTAAAAAGAACCCCTTTGTCGTATCTCCTCACTTTCAAGGCACTCCCCTTGTTGCCTCAGCCAGTATCGGAATCTTCGGTGTCGACATATCGAGTGATGTGCCGTTTCGTGGTCAAAATTTTCAATCAAAATCAAAAAATTGGCCTCTAAAAAGCTTGGCGTGCTCAGCAAAGCGGGACAGTATTTCATGCCGGCACACCGCTTGCAACTTTACAAGGCGCAGGTTCGGCCCCACATGGAATACTGTTTCCATCTCTGGGCAGGGACTCCCCAGTGCCAGCTCCTTCCACTTGACCGCATCTTCATTAAACTCCTCGCAAAAATATTTAGACTAGATCACTAGAAAAGACATACAACTGTCGATAATAAAACACGTGTTTCGCTAATATATTTTATTTTAACATCTATACCGTTACAGCCTTTTAAAATCCACTGCTGAACATAGGCCTCCCATATCATAGATTGCCTCATAGGGAAGATATTTGCCATAGTTGCCATGCTTGGCAAGCAATCAATGATGATGAAGATGGACCCGCGTAAACGTGTGCTGGGGTCTAAGAGAATCCATAACCCCATTTCCTTCCGTAGGTGTCTACGTGTTGTGTGTTTGTTTTAGTTAATTAGTACCAGACCTTGAACAATTATTTGTAGGACATACAGAGAATTGTTCGAACTCGCAGTTCTCAACGCTGGAACTCAATGCTAAGCCTCTGTGGTATGGAGTCGTCTCTTTACACAGTCAACAGTCACAGTTGATAATTTATTGATTGTGTGTCCTCAAAACGGTTCACTATCAAAAGGTCTAAGTTGGAAAACGTCTTACAGCGCAAAACGAGTAATGAGCAATATGTTTAATTAGTGAAATTTCCACGTAGAAAAACGTTAATTTATCGAAGGTCTATGTAGTAAAACGTCTAATGAGCAAATCGTCAGATTCTCAGAATGTCTAGAAACTTAGGCACAAAAATTTTTTCGAGGGTAGGTGCAAAAGAGTTAACAGCTGAAATTAGTTCTCGTAATTATTTAAATTTTAAAATTAGTATAATTAACTTTACTATTTAATTTTTAACTCTAGTTTCTAATAATATTTTTAGCATTATTTTCACTAATAGTAATGTGCATTTGAATTATATCAAAAAACTTACAGTCATCTTCCCCCCATAACATCTGTCTCACTAAATAAACAAAACTATTTTACTATATCTTCCCTCTGTTAATTCACTTTACTACAATGATGAGAGCTCTGTTCACTCAAAATGTCATGAATAAAACATTCGGCATCATTACCTCTACACGTGCACCTTCGAAAATATTTTCTTAACAACGTCTACTTGCTGCCACGAGCTTCACATTCATTTTTATGTTAACTCATAAAAGAAGAGTGTAACTAATGAAAGACATATCGAAACAGTTAAAGGTCGGGAATTTCTATAAAACATAGTTTTACGTTAAGCTCAACGGTTTGATGAATAAATCACAAAGCGAGAATAATTCACACACAAATTATTAAAAAATACCTACACAAACTTATTCTCCTTTACCTATAAGTTCTATACCTATATTATTACTTTTGAAATCCCATTCGTGCTACAACTATACTACAAATATAGCTGCAGCATGGCTGTACCACGTAAAAAATCATATATCTCAATCCTCCTCCTCAATTTCAAGGCACTCCCCTCGTTGCCTCAGCTAGCATCGGAATCCTCGGCATCGACATATCAAATGACGTTCAGTTTCGCGGTCACTTGGAAGAGAAGGCCGAATTGGCTTCTTCCAAGCTTGGCGTTCTTTGTAGAGAATGATAGCATTTCATGTCGGCACACCGCTTGCAACTTTACAAGGCGTAAGTTCGGCCTTACATGGAATACTGTTCTCATCTCTGGGCCGGGGCACCCAAGTGCCAGCTCCTTCCACTTCCTTCCTTCCACTTGATCGCATCCAGCGCAGAGCAGTTCGAATCGTGGGTGACCGAATCCTTTCTGATTGGCTTAACACACTGTTTCATCTCTTTGTGTATTCTATTGCATCTACAACGTGGAGTGGTCAGTGGAATTGTTCTGACTGATTCCAGCCGCTCAATTACACCATCGCTCATGTGTATTTCCTTTTAGACTATCTTAAATCAACACCATTTTACTTTTAATTTTAGAACTATAACTATCGTTACAGTTCTTAAATAAAACTACTTTTATTTACTATTTTTAAATTACAGATGACAATATAAATTGAACGCTTAATATATACGAACTTAACGGAACCTTAGAAACGTTATATTTTTATCTAAAAGGACCAGGAGTATCGGCAAGGGTTTCTTTTCTACCGAGGAGTCCGTCTGGGTATTTCTATACCTATTTTTACCGCCCTATTTGTACTGTCTAGCCCTCATAACATTCAAGTCATCTTGGGCATCAGAGGTGACCACGCATTGGCCTTCTTTGTATGAAATTGGTTATATATGTCCATGGACGCAGCCACACACCGACGTAAGTTCATTTGTCACTTCAATATCATAAGAACTTGGTTGCATTATACAGTGCATTGCGAGGACTGCCTCTTTGGTCTAGTTTTCGTATACACGGTTGCTGATCGTGAGGTGCTGGGTTCGAATCCCAAGTTGGGGCAAAATCAGTTTTTAGGTTTTTCTGTCAAGAAATTCTCAGTAGCAGCCCTGAATCAAGATGTTGGCGGTATTTCACCCCCGTGGCAATTTACTAATTTAGATATAGCATTATTTACTTCGTCATATTTTAGTTATTGGCGTTTTAATTTAAAATTAAAGAAGTGTCATCAGCAAATAATATTATATCATGGTTATCCCCTACTAAGAAAGGTAAGTCATTATTGTATACAAGAAACAGAAAGGGGCCAAGAATTGAGCCTTGAGGCACGCTCATTTGTAACATCGACCCGGAAGAGCTTATAAATGACAACTTTTTGTGTTCTGTTACTTAAATATGAAATTATTAATTTAAGAGCATCACTTTTAATTTTACATACATGGGGGCCCCATTAAAGCTTCGCGTCAATAATAATACGAGTACCAAGAAAAACAGTGGTATCTACAATACTCAACTCTTTCGCATTTAAGAGCGCATTTGTATTTGAATGTTTATCATTAGGTATTGTGAATTTTATACATTTTGTCTTATTGCCGTTTAAGAGCAAATTGTTGGCGTTAAACGAATGTACTAATTTCGATAGAGCATTATTTGCATTGTCAAAATAAATTGACTGTCGTTTTAGTATGAAAATGAAAGAGGCATCATCAGCAAATATTACTATATCGTGATTGTCCCCTACAAGATAAGTTAATTCATTAATATAGACTAAGAACAGGAATGTGCCAAGAATCGATACCTGAGAAAATTAATTTAAGAGCATCACTTTTTACACCGTAATGTTGTAGTTTCCTGATTAATATATCATGACGAACACAATCGAAAGCCTTGGTAAGATCATAAAAAATACCTATGACATCTTGTGAATTTTCCCAGGCATTAAAAATATATTTCATAAGCTCGACACCTAAGTCAGTCCTCGAGCGACTCTTTGTGAAACCAAGTGTTTTTATGGAGTTATTTATTTTAATTAAAAGAATTTAACAATTGATCTAAAATTATCTTTAAAAAAATTTACTGAGAGTTGGTAGTACAGAAATAGGTCTGAAATTAGCGGAGTCCAATGTACTACTAGATTTAAATAAAGGTATTACTTTACTACTTTACTTTAATTTTGTTCCGTTCTGTACTGCTCTGTTCTATTTTATTTCATTATATTCTATTCTATTCCATTCCATTCCATGCCATTCCATTTTATTTCATCCCATTCCATTCCATTCCATTCAACTTTATCATTTTCTTTTTTCATTATTTATCTTAATTTAAAACAACATAACGGTAACGTTACCGTAACGTCGTGGGGATTTTCGTAGAGCTTACATACATAAATTTCACAACGACAAACATCCAGACCCTTATCAATTATTTGTAGGCCTTATAAATACTTTTTACGTGCGGGATTCAAAACCGCGACCCTTAGCGCTGCAACTCATTACTAAGCCACTGCGCTACGGACCCGTCAAATTCTGTTCTATTATTCTATTATATATCCTTTAATTCTTATCATTCAGTTTTATTCTATTCTATTCCATTCTTTTCCATTCTCTTCCATTTTATAATATTCTGTTCTATTCTGTTCTACTCTACTTTATTTCATTGCATTATATTATATTATATTGAAGCCTAAGCATACCACTTCATGACTTCAAGATATTAGACTGCGTAGAATTAATAATTAAAAAGTTGGAGGTATTCTGGAGTAACTTTCATTTTTTAACTTTTTTTTGACACCGGGACGTCAAACACCTCAGTTTCCTCATGACTATTGGTGTTGCAAAGCAACCAAAATGTCTGGAATTAAAATGAACTTAAATTAAATGCCGTAAAATCCGTTTCCTTTCAATGTGTATTGTTCGCGTGAGTATAAGATATCATAATGTAAAGTCATTCGGAAACTTGGATAGCGTGACTTAGGCTTCAGTTGTTGTTCGGTCCGTTTACTCTATTGTGGGGCAATGACAGCGCCGCCCTATATAGTATACTAATAAAATCCTAACCCACCTTGGGGTGGTGATGAGAATCCTTTGCTTTATTACGGCTGTTTGTAGGTGGCTATATGAAGCCAAAAATGTTAAGTGACTCACGATAGATAAGGATTTAAGCATTCCGTTTAAGAGTACTCTAAATACTCGGATGTCTAGTACTGCAGTCGCCAAGATCGATTTCAGTACGAGACTTCTTGCACCTTTGACGCTGGTGCCAGCTTGGTGAAACGTGATGGTTATACCGTCTTCTACTGGCAGCCATTTAATATTTCTCGCATTTCCTATACTCGTCTCTTACGGCACCCATGGACGAAATGTGGTGACTGATGCCACCATAACACAGTGTTTCGAATAGTCTTTTTAAATGAAAAAACACAGTAATGAGCTCTTTGGGCGCCTTTACAAAATTACTTCTACGCAATATTTTGAGGGTTATCTACGTTATAATCGACCTTTGATCCCGAAAGCAAAGTCTAAATTTATATAAATTAAACCTTCGTTTTCATGTTAAATTGAATCCAATTAATTTTCTTAACAGCATTTATTCCATGAGTAACAAGCGTTTAAGAGAAACAAGATGACGTGTTAGGGCTGTAATTTTACCTTATTGAAAAGAAAACTTCTTTAGAATCGTTGTGATTTGAAACGCGATGAAACGAAAATGCGTCACTTAAAAGATACAAACATATAATATGTACATCTATAAGATTTAGCCTGCAAGAGAATGAGATACAATACAGTATACAGTGTTTCCTAGTATCATTTATATTTTAGTTACCACAAGCCACTCGTCTTATTTGTTGAAATTGAAATTTTACAGTCTGTATAATATGTAGGTAATGTAATATATGTAAAATAAAATGTAAAATAATTTTTAATCTCGGTGACAATATTACCCTACAACCATGACCATGGGTGCTGTAAAGCACCCGAAACGTCGGGAATCAAAATTAATAAAATTAAACGCGATAAAATCCGTAAAAATAGTTTTATTCAATGTGTAGTGTTCGCGTAAATATAAGAAATCATTACGTTATAAGTTCTTTCCTTCATTCCTTAAATACAAAATAATTACCACGCAATTTTTGAATTATTTATCCTTGATTATTTGAAGTTAAGTAATATCCGTTCGCGTAAACTGTCAAAATATACTTAAACACACATTCCCACTTAGTTTTACATCAACAGCACCCACCGAACGTGAACTGTCTGTCAGTGTGACGAGGGTCGAGTTGCGGGATGTTGTATGCATGTATCAAGTGACGTGTTTCTCTATATTTCGTTTGATTCACTCGCGGTCTTCTTTAAATCAAACACTCAAATGAGGCATGTAGGATTATGGATTATGACGTCATATTTTTAAACCCTTTTATATCATCATCATAATCAAACCCTTCATATGCCCACTTCTGAACAGGGCACGCTCTAGAGCCATCTGCATTCAACGACTTTCTGCATGTCTTACCAGGTGGTCAGTCCCTACCTAGTGGTCCCGGGTTCAAATCCCGGGTCGAGCCAAAATTAGTTATTGGGTTTTTCTATCAATAAATTATCAGTAGCAGCTCGGAGTCACGAATTTGTCGGTGTTTCACCCCCGTGCCTCGGAAAGCACTGTGCGTGAACTGTCTCCGGTCGTGTTAGATAACCGTCCCATCGGACTATGACAGTGAGGGAATAGAGAGTGCACTTGTATTTGCACATAGACTCGTGCATTATAATCCTGTCCTGCGCCTAGCCTAGCTTCCGTTGAGAGTTGAGACTAGCCGCTGTGACCGAAACTCGGTTTGGAGGGCATTATATTATAATAAAGTGGGGACCAACTTCACAAATATTAGAGAATATTAGTAATTTCAATTTAATTATAATACTACACTCCATTTGAGGTCACGAATCTGCCACACTTAAAACTTTATTCCTAATGGGTTGTCATATGTAACGTCCGTTTCACACCTATTGTTCAGATCACTGAACGATATTAAGGTGAGGGAAGGGGCAAAACCGGTTTGCTGGCGGCCGGCGGATCGCTGGGAGTGGAGCGGCAAGTGAACTAACGAACCTTGCACCGACACTACGTGCGGGCGCTCTAATAATATCACATTTTAATTTGCACACACTGTATCTGTTATTTCCTAATTATACAAGTTTTCATAAAAATACAGTCATTTGTTTATCCCTACAACATAGAGAACGTAACACCTATACTGTCAGTTGTTTGGGTGCAATACGCTCAAAGTTAGGAAACAACTATCTGGCTAAGTACACATCGAATAATAAAATTGCTTTCGTTATATGAAATAAAAAAAATTACCGCAGTTTTTTTTTATTATTTTCATTTGTCCTCAGGAAGGTGCTTTTTTTGCCCTCTGTCGCCTTTTACGACACCTACTGGACGATATAGGGTAGTGGATTCTACACCGCTACTACATGGTAACTTAAGATGTGTAAGTTTGTAAAATTTATACATTTTTATCTTAAAAATCCATAAATTGTGGGCCAGTTAGACACATTCAGCAGTAATCTTTTTATAGGTTGTAATTAATGAATCCATGAATGATTATAAAAATATATACAAGTATAAATTTTACTAATGCAGTTTTATGTACCAGTTACCCGACTCCACAAAGTCAGTAATTCATTCTTGAGGTGATGTATACGCTATTACAACAAAATCCCAGAATATAGAAAATTTGTCTTTCATCAAATTTAAAAACTTTATTAATCAAAGATTAAATAAAAAGGGGTTATTATAATTTTACGGGATTCATGGAATAAGGTGATCGCTACAAAGCTATTTCTAATTTAAACCCTGTCTAACCTTTAAGTGATAGCTCTAAGGCCTGAATAGTTAACCATGTCTATCCTCTAGGTGATAGCTCTAATGGTTTAAAGCCTGCAGTAATTTCATCTGAGTCCTAGCCCATTTTAATGTCTTTCCTCTAATGGTAGCGCTTTATATGTCAATTTAAAACCTGTCTGCCCTCTTAAGTGAAAGTTCTAAGGTATGAATAGTTAACCATGTCTATCCTCGTAAGTGATAGCTCTAATGGTCTGAGTATTACCATGTATATCCTCTAAGTGATGGCTCCAATCTGTATATAGCAATATAAAATGCTATATACGGACCATTGAGCTATCATAAGTTATATATAACTTATGCTAGATATTCTTTCCAACAGATGTAAGTCTACAGTAATTTGTTTCTGCATCTCTGCACTGCATAATGTCTACCAGAAAATCCTGTCCAAGAAGATGTTGATGGCATTTCAGCCTGAGTATTTTTCTTTGTTATTTTATTATATATACATGAACCCATTTATATTCGAAGTAATAGTTCTAATGGACTGTTTGTAGCATCCATATAACTCATGTTAGATATTTTTCCCAGCAGTTTTATATCCATAGTGATTGCTTTTGTGGATTAGTACTGCATAATATGTTGTCCAACAAGATGGTGATAGTGTATCAACCTGAGTATTTTCCTTTTCCTATTTTCCCAATACTGTCCAAAATCACCTGTATGTCAAAAGTGGGGACAATTTTGCCCAATATTTATTGATTATTAATCATACTTGTTATTAAATGTTTCGACACACAGTGAATCTGATTTTATTAATAAGTGATTTTTTAAATTTTTACACGTACCTCCAAAACAAGAGGATTCTTGTTTACCTTTAATCGGTTTGCTCCATTTTGAATATCTTCTTTTTCCAAAGTATAACCCAATGTTACCACGCAGACATGTAATAATTACAGTTGTGGTAGGTTTTGGACACAAAACATTTAATATTACACTAAACATATTTGATTTTTATAACAAAATTTATAAAAACACACCGTGACGGCTGGCATAAAAAACCTACCTATCATTAAACACTTACCATCAGGTGGACAGTGTGCTCGCTTGTCACCCTTGTCCTATAAAAAAAAAATTGAATAATCAATTTTAATGTAAAATTTAACTGTGCAGTATGACATATGAATCTGAGACGTGATGCTTCACTGATGGTCAAACGAGGAATCTTAAGGTTGCTTAGAATTGAAAACAATAGAATGGAGTAATTTTTATCAATTTAGATTACAAGAATACTTATAAAAAGTCATATAATCTTTTACCACTGGTTCGGAAAAAGAAGACTCCGTCCTGAAAAAGTCCAACAAGAAACCCAGTGGGACTATTTTTTCTAAACAGTAATTTACAATATATAATTTACAATTAAATATGATAACATTTAGAAACAGCATGTTAGCGATTATCTCATTCCCAGGGGTTATTATCAATCACATACTCTGTAGTAATATATAACCCATAATTAACAATTTTTATTCATGGGGGGTATGCTTCGGGAAACTACAACACATCTTGTCGTCAGGTATACCTCAAAACTTGAAAACGAGATTGTACAACCAGTGCGTGTTGCCAGTGATGACCTATGATGAAATTGGCGTTTTGTACGGGAGGAATATAGAGTCAATTCTTTTTTTGTAAAATATATTTAATTAATCAAAGTATGCACCGTTGTTATCTATGCACTTTTGCCATTTCATAGGTAGTTTATTGATCCCTTTACTAAAAAAAACCATGGGGGGCGAGAATCAATAAACTCTTTTAAGGCGGCTTGGACTGCCGCATGGGAGTTGATTTTTTTTCCTTGTAAGAAGTTGTCCAAATTCCGGAAAAAATGGTAATCTGTTGGAGCAAGGTCCGGGAAGTACGGTGGGTGTCGCAGACATTCCAATTGTAGCTCATCTAACTTAGTGATTGTTTGTTGTGCAGTGTGTGGTCTTGCGTTGTCGTGAAGCAGCAGTCGCCTAGAGCGATTGACTAATCTCGGTTGTTTAGCAGCTAGTTCTTCCTTCATGGTTTGCAGTTGCTGACAATAGATATCTGCCGTAATCGTTTGGCCAGATTTTAGAAAGCTTTAGTGAACGACACCGGCGCTAGTCCACCAAACACTCACAAGTAAATTTTTCTGAGTCAATTTTCGTTTAGGGCAGGATCTGGCTGGGTCGCCAGGGTTCAGCCATTGCGACGAGCACTTCCAATTATCGTACAGTATCCACTTTTCATCACAAGTAATGATTCGATTTAAAACCCCTTCATTATTGTGTCGGTTGACCAAAGTAACACAGCAGTCGAGGCGTGTTTGCAAGTTCGATTCACTCAATTCATGAGGTACCCATCGTTCAAGTTTTTTTACTTTCTCGATTTGCTTCAAGTGAATTAATACAGTTTTATCACTTACCCCGAAGCCTGCAGCTACCTCTGAAGTATTTTGTGATGGATCCGCTTCCACAATAGCCTTTAATTCTTCATTTTTCACTTTAGTCTCCGGCCGTCCACGGGGTTGGTTCTGAAGGTCGAAATTTCCAGAACGAAAACGTTAAAACCAAAAACGTAACGTGCTTTCTTTTGCGACACCAGCGCCATACACTTCATTAATTCTTTGAGCTCTTTCATCAGCACTGGTGCCACGGTAGAACTCGTACTCGTAAATATACCGATATTTCATGTTTTCCATTGTGCGGTAATAAACGACGCCAAAGAAAAACATAATGAGGAAAAAACAAATGAATGACTGTTTTCAAAATTCAACATTCACTAATTTCATATGTAAGGACCTAATATTATTAGTTTCGTGCAATTTTATTCCGTGTAGTTTATAAAAAACTCTAGAGACACTAGTAATATTCGAAGTAGACTGTTCTAATGCTATATATATAGATAGATAAATCAACTGGATATGACGTCCATGGGACAGCAATCCGATGTAAAGGAAAAATTGAAATATAATTCTATTTTAGTTCTACTTCTTCCATAATTTGCTGAAATATCTTCTAGTAGATAATTCCACTAGTTCGTAAAAAAATCTTTCATAATATTTTATTTTTCCATGAATTAATGTAGTTTGTTTGTTTCAACATCATCATCATCATCATCGTCATTACAGCCATCCCGTCCACTGCTAAACATAGGCCAAGGAATGCCAAAAACACGTTCCTGAGCCACCTGCATCCATTGACTTCCTGCATGTCTTACCAGGTCGTCACTCTAGGGTGTTGCCCTACAATCTACCACTTGGGAACCTTTCTTCCCCAACGGTTGTCATTTTTTCGAGCTATATAATAGTTTTAATAGTTATTTATGATTAAGTTATTGAACAAACAGACACGCGTACTGTAGACACACACACACATACACACACACACACACACACACACACACACACACACACACACACACACACACACACACACTCACACTCACACTCACATACACACACTTATGTTATTGTTACATGTACAGTGATAAAGTATTTAATTTGCTTTATATTTTTGTACCGAGAAGGAAGCGTCACTCTTTCCTTTTAATAATTATGTATTAATAATAAAGGGAAACCTTATAATAAGGCTTGTGTTAAGATAATCCAACTTGATGTAATTTTTTTTGTTAAAAGCTGTTGGTTTTCTAAATAAATAAAAATATGGCTGACCCATTGCCCGAAGTGGCAATGGGGTTTACATATCCGTGAGGCTATGTCCATTACTCAAGTTTTTCCTCCTAGCATAGCCTCCGAGCCCTATCCATAGCATGCTGTGCGACCTTGAGCTTCCTCAGAGTACCAGCTGTGAAGATCCACGTCTCAGATCCACGCACGCTATACGCAATATTTGTACTCTTTTTTTATGAATACGTCACGAAAAAATGTGACGTAATCTACCAAGCCGAGGTGGATCCTTGGCTTGACGTAACACTGCCAAGACGAGGTGGATCCGTCGCTTGAGCTCTCGGTCAAGGTTGTACTTACCTAATTTGACAATATGTCCTAAGGAAACAATGATTTTGAACGAAGTGTTCCCATCAAGCAAAGGTTGGACGGGGAAGGGTTGAAGGACGTTACTCATATACTTTGTCTTCATTTTCAGACCTATCCTTTGTGAGACACTATTGAGGTCACTGAGCATAGTGTTAAGGTCTTTTAGCGATTCTGCCATAATGATTGTATCATCGGAAATTTGAATGTGAGTAATATATTCGCCAATGATGCTGATATTTCTTCTTTCTAGTCCATGTATGTTTGTTTAGGAAATATCAATGTATACGAGGAAGTTTTCGTCAAGGCTAAATTAGCAACATTAGTAGCATCAAATTTGCTCACTTCTGGTACTGCGATCGTCAATTGGCCTGCCAAGTGTGATAGTTAAGGCAAATCTTCCATACAACGGGATGGGTCCAAGGCCATTTGTGGACTTTTACGTGCTGATGATGATGAAAAACAATTTTTTTTATAGAATATGGGTGACAAACGAGCACATACTCCATCGGAAGTTAAGTGGATCCTCGATTAAGAACGATCAAACAAGAAAATTCAGATGGTTTGTCACCCCTGAGGACTAAGATGGAAAGCCTCGTTTCCAGTAAAAAGGGTCTCGAGTTCTCTACGCTAATCATACGAAACACAGCGGCATTAGACTGCTTCTTTACCTTGAATGAAAATATTAGAGTAAATAACCGAACCCCGCTGTAAAAGAGTTTAGTAAATACTAAAAGAGGCGAAATTATTCCAAGAAAAATTACACTACGTATTTGTGTGTTTCGTGCACTTTCGCGATGCCCTTGGTAATGTGCAGGATACATTAAAGTGTGTCCGGCGTCAACTCCTCTGTAGGGTTATTTTCAGAATTGTGGGCGATGAATACCTGTGACCGTTTCTTTCTTAAAAAGAAGTACCTAAGAGGTGGTTATTAATCATCTTAAAAACGGATGAGGAAATGGAGGCCATTGAAAATTTGCACTAGACTAACACTCAGACACGGAATAATTCGTAAGTTAAGCAAATAGTTGTTTCGTGTGGTATTCAAACCAGTGCACGATACACACGGGGTGGATTGCGGTGATGGATTCTCTTAGGCCACCACTACACGGAACCATATATACGTACAATATATTATCACATAATAATATACACGTGTATATATTGTCATAATTATCACGACGCAGTAATCTGGAGATAATAATCGACAATCACAGTCATCGCAATAATAGACATGTACATGTAGTGGCAGAGTAAAAGAATCCAATATCCCAAAATATCATCTCGTGGGTGTAAGAGGCGACAGAGAGAAAATTAATTTTAACAACTCAAAATAATAAAAAAACTGCCTTGCCTACCCACTATGAAGCGTGGCATCTGTGACAAACAGGGTAGACCACTATAACTAGATTATCATGGGGGGCTTATGTTCAGCAGTGGAAGATTGGCTGTAATGAACGAATTAATTAATAATCAGCCTTTAAGTCCACCGCTGGACATGGATGGCCACCGATGGTCGTTTCAAGAATACGCCAGTTACCAAAACATAAATTGGAAGATGTATGACAGAATAGACTCAGCACGCTGGGTAGGCGAGTTCTTGAACGTAGTGCTGTTAATATTGGTATTGCACCACATCACCGCAGCGGTATAAATCAATATTTCATCTAGCATGTCTTCAAAACCTCGTCTGTGTTTGTGTTTGTGCATAGATTTTTATAACCTTGTGTTGTGTCATCATTTATATCATCATTACAACCTTTCACAAGTCCACTGCTGATTATAGGCCTCATCCAAAGTATGCATCCATCGCGATCTGTTATCTATGTCTATATTTGTTTTTATCGCTGTATTTTAGAAGCTATTTTTCTGCTTTTTTCGCTAATTATTCAATTTAATATGTGCCCCTTTCTGGCAAATAAATGCATTTTTTTATTATTTCCTTCTTATAATTAACAGTTTTATTGGGTTCAGTAAGGATCTAACCAGAGCTATTCTCATTCATTGAATTTTATGGCGGGCGCTTTGCCGCTGAGCCGCTACAGCTCTGTGCTCCTATCTATAAAAATCACATCTAAGGAAATGAATAGAGAACGTAGAATTTCGTCCCTAATTCTTCATTGGCTTGCAATTCAAAAACTTTTCTGCGAAGATTCCAATAGAAAAAAATCCCTTTATTGTTCCTTTATTGTATTAGTTGTTCCCTTTCTTCTTTTGATATTTACATAGATAATTGAGAAAACTATAAGTCTTTACAAATAGTGGAAGTTTGCTCGGGCCACTTGTTTACTAATGTAATTACGTTAATACATTTATGGAACTTCAATATCATCAATCAGCCCGCGGCAGTCCACTGCTGGACAAAGGCCTCTACAACCACACCGAGCTTCAAAATGGTCACAAAATGGCGTCGAAAATAGAACAAAGCATGCGGGTGGAGCTTATTTTCTGTCGCGTACTTTAAGTAGGTAATGCTAGTTATTGCTTACGTATGATGACGGTGGTGGTGGCGGCAATACGCTGGTAATTGTTGACAGCTCCTTTTGTTTATGCACTCCTAATTTTTATTTCGACTTTTTATATTCTCTCCCAAGGCTCGCTACTTAGCTCGGTCTTCGGCTTCATGCATCCAGTTACTTACACCACCGACACCATACACAGATCAATGTTCTCTGTTCTCTTTTAAAAAAAAATGTCCTGCCAGGTTTCTGGCTGGTTCTTCCCAGAACAGAGGTATTTTGCAAACCAGGGGTAAACTAAACATAAGGGTGACTTTCAATAAGTATTATTTTTAATCTACATTGAATTTAAAAAATCTATTTCAATTTTTTAAAGGGTAAGTGTGACAAGCGAGTACACAGTCCAGCTGATAGTAAGTGGTTGCTGTGGCTTATAGACATCTACATCTATCCTCGTTTGCAAATCAAAATACAGATGCGTTGTCAGTCGTGAGGACTAAATGGAATGCCTCTTTTCCAGTAAAAGTCTCCGGTTCTCTACACTCACCATAAAGCACAGCAGCATTAAGCTGCTATTTTACGCTGGTATTTTGTAAGAGCGTGGTCTTCCCCGGTCGAGCCGACCCATTCGTACAACAAATATACAATTAATACGGCTCTTCCACAACGAAATTTTATTTCTACCTATTCATGAGGCATCCAACATAACGTTGTTTAGGCGTAGTTTGCATTCTTTGCACGTTTACAACAACGGTTTCTATTTCTGCGACAGACGTGACGTAAGGTTTTACGTGGTAGACCCACGCTGCAACTATAGAATAGAATAGAATAGAATAGAATAGAATAGAATAGAATAGAATAGAATTGAATAATTATTTCTTATATTTACGCGAATACAACACATGGAATAAAACTAATTTTACGGATTTTATCGCGTTTAATTTTAACTTTTTAATTCCGAAGTTTCTGGAACTTTGCAGCGCCTACAGTCACGGGGAGACGGAGGTGTTTGATGTCCCAATGTTATAGTTAACGAAGGCTACCATTAACTTTAATTATTTTTGGTCCGATCTACGTAGAACGAGCTTACAGTATCTTGAAGTCTTGCAAAAGTGTGCTTGGGTTTGGATATAATTTTATTAATTATGGAATGGATGGTAGCACCCAGCCGTCTTCTCCATTGAAATTGATGTTTTTTAATTTCACTAGTCTCGCAAATCATCCTTGGTAGGATACGGTGTTCTTTTGCGAGGATTTGTGGTTTATCAAATCTGATATAATGGTTGGGACGATCCTGAACATGTTGACATACTGCAGACTTCCCGGAGCGTCGGTGCTTCACATCAGCGATATGTTCTTTCACGCGGGTTTTTATGGACCTTTTTGTTTTTCTGTGTAAGAGAGACCACATTCACAATTAAGCTTGTATACTCCTGCATCTTGTAGAGGGATATTACACTTGAAGGATGGTAAGAACTGACTAATCTTCTTCGTCGGCTTGTAGTATGTTCTTATGGAAGTCCGCTTTATAATGTAGCCAATCTTGTCTATAACTCCTCTGACGTATGGTAGTACAGCAGGTACACGCGCGACTGGGGCCGGTTTCACTCGGTCACTGTGACGGAGGCGCGGGACATGGAGTTTATTGTCTTGCAAAACTTGCTTAACGTGCTGGAGCTCGGTGGCCAGGTTTTTACTCTCACAGATCCCTTGTGCTCTCTGGAACAAAGATTTTTCCACGGTAGCTATCTGTGAAGGATGATAGCGAGATTCACCGTTTAAATATCGTTTAGTATGGGTCTTTTACTATACACAGTATGACTGATGGTGTTATTGGGATTTCAATGACTAAAACATCTCCGTTACTACATTGCTACGTTCCTACAGAAACGGCGGCAGCATTCTTATGCCACTTTACCCTACTATGTAATGTGTGTAAGTATTCAAAGTTTAAATTCTAAAGCGGTTCCAAAAGGACCGAACCAAAGAATCAATTGAAGAAAAGCGTGATAACAAACTAATACGTTCCTTATTTAAATTAGCGGCTGGTAAGCATTCAAGCGGTTTCAAAGTTAGGAAATGTGACGACGACAAACGACACAATCTTTTTATTCTGGTAGCTTATATGTGTTGGTGCAAATCTTTCTATAGGTCATTCTTTACACGGCAAGGAAACCCACGGAGGCCCTTGTAGCCAAAGGTCGAATTTAAAATTTGCGATGGTAACAGTCAGCGTGAAATATGATCTGCAGGATTTTCTGACCCTGCGATCTGATAAAAATTATCCGGTAATAAATAGGACTTTATTTGCGAAATACGATTAGCAACAAAGTGCGACTCCGAATCTGAAAATAGGTAAATGTTTTCAATGGAATGCCGTAATGACAACGAATCGTAAACGTTGCGTACCAACATAGCGAGCATAACTAAGGCACATAACTCAAGCCTAGCTAAAATTATAGTTTTTAATAGGGTCACCGAGATTTAGAAAATATGAGCATTATAATGTGAGGATTATTTTTGTTAACAACGTGCAAACAAATGACACAGCTGTAAGCCTTCTCACTAGCGTTGGCGAAGGCGAGTAGCGACACATGTCGCGGGTCTCAAATCATCCGTATCATGTATCCACAAAACAAGTACTTTTCAGGAGAGACAAAAAAATTTAATAACTTTTTTTGTGATTGAGCCAGCTCGTTGTGTTTTTGCATGTGACCATGTATTTACACTTCAGTTACTATGGGATTCTTGTATTTAAGGTATTTCCTCTATAACACTAGTTTTTGGTCCTTACATCTAATTGGCATGACGGCGAAACGGTAAAACTCCGTCAAAATTCGCCTTAAAAAATTATTGAAATTTATGGACGTAAAACATTTTCCTTAAATTATTAATAATTGTACCAATAGTAATTTGTACCTAGTTGGTGATTGGTTGGTGAGAAACTATCAAAATTAACGTTATTTCCGTGATTTAAAAATTTGTCATTATACTAGGCTTGTCATTAATATTGAGAGGTGTTTGGTTTCAAAGTAGAAGTATAAACCAATTTTATTCAAAAAACAAGAAAAAAAAACAAATGGTAGCAATTATACAATATTAACTGAGTGAATAAAAAGAGAACAAAAAATAAGCATTTAAGAAATAAAATTTATTCATTAATCTAAATATAAAATAATTTAAAATTACATAAAATCACAAAGGTCTAAAATTGAACATAAGACATTAGACGAAATGAAATAAAACCGAAATCTTAAAGGACAAGGAAGGAAAATTAAATTTATTAATTATTCATAAGAACATAATTATTTTAAATTAAACAAAAACGTTTTGAGAACAGATTTGAGATTGAGATTCAGGAAACCTGAGGTTTTCATAAAAATCGTGGTGAGGCTGTGTCGTGGAACCGGCCGTGTTTTTCACGTGAATACGTATACGTAACGGGTAATTTTGATGATGATGATGATACCGCCGCTGATGAAGTAGTTGCAATTTGATAAGTATAAAACAGTGTCAGATTTAGAGGTTTTAAGATTTTTTGTTTAATGTTAAAACTCTTAAGGTATTTTCTCTTTGTAAAATAAAAGTTCCTGATCAGCGTTGTTTTATACTTATCACCGTCATTAATACACAAAGCTTAGTTGCGCACTCAAAGACACCTCTACCAATTCCATCATCAACCGATCTGATTACTTGCCAATTAACGAGACGTGGATGGAAGATTTCAACCCAGTGATGGCACTGATCTGAGATCATATCGTAACACAGCTAAGCGCAGAAAACTTGCAACTACTTCATCGGCGGCGGCAACATCATCATCATCAAAATTACCGTTACGTATACGTATTCACGTAAAAACGGCCGTGTCCACGACACAGCCTCAACCCCGATTTTTTAAATTATTTATGATAATAATTCTTAAAAATCTAGTATTTTACAAAGAAAGAAAATACCTAAAGAGTTTTAATATTAAACAAAAACATCTTAAAACCTCTAAATCTGACACTGCCTAAAAATACAATCTATAGTAATTAAGTAATCTGTAATTCAATTAATATATACAATATAACGCATCGAACGTATCTGCATGAATAGTAGACGCGGTGATACTAGACGTCCACTGATTGGATAAAATGCAGGCAACCCATGTTGCTTATATAGATAGATACACAAATCCGTTTGAACGTGACAACGTGGGGACTTTGTCAGAGTCCAGTGATTTCTTGCACGTACCGCACAGTTTGAAGTCCCAGTCTCTTCTGGGAGGATATTAGTAAGCAGCGGTAAGTGATTTTCTTCGGTGGCTTTAATAAGCGCAGAAACCATAGACGGTCACACACATCACACTTATGTCCGAATGGATTGTTGACAAAAGTAGTAGTAAAACGTACACTAGCTGCTGCCCAATATGACTTCATAATCGGCAATCGCACACAATCAATTTCTATACAGTCCGGCGTTGATATAGAAGCAATGACATCATCCACTTGCACAGGCTCGGCCGACATAGCTGCAGATGTACTGGCGGTGCCGTTGATCCGCTCGGACGCCTTCATTATTTAACGTTCCCTACACCGCTTCACTCTATCATATGGTGTTTTATGGGTATCACTCGATTGGTCTTGAGAAGCCCTTTCCAACGGTATACGATTTATATATTTTGATTTGGCTTTTGACAAGTATAGACTGACATTGCATTATTTATTTATACTTTTTCTTTAATATCAAATATATTCACTATACCTATTGCAAACTCAACTGAAACTCTTATGCCACTTTGCCCTACACAAAAACAACTAAAACTCAAACGAACGTCGTAGCTGACGCTACGTAACAACCTCAAAATGATGGCGCTCCCACCTCCACCGAACGCGATGCCTGACAGTCTTTACCTAACGTAACAAATTCTTTGGTCCTTTAGCTATCGAGTTATGTAATGAACTTTTCGATGTAGATGATAGATATGTAGCTGCAACACCAAACTGTATCTCCCGATTTTGATATCATCAATTTTTTGAATTGCCTTCCACTATGGATGCAAATTTAAAAACGTATTCACGTCAAAACAGTCAAGTCCTTGAAAAAACTTATAGTCATTAAAACCAAGCATAATGAATTCAAAAATAAGAAAAAATAAGAGCATAGGAAAAATTGCACAAGTAAGAAAAACTTCAGTAAAGGATACTTAAGTTTTACTTACTTGTCTTAATAGTCTTATTCAGTTAATATACAATCTTGGCATGCCTCATTAATGCAATTTTCCATTAAAATTATTAAACTATAATAACTTAGGAATTCTTATTGCAATACTGGTTTAAGTGTTACGTAAAATTTTTAATAAGTGTAATATCTTTTAATTTTTTAAATGACCAATTGCATTAAAGAGGCATGCCTAGAATAAATTCTTAAAAACACACTATAAATAATGAATCAGTTTTTGTTTCTAGGTCAACGTCGTAATAAGATGCTCTTGTAGCAGCAAGTGTTAACTCTTCATCATCATTATTAGCTCCCATCTCCAAATTTTCGTTTTCTACAACAGGCGAATTTTAGTTATAGCTGTGGTAATTCACAGGAATAGTTCCATCCTTACACACATCCATCAAGTCTTTATTTTTAACTTGTTTTAATGAAATTGGTTCTGAGTACAAATTTGTTTCCATATTAGAAGAATAGTCCGACCGAGTTATATACTTAACTTTTCCAGTACTCGAATTTAAAGAAAAGTGCATCGAGGACATCTTTGAACAAGTGAGGACTTGTATTCATCTGACGTTTGCCCATTTTAAAAGAGTTCCATCCGAGGGTTTTATTGTGTTTCCAATAGAGATATCTCGCATTGCCTTAAACTCTTTAAATTTTAAATTATCCACACATTAATTTAATATGTTCTTCATACTCTCCCTTATTCTCTTTCTGTTCTTCTTCGGGTAAATTCTCAAACTTATGACACCAGCATTGGACTTTTCTCTGTTTGTGAAAATCTGTATTTTTTTTCAGGATCAATTATTTGTATGAAGTCTTGCAGATAGAATCCTTTTTATTATCCAATTTTGTTGACATAACTTATAGAATCATCATCATCAGAGTCTCACACTGTTTCTGGTAGTTTTATTATTTGCATTGGATGTGGTGATTGGTGTTTCTAATATGCTAGGTCTCAACAATGGCTACACAGAGGGGATTGGTATATTAAGTGGTGTAAGTTATCTACTTTGAACTGGAGAAGCTCTTTAAGCGGTATTTCGTTGGTTACTTTATAATTACATTGTTGTCAAATGCGAGACTAATGAAACATTTTTGGTATAAAAGTAAGAACAGAATATTTTTTATTCAATATAGATTACAAGTAATTCTTATTAAGTATTTTTTTTTTTTTTACTTTTACAACTGGTTCTGGCCCTGTGTCCTGGGAAGAAAGTAGCGAGGATAAATGGTTATATTATAATAACTATTTTTTACAATTTGTGTTTAATAAACTCTTTAAACTTGGTAATTGAGAGACCTTTTATATTTTCTGGTACTTTGTTATTTTTACAACTGACTCGGTGTATATATTGGGTATTGTTGACATGACTATGCGTCCGCGTTTTGACGAAATCTTGAGACAGCGATACAAAAATTTGTAGACGTATGCACATCTGCTGTGATGACTAAATATTCTAAGGGTCGTGTGGACATTGACGGTTTTTTGTGAATACGTCTTTATGGCACGTCAAATCTGCCCCAATAAGCAATAGAATAGAATAGAATAGAATAGAATAGAATAGAATAGAATAGAATAATTTTTGTTCAATATAGATTACATGAGTAATTCTTATTAAAAGTCATTTTTACTTTACCACTGGTTCGAAAAAACCTCTGTCCTGGGAAGAACCAGCAAGAAACCCAGCGGGACTTTTTTTAAAGTAAATTTTACATTAATGGTTGTACAAACTATTTAAGTACAAAATTTATTTTAGAAACTGCTTGGAAGCGACCACCTCATTCCCAGGGTTATTATCAATCATGTATTCATTCATACTATAATAACCCTTTTATACAGTTTCAGCTTAACAAAACATTTAAACTTGGTAATAGAGAGAGCCTGAACACTTTCCGGGACCTTGTTGTAATAGCGTATACATTGCCCCAAGGATTCTCGACTCACAGAGTCAGAATGAATTACTTGCTTGTGTTTGTTCCTAGTGTTTACAGAATGTATATAACTTTTTTACTAAAACTACCTTTGTTTTGTGAACATACATTAAATTTTCGTAAATATAATGAGAGGCCAAAGTCTCAAAAGACTCTCGGTTTGAGGTTGTAAATAGCTCTAATGGCTCTTCTGTAAAAAAAAATAGTTTCTGAATCAGCCGCATTTCCCCACAGCAAAATCCCATAAGACATTATGCTATGGAAATAACTGAAAGAAACTAATCTAGCTGTCTCGACACTTTTTTATAGGAGTGGGGCAAACGAGCATGCGGCTCACCTGATGGTAAGTGACTACCGCCGCCCATGAACAACTGCAACACCAGGGGACCAGAGGAATTGCAGATGCGTTGCCGGCTTTTTCAAAAGAAGTAGGTTCTTTTCTTGAAGGTCCCTAAGTCGTATCGGTCCGGAAAATAGCTGGTGGTAAACTATTCCACAAGGAAGTTGTGCGAGGAAGAAAACATCTTCTAAATCGCACAGTGGTGGACCGCCAATCATCCAGATGGTACGCGATGTGCGATGGTGAATTTGAGCGGCTGGAATTAGTCCGAACAATTCCTCAGAGGACTCCCCGGTAAACGCGAAAGAAAATGCAAAGAGATGCAACATCTCTTCGCAGCGCCAATGAATCGAACCGATCGGAAAGGACCCGGTCGTCGACGATTCGAGCCGCTCTGCGCTGGATGCGGTTAAGTGGAAGGAGCTGGCACAGAGTCCCAGCCCAGAGATGGGAACAGTATTCCATGTGAGGCCGAACCTGCGCCTTGTAAATTTGCAGGCGTTGTGCCGGCATGAAATACTGTCCCGCTCTGCTGAGCACGCCAGCTTTTAGAGGCCAATTTACCCCTCCAAGTGACCACGAAACTGCACGTCACTCGATATTTCGACGCCGAGGATACCGATACTGGCTGAGGCAACAAGGGAGTGCCTTGAAACTGAGGATATACGACAAAGGGTTCTTTTAGCGGTAAACGCGCAACTCGCCCTCAATCCGAGACTTTGTTCAGCAAAGACTCGACTTCAGACATAAGTTTGTTCCGGTACTCGGCGACGTTTTCCTGAGAAATATTGGCACGGCTGGTACAGAGCATCACCAGTGCTGTCATCCACATAGCACGACGAAACCGTATTGGCGGTCACTAATCAGCTGGTGATCCTCAAGGTACCGCATGAGCTGGCAGTTTATAACGGACTTCATTATTTTGGAGAACAAGGGGTGATGGCGATAGGCCTGTAGTTGGACGGGTCTGAGCGGTCACCTTTTAGGATCGGATGGACAAAGCTATCTTCAATGATTTCGGGACTACGCCTAGGAGTAGGAGTACCGGAAAAGACGCGTTAGAACCGGTTCCAACTCCGGAGCACGTCCTCAGCACAATTGGGGGATTCCGTCAGGCCCACTCGACTTGTGGATGTCCAGGAGAGGAGTGCTTTGCGAACCGAGCGCTGTGAGAATCGCACATCCGGCATGGAGCACTCACACTGCGGGATGGTCGGCGGTGTGTTCCCCGTCATCAAGAGTCGAGTTGATGCCTAAAAGGTTGGATTTCAGTGAGTCGTCCTCCTGTGCAGAGATGGTAGTGATGGCTTACAGAAATTCCTTGGACAGCCTTAAGGAGAGACCAGAATGCACGGGTTCCGAAAGAAGGCGTACTAGTTTCTCGCCAATTCTGCCTATGTGCCTGACTTGCCCTGGCAATAACTCTTTGAAGGACCTGGAGGCGAAGTTATACTCTTTTAAGCATGCTGGTGTTTACATCCCGAGCCGCCGAAGCCTCAGCCCAGGCCTGATAGCACTCTTGCTTACTGCGTAATGCAGGCTCACAGGAGCGACCAAACCAAGGCTGAGATCTGCCTGATGGGTACCACAGGTGATGGAATAAATAGTTCCATTCCTGTAGTACCACATCAGTGACAGAGTCAGCAACAGCGCTGGGATCATCCGGCGAGAAGCAAACCCGCCCTCATGGGTAGGATGCAAAGAAAGACCGCATTCTGTCCCAATACGCCGACCTGTAATGCCAAACACGGCGGCAACCTGCAGAACGCAACCGCGAGGAGAGCGTGAGTGGCACCACACTCCGGATCAGACGATGGTCCAAAGAGCCGAGAGGGGCATTGACGGAAACCTGATATCCGTCCGGATGAGAGGTCAGTAGAAGGTCCAACAGGGAAGGTGTATGATCCTTCACATCTGGAATCCGCGTAGGCGAAGTAACCAGTTGTGTCAGACCATATGCCAAGGCTAAGTCATAAACAGATCTCCCCGCATGATCGGTTTAACGTGAACGGAGCCATTCGGCGTCGTGGGCGTTAAAATCGCCAAGGATCACGATCTCTGCGGATGCAAGGAATCTGTGGCCGTTTGGACGTGGTCGATGAGTCGGTCTGTTTCGGCATTATCACTATGGGACCTATAGAGGCACCGCAGACACGCGGATGGTCATCGCTATTCACGCGCAGCCAAAGGATGGACAGGTCCGAACCTTCAATACTGTTGAGGCGTCGAGAACAGAGGTCTTTCTCCGACGTATATTTCAGCCTGAGGTGAGTGTTCCACTTGTACCCTGGGTAGGAGAACCCAGGGTGCAAATTGGAACACTCCTTGTGCCTCGGGCTGGAGTTTGTGTATACGTCGGAGAGGACACCTGCGTCTCGGTCAGATAGAGTGCCGGCTTCGCCGCCTCGAAATGGTAGTGGACGGCGTTTAGGTTCGAGTGAAGTCCCCTGATGTTGCAGAAATTCACGGATAGTGTGGCAGGGGTCGCCTTGGTCTTGTTGCTCAGTTTGCCCCGAGCAGTTATTGTTTAGAGCGGAATTTTGCCCCCCCCCCCAGAATACGCGGGGCAGCCTGAGCACCCACGCTCAGGAGTGGAGTAGCATGGTCGTGGATGCTCAGCGAGGATTCTCCAGGGTGCTAGTACCTCCTGGGGTAGTCTATTATTTAATTCCGCTACCATGTCGATGGGGTGGGGGAATTGGGCCTCCGGTCACCTGCACTCACCAGACGAAACGCAAAGCAGAGCCCACTTCACGCCGGTATTTTGTGAGGTCGTGGTACTAACCTGGCTCGAGCCGGTTCTTTACGTGCAACAGCAAAAGCTGCTGCGTGGCTCTAATCTTTTACAGCATAAGCTGCAGAACTTAGTCTGCTTGCTAGTTTGATATATGGGGCCCCACTGAAGCTTTGCGTCGAGAGTGATGCCAAGAAAAACAGTGGATTCAACAGGGCTCAGTTCTTCCCATTTAAAACACATTGGTACCCAGATTTTTAACATTCGTTGTTGTAAATTTAATACATTTAGTTTTATTTCCGTTTAAATGTAGATTATTAACGTTAAACCAATGCACTAATTTAGATATAGTATTATTCACTTCGTCACATTTAAATGATTGACGTTTAAGTTTAAAATCAAGGAAGTATCATCAGAAAATGATACTATATCATGATTATCATGATACATAATATTGCTATTACGTCTACTATTAGCCGTATAGTATGGTTTGAAAATAATTTCAAACTATCTTACTACAAATTATATTTTGCAATTTATTCAAAAAGTAATAAGTATTAAATTATAAGAAAATTGAGATTACGTATTTCTTATAGTAGAATCCAATGGCATTAAAACACAAAATCGCATTTTTGCATATACGTCTATATGACGTGAAAACCGTAAATGTGAGATTAAAGGCAATTCTGAAATATATTCCTGCCATATATTGGCAATATTAGCGGGTGGAGTCTCGTCTCAGTTAAGTTTAAGAACCCACAAGGTTTTAATTAATAATTTAGCGTAAAGTATTATTGGACCGACAAGTCCTAAAACATCGTACAAGCGAGCTGTCGTGGAGAGGATAGCGTGCTTGTTACAGGTGACCAGATGCGGTGAGACAAGAAAAGAAAATTTATCGGTAGCGGGATGACATGGAAGGCATAAATTTTAATAATGTCATTATCATCAAATGATACCGAGTCTTGTTGATGTTGTGACGCTGGTATATGTTGTAAAAGCTCCTTGCAGTTATTTGTTCACTTAACCGATTCGAATCCACCTCGGCGAAACATTTGGATTAGTTGAGGGCCGATGTCGACTGTGTTGTTGACGCAAGGGGCGGATGAAGCGAGGTCATCCATATAAATATCCCTCTCTACTATAAAAGTAGCAAGGGGATAGGATTCCCTTTCGTCAGCGGCTAACTGGCGTAAAGTGGGAATTGCGAGGAAAGGAGAAGAGCGTAATCCGAATGTGATGCGATTAAATTCATATGTTCGTATAATTTCTTCTTTAGAAAACAGATACAAAATGCGTTGAAAAGCGCGGTGAGATTTTTGGACTTCTATACATAACTACATTTTCCTCACATCTGCAAAGAAGGCGATGCAATAAACTCTAACGTTTAATAAAATGTTAAAAATGTCAGTTTGTAAATTTTGTCTTGTGTGCAAAATGTCTTTCAAAGAAACATCGTTACCTAACTTAGCACTAGCGTCTTGTACAATGCGCAACTTCGTTGTACTTTTATCATTACGTGCGATAGGGTGATGTGGCAAATAACAAGGCTGTATACAATTGTTATCAGAAACAACGGATAAAATACCCTTGTCAATGTTTTCTGGTATAACAACAACAACAGTTATATCGATCGCGAAGATCGAGATATTTATAAATCCGCTTTTCTAAAAGTAAGAAGCGTTTTATTGCGTTTATTAAAATGACACTTAATGTATCAGGCCTTTTATTAAATGGCAGAGCGACCTCATTCCGTCCGTCGTCTTGGCGGTGAGTGGTAGATGTGTAAATATCTTCACATTCCTGCTCATCAGGACTTAAATGTAGTTTTTACGGAAGTTCTTCAATTTTCCAAAATGTTTCCAATATTTCAGTAAGACAATTTTGATTTGAATTTGTGTCATAAGAACAGGAAACAAAGGAACGCTGGGACAGTGAGACATAGCGACTTCAGCATCACCCATAATAATGTATCCGTGTGATGTTTCTATAGCACTAGGCGATTGCGATTGAATTAAGTTTTCAGGCGACAAAATGTTTAAGTAGGTGTTAACACCCAATAAAACATCAATAACCCCAGGTTGATGAAACTGATCATCCGCCAAGCGTAATTTATCTAAATGGCGAATTTATTAAACATCTACCAACGAATCTGGCAAGTGACCCGTAATGGTCGGAACTACTAATGGTTCAATATATATAATCCTTGTAATCATTAAACCGCGACGTAAACTGCAGTGAACCTTTTGGAAAAATCTTTTGGAACACGCCACCGATGCCATGTACTTCCGTGAAACGATTTTTATTTGTAACGGAAAGAAATAGGCGTTTACAACAATCTTTTGTAATATAATCGCTTTGGGATCCGGGGTCCACTAAACACCGAATAAAATGATCTTTACGTATTCATCTATGACTTTTATTTTTGCAGTCTCTAAAGTAGTATAGCGTGGGAGACTATAATTAACGCGAATGCGAGAAATATTACATGAAGAGGTAAGTGGTTTTACATCTCCAGCCGTATTCGAATTGTGACCGATAGACGAATTAACCTTACTATTGTTAACTGCACGGTCGTTAATTGAATGCAAGCTACATGCATTAGAGTTACGCGAATGCACAACCTCCGATTGATCTATCTGTTTATGCGTATTGCTACTATGAAAAGCAGTCTTAATGCCATTGCGATGCGAATTAAAATGAATTAATGAGATGTGGCGGCGCGCGGTACATACATTTGTGTTTCGCTTTGCAAATGGAAGTCGAGTGTTTGTCACTCAAACAATTAATACAAAAATTATTTTGTTTAATAAAATTGTTGTGTATTTAATTTTATAACGCGTGGATAAACATGCAAGTGTTCATGATCATTAGATTTAAAAAAGATACGAGTAGATGTAAAGTGAGTTGTTTCGATTTAAATGTTTTTTTTTAAACTTATTATAAGCCAGTGCTTGACCACAATCCCACCTGGTGGTAAGCGGTGATGCAGCCTTAGATGTAAATCGCACTGTCTTATCGTAACAAAAGTCTATTCACTATTGCTTTGAAGACGCCGAGATTGTATTCGGACGGAAAGATAGACGCCGGCAAATTATTTCACTCCTTTCCTGTACGCATTACAAAAGACGAAGCAAACTGTTTGTTTCTAATGCGTGGAATATCGACAACAAAGATGTGAAGACCCGCCGACCGCCTGGTTGTCCGATGGTGGAAAGGAGAGGGAGGATTTAAAGCGTGTAATTCCTGCGCAAACTCACCGAAATGCATGCTATAGAATACCGAGAGGCTGGCTACTGTGCGCCTGTGCTCGATGCTGACAAGATTGCTTTCAACCAAATCAAGGTTACCAATGAGCCCCTTAGCTTGTCTGTCCACTGAGACCAACGCTGCCTGTTGGCATTTTGCTGCATCAGCCCATATGTGACAGGACTTACGCTTTATATAAGGTAAGAAGCTGTCCCGGCGTGAGTACCGCTGCACCCTTGCAAGGACACCAAGTTTCCTTGCGGCTGCTTTGACTCTGGACTCTATGAACCGCCCATAGTTGAGGTTCGGAGTAGGAAGAGAGTTGCGAAGAGAACGGACCCCTGAAGAACTCCGGCGTTTGTCGCGATAGGAGAGGACGAGCAGCTATCGATGACGACTCTGAAAAATCGTTCACTCAGAAAGTTTTTCGCCCAGCCAATCAGGCCAGGGAATAAGCTTGCCCAATAGGCTAGCGTGCCAAACCCTGTCAAAAGCTTTCGAAATATCAATGAGAACAGCAAGTCCTTCACCACTGTTCTCGAGGGCTTCGCCTCATATTTGAGTGGCATACGCTAGAAGGTCCCCAGTTGATCGATTTTGGCGATCACGATTTCGGCGAATTTCACTGAGGAGATCATTCTGCTCTAGGTATGCCATGAGGTGGGCGTTCAATATACGTTACTTAGGCCGTTGCTGACGTCAAATTACGTTACTTAGGCCGTTAGGCGGATGCGCCAGTGAGCCATCTTGTTTTACCAGCAGAGGCAGTGTAGACCGACAGGAGTTTGTCTCAACCGCTTTGGCGTGAGAGCAAAAAGCTCTACTGTCAGATGGTTTGACAGAGAGCTTCGTACCGATGCGTTTAATGCGGTCCAAACTGGCTTGCCGTAATGCCTTTTTGCAGGACTTGGCGGCTTGGTTACAGGCTCTCTTCTTAAGGCTGACATGTGGAGTTTTGCGGTCTCTAGCATCGACCCAGAATAATTATGCCATATGCTTGTGCTTTTCAGCACGAGCGCACTCGGCGTTGAACCATGGGTGAGCTTTACCACCAATAAGCACGTCAGCAAAGGCGATGAAATACTCCAACGCTTGACGTATCGCAGCTCGACGGATTTGTAGACGAAGTATGCGAATTATTAAATGTGTGATATATAGCTCTATTTTGTTCGTATAAAAATTGTACAAAAGAGGCATATTTTGGTATGTTAATATTGCGACAAGACATTTCAAATGACTTAACAGTCTCAGGATCAAATTTTTTAGTAAGTGTACTGCAATAATGTGTAATAAGTAGCGGTAGTACTAGCTTAGTTACTAAACGAAGCTATCTCGCGTGATAGCGGTTAACAAGATAAATATCATTAAAGTAATAATGATTTGATGTGGTATGCGTTACAAAAGAAATTACATACGTGTAATAAGGCGGTGCGGGAAATAAAAATTATTATTAATATAATTATATATAATATATAAGCGGAAATTTCTCAAACTTTTCTCAAATTTCCAGCCTTTTTGAGTTGAAAGGAAACTGAGCTTAATAGGTCCGTCAGAGGTGCAGCATTTGGAATTGAAAAGAAACTGAGCTAAATAGGAAATTTTGAATTGAAAAGGAAGATCTGTGAATTCTGATTAATTGATTGTGGAATTTTGAGACGCTACTGTACACAATGTTATAGAAAGAATGTGGAGATTCTGGGCATTTGACACACGCGAACATGCTACATAGAGCTGACCATGAGAGAAGCACGGTTTTTCTAAGTTGACCCACACTACCTGTAACGTTTGCCCTTGCGCTTTATTAATTATCATTGCAAAACTGAGCTTAATAGGAACTGCAACCTTTGAATTGAAAAGGAAGATCTGTGGGAATTATAGGATCCGTGGTATAATAACATTTTCACCTTTGCTACGCCTGTCAAAATTGTAGCACCGATTATATTCCGTCCAAGATGTGTCACACGCAGCCTTGTCCCGTTACATAACCGAGGAGCATCTAAATTTCGCATTAGCATGACTGGGACGCCTAATTTTAATTGAAGCTTATGTGAGGGCACACTTGACAACTCTAGAGAATTTAGAAACTCTACGGGATATGAAGTGCTCTGTTCTGTGTCCATAACTGTGTCTACTGACAAATACTCTTATTCCTCCTGCTACTTCGCTTAATATATCTGAATTTATTTTGTTAACGCTCTCATTTTTTGGTGCAAGAATCGCCCTTTCACATAACCATTTGTCTTCATGCATGTTGTTCGTTAAATCTGAATAAACGCTCGCAATTAATTCGGAATGACTCTGTACTAAATTACAAAAATCTTTCGTCAATTTAACGCAGCCCTCAGCATCCGTTTCCAACCGCCCATCGCCAATTTTTAATAGTGTATCATTATACAAATGCACTCTCATATTCGTAGTTAAACTGAATTTTATCACCTTGTTCTATAAAATAGACGACTTGAGGCATGCTTTTATTTCATCTGCAGGTGTGCCCTTTTGAATGACAGTTAAAGTTTGGCGAAAGTCACCAGCCAGTAAAACCACCATTCCTCCCATTACATCGGTATTGCTGCGCAAATCCTGGAGCGTTCGATTTAGTGCTTCTACAGCTTTTTTATGCGACATTGTACTTTCGTCCCACACTAAAAGTTTGCATTGTCGTAGCATTATACCTCGTGTACTATTTTGCTAAAGTTGCAGATCGGCGATTCTTCCTGGGCTAGATTTAGAGGAGTTTAAAACAGAATGTGCAGTGCGGCCCGCTTAGCAGCGTGGCGGCTATACCGGAGGAAGCTGCAGCCACAGCAATGTTTTTATCTTTCCGTACTTGCGCTAATAATAAATTTAACAAAATGTCTTACCAGTTCCTCCAGGGACATCTAAAAGAAAAGTGCACCATTTCCAGATTCAATTTGTCCTAATATTTTGTCAAAAACTCGTTTTATTCGGGAATCAAGCGGGTACAAATTCAGCTACTTGCTGCTGCAAAGCTGGTATATAGTAGTTTGTTTCACGTATAATTTCATCACTTAGTTCATTTTCGGTTGTTCGCTGAGAGCTTATCATTCCAAAGTCGCTTAATTTTGCCTACCATTGCCATTACTTTATCTTCAATTTTTCCAAGTGCTTCATAATAAATGTGTTCATTGTATGTCATGTTCGCGTGTGTCTGCTGTAACATAACATAACATAACATAAACACTCACGCCTGTCACCCAGAGGGGTAGGCAGAGATTATGGACTTCCATTTGGCACGATCCTGACACACCTCTCTCGCCTCCTCCACATCCATATACCTACATACACGCTCGTCGGTTAAGGGTACTCTCAATTTGGCCCATTTTCAGTATAACGCCAATTTGGTCGATAAACCTTCGTCTAGGGCGTCCTTCCGACTCTGCCGTTCACCTCTGCCACATAAATTTGCTTTGTCACTCTTTCCTCATTCATTCTTTCTACATGACCAAACCACCGAAGCATTCCTTTCTTAATCCTGGTCACAACATCATCTTGCAAACCACCTTCTTCTTTTATCACACTGCTCTAATCTTATGCTGTAAACTTCGCAAAATATCTTCCGCCATGTACTTTATATTTGTCCCACAATTTATGCATTAGATAGCCCGCAAGATGATATGAGAGTTGCATAAAGATCCCTAATTTTGGCTGGTGACTGGCACTGCACAGCTTCCTCCGTGGTTTCATCCCAGTGATTATCGTTTCTTAAAGATGCAGAGCTTCACATGCTTCTCTATAAGTTGCGCATTCCTGACCGTTGACAGTTTTAAGGTCTTTATATCCTGTAGGACCCCGAACATGGTGCAGCAGCAATCGTAAACAGAAACATTCAAAATTAGTTACATGGACGGTATACACGACCAAGGGCATCTGATGACTTTACACTGGCCAATTTGCAACAGGCGCGCCTTGAATACGGCGTTTCCACTCCTTCCTAGATGTGTTCCAAGTATAATAGCGGGGACTTCAGAATATAACAACGTTTTGCAAAGGGTCGGTTTGACAAAGTTGAAAGAAGGCTGTTAGTGTAGTTTTATGGTGATGCAATCTTTCTTGAAATTTCTCTCACACGCTCTTATACACGCTCCATTTTCTAAGTGCACAGTAAGGTGAGTAACTGTTGGGTGCATTTCGTGTAAAGGAAGCCAAGGAGACGCCACGCTGCCTCGTTACTGCTGACATAACGCCCTGCTTGAAAGGTCTGTACTTCATTAACGTGATTTGCCTCACCTTCACTCCTGAGATTAAATATTGCTTGGTCGCTTCCTTTATTTATGTACTTACAGATATACTTGATTGCGCGGACAGAGCTACATGCTTCTACATTAATGTGGGCATTAAACATTTTACATAGAATGGGCGAATACGGGACAATCCAGCTGTTATCTAAGGTTTCGAACACTCCAGAGCGAGATTTGATTGTAACTTTCCTGCCACCATCTTCGGGAGCTCTGCGTCTGTATAAAGGGTAGCCATTGTCATTGTGCACTGTTTCTTTTAATAGCTGTTTAGGGAATTCCTTGTACATTTTCCTTTCTTCATACATGGCGATATTGAATTTCGTGCTCCATGGACCGTGAATCATACTGGACGATGGTATCATACAATTCTTTATCTTGCTCAGGATCCGGAATCTCGGCGCTTATTATGTCGTCTATTTGACTGGGCCGCAACTTCTTTAAGCCATATTAGAATGTGGCATGCGGTAACCCTTTTTGCCATTCAATTGAATACATGAAGCACTGCACTTCCGAAAATTTTCCCTTTGTAAATATATATAATTACATACATTAATTTTGTACTTTTAATCTAAATAGTCTAGCAACTAAATCGTGTCTGTCAGTACTTTTGACCCGGCATTAGCTCCTCGGTTATTTCTTTCCATATGGGATTGCAAGTAAAAGTAACAAAAGATCAGGTCTTCCGTAAGTTCGTACATAGGCGAATGCGTCTGTGTGTACTCATGTAGGCGGGACTGTTAACGAATGATGAGGGCAGAATTACCATTTTACCTAAATCTCTGGGGTTTACATTGGCGTCGCTAGAAACCGCATCTTGTAAATGTATATAATTCTCAACGCGCAGCTTTTTTGATTTAAAGATATATAACGGAGACGTTCACTTTCTACCTTCACATACATGTTCACCAAAATTGATGAAATAATTGTCTACACCGGGCGAAGAGGTTAAACTATTTTCTGCAACATCATATGATACGCATAAAAATCCATACATGATACTTTTTGTTTGAGTAGCTTGTGACCGGTTAATGAGTGGAATTTGAAAATGATAACCCTTTTGTCCTTTGCTATAAATCAATGGGTATTGCAGAGCGTCATAAAACTTGTGTGTATCGGCTACCCGTTGCAACGTATCATCACGTGCTCGCAAGACAATGTCTCGTGAAGAAATTTGATCAACACTAATTACGGCTGCTATTTTGTTTGTGCAACATATTCGATTTTCCCACGGAATGAGTCTAATATGTCACCACAGCCACCGAACTATCCTCATACAAAAATCATGCCATGCCGACGCTCTGTTGCGACGTGAAAGAAGGACAAACAAACAAACAAACAAACAAACAAACAAACAAACAAAAACACCTTCGCATTTATAATATTAAGTATGGATATTTTTGCTTTCTAAATAAAACGTCTGATTTAAAGTTTAAGAATTAATCGGCAAACTGTACACTCGGCTTATCGTCTTTACAAAGAAAGTAATCACTATGGTACGTCTTAAATTCTTCAGTCCTCTATGACCGACTGCCCTCGGTATGTCCTCAATTTTTACTCGCTCCGGTCATCTTTTCACTTTAATAAAATATAATAATATCAAAATAACAATATAAATATATCCTATAATAAAAATACCTGTGTACCTAGAGCAATAAAATATTTCATTACTACAATATTCCTACTTTCAAGAAAATTTACATTACCTGATAAATGCTTCTAAAAATGTTCTAATCTCCTTTCTACATCCCTTATCCTTTTTTAAAAAGCGTTGACCTTTTCTGTAATGCGTTGACAAAAGAGCTTACGTTAAGGTTTTAGTAGTGAGCTTACGTATTCCTTAATACATTATTAAATAACTCCATTTAGCAGTTGTTGTAATATTTAATTTAATGATCCGATATTTAAAAAACCAAATTTTAAAATTCTCTCCGTTTTTAGGTCCAAGAGTCCTATTCTAGAATTTTAAAAGTATGTCTGTATGTGCGTAAGTAAGCACGTGTCGTAAGTTCGTAATGAAAGCTTAGAGTAAAAATATGTATGAAGGACTTCAAGCACGAAAACCGGTACTTAAAGTCCTTTTAGTTTAATTCCGTCCTCCATGGTGGAACTACACCGGAGGAGTAGAGCAGAAGTGCGGTGTTTTGTTCTTCAAAAGGCGATAACGCTTCTGGAAGAACAACAGACCATTTAGAAGAATTACAGACCATACATACATACCCTTCGGCAAATTGTGAAGTCCGAGGAGTAAAATTTGCCACTATGTTCGGCGTATGTGGACCATGAGAAAGTCTTTGATTCCGTTCTGGCGCTGCAGTCGCCTAGCGGTGCCAAGTTGACTGTCGGTATATCGAAGTGCTGAAGTGTTTGTACAGTAGAGCTACGATGGCTATCCGAGTACAGAACCAGAGTACGAAACCTATCCAACTGCAGAGAGTGTAAGACAGGGTGAAGTTATATCCCCGAAACTCTTCACCGCTGCATTGAAGACATTTCAAGCCACTGACTTAACATCAACGGCGAGTACATCACTCACATTTGATTTGCCGACGATATAGTCCTTATGGTAGAATCGCTGGAAGACCTAAGCACTATGCTCAATGACCTCAATAGTGCCGCCTCCCAACGGATAGGTCTTAAGATGAACATGGGCAAAACAAAGATCATGTATAACATCCATGTCACACCTATGCCGGTAGTTGTTGGGAGCACTAAGCCGAAGTTGTTGATGAGCATGTTTACCTGGGACAAATAGTCCTACTAGCTAAGTCCAACTTCGACCGAGAGGTCAATTGACGGATTCAACTCGGCTGGGCAGCGTTCGGGAAATTACAACACATGTTCTCGTCAGGTATACCTCAAAACTTGAAAACGAGATGCACAACCAGTGCGTGTTGCCAGACTTATGGAACTGAGGCGTCGTCCTTCACTGCTGGCCCATGAGGAAGCTCAAGGTCGCTCAGCAAGCTATAGAGGGCTATGCTCTGGCTCTCTGCGCGATAAATTTAGAAATGAGGATATCCGTAGAACCAGAGTGACCGACATAGCCCAACGGATTAGTAAGCTGAAGTGGCAATGGGCCTGGCTATACAGTTCGAAGAACCGACAACCGATGGGGAAAAAGGTTCTCGAGTGGCGGCTTGTACCGGTGGATATAGTGTAGGGCGTCCCCACTGGACGGGTGACGACCTGGAAAGACATGCAGAAAGTCGATGGATACAGGTGCTTTTCAGGCATTTCTCGGGGAGGCCTATGTTCATCAGTGGACTTGTGAAGGGCTGTAATGATGATGATGATGATTACAGTTAGTATTAAAGTGAACTTTTCGCCTATATCTCACAGTTTTTTTAACGTTTAATTGTATAATGAATACCACATTTAATTATATATTTAAATATGATTTTGTTCAAAGACCGAAGAAATAATTTGAAATTGATGATGTCCCAAATAATGTAAAGCCTTTTGATGGTTCAGATAAGTCCTAACAAAATATAGATTATACCAAAGTTACATTATATTACCAAAGCTTCATTTTTTATAACATACAATATTAAAAACTATAATAAAAAAAACTAAAACTAGTAATTTAATTATCAAACACCACGCGGTATCGTGCCAACAACTCTGGCTGCGTTTCCCGCTGAATGGCTATACTTAGCGTTTGAGCGAAAAGAGCCAGCCCTCTTATCACCAGCAGCAACGACCAGCCGCGGATGGAGTTCCTTTAAGAACTTCACCGCACGTGGACCCCACGGACCGATAGTCTCTGCAGCAAATGGCACAAATATGTAGTCATCTCTCAGAGACATATTTGCGCCACTTACTCAAATTAGCTTAATTGTCAATAAGAGAATGTATACTATTTAGTATAGAATGTAGAGCTTCTAATGCCGATTTAAAACTGCATACATACGAATTAACCTGATGCAACATGTTCTGAAGTTGTGAAATAAGTTAAGTATTTAAATTCGGGAAATATTGATTTCTTATATTCGACTGTTCGTTGTAGTCGGATACAAAATATATTTGAAGGAACTTAGGTTGGTCTTCAGCAAAGGGATCCTATCAAATGGTAAACCTGACCTTGTATCTTAAGTAGGCATGAAAGGACCTTCTGAGATTTGTTTTTTTTTTGTTGTGGCAACCCTAGTGATAAGTTGTAAAAGTAATTGGTCCCGATAAATTTTAATTATTTAAATATTGTAAATTCATAATATCCACCTCAATTTTATGTTATAGTTAATAATTACTGCCGCTTTTATATTTAAAATTTAAGAAAGTCGGTACATAAATATTATAACAACATTTTGGTGATGGAACAAAAAGTGACAGGTAACGAACATTGTTTTAAAATCATTGTAATTTTATTTCATATCATTCCTTTTATAAATTAAAGATCTATTCTATTAATATTACTCGGATTTTACATTCTTTGCGGGTTTCTTTTCGAATTATTTTAACGATAATTTGATTTGAGATCTGTAAATAGAAAAACAACAACAACTCGACATTGGCTTACATTTCTCCTTCTGTTTTCGATCCTTGTTTCCTTTTATTATTTACAATAAATCGTAAATGAATACTGCAACGCCAAGACGCGCCAGCTGGAGAATCAACTCCAGCTTGCGCTCCAAGAACTTAAGGCGTCCAGGAGCAGTGTGAACTGTTGCTTAAGGAAAGGGATGATAATGAAAAGAAAAGTTAACATAATTGCCAAAACACACAATTGAAATGTGATATGGTTAAGTTACATACAGAATACACAAGTGTTATAAAAGAAAGAGATCAGCTACAGGAACGGTTAATGAGTTTGACCAATGCAGCAAGGAATATGAGGAAGCTCTCAGGTTTATTGCTGCATTGAAGTTACAGTTGAATGAGGCTAATGAGCGAATAACACAATTTAAAACATATATAGATAACAACGTCTCCCAGACTCAAAGCCTGTTCTCTGAGCTTGTGCAATGTAATACTTCAAGAATTTTACAGCAACCTGCAACAAAAGATTTGACTGGTGACGACTCTTCCACTTCAGGAAACACAGTAAGGATTAATTGCAGCAAAACCAAATTGAAGAAGTATAAAGTTAATAAATACATAAGGAAAGTACAAAATTTATAAAAATAAGATTAATACCAAAATTATGTTAATTTATGTAAAGAAAAGCAAGCATTGATATATGAACTTAAGTTGTATTCAATTGAGGTGGATAACATAAAAATGTTATGAGACTGACGTAGAGTGCCTTAAATCAAAATATTATCACTTACTAACCCTTCAAACTGTGTCCAATAAATATAAATCAGCCCAAAACGAAATAAAAGACATACTGGCTATGGATAATCTGGTAAAGACATGTAAATATAATGAGGAGCGTTTTGACTCCTTAGTTAAACATCAATGTGAGTGTCAGCATTCAATACCAGCTTCTTCAGAGTCGGTGTGTGCTGATAATATTATACCACCACCAAAACTCTATGACAGTGCCATAGCAGAGGAGCTTAAAAAAAAATGACTCAAATATTAACAAAATAATATAGTTGTGTATAGCGATGACATGGGAAAAATCTAGGCATAACTTTAAATAACTCTTTAAAGGGATAAAAATTACAAATTGCTGCATGCCGGAGCATCTTTTAGTGACATCCTAAATAAAATTATAATTACTAAATTTTGCCCAAATAGTACAATAATAATTTTTGTTAGTAGAAGAGCAGTATAAATAACAGTTATTAAGATATATTGAACAACTTAATAACTTAAATGTACACTAAATTGTCTTGTTTTCACACTGCCTTACATACAGGGATTGCCACAGGAAAATAATCTAAGACATAATTTAAATATACAAATGAATAATTTAATATGTAACAATAATTTAAATTTGACATATATGATAATAATGACAAATTTCATGTAATTGACATAAATAACTTAATAAAAAGTTTTGGACAAAAGATAGGTATTACCTATCCAAATATAATTTAAGACTGGTAGCAAATGTGCTATCTTATTATTTACTTTTAACTCAGCCAAGTTTTGGCTACCAAGACTGCTTTTATTGAGCATGATAATCATTTGACATTTAATTTGGAATCAGTTCCAACTAATTTTAATTAGTAAATGCGACAATAGAGGCAATCTCTAGCAATAATAAGAGTTTAATTAATTTTGAATGCAGCCCACAAATAAGTAATAAAATTGTTTACACCTGGTGCATCAAAATATACAAGGCATGATGGGCAAAGAATTGAAGTTGAATTGTTTTTAAATAGTAATAATATATATCCTTTGTAACATTGAACATTAAAGATTATAATTTCATGTTTAATTTCAGAAATCACCAGGTGGTCAGTTCCTTCAATAGAGAAAAAGTTACGTGGTGGCTCCTTAATATTAGCAGATAAATCATTATTATATAAAGAACGTAAGGATATTGTGAGCCTCTGTGTTGAGCGAACTGTAGAAATGGCTTGTGTCGAGCTGTCGGTTTTACAATGTGCTTATGACTATTTTGAAAGAATTGTGGAAGAAGTTTTGTTCAAACTTGTAAACAAGTCTGTTGTAATACATATGTGGAGACTTTAACATCAATCTCCTTGAAACTTCTTCCATTAGTATTAAGTTTAGCTCATTGTTTAAATCGTATAATCTTGTTAATTTATTCTTAGAACCAACACGTATTGCTGGGCCTAGTGCAACCTGTATAGATAATATTTTACAGATATTAAGCCCTTGCATAAATCAATTATTCAAAATTTAAGTTCAGATCACTGTGGACAGTTGGTATCACAAAATATATACACAAAAAACAGAAAAATAAGAAAGTTGTGTTTGTTCCAATAAATAACCATCGCTTGGAGAGGTTTAGAAGTAATATAATAAAAGACTTCCATCACTTTCATTTAAAAATAGTGCTAATTATTTGTATGGTATGTTATTTAAAATTATAACTTGTGAATTTAGTACAATATTTACCTCTAAAACTTTCTTTAACTGTCGCAAATCATTTAATGAATGGGCGACAGTAGGAATTTATAAAATTAGGCGAAAGTTATATGAGCTTTATAATGAAAGATCATATAATACTAGTGTTATACTATTTAGAGATTATGTAAAACATATTCTAAAATATTTAAAAAGTGTGCTACACAGTTAAGGCTTTACATTTAAGTAACAAAATTAAAACTGCATCCAACAAAATTAAAATTACCTGGAGAATAATAAATAATGAAACGGCAAGGTCAAACCGCACAACCGGATTTTCAATTGAATATTAACAACAGTTTTACTGATCTGATCAAGAAGTTGCTATGGCTTTTGAGAAACATTTTACTGATGTTCCTTTTTGACAACAAAATCATTAAATTCTTCTCCTACTGTCGCCGAATCATTGCTTAAACAAAATGTAAAGGCTTGTTCAAATACTTTTAAATTCCATAGAGTATTGCCAAAAGATATCGTTAAATATTTTAAAACAATTGATGTTAAGAAAACGGCAGATTTATGGGGATTTCGTTAAAGATATTTTATCTATAATAGATATAATAGCACCTTATCTAGCCACTATATTTAATACAAGCGTCGAATCTGGTGTGTTTCTGATTTAATGAAACATAGTAAATTCATACCTTTATTTAAATCTGGTAGTACATTAGACCCCGCCAATTTTAGACCGATTTCTGTACTACCAACATTTAGTAAAATTTTTGAAAAATAATTTTAGATCAGATCTTAAGTTTCTTTAATATTAATAAATTGCTACATAAAATCAATCTGGTTTTACAAGGGTCGCTCGACAACTGACGCTGGAGTTGAGCTTATTAAACATATTTTGTGCATGGGAGAATACGGAGGATGCTTTGGTATTTTTGTGACCTTTCCAAGGCCTTCGACTGTGTTCACCATGTGACATTAATCAGGAAGCTACAGTACTATGGTATCAAGAACACAGCGCTTAAACTTATTATTTCATATTTAAGTAATAGAATGCAGAAAGTTATTATCAATGGTAAAAGTTCTTCCGGGTCACCTGTACTAATGGTGTCCCTCAGGCCTCGATTCTCGGCCCATTTCTATTTCTGGTATATTAATGACTTACCTTCCTTGTAGGGGATAATCATGATATAGTATTATTTGCTGATGATACTTCCTTGATTTTTAAACTTAAACGTCAATCATTTAAATGTGACGAAGTGAATAATGCTATATCAAAATTAGTGCATTTGTTTAACGTTAAGAATCTATATTAAAACGGAAATAAAACTAAATGTATTAAATTTACAACAACGAATGTTAAAAATCTGGGTACCAATGTGTTTTTAAATGGGAAGAACTGAGCCCTGTTGAATCCACTGTTTTCTTGGCATCACTCTCGACGCAAAGCTTCAGTGGGGCCCCATATATCCAAACTAGCAAGCAGACTAAGTTCTGCAGCCTATGCTGTAAAAAGATTAGAGGTCTCACTAATGTCGAGACAGCTAGACTAGTTTATTTCAGTTATTTCCATAGCATAATGTCTTATGGATTTTGCTATGGGGAAATGCGGCTGATTCAGAAACTATTTTTGTTTTACAGAAGAGGCCATTAGAGCTATTTACAACCTAAAACGAGAGAGTCTCTTAGAGATAAATTTAAAGAAATAAATATATTAACTTTGGCCTCTCAGTATATTTACGAAAATTTAATGTATGTTCACAAAAACAAAGGTAGTTTTAGTAAAAAAGTGATATACATTCTGTAAACACTAGGAACAAGCACAAGCTAGTGATACCAGTTTCTCGACTTCACAGAGTCAGTGATTCATTCTTGGGGCAATGTATACGCTATTGCAACAAGGTCCCGAAAAGTGTTCAGGCTCTCTATTACCAAGTTTAAATGTTTTGTTAAGCTGAAACTGTATAAAAAGGGTTATTATAGTATAAATAAATATATTATGATTGATAATAACCCTGGGAATGAGGTGGTCGCCACCAAGCAGTTTCTAAAATAAATTTTGTACTTAAATATTATAGTTTGTACAACCATTAATGTAAAACTTACTTTAAAAAAGTCCCGCTGTGTTTCTTGCTGGTTGGCCCAGGCCCAGGACAGAGGTTTTTTTTCGAACCAGTGGTATAGTAAAAATGACTTTCAACAAGAATTACACATGTAGTCTATATTGAATAAAAATTATTCTATTCTATTCTATTCTATTCACCAAAGGATGTCATTTGAAACGCACTATTATAAGTGCGAATATTGTCTAAGAACTGTTTAGATTGCACATGTTCCTGTAGTGACTTCAAAGGTTCCGGTGGATCTTCAAACGACCGCAAATTTATTTTACCTCCAGAACAACAGAAACCAGCCGACTCCTTACTCCACTTTGAAGCATTACAAAAGAACATACTACGTTCATATCGCCTATTACAGAAGATGATCTGTAATCAATTGTGAGGTTATAAGCAAAACCACTTTTATATTTGTCGGACCACGCCACCAAATTTGTAGATTGATCTTCTATGTGTACATCTAAGTAATTAAGACTATGTCGAAATCTGTCTGCAGTAAGAGGGGCCTCTCGCTGTTCGTCCGTTTCAAGAGACCGAATATTTTCAATTCTTAATCTTTCATTAGACAAACTTATTAATCGTTCTTGTCTCAAATAATTGTAATATTTGCGTCCCGACTCTAATCGTTGTTCATGCTCATGTTCGTCTTCAAGAGATCGAATAATATTATGGTGCACCCTATGATTTGTCAAACGGTCTTCATATTGAGTAAAAGTTTCAGATTCTCGAGATAAAATATGACGTTCGCGATCAGCTGTGAGACGTAATTCCCTCTCAGTGTAGGTTTCGGACTCGCGAGATAATGTATGCCGTTCGCGGTCAGCTGTGAGACGTAATTCCTCTCAGTGTAGGTTTCGGACTCACGTGATAGTACATGCCGTTCGCGATCAGCTGTGAGACGTAATTCCCTCTCAGTGAAGGTTTCGGACTCACGTTATAGTAAATGCCGTTCGCGATCAGCTGTGAGACGTAATTCGCTCTCAGTGTAGGTTTCGGACTCGCGAGATAATGCTGCCGTTCGCGGTCAGCTGTGAGACGTAATTCCCTCTCAGTGTAGGTTTCGGACTCGCGAGATAATGTATGCCGTTCGCAGTCAGCTGTGAGCCGCAATTCTCGTTGTGAAGCAGTTTCAGCTTCTCGGGATAACATGTTGTTCTCGGTCAATGGTAAGCCTTAGCTCTCGTTGAGAAGAACTTTGAGACGCCCGTGATGTAGCTCGTCTCGCTCTGTCAGCTGCTAATCGCATCTCTCTTTCTAGAGAGCTTTCATTGGCTCGAGTTGAGGCACTAACTCTCATAGAGTTTAACCGATGTGCTCTTTCCTCTGCCGATTCTTGAGAACGCACATTTCTCATTCTCTTAGCTTCTCTCGAATTTCGAGATAAAGATAATCGTTTTAGGTGGCATTGTGTATTTTATTTTTGATCGACGGCATTCAGTTACCTAACAAAATAACCTACGTTAGAGGTCCTAACTATAGCTACCATACACTTAAAAATCTAAATGCCTACTTAAATAATAAAACGGATCCTAAATAAATCCTTAAATCCAAAATTAAATTCTTAAAAATATATAAGTAGGTACCTAAACTACGTCTAATGAAATAACCTATTTGATACCTAGGTACTTATTTAAAACTACAGGTAAATAAAAAAAAAGTTTAATTTATAATTAAGCTAATAATAAGAAATATTAAAACACTACCAAAATAACTAATACCTATTTTATAAAATAACAACCAAAGAAATCTAAAAATAAATTATTAAACGTAAGAGTAGACTAAAAGTTGCGCTGATAAGCACGGTTTGTTAAAATCAATTATTGTCTGTCAATAACGTCGAACACTCTGAACGTCTATTTGCATCAACAGCCAAATATTGTATGAAGCTCGCACTTGGACCCCCCGCCTTTTTATACCTCCCGCCGCGAGCCGCGCCGAGCGCGGCGACCGTTACACAGAAATAATCCTTATAGCATGATTCAGTATTCACGCGCGATGGCTTATTAGCGTATTTCATGTATAACCTGGTGTTTCTATACCGATTTCTATGATTCTTTTATTGAATAGATAATAATGTTAACTTTTTTAATTAGGGATGAGTGAGAGTGTTATAAACGTAAGAGTAGAACAAATATAATCAGAAAGCTCCGAACTGCTAAGCTATCGAGAGTTACACGTGTTATTGTGAGTCAACCATAAAAGATAGACATATGCTGTCGTAGGATATTTTTATATAATTTTAAGGAGAACATTTCCGTTATACATGATTTCTGTGTAGCTTAACCATTAAGGCTGCACACGCGACGGAAGCTTAAAAATGGAGTAATTTCTCCTGTTTCTAACATTTACCTTCACTGCTCTGCTCCTATTGATCGTAGCGTGATGAAAAGTATACTATAACCTGCCCAGAGTATGAAAAATGATTGTACTAAGTTTGTTAAAACTGTCGAGTAGTTTTTGTTTCTATAACGAACATACAGACAGACAGACAGACAGACAGACAAAATTTTACTGTTTGCATTTTTGGTATCAGTATCGACCACTAAAACCCCTAATAGTTATTTTGAAAATATATTTCATGTACAGAATTGACCTCTACAGATTTATTTTAAGTATAGATAGAAGATGTATGTTTCAGTAACCTCAAGGGAACGTAAAAATCTAAAGTAATTAAATAAAAATAATGTGTAAAATGCTCCTCATTTATACTTTTTTATCATGTTATCAATGTCCCGGCTTTTTTTTGTATAAAACAATCATTGTTATGCATATATTTTAAAATTAATTATCTTTAAAAAATGCCTACTCCTAAAATGTTAGTTTAGGGATTTTGGGTTTAAATTTATATTAGTTGAATTTAAGACCTCTCGGGATGCGTTGCAATTCCTTTTTGATGTTTCGTCGCGATGTCGCCTTCAATTTAAAATAATTATTGCTATTTATTTTTACTTATCATGAGCTAGTGCTTGACTACAATCTCTTTTGACAGAATTGAAAATGTATGTTTAAGAAAAAAGGTCTCGCTGGGTTTCTTGTTGGTTCTTCCTAGGGCAGAGGATTTCTCTGAACCAGATGTAAAAGTATATATATTGAAAAAGAAATATTCTCTTCTAGACGGAAAATTGCACAGTCGTTGCAGAAATAAACCATCTTCTGTCTATTGTAAACCACTTCAATGATGTACGCATCGTTTGGTTCGTATCGTTATCGTTGTAACATAATCGTTATGCGTGGATTATCGATAACAAAAGGTTAATACACAACAACAGCCTCGTTGTCCGATGGTGGAAAGGGGGTGGGAGAGTATTTAAGGTGTATCATTCCTGCGCACACTTTCCAAAAATCATCGTATAGAATACCGCGAGGCTCGTAACTCTGCGCCTGTACTCCAGGCTGACCAGAATGCTTTCAACCAAAGCAAGGTTTCACCGTTGTCGTCGTCTCTCCGAAAAGCCTTCTTCAATGAACTAAGTAGAATAAAATAATTTCGTGACGGAAAAACCCACCAGCACTTTTCTTACATGAAAGTCCGTAGAGCCCACTCACACAACTCGTTGATGCTGCTACCACATGGGCACTGATGGAGTTAACAAATCGCCGCTCCAAATCAGATTCCTACGGCTATGCGCAAGCTTTATCCGTCAAGTAATGTGTTGAGATTACTTGTTTATTTACAAGAGTTTCCCCACAAGATGATGCCATATGTGAGTACCGAATGAGCATGTGCATAGTAAGCCGCAAGGGCAGTCTTAAAATCTGCCACATGTTTAAGATGTTGCAGAGCGTAAATAAAGGAGGATATTTTTTTACAAGTTCTTTTATATGCTGTTTCCAACTCGAATGTGTATCCAGGTCTATTCTTAACAAAGTAGCAGAGTTAACAGTTTCTAGTTTTGTGTTTTTATAGTTATAAGATATTTGTAAAGCAGTTTTTTTGGTAGGGTTTACATTGAATAATTTTACTTTTATTAAGGTAAAGTTGTAAATTATGTAATTCTAGCCAGTCAGTAATTCTATCTAATGTATATTTCAATTTTGTAGTTAAATCTGTGCAATTTTTGCAAGAGATTAAGATGGAGATGTCATCGGCAAAGAGCACACAGAGATCGTCCAGTATTTTTGGGAGATTTTTTACGTAAACAAGAAACAAAATGCATCCCAAAACGCTACCTTGTGGGATAGAGCCAGTAACGACAGTTGCATCCGATCTACATGAGTAATTTTGCTAGTCTCGAAGTCTGTATTTTCAATTTCTAATAGAGTTCTATAACAGACTCTTACATAGGCTTTACTCATATCGAGCAAGAGGCCTACTGCGATTTTTTTATTGTCGATTTCATCTAGCATGTTTTTTTAATATTTATACATTGCTAAGGTGGTAGAGTGGTTTTTCCTAAAGCCATTTTGGTTTCATGTAAAATTTAATTTTTTTATAAAATGAACAAAGACCATTTTCCATAGCCGCTTCAAATATTTTATCTGACGTAGGTAGCATAGCTATAGGTCGATAATTATTTATGTCAGTAAGTTCACCCTTTTTATGCACGGGTTTGATTAGGGATATTTTGAGGGTATCTGGGAAGATACCTTCTGAAAAAATTGGTTTACTATTATTGTATAGGGGATTGTTAACAAATGAACACAACTTTTAACCAAAGTAGGAGTAATTTCATCAATGCCGAAGGATGATTTATTTTTGAGATTTTTTATTATGGTATTCATTTCATTAGTTTCTACTTGGCTTAAGAAGAAAGTATTTTCGATAGATTTTGTTAAAGATGTTCTATTTAAATTACTGTAATGTGTGAGTATTAATTTCTAATAGATGTAAAAATTATTAAATGAGTTCGCTACTATTTTAGGCTTAAAAAGCAATAAACTTAGTACAATGTATCTATATGTTAAAAAATATGGAAATAAGAGGGTTAATGTCCGAAGGTCGCAATAAAACCGCTCAGAAAAGGATGGCGAAATTATTTCGAGTGAAATTATATAGACTAGAATACGTATTCGTGGGCGTTTTTACAGCTTTGGAGGGCTTACAAATGACAATATTATTCTGTTACGATACCTTTTTTAGAGGATTTCAAAGAGGGAGGCGGTTCTAAATCCACGACTTTTTCGGTCACCAGGCACTTACGAATGATGTGAAATACTTGACAGAGACAGCGGGAAGTTTTTGTTAGAAATCTGTGTAGAGATCAATCTTTCTTTCTGAAATATTAGTTATATATTATATTAATTAGATTAAAAATGAATAAACCAAACTACGGATATTCCTAAAAGTAGAAGAATTAAAACTACTAGAAACCGAAAACTTTTCCGACTTCAAATTTTAGCTTTAGCTTAAGCGAAGACTCGCCCGTTAACCCAAGAGTTGAGAACCTAATCATCTCGATGTTAGGTGGTCCAAAACTTTGTGATTTACACGGAATTTTCTGCCCAGCACAACCACAATGTGGAATTTACTGTGGCGAGTGGTTTTTTCCGGACCGATACGATTTAGGGATCTTCAAGAAAAGCTACTTCTTTCTAAAAGGCCGGCAACACATCTACGAGGGAGGTCAAAAAGTTCGCGAAATGGCGGGGTTGGCAAGGTTAGTTTACACATCCAGGTGGGCGCTAATTGAGTGACTCATTGTTAGTATATACACCAAGTTTCAGTCTAATCGGTGATTAGCTTTTGAGTTATCAACGAGTAAACAAGTCAATCGGGAAGAAACTAGGCACTATGGAGAAAATTGAATGCGCCGTCATTAGGTTTCTCACCAAACAAGGAAAGACACTCAAACCATTTTTCAAGAGATATCAGCTGTTTACGGGGACTCCGCTCATGGAAAACCATGATTTATAAATGGCACGCCCTTTTCAATCAAGGGAGGGACTCCATGAAGACGACCCCGACCTGGACGGCCGATTAAGTATACCACGCCAGAAATAACTAAACTTATCTATGACAAGCATATATCTTGCAATATACTCGTAACTAGGGTATATAAAGCCATGGATTTGTCATCCGCTGTTCTTGTGCCTTCAACAGCCTAAAAACGAAGTAAGTTTTCCGAATAAAATAAAGTAAAATGAAATAAAATAAATAAAATAAAATATATGGCTACTGCAGCCTACTTGCTTGCAGCCAAATTGAAACAAAGACGGCTACAGATGTGTTGTTACCTCTGGGGACTAAGATGGAATGCCTCACAGCCTGTAATTACACAGGAGTTCTATACCCTTCAGACCGGAAGACAGCAGTGCAAGCACTGCCATAGCACCCACATTCACTCCTAGGCAGAAAAAGAGTCCTACCCCCTAGTAGTATTATATTTGTGGTTATGTAGAACACTTCAAATGCCTGCAGCTGTTTGATAATTTCGATCCGCGCCACAAAATTCTCTAGTTTATTGTTTACAGTTGCCACACACGACCTGCCGTCACTGTGCTGTGAATGCCGAGCGTTGTTTGTTGAATCTTTAACGAATTTGGCTGATGTACAAAAAAAAAGCCTTCCGCATAGATTTGCCTAATAAAACGTTAAAACCTCAAAGTCACTCAGAGAGAGAGACGGAAAGGTTATTTTAATTACTTCTAGGTCGGAATTTCTCTGCGGGATAGAATCTGTATCGAGGATACTCACAAAAAAACAAGTGCAACTCAGTTCGCTGAAGTGACAATGGTCCGACCATAAAGCTTGAGGACAAAAAACTGGTGGTTCTCACAAAACATTCTTGCAAATACGAGGTCGACAGCTAAAGAAGTGGCTGTCTATATTTGCCGATCGATCGATCGATTAGATGATCCCTCACTGATTGGAGTGACTACCAGCTGAAACATGTATGTTATGTTCATCAGCAGACTTGTGATGGACTGTAATAATGATGATGATGATACCAAAATTATGTTTATACAAGTATAGTTTACAAAGGGAGCTTACTATCCACCTGATGGTAAGTAAATGCTGTGTGATTTTACATCACATGCAAAATGCGCATACCTTTTGACCTCTGAGAACTAATATGGAATGCTTAATCACCTTAAAAAGAGTCTACTTTAAAATTTTATTATGAAGTACACTCAATAATAACCGAAGCGAATTGCAAACGTGACTATCTCAAAGTGGTTTTTGTGGGCTGGATCCTAAACTCGTAACGTTCAATCAATATATACCTTCTGTCGCTTATTGAACCTTAACCGATAAAGTTTTATGAGCAAGTGCTTATCGCTGTAACACGTTCATATGAATACTATGTTTGTTCACGAAGTATTTATCAAGTGCTCAGTGGTAATACGCAGATACCAGGGGGGCCTTTTACCACTACAGCATAATAACCCTTTGGGATATGTCGGGAATTTTTCATAGGATAAAGTTGACAAACGAGTAGATAGTCCTGAAGTTAACTAAATTCTGTAGCCCATACACACACACACTACTTCTATCCTCGATTAAGAATCAAAATAAAGAAACCCTGAGGACTAATATTGAATATCTCGTTTCCAGTAAAAAGGGTCTCCGGTTCTCTACACTCACTATACGAAAACAGCAGCGGCTTGATTAGTACTCTATTGATGCAGGTTATTAACCCAAACTGCGTATTTTTGATCTCTGAGTAAACCAACGTAATTAATATGACATTTATTAATTTATTTTGTACTTCGTCATCATCATTATTACAGCCTTTCACAAGTCCACTGCTGAACATTGGCCTCCCCCAAGGAATGTATGTACACAATGTATGTACGAAATGTATGTATGTATTCACTTATTATAAACCAAAGCTTTACTACTCGCATTATCTCACATGGTGGCAAGTGACGATAGTATATCTCATTGTCTTATCGTAACATAAACCTATTCTCTTGCTTTAAAGGCGCCCTGATTTTAATCAGATCGAAAGCTCTATAAAGCTAGCAGTGAGGAGTCAGCAGAAACCTTAAAATTGTACCCACGATTTTGTAGCTAATTTGTTGCTAATTAGTTGCCAAAATCGGGATTGTGTTGCTCCAAACGGTTTCGAGAAAATTGATTTGATGCTATCTTATTATAATTTTTTATAGGAGAGGGGGCAAACGAGCATACGGCTCACCTGATGGGAAGTGACCGCCGCCCATGAACAACTGCAAAAACAGGGTAATTGCAGGTGCCTAACCGGCCTTTTAGAAAGGAGTAAGCTATTTTCTTGAAGGTCCCTAAGTCGTATCGGTCCGGAAAAACCGCCGGTGGTAAGCTATTCCACAGAGAGGTCGTACACGGAGGAAAACTCCTAGTGAAGCGTACAGTGGTGGACCGCCAAGCATTCAGATGATGTGGATGGAATCGGGAATTTTGCTGCGATGTTTGTTCGTGAAATTTGGCTGGGATTAATCCAAAAAATTTCTCAGAGCACTTCCCGCGAAAGAAAATGCAAAGCGATGCAACATCTCTTCGCAGCGCCAGTGAATCTAGCCGATCGGAAAAGACTCGGTCGTTGACGATTTCAGCGCCTCTGCGTTGGATGCGGTCAAACGGAAGGAGCAGGCACTGGGGAGCCCCAGCCCAGAGATGGGAACAGTATTCCATGTAAGGCCGAACCTGCGCCTTGTAAAGTTACAGGCGATGTGCCAGCATGAAATAATGTCCCGCTCTCCTGAGCACGCTAAGCTTTTTAGAGGCCAATTTGGCCTTCTCTTCTAAGTGACCACTAAACTGCACGTCACTCGATATGTCGACGCCGAGGATTCCGATACGAAATCTTTACATTAAGATATCAGTAAAAATTTTAAATCAACCCCACCGTAGCGGATTAAACGGGAAAATTTGTGGCTAATTTGTTGCTGAAATATACTGCAAAAAGAATATAAAAACATTTTTTTAAATATAAAAAATACTAGAAATCAAACAGACCTACAACTAATACGCTTAAAACAACTAGCGATCTAATTAAGAAATACTCGAGAAATTGAATCTGACGTCAATTCGATAATACCTGCGTGTGCCAAACCACCGAGTTGTATGGGTTACAAAAATACACAAACCGAAACAACAAAAATACATTACGTCCAATAGTGAGTCAGATCGATTCGCCAACACAGATTGGCTCAACTCTTAGCAAAACACTATCACCACTCAGAGGACACACAAGAGCACACACTAAGGATTCATACCATTTTGTTAGTGAGATAAAGACCTATGTCTTACTGACAATGAAACTATGGTCAGTTTTGATGTTCAGTCTCTATTTACATGCCTACCTGTTGAAGACTGCATCTCAATTGTAACTAGAAAACTAGAGGAAAACAACATGTCAGCAGAATATGCAGTACTGCTTAGACATTGCCTTACATCTGGCTATCTATTGTGGAAGGAAGAGTTTTACAAGCAAGTAGATGGTGTTGCAATGGGCTCACCAGTATCTCCCATTGTCGCCGATATTTTCATGGAGGACTTTGAGGAGAAAGCCCTGCTTACTGCACCAGTAACTCCAAGGTTCTACAAGCGGTACGTAGACGATACTTTTACAATTTACCATCAGACAAAGTAACTGCATTTTAGAACATCTTAATTCCATAAACTCTAAAATTCAATTTACTATGGAGTTAGAGGCAAATAATTCTTTAGCTTTCCTAGATGTATTAGTCATTCGAAATCCTAACAACACCATAGGTCACACCGTGTATAGAAAAAGACCCATACAAACAGATATTTAAATGGTGAATCCCACCATCATCCTTCACAGTTGGCTACCGTGGGCAAATCTTTGTTACAGAGAGCACGAGGGATCTGTGACAGCAAACACCTGGCTGCCGAGCTTCAGCACGTCAAGCAGGTTCTGCACGACAACAAGCTTCGGGTCCCACGCCTACGTCACAGTGACCGAGTGAAGCCGGCCACAGTCGAGCGTGTGCCTGCTGTACTACCATATGTCAGAGGTGTCACCGACAAGATTGGCTACATCTTGAAGCGAGCTTCTATAAAAACATTCTTCAAGCCGCCGAAGAAGATTAGTCAGTTCTTACCATCCGCCAAGTGCAATATTCCTCTACAAGATGCAGGAGTGTACAAGCTTGATTGTGAATGTGGTCTCTCATATAGGGCAAACAAAACGATCTATTAAAACCCGCGTAAAGAACACATAGCTGACGTGAAGCACCAACGTTCCGGGAAGTCTGCAGTTTGTGATCATATCCTAGACGGCCCCTGCCATTACATTAGATTTGATAAACCACAGATTCTCGCGAAGAACATCGATTCCTGCCAAGGATGATACGTGAAGCTATTGAAATTAAAAACATCCTAATTTCAATAGAGAGGAGGCTGGTACCACCTGCTTGGGATCCTGTAATTAATAAAATTAAAACTAAACCCAAGCATACCACTGCAAGACTTCAAGACACAGTTAGTTCATTCTGCGTAGATCGGACCAAAATTAATAATTAAAAAAGCTGAAGGTACTCCGTATTAACTTTGACATTGGGACGTCAATCACCTCAGTCCCCCGTGACCATGGGTGCTGTAAAGCACCCGAAACGTCGGAATTAATAAAATAAGTTAATTAAACGCGATATAATCCGTAAAAGTAGTTTAATTCAACTAGAAATCAAGTTATGTTTTAACAATCGTTATGAAGTTTCAAATAAAGGAGTATTTTGCTGTTGATCAATATGTTGATATATTGATCAATAACTCCTAGAGAGCCTACAACAACATAAAATCGATCGATAAGCTGCATCAAGTAACAAATTTAATTTAGAAATTAGTAGAGAATTTTAGAAAAAAAAGATAGATATATCAATCGATTTTATTTTGTTGGTTATTATGTTGGTAAAGATAGCAGTAAAACAATTTTTTCGAAACCGGTTGGAACAACAAAATCGCGATTTTGGCAACTAATTTGCAACAAATTAGCTACAAATTCGTGTGTACAATTTTAAGGTTTCTGCTGACTTTTCACTGCTCTATAGAGCTCAGATCGAAAGACTTTGAATTTGATTGGAAGTAAGTAAAACGTAACGGATGCAAGTGGCTCAGGCCTGTGCTTTGTGGCATTCCGTGGGGTAAGCCTATGTTCAGCAGTGGACTTGTGAAGGCCTGTAATGATGAAGTAAAATGTAAGAAATAATTATTGGTAAGTGTATTTTATATGTCCAATCTTTACATATTATGTAATCGATAGTGCGTATGTTAGTTGACTTGAGCACAGCTTTACTAGAAACCAATAGGAGGCGGTGTAGGGGAATTATTAACAAATTTTGATACATTTACAAAAATGTCCTCCAAACCGAATATTCGGTCACGGCGGCCAGTTTCAACGGAGACAAGCCATCTGCGCATGACAGGATTATTGTGCCCCAGTGTATGCGAAAGCACAGGTACACTCTCTATTTCCTCACTGTCATAGTTCGATATGACGCTACCCGACACGACCGGAGAGAGATCAGGCGCAGGACCAACGGCTTTACATGCTTTACGGAGTTGAAGCACCACCATCTTCCTGATACCGGGCTGCTGCTGAGATTTTCTTAACAGAAAAGCGCTAATAAATAATTTTGGCCCGACCCGGGATTCGAACCCGGGAGCTCATGATCAGTTACCGCGTTTACGACCATTAGACCAACGCGGCAGTCATGTTTAGTACCTTAAAACAAAACACAAAGTCTAAACCCGATAGGTGGCGCTGCAGTCGAGTTATACATAATGTGTCTATATTTTACCCTGTAAAAAGTCCGGAGTGAATTCAGAGTGAAACTTCAAGCACCACCTGTTGAGAAGGGTAGAACATTATCTACCGAGTCGGCTAGTTTACAATAAAATCGGCTTTTGTGCCAAATTTCATGACAATCCATCCAGCTATTCCAACCTGATTAATAGAACATCTAAACATACTTTATCATTTTTATAACGTAACTTGTAAGATTTAATACCATATAGAAATAATACTAAAAAAATATACAAAATGGCAATTAAGCTTTAGAAGACTTGGGATTTGAGACTATAGTTTTCGAAGGTATCATCTATTTTAATTATGTAAACGAAAGTTAAACTTACATTAGGCGCCGTTCACTAATGGGGAATCACAAAACAAGTTGCCATTGATGGAAACTTTAAATGGGAAAAGTTTTAGCACAACTCTTCGACTTGAAAGTACAACTTTTAATCTTTTATAATGATAAAATCAACTCATCTCATTGAATGACATTTCCTCTCGTCACTGTGACACACAGTTCACACAGAGATTCACAGTTTATTAAATTGTCACGTAAGAAAACTCATCATCCCATCAGTGTCGTAAGAGGCGCCTTGGCGAAATGCATATAGCGATTTGTGTCTAATTTATACATCACGTGCATATACTAATTTATGCTTTTGAATAAAATTCCAGGGTGCATGTGTTTGTAATTCTTCTCCTCTTAAACGGCTTGACCGATTTTGATGAAATTTTTATGGGGTACTTATGGAATCACCTAGATGGTTTTCAGCTATAGTTGGAACCCTTAGGTGGCGCTGTTGTCAAGATCTAGCAATCACCAGAGCGAAGCCGGGGCGGATGACTAGTATTATATAAATATCCGTGGCTTTGTCCGCAAGCATGCAACAACAATATTCACCTCCATCTACTGTCTGTCATTTTTGACACACTGAAAATTATTCAATGAAATATACTTTATTGTACAGTGTACACCAATAAACAAAAAAAAAAAAAAAAGAATAACATAAATTATATAAAGGTACAGTTGGCGGCTTTATCGCTTAGAAACTTTCTACACCAGACTACCAGTGTGTGCACGGGTAAACAGTTTTTTTTTTGTATTATAATTATTTAAAATACCCTTAAACAATTCAGAAAACAAATTTATAATGCTAATCAACTAACATTCATGACAATAACTGCCATTTTTTATTTATTTTTTCAAACAAAGGTACATTATTTTTGAAACTATCTCGCCAAACTGCAATCAGTTTGTGTGGTTACTTATAGCAAAAATATTTATTTATAGCTCAGTTAATAATGACTTTTTAAAGAGAATTTTAAGAATACCTTTCTTAATTAATTTTTGTGAAGAGGCGTTTCTCTTAACCATTTTATTTTGTTATTTTACTTTATTTTATTTTATAGGGATATGATATACTACGAGGAGATAGACTAAGAAGACTGAACACACATATTTTAAGTCCCTGTTTGTATATATTATCCTCATATATTATTATTATAAATTTTCGTGCCTAAGTTTCCAGACATTTTGAGAATCTGATAATTTGCTCATTAGACGTTTTACTACATAGACCTTTCGACCGACGACCTTTTTCTATATTGACATTTCACTAATTAGATATATTGCTCATTAGTCGTTTTGCGCTGTAAGACGTTTTTCTGATAGTGAACTTTTTCGTGGAAACTCAATCAATAAATTATCAACTGTGACTGTTAACTGTGTATGTTGACGGCTCCATGGCGCTGTGAGTTCCAGCACTGGGAATTGTTCCAGGTCTGGGTATATGTTCTCGTGAAATTTATGTACGTAAACTGCCCCACAATACAGGACAAAATCCTTATTGTAAAGGTAACGTTTTTTAAAATGAAAAAAACATGAAAATATAATTAACTAAGACAAACACACACCACCCAGACACCCACGGAATGATATTAGGTTATGGATTCTCTTACACCGCCATCACACCTTTACGCAGGTACACATTCATCATCATTGATTGCTTGCCAAGCGTGGCAACTATGGCAAATATCCCCTATGAGGCAATCGACGAGGGAGGCCTATGTTCAGCAGTGGATTGTAAAAGGCTGTAACGGTATAGATGTTAAAATAAAATATATTAGCGAAGATCTGCGTAAAAATTCAGCCATCACATCATCAGTCTATATCTTCTGATAGTGCCTCGTTTAGAGGCTAAACACGTGTTTTATTATCGACGGTTGTATGTCTTTCCTAGTATGTAACAAGCATTTGTATAACGTACAAATAATTGTTCCGGGTCTGGATATTTGTCCTTGTGCAATTTATGTTTGTAAACTGCTCCCACAATAAAAGAAAAAAATGCTAGTGTGGGGATAACGTCTTTTTTTTAATTTAGTTGAAATTGATATTAGCAAAGGAGTCAGTCGTTTTGGGCCCACTAGAATTTTAACGACCCTTAATGGTATTATACATACAAAAAAAGTTACCAATTTATTATAATAAATGGCCTATACATTTTATGAATATCTAAGCGGAATCAAGAAATCTAAAAAATGAGTGGTTTTGATATTCCGTGTTCTGGTTAATGTAACATGGGGAAAAATGCGTGTAATGAATCATTTTGCAGTTTCTATTAAAAGAAAAATGTATTTTTTTACCAAGATAACTTATTATATACATATTATATTTGTACTTATTTGTATATTATATATTTATTACTAAAAAGGGATACCACTGAGATTTTTATCCTATTTCTAAAAGTGTTAGCTTATATCATATATCATGGTTCAAAGACACCGTGGAACGAAACGCTATTTTGTCATTGACTTCCGTGCTGGGTAAAAACCGACGGCCATATTATCATAATATAAGCATCATATCTATGTCCGGCGGCCGGGTATTACTTTACGGCATTGACATTCGTCAGGCTGCTGTTTTTTGTACTTACTTACTTATCTGGAAGATCAGCATACACTGAAAACAATTAAATAATATTTGTGGATTTCAACGCACTGTGCGAAGACAATAACTAGCCGAGACAGGAGCAGATGTGCGCCAACTTTTATATTTGTGGATTTCTCAAGAGGTGAGTATCTTATCTTATGGAATGCGAAGAATTCAACTGTACAAAACCTACAATTGATTCAAAGTTTCAAACTTTTATGTGAAATATATCTTATTTTTGTCACTCTCGAAGTTCTAGTCCAAAAATATTATACTACGGAAACGAAAACTACTAACTTTCGCTTATAATGTATTACATTTTATTTTATTTTTATATTAGATATGGTACGATTTTTAGAAATAAAAATAAACGACCCACCACATACATAACGATCTATACATGTTTTAGTACTTAATTATTTTAAGTTTGTAAAAATACTAATAATTATCCCTTCATATTACTAACAAATTAATATGTCAATATCTAATCAATGCAACATGTTGGATTATATTATACATATTTTTTTTTGCTGTGGCAACGGTGACTAGTTGTAAAATACTTGCTCCCAACTATTTTAAAAATTAAAAATTGTAAATTGATAATATCCACCTCAATTTCGAGTTACAATTGTTAAATACGACTTATTTTTATTTGTAAAATAAGTAAAAAGTCATAAGTATTTTAATTAAATTGTTTAGTGTTCTAACCAAAGTGACAGCTGTAACGAACATCGTTTAAATTTACTGTGTGTTATTCTTGTTATCCCTTTAACATTTTAAGATTTACCTTTTAAGTAAGTGTTGTTCTGGATTTCATTTTGAATTATTTACATGATAATTTAATTTGAGATCTGTAAATAAACCCATAGATCTGGACATTTGCACTCTGCTTCTTCGGTTTTCTTTCTTTGTTTTCTTTTACTATTTACACTTAATAGTAAAATGAATACACAACATAAAAACGCGCCAATTGAAAACCAACTTTAAATGGCGCTTCAAGAACTTAAGGCGTCAAAGGAGCAGTGTGAGCTGTTGTGTAAAGAAAGGGATGACAACGAAAAGGAAATAATAAATATAATTGCTAAAATACTGAGCTAAAAAGTGATATGGTTAAGTTGCATAAAATATATACTTTTGTTTTAAAAGAAAAGGATCAACTTCAGAGAACAGTCGATGAGTTTGACCAATGCAGCAAGGAATATGAGGAATCCCTCAGATTAATTGCTGCATTGCAGTTACAGTTAAGTGAGGCTAATGAGCAGATTGTGCAATTAAAACAATACATAGATAACTTGAAAGCGTCCCAAACTCAAAGTCTGTTCAATGAGCTCATAGAATGTGAATCTTCTAAATCATTGCAACCCTCCACAACAATCGATTTGACTGGTGATGATTATGTCACATCAAGAACAGCAGCAAGGATTACCTGCAGTAGAAGAAAATTAAAGAAATACATAAAAATTAATAAATATATTAGGAAAGTACAAAAGTTAATTAAAACTAAAATTAATGTCAAAAATTATATAAATGTATGTAAAGAAAAGCAAGAATTAATTAATAAACTTAAATTATATTCAATTGAGGTGGAAAATATGAATAACTGTTATGAGACTGATATAGAGTGTCTAAATTTAACAATTTTATCACTAAAACTCCTACAAAGTATATCAAATAAATATGAATCGGCTCAGGATGAGATAAAAGAACACATATTGGCCATGAATGATCTGGTAAAGTCATGTAAGTATAATGAGGAGCGCTTTGACTCCTTAATTAAACATCAGAGTGAGCATCAGCGCTCCATCATACCAGGTTCATCGGGGACAATATGTGTAAAAATAATGACAGTAAGGACTCATTATTTTCACCTACACTCTGTGACAGTGCCATAACAAAGAATATTAACTTAAAAAGTAATTTAAATATTAAAAAAATAAAGTTATTATGTATTATGATGACATAGGCAAAAATTTGGGCACGATGTTAAATAACTGTTTAAAAGGACATCAGGTTAGTAATTGTTGTATGCCTGGAGCATCCTTTAGTTATATAATGAATAAAGTTTTAACTAGTAAGTTTTGCCCTAATAGCACATTAAAAATTCTTGTTGGGAGAAGAGGCAATGTAAACAAAACTCAATTATTAAAATATATTGCTTATCTAAATACTTTAAATGTACATAAAATTATCTTGCATTTGCCTTACATAGGGTTGGCCACAGGAAAATAAAATAAGATACATTTAAATTTATTAATGAATAACTTTTCATTTAATAACAATATAAACTTGACAGCTAATTGTTATAATTATAATAATATAATTAATTTAATAGACATAAATAATTTAATTAAGAAATTTTTGACTAGAGATAGGTATTACCTATCCAAATATAAGACAGATAGCAAATGTGCTATCTTATTGTTTATATATTAACTCAGCCAAGGACTTGGCTACACCGACATCTGCTTCTTTTGAGCAGTGTAATGACTTATATGTAATTTGGAATCAGTTCAAGTAATTTAAATTAGAAAATGAGACAATAGAGGTAATCTCTAGCAGTTATAATAATTTAAATAATTTAGAATGTAGCTTACAAACCTTCATTGTATGACTCCACAGAGTGAAAATAAAATTGTTTACCTGGTGCATCAGAATATACAAGGCATGATAGGCAAAGAGCTAGAAATTGAATTGTTCTTAAATAGCAACAATATTCATATTTTATGTATTACTGAACATTGGTTAAAAGCTTATAACATAATGTTTAATTTCAGTAATCACCAGGTGGTCAGTTCGTTCAATAGAGAAACGGTTTTAAGAGGTGGCTCGTTAATATTAGCTAGTAAATTATTATCATGTAAGGAACGTAAAGATATTGTGAGCCTCTCTGTTGAGCGAACTGTAGAAATGGCATGTGTTGAGTTTGAGCACCTCATTGTTGTGTGCGTCTACAGACCCCATGTTCTATATACAATACTTTTGAAAAAATTATGGAGGAAGTTTTGTTAGTTTAATAAACAGAATAAATCTGTTGTAATATGTGGAGACTTTAATATCAATCTCCAGAAGCTTCCTCCACCAATATTAAATTTAGATCATTGTTTAAACTATATGGTCTTTTTAATTTATTTTAGAGCCAACGCGTATTACTGAATGTAGTGCAACATGTATAGATAACATTTTTACAAATGTTGCCGTTGCATAAATGTATAATTAAAAATTGAGTTCTGATCACTGTGGACAGTTAGTTTTTACCTTATGTTCACAAAAAGCAAGTAGATGAGAAAATTGTGTTTGTTCCTGTAATGCACGTCGCTTGAGAAGTTTAGAAGTAACATAGTAGAAACTTCCATCACTTTCATACCAAAATGATCCTAATTTTTGTATGGAACAGTGTTTGAACTTATTTGCAATGAATTTGATAATATTTTACTTCTAAAACGTTCTCCTTGAACAGTCAAGGCTTTCAATTGTAGGAGTCCATAAGAGCAGACAAAGGTTATATGAACTTTACCATGAAAGGTCATATAACCCTAGCGTCAATTTAGGAATATGTTAAAAATATTTAAAGAGTGTGCTCCAAAGCCAAGTCTTTGCATTTGAGCAACAAAATTAAGACGGCTTCTAATAAAATGAAATGACGTGGAGTATAATTAATAGTGAAACTGGTAAGGTCAACTCTCATAATTCAAACTACCGGTTGAGTTTTAACAACAAATTAACGGAATCAGATCAGGATGTTGCAATGGTTTTGAGAAGTATTTTACGGATATTCCGATCTTAACCACTATGTCACTGAATTCTTCTCCTGCCGTCGCCGAATCATTTCTTAAACAAAATGTAAATGCGTGTACAAAATTTTACATTTCATAAAATATCATCAAAAGATATTGTAAAATATTTTAAAACTATTGATGTTAAGAAAACTGCGGATCTGTGGGGCATTTCCGTTAAAGTTATTGCGTCTATAATCGATATAATCGCGCCTCAACTAGCTATTATTTTAATACTAGTATCGAATATGGTGTGTTTCCTGATTTGATGAAGCATAGTAAAGTAATACCTTTATTTAAATCTGGTAGTACATTAGACCCCGCCAATTTTAGACCCATTTCTGTACTGCCAACACTAAGTAAAATTTTGAAAAATTATTCTTGATCAAATGTTAATTTTTTATGTTAATAATTTACTTCATAAAAATCAATTCGGTTTCACAAGGGTCGCTCGACAACTGATGCTGGTGTTGAGCTGATTAAATATATTTTCAATGCATGGAGAATTCAGGATGCTTTGGGTATATTCTGTGACCTATCCAAAGCCTTCGATTGTGTTCACCATGAAACATTAATCAAAACTACAACACTACGGTGTAAAAGTAATGCTCTTAAATTAATTGTTTCATATTTAAGTAACAGAACTCAAAAGTTGTCATTAATAGTATGAGCTCTTCCGGGTCTATAGTACAAATGGGCGTGCCTCAAGGCTCAGTTCTCGGCCCTTTCTGTTTCTTGTATATATTAACTTACCCATAGTAGGGGATAACCATAATATAGTATTATGCTGATGACACTTCATTAATTTTCAAATTAAAACGACAATTATTAAAATATGACGAAGTAAATAATGCTATATCTAAATTAGTAAATTGGTTTAATGTTAATAACTTGCATTTAAATAGCAATAAAACGAAATGTATGAAGTTCATGACTCCAAATGTCAGACAATTAAATACTAATGTAATTTTAAATGGAGAGGAACTGAGTCTTGTTGATACCACCATTTTCTTGGAATAACACTAGACGCGAAGCTTCAATGGAGCCCCATATATCAAAGTTAGCAAGCAGACTTAGTTCTGCAGAATATGCTGTAAAAAGATTAGAAATCTTACCAGTGTGAAACAGCTAGACTTGTTTACTTTAGCTGTTTCCATAGCATAATGTCGTATGGTATTTTGCTATGGGGACACGCAACTGACACTGAAATTATATTTGTTTTACAGAAGAGGCCATAAGAGCAATCTATGATTTAAAACCTAAAGTCGCTCAGACAAAAATTTAAAAATTAATATATTAACTTTGGCCTCTCAATACATTTATGAAAATGTAATGTACGTACACAAAAATAAAAGTAGTTATACAAAAATAAGTGATGTTCATTCTGTAAATACTAGGAACAAACATAAGCTAGTAGTACCAGTAACTCGACTCACCGAGTCAGTAATTCATTCTTGGGGCGATGTATACGCTTTTACAACAAAATCCCAGAAAATATACAAAATTCGACCTGCTCAAAATTCAAAAACTTTTTAAACATAGTTTGTATAAAAGGGTTATTATAATGTTAAGGAATTTATGAATGATAATAACCTGGAATGAGTGTTCGCTGCCAGGCTGTTTCTAATTTGTTTTGTGTGGTTAATTGTGTAATATACATGATTGTAAGCTGTTGTTTAAAAAAAAGTTCGCTGGGTTTCTTGCTGGTTCTTCCCAGGACAGAGGTTTTCGAACCAGTGGTAATTAGACAAAGAGTGACTTTCAATAAGTATTATTTATAATCTATATTGAATAAAAAGTTTCTGTTTCTGTTTCTGTTTCAGGTTAGCCAAATATTCCACATTATGTATTTAATTCGCCAATGACATTCGAAAATGAAAACTGACGAGTTTAATTAAAAGTATACAAGTTTACTTTTGCTCCTAGAATTTTGGAAAATCTATAATTTATGTTGAATAACTTAAAACATATGACAAACACAATTCTTATTAGTATGTTAAAAGTGTCAAAGTATTTTTGTTGTTATGTTATTGGTAAAATCTAATTTAATTAATAGAAAATAAAATCACACAAAATATACACAAATCTATGTTAAAAGTGTCTGTCAGAGTAACTATATCCACAACCGTTACATCCTATCAAAAGCCCATTGCTGAACATAGACCTTCCCTCAGATTTCCTCAAAGGAGGATACTTGCTATAGTTGCCATGCTTAGTAGACGAGTCAACAACCACAGTTTTTTTTTGGTAGTTGTTAATAGGAAGACGCTGCTCAAATTCAGAAGGAATGTACACATTCCTTCTGAATTTAATATTTATAGATATAGATAACATAAAAATAAATGGATGTTATTAGGGAATACATATTAGTGTTAATATTTGATTAAATACATCTACTATTTATGTTTATTATTTAAACTCCATCAGGAAGCAAAATTTTGTTTACATTATTTTTATGTTATTTTGTTGATTGTAGGTAATGTACATTCTTTCTGAATTTAATATTTTTTACTTCTTTATTTTTATTTGCATTCCCAATTTTTTAGTTACATCTACTTGATGCAGTTCGTTGTAACTGCCTAAGAAGAAAGTATTGAAACTGCTCATTCCATTAGAAGATTTGTATTCCATGTGGATCTTCAATTTTAAAGCTCATTTAAGAACTCAGCAGAAAGAGATATTATTTTGCAGTGGATACCATCACACCAGGTACTTACTTTACTTTAACAGCCTGTAAGTGATCCCCTGCCTGAAATAGGCTTGCCCGGAGGAGTTGGCATAATCGCTTTGGCACAGATTGATGTTTGTAGTATCATACACCTCGCACTACAAACAATTTGGCTATTCACCACCAGGTTATCTTTAACTTTACAGCCTATCAAAAGTCTACTGCTGAACATAGACCTCCCCACAGATTGCCTTATAGGAGATATTCGATAACCACAGTTTTTTCTTTAGTTGCTACTTCTTCCTTACCTTACCCCATATTTGTCTGCCTTTGTACTTAATACACAAGTAATATTTTTACCTTAAATGAAATTAGTGTAAATGTAAAACGTCTAGGAACTTGTACTTAGTTAAATAATGTTATAATTCTAAAATAACTACTTCACTTGTTTACCTTTCTGATTTGATGTATTTTTATTTCTTTTACCTTAGTGGAATCTGGTTTACTACAAAAGTATTATGAAGGAAACAGTACATGCTATTAATATATAATTTAAGAGACATTATGACTGTTTATTAGTAATAAAGATTGAAATAAATAAAATATTAATAAATATCATTATTTAGGTGGAAGACACTGTAAAACTATAGTCTGTTCGGTTAGTTGATGAAAAAAAACACTTTTCAGGTGGATCATTTAGAATGAGTCTGCAATCTTGTCAGCCGAGAGCTTCTACAACTGTATGGAGACACAAATGATAACAGGGATATGGAATTACAATTCATGAATATTGAAGACATCGGTAACTACCAACAAACACCCCTTATGCCTGTAACTGTAACTCCTGCCATTTCCAGAGCATCAACAATTACTATAATATGCAGACCTTTTCTATCAAAAGTTTTAAATTATTTCTTAAGCAAAATTGTCTAGTAAGTTATTATACTACTAGAGTAAATGACTGATAATAACCCCTGGGAATGAGGTGATCGCTACCATGCTGTTTCTAAATGTTTTCAAAACAATTGTATAAAAATTATATTGTAAAATGTGCTTTTTAAAAAGTCTCGCTGGGTTTCTTGCTGATTCTTCCCAGGACAGAGGTTTTTGCGAACCAGTGGTAAAAGTAAAAATGACTTTCAATAAGTATTATGTATTGTAATCTATATTGAATAAAATGATTCTATTCTATTCTGTGGCTAGTTATAAGCGTGCTGCTTCTACTTCCCGACACTGTATTTTTAAGTTATGTAATCATTTATCTAGATTCTTAATACCTAAACTAAAAGAACTACTAACCTAAAAGAGAATGCTGATTGATAACTCATTTTATGTGCCACTGTGCGCTCGTATTTGTGAATACCACTTAAATGAACCTCACAATGATTGGAATAATTTATACACAGTAGTAATGATGCATATTTATATAGTAATATAAATATGCATCATTACTATATGGTAGTTTTGCCACAGTTGCTACGCTTGTGGCAACCAAAGCTTTGTGGTATTCTATAGGGAGATGTTGCTGCTCATCTCCTGGTATCTTTATTTTACTCTGTTACGACTTTTACGACACCATACGGGACGAAACGCGATGGCAGTTGACGGAAGGGCTATACAATATTTTACATTATATATTTAATTTAGGAAGGTCTTCCCTACCTATGTTCAGCAGCGAATTGTTGTAATGATGACGAATAATAATCAATAAAACTTGTAATTATTGTTGCTTACTTGACCTGTTTCTACTATGTGCCTTATTATAAATAAAGCGCCTAATTTATAAATAAACGCCGAGCAAGTTGAATAGATGCTCTGGTACCTTTTCGTATCTCTTTCAATTGATAATTTCCTTTTGTTTTTTTTTATAGAATAAGTGTGACAAACGAGCGCACGGTCCACCTAATGGTAAGTAGATGCTGTGGCTCATAGACATCTACATTTATCCTCGTTTAAGAATCAAAATGCATATGCATTGTCACCCCTGAGGACTAAGATGGAGTGCTTCGTTTCCAGTAAAAAAGGACTCCGGTTCTCTACACTCACCATACGAAACACAGGAGCATTAAGCTACTATTTTACGCTAGTAGCGTTTTCCGTGAGCGTGTCCTACCCCAGTCGAGCCGTATCCGTACACAACTAGTTTAAAACTTCTTCATCATTACAGCCTATAGCCCTAGGCCTATGTTCAGCAGTGGACAAGTCCACTGCTGAACATAAACCTCCCAAATTATACAAAGCACGGTCCTGAGCCACCTGCATCTCCATAGACTTTTGAATATCTTACCAGGTCGTCACTCCAACTAGAGGTAGCCGTCCCACACTGAGCTTACCGGTACGAGACTGCTACTCGAGAATTTTACATTTTAGCTTTAATTGCAGTTGGATGTAAACATGCTAATCAATGAACACATATTAAAAGAATGTCCTGGCACTGCACCTCGCGGCCTGTGATACTTATAATAGACTGCTTTAAGAATATGATGATTTTACAATAATAAACAATAAAATGCAGTGACAATACAGTGTTTCTTTTTATCCTAACACAAATAGTTCAAAACACCTGACATGCTATTTATTTTTCGTGGTTAATATTGTAAAATCGGATATGTTACTATCCAGTCATTTTGGTTTTAATGGTGCTTGAATGTAAACATGTTATTCAATCAATACAAATTAATAACAATGTCCTGACACTGCACCTGGTGGCATGTGTCACTTTTAATACTGCTTTAAGAATGTGATGATTTTATAATAACAAATACAGTGACAATACAGAGTTTTTTTATCCTTACGACCAGTTCAAAACATCTTACGTGCTATTTATTTTCTCAATCGCTGTAGAGGTAAAACTCGCTAAACACCCTTAATAGTTCACTGTTGGACGCACACATGCACCTAAAACCGTGTTACTGGTTGCAAATGATATTAGATAAATAAGTACATGTGTGCTTGTTTCAATATTCATTAACTTTTTCAGGTGGGTTGCTTAGAATAAATGTGTATGTCTTGTAGGCTGAAATATTGCAGAGCTGCTCGTAAGCAGAGACAAAAAGTATATGGATATTGAAGACAACAGTCTTATATCACATAAAATATCCTTATGATTCCTAACAATTTCATAAATGGACATGTTATTATCAAGTTATTTTGAAAAATCTTTTGGAATGATAATGACTGACAATAATATATACAATTAAATTATACATGTGTTTTGTAATCCTTACACAACTAGTTTAAAACATCTCACTTCATATTTATCAACATAAATAAACATGATATTACCTAGTCATTTTGGCTTTAATGGTGTTTGGGGTATAATAACTAATCAGTTAATATATTTTAAATCAAATTTTAAACACTGCACCTTTACTAACCAACAAAGATATATCAAAATAAAGTCTTAACACCGCGCCTGTCTGTCTGTTCCACTATTAATAGACTACTTTTGAAATGATTACAGTAATAAATACAGTAGTATTTTACTTTATGTTTTATCCTTTTACAACCAGATTAAAACATCTTTCTTACTATATAGCATGTAAAGGTAATATTATAAATGAACATATTATCTTTTATTCATTTTGCTTTAATCATATTTATTTAATTACTGTAATGGTGTTTGCGATGTATATTCACTAATCAATCAATACATGTAAAAATAGCCTCACACCATGTTTCCTGGTCAGTGTACTATTTTTTGCCGGAACTACTAAAAGGATTTTCCATCAGTCTAAAAGTACCTATAAATGTTAAATGTACCTGCAACTTTGTTTTATGCTATTAATTATTTAGCTGTCCTATTCTATTCTATATACACTATTCTAACTCACAATACTAATAGAAAACAACTTTTAGTTTCGGCTCAGAAGGGCTAGAACCCAGAGCCGTAAAGCCAGATTAAAAAAAATAGCGTTTAGTTTCTTTTTAGGTTATTGTGATATTCATATTTTAATTTCTCTGAATTCCCTTTAGATGCGATAAAACTAATATTAATTTTGCAATCTATAGATTATAAGGAATAAATCGACATACATTTCATTAAGTATCCTAAAATTTGTAGTGGGCCCATTCTCCATACAAAAGAAATTGTCTCCTTTGTTTTAACATTCTTAATATTTAGTGTGGGTATTAGCTCGATGCCTACGTTTTGTACAAGCGATTTCTAAACGTAATAACATAGGTTTAAGACTTATTGGTGGAGGACAATAAGTTTGTGTAGGTATTTTTTAATAATTTGTGTGTGAAATCTAAATAATTATCTAAATAATCTAAATAATAAACCGTTGAGCTAAACGTAAAAATATGTTTTATAGAAATTCCCGACCTTTAACTGCCTCGATATGTCTCTCATTAATTACACTCTCCTTTTATAAGTTAACATAAAAATAAATGTGACGCTCGTGGCAGCAAGTAGACGTTATTAAAAAAATGTGTTCGAAGACGCACGTGTAGAGGTAATGATGCCGATATGTTGTGAGGTCAGAATGTTTTATTCATGACATTTTGAGTGAACAGAGCGCTCATACATTTATGACATTCGGATCGAATACTTGACGAACGAAACCTTCCCGCTTCCGAGAGAAATCTTTCCGAGGCATTGTGAATAGCCTGGCTGATCTATATTTTTAGTTATTTTAATTATATATTTATGTTATTAGTTATTGTTTATCATAATGATTAATTTATATCCCTTATTATTATTGTATATTTTTATAGACTGTCGCTGCCCTAAACACTAGCAACATCAAAATCCACATTTTAGAAAGTGGTGTATTGCCAACGTGAAGAAATCTTTATATGTGGAGATCTATGTTCAACAGTAGACTTGTGATGGGCTATCTTCGCCAATCAAATATGAACCGATTTTAGTGACACTCCTTTTTATTAAATAGTATAGATTATATGACTTTATATCAAGGGTGGTCTATCTAAATTCAAAGAAAATTTCACACTTAAGGGACGACACTTTTAATGTAACTATTGAGAAAATATTCCAGTTTATTTGAAATTGTGGTTATTGCTCCACTCAAAATGGTGCAGTAATTTAACTTTTAAAAATTAAAAAACAACTTCAACAATACTAAAAATAATAACATAATTTTCACTAATTTTAATAGTTTGTTAATCCGGTGATTCAACATCAAAGGATAAACTTCATATAAGCTATTTAAACATTGTAGAAAACATTTGTTATGTGCTGATTTTTCAATTTTCACGTACCTAGCTTACTCCTTTTTAAAAGGCCGGCAACGCACCTGCAATTCCCCTGGTGTTGAAGTTGTTCATGGGCGGCGGTAGTCACTTACCATCAGGTGAGCCGCATGCTCGATATGTTATTATTAATAACCTGTCTTAATATTAAAGAAGAACAATTGAAGTTTTTTATTCGTGTCATAATTGTAGTTTTTAATTTATTTATGTTGTATTGTCTCATATCAATGATTTTAATTTAATAATTGAAAAATGAGCCGTTAGTTTGTAAATTGTCGGGTTCATTTTTTTTAAAGATTTATTATATTTACTTGTGTTGCTTTTATAATATTTTTAAAGTATACATTATTTGCACAAGTCATACTACGTGTACACTATGTAACTACACGAGTCACATCATTATACCATGCAAAGTACTCCTTTACCTCACTTATTGTTCACAGATTCAGCGTTGCCTTTAGCCACATTGTCTCATTTGCCTGCCAAGAAAAAGTTAATTATTAAAACAATCAAACAAAAATCTAAGAAAAATACTGCTGAATAGTAGCAAAATGTTATAGTTATGTAATGAATATGTACGAGTATGTACTGATCCTCCTGATGTTTATTCGTGTTGGTGAAACTCACATGTTTTCAAAATATTTTAGTTATATAGGTTTCGATATTTTTTTTACCACCAAACCCGTGGTATATCGGACATTTAAAATTACGATTAACAGTTTCAGTGGTGCCATCGGTGATTGAACCTGGGTTGCTTATGTACTGTGAAATTTACATCGTACATATCCAGGAGGAGCCAGATTCTGCTCAAGCAGCGGTCACGTTAGGTGTTCCCCAAGGATCCGATTTGGGGCGGTTCTATTTCATTATTTTTATAAATGATTTAGTTGACGTAATTCAGAGGCCCTGCCTATTTATGCTAACTAAATAAGCTATATATAGCCTTGTGATAAGTGATTTGAATGACTGCATTGCATTACAAAAAATATAGATGCACTTGCACTGTTTTATGTCCTTAAATATCACTAAGTGCTTAGTTATCACCTTTACTACTAAACACAATCTCCTAGTTTTTAAGTATAATATGTATATTGATATTCTCTTAGCTCACTCGGAACATTTTCAAGGGCGTGGGTAGGGTTTCTCGTAATCGTTCACCATTAAGCAAGCTATTTTTAAGTTTGTTGTACAAAACTGCCACATACATTTTTTTTTCACCACTGTAGGTTAAACTTAAGTGATAAGAAAATAGTTCTGTGCAAATTTAAACAAAAATAGTATTTCTTGAAAACATTCTTGTCTTTGATAGAAAAAGACTTATCAATGAGTAAAGTAACTATTCACGAATAATTTGATGTAAAAAAAGTACTAGAAAAGTTTTTCATTACGAGATGCTTAAAATCTGTTTCAACGTAGAGATTTTTCGGTATTTCGGAAAATTTTGTAAAACTGTAAATCAGTAAGATTTTGCTGAACATATATTGTGTTGTATTGATAGGTAATGAGCCTAGCTATCACCCCTGCAGTATGTCGTGTTATTTACTGGACACCCTGTATAATGACCTAAACGTAATGAAGGTTATATACCGACATTTTTGCTCTTTCTCTAATTTACTAGTTAAGAAATGAACAGATATTTTTTAAGTTATATTCTTTAAAATTTTGTGTAAAAATTAAAGTAGCCTAATGGTTAAGGGGTACGGACTCAGAAACTAAAAAGTTGTTAGTTGGAATCCCCTATTCGACAATTGACGTGAACCACTTCTAGTTTTTTTTTACGGGGGAAGGACGGGTTATGTCTGACTCGCACTGACCAAGACTTCGTGGTGTTTCACCTTCGCTCCACATTAACAGGGCCACGAGAACGTTTTCGCAAACATCCGCGGACCTACCAGCGCAGGCCGTCTCATAGCAGCCCCTCCACAGGAATTGACTACTCCTCCTTCTTCTTTTCACGCAAAGTACACCCGAACGCCAAGTGTCTTTCTCCGCAGCTTTAAACTCCACCTACGCAACGGAAACCTCCCTACTTAGTCTGGAAATGGGAGGCCTTGAGGCCAGGGAAAACAAGCACTCGGAAGCATTATTAGCCTTCCTGATACCAGCGGATTTGGCCTATGGCTCCACTGCCAGCCATGTTTTGGCAGGGTAGAGAGAGCGGAGCCATTTTTATTTTTTGCGTTTCCTATACTCGCCTTTAACGACACCCACAGGACGAAATGTGGTGACTGATGACTATAACACAGTGTTCCGAATGGTATTTATAAAATGAAAAATTATATTACAAAATTATTAACTGTATAATTATGTTCAGTGCTCAATATTTTGAGGGAGATCTAGGTACGATTAATCTTTGATCCGATCAGCAAAGTCTAATTTTATATAAAATAAACCTTCGTTTTCACGCTTTATTGAATTCAAATAATTTTTTTAACATCGTCTATTTCGCGAGGAACAAGTATTTTAAGAGAAACAAAATGACGTGTAAGGGCTTTTCCTTTTTCTTCTTCTTCCTTTTTCTCCAAACCTTTGAAGAATAGGTCTTCAACAGATGTATTGCTTTCACTGTGTGTCCACACGATTGAGCTACACAACCGAGAGAGAGAGAGTGAGAGAGAGAGAAAGCACTGCAGCTCGGACTGATTATATGTATATATTAAAAATTAACCCGAACTTCACCAAAACTGGACCGGTTCCTTTTTTCAAGAACAATATATTAAGTATTTTGGCTATTTCTACATGTCTTTCTTTTATTTTATGTTCGATACATTGTTTTGCTTAATGGATGGTATCATCGATTATTTGAAGTTAAGTAATATCCGTTCGCGTAAACTGTCAAAATATACTTAAACACACATTCCCACTTAGTTTTATATCACCAACACCCATCGACCGTGAACTGCCTGTCGGTGTGACGAGGGTCGAGTTGCGGGATGCTCTATTCATGTATCAAATGACGTGTTGCAATATATTATCGTTTGATTCACTCATTGTCTTCTTTAAATAAAACACACATCATATTTTTTAAACTATTTTATGTCATGATCATAACCGAGCGCTTCATAATTCCACTTCTGAACAAGCATGATCCAGAGCCGTCTGCATTCAACAACTGCCTGCATGTCTTACCAGGTGGTAAGTCAATTAATAATATAGTTGGGCAATAACTGCTTCGTTGGTCTAGTGGTCGTAAACGGGGTTGCTGATCATGAGGTCTCGGGTTCGAATATCGGGTCGGGTCTAAATTATTTATTGGGTTTTTCTATCAAGAAATAATCAGTAGCAGCTCGGTGTCAGGAAGTTGTTAGTTTTTCACCCCCGTGCCTCGGAAAGCACGTAAAGCCGTTGGTCCTGCGCGTGAACTGTCTCCGGTCGTGTCAGATAACCGTCCCATCGGACTATAACAGTGCGGGAATAGAGGGTGCACTTGTAGCGCATAGACTCGTGCACTATAATATTGTCCTGCGTCTAAGCCTAGCCTCCGTTGAGACTGGCCGCCATAACCGAAACTCGATTTGGAGGGTATTATAATATAATAAAGTAGGGCCCAACTTCATAAATACTAGGGAATTTTAGTAATTGCAATTTAATTATAATACTACACTCCACTTGTCGTCACGAAGCTACCACACTTAAACATTTATTCCTAATCGGTTGTCATGTGTAACGTCATTTTACACCTTTTGTTAGGAAATAATATCCGGCTATACAGGGTTATTTTGCAATAACCGGCCAAATTTGCAAAGAGGGTTCAGAATAAGTAATATAGGCAAATGGTGAAGAAAAATTAGTTAAAAAAATCTCAAATATTCTATCCTTTTTATCTTTTAAATTCAATGAATTATTTTAACTGATTGTCATAAATATCTAACGCCTAGGGTCGATCGGTCGGCAAAAACGTTGTGAATTGAGTTGCACACAGAGAAGCGCGCGTACGCGTAGTTGTTGCCCATAAATCACATTCAATGTGGGATAATTCCAAATAAAAGTAGAAGCCTTATTTATTAGTATTTTCAAAAACTGCAATAACGGTATATCATTATTTATATATTTGGACTTAAGTTTGAAATTTGGCTACTCTTTGAAAGATAACCCTGTATATGCAGTGCTCAATCGACGGGTCCAAATGTCTAGCGTTCGTGGATTACAGTAGATCTTCTTGTCACCTATTCCTCAAAACTTGAAAACCAGATTGCAACCAGTGCGTTTTTCAATTTAGCAAAATATATAAGATATTTGCCATAGTCTTCAAGCTTGGCGGGCAGGTTGGCAACCGCAGTTTTTATTGATTTATCAGTTATCAAGGAGATGCTACTTCATAACTGTTTCAGTTTCTCTGTCTGCTCTTACGACACCCGCAGGATGATATGGAATAAGTGGTGGATTATTTTTCACCGTTACTTCACGGCTATGTACAATCATATTTTTATATTATATAGGGTATCGAAGAATAAAATTAATATTTTCGTCCTCACTTTCCCTCACTTTCCGACACTCGTAATTTTAATACAGAGGAGAATTAAAACTGCAAAAAGTTTAACATCGAATAATAAAATTGCTTTCGTTAAATGGAAAACTGAAATACGCGTGTGAAATATAATGTAATTATTCTGAAATCTCATAGCCGTGATAGCTCAGGGGCTAAGCGCTCGCTAAAAAATTCACAGTACGCGAGCAACCCGGTTTCGATCCCCGTCGGCACCAATGAAATTGTTAATGGTAATTTTATGTTCCTTCTACATTTTTTACTCTTTTTTATTCTTTTACATTCCTTCCCTCTGGACCGCGAAAGCGATTAGACGTGGGGAGCACGTCTAATCGCTTTTGCGGTCCAGTATTCTTTTCTCGGCAAAATATTTTTGATAAATTAAATTTCGATCAAATTGTTAGTTTTCGGCTAACTACTAGGACTGCATAACTTTCGGGTGATACGCAGTAGTACGGAGCTGGCGAACGGGTATGAAAGGGACACCAACAGCGGAGACAAGGAGAACGATCCAGCTTCGCTTCACCGACGTCACTCCAACTACGTATGTACGTATACGTCACAAGAGTCGCTTGCCCTAATTCATAGGCGGATGCGATTTAAATAAAATAAAAATGCCACCAACGAGAACCTCACCGTCTACTCCGCAACAGAAAGCATCCTTGCTGCAGGTCCTTGAATCTGATGCAAGCCAAAGCTCTGCTCCACCTACTGATACAGACAATGAAAGCTCCAATGTGAACTCGGAATAGAAATCAAGCCCGTAAACGTCAGCATGATGACGAACTAGCTTTTTTCATGGTCGTAATGAGGAAATCCATTGCAATTTTAACTAATGCAGCAATATACAATACAGGAAAGCATTGAAGATATTAAGAAGCAAAACACTGACATCAAAGAATCCATGGACTTCATATCAAAGCAATATAAAGATATGAAAAACAAATTGGCCAATATGGAATTAGATAGGAAATCCCATTTAGCCTATATGCAGAGTATAGAACAAAAGGTAAAAATTTTGGAGAAGTCGCAAAGGCAAGCCAGTATTGAGATAAGAAACATTCCTATACTTAATAAGAAATCAAAGCAAAATCTGGTGCAACTAGTTAAAAAGGTTAGATAATCTGTTAATGTCTGTGTGGAAAAATTACAGATCCGCGACGTCTTTCGTCTTAAAACCAAAAAAGGAAATATTCAGCCAATTATTGTGGACCTCACAACAGTTGCGCTAAAAAAAATATATTAACTTCAGTTAAGGCCTACAACAAGTCAAAGAAGGACAACAAACTAAATACTGGCGACCTTAAAATAGATGGAGAACCCAAACCAGTTTTTATATCAGAGAGTCTCACCCAGTCTGCTAGGAAACTTTACTTCATGGCACGAGAATTTAGTAAAAACCACAACTATGCTTACTGCTGGACTGCGCATGGGAAGGTATTCCTACGTAAGAAGGAGGGTGCTCCATGCTGTCGCATTGACACGGAGACTGATTTACAGAAACTGCCCCAAACTCAAGACAAATGACTACCTGCCTACCAAAATTCATTGCTCCAGTTTTTCTTTGGTAATTCTTTATCATATTTGAAAATACTTTTTTTACATTATTTTTAATTTTTTGTATATGTGCTTAGTTTTTTACACAATTTTATTTTCTTATGGTATGTACAATTATTATTCGTTGCCACAATTTTTAACGTTCTTTGTGAACAAGGTTACCACACACACCTTATACAAATTAGATACCATATTCATAAAATCTTTAGTTGTCGCAGAAACTTTCATACTTAAATGGGAACTATTAGGCATCCGATTCTACACAACTGATTGCTAGTATTTTTAAAAGGCCATCCAATTACGGATATCTCTGATGACATTGATTTTCTTGAAATATCTCAATTTATGGTGTGCAGTCCCGAATCTCTTATTAATTACATAGGTTCATTACAAGGATCTATTTCAGTTATGCATATGAATATACGGAGTCTATCATGTTACTTTGACGCATTTAATGTTTTATTACAGAGAATCTCTTTCCAATGCGATGTCCTCGTTTTAACTGAATGCTGATTCAGTAAGCTGTTAAACGTTCCAGAAATACCTGGATATACATACATCTTATGCTTCAGGCTACCGCAATCAGAACGATGGAGTTGTAATTTTTGTCAAGTCCGAAATTAAGCATAGAACTTAATTAGAGACCGAATTAAAGGACTCTAATAGTCTTATTTTAAGATTTGGGGATGAAATTGCAATTATAGCTGTGTACAGATTACCATCATATAATAATATTGATAACTTTTGCGATAGTCTTGAAAATTGTTTGACTTTATTGGCGTCTGTTAAATCAGTTATCTTAATTGGATTATTAATATAAATATAGCTTCCGATAGCTCTGATCCAAATTATAATAACTACAGGACCTAATGGCATCTCATGATCTGCTTCCAACACATGTTATCCAACGCGTATAAGTAGCTGTCTTGATCACGTTATGCTAAGATCAAATCGATGCTCTAAAACGTTTATTCTCGATTCATTCATAACTGATCATGCACCGATTATATTTGTGTTAGAGGTTAAAATTAAAAGAAATCCAGCTAAAGCCACCATTAGGAAAATTGATTACCCAAGTTTAGTCCAGGAATTATCTGTTACAGACTTTAACCCTGTATATAACGCTGCAAACGCAAATTTAGCAGCAAACTCTTTGATTGATATAATATATAAAGCAATTTCTTACCACTCTACATTAATCTACGTCCCGCATCGAAAACGAGCTATTAAGCCCTGGATAACACCTGATCTTGTACGTTGCATAAGGAATCGTGACAAGTTACACAAAAAAGCTAAACTGGATCCTTACAATGCCATATTACAACTAACCTACTCTAGGTATCGTAATTTTTGCGATAACCTTTTAAAAAAACTAAAAACCGAATTTGAACAACTCGAGTTCAAAAATAATAAAGATAATCGCAAAGAAATGTGGAATACTATTAATAAAGTCGCTAGTCTAAAAAAAGGAACTCCGTCCCCCACTGCATTGTTAAACCTCGCCAAAGACCCCCATGAATCTGTAAACCTAATAAATGAATTCTTTGCAAGTATAGGTAAGTCCCTTGCTATAGAAATACAAATTAGAAGAGGTACTTGTTTGACTAGTTCCGTAAACATCACTCATATTGAGTCACAGAGAGATTCGATGGCTTTACTTGATGTGGATTATAATGAAGTTGAGAACACCATTATGAAACTTAAAAATAATTGCGCTACAAGTGTTGACAGCATTCCTACTCAAGTTTTTAAGAACGCAAGGAGTAGCCTTATTTCACCTCTGACCCACATGATCAATCAATGTTTCGCTTCAAGAGTTTTTCCGCACATCCTCAAGAGAGCTCTTGTACATCCCATCTATAAAAACGGAAATAGAGATATGATAGGGAACTACAGACCCATCTCGGTGCTGACAATTGTATCTAAAATTTTGGAAAGGCTTTTAAATTCTACTTATTAAATTTTTAGAAAAGAGAAATGCAATTGCACAAAATCAGTATGGATTTTTAAAAGGCAAATCTACTGATGATGCTATTTTGAATCTTACTGAGACTATTGTTACGCACCTTGATATGGGTCACAAAGTTGTTGGAGTTTTCCTCGATTTATCGAAGACATTTGACACTATATCTGTACCATTACTACGGAGTCGCCTTAGATATCTTTTGTGACTATCTCAAATCGCTCACAGTGTGTGAAATTAGGTAACTACCAAAGTCTGGATGTCAATCTCTCTTATGGAGTACCACTGGGCCGTGTACTGCGCCCAACCCTCTTCCTAGTGTACATCAACAACTTGTGTAAACATTCATTACCAAACTGCAAATTTATCACTTATGCAGATGACACAGCGTTGATTGTGCATGGTGAGGATTAGGCTCGGGCTCAACAATACACTGAAAATACTGAAAATACATAACATTCACCCACGGGTCAATACTCAACCATCCATTGACTTTTGTATAAGGCCACACACTTGTGATAGATTAAGTAGTTGCTGCGGCTGTCCTCAGTTATCACCAACACATAGCTTAAAATATCTCGGTCTGATTCTAGATAATCATCTTAATTGTTCATTACATGTTCAATCATTAACAGCCCGAATTAGAAAATTAATTCCTATCTTTTACCTACTTAGAAAATCTGCTGCTTGTCCAATCTTTGCTCAAATACTGCATTGTCTCATGGGATGGAACTAGCATTAGTACACTGCTTCCCCTGGAGTATGCTCAGCGTGCAATCTTAAAAGTAATTTATAGAAGACCGCGTAGGTATAGCACGTCACTACTCTTACGTGAATGCTCAGTTCTTACGGTAAGAAAACTGTTTATCATCCATAAAATACTTCGTAAGCATCTAGGACTGCCATACGTTCCAACTCAAAAACGCAATAAGAGCAAAGTTTGCACAACACCTCCACACAGAACCACTTTTGCAAAACGGCATTATTTTGTTAATAAGTTCCTATCTCTATAAAATCGCAAATAAAGTTTTAAATATTTACCCTTTAATCCTAACTCAGTGTAAATTCGCTACTCGGGATTGGTTACTGAATTTAGATTTTGACGAGATAGAAAATAATATTCGGATCAAAAACCTTAAATAACACACCTTAATTATATGTTTCTTTATATACATCTCCTACACACAAATGCACACATACATACATACACACACACACACACACATACACACACCTCTCAATGTAATTGATGGTACTTTTTATTTAAATAGTGTAAGTCACGATGTAAAATTTGTAGAGTGAATAAACAAAATATTAGTATTATTATTATTTTGTGCTGATTTATCATGTGCTCGGTGGTGAAGGACAACATCGTGAGGAAACCTGCATGTCTGAGAAAAACAAAAGAAAATTCGAAGGCATGCGAAGTTTGCTAACACGTATTGGGGCAACCTGGCGGACTTCCTTGCCCTAAATCCCTCTCAGAAATGAGAGGAGGCCTGTGCCTAGCTGTAGGATGTATATAGACTGTAATTTTAACTTAAATTTATTCTGAAATAATCATTTAAAATAATAAAAGTAGAAATTGTAGCAATAGATGCAAACTGTTTCCGAACAAGAAATAAAATGCTATTGCAATCCTTATTCTAAAGTTTTCTTTCAGAATTATTGAGTTACAATTCCACTCGAGCACTCGGGGGAAATTACTTGTGCAACATTACTGAGTAAAGAAACAATGTCAAATAATATAAAACTTAAATTCATTATCAAACTGAAAACCGGTTTCGCCAGACCGGTTTGGCCGGACCGGATTCGCCGTGAGGTTTTAAGTTTTATAAATAGTTTAAAATTATAATATTGTTAAAAGTTCTTAAAACTAGTTTATTTCGCGTTTTATAATTATCATTATCATCATTATAGCTCTTTACAAGTCCACTGCTGAACATAGGCCTCTCTCAAAGAATGCCGCAAAGCACGGTCATGAACCACTTGCACCCATCAACTTACTGCATGCCTTGCCAGGGCGTCTCTCCATCTATTGGGGGCCGCACCACACTTCACCAACCAGTACGAGGCTACCACTCGACAACCTTGCTTCTACATCTGTTGTAGGTTCTTCGAGCTATAAGGTCGGCCCATAGCCACTTCAGCTTACTAATCCATTAGGGTATGTCGGTTACTCTGATTCTACTACGAATATCATTTCTAAGTTTATCATGCAGAGAAATCCCGAGCATAGTTTTATAATAAGTATTTTTTTTAAAAAACGTTACCCCCACACTAGGATTTTCTCCTGTATCGTGGAGGCAGATTACAAACATAATTTGCACGAGGACAAACATCCAGACCCGGATCAATTATTTGTAGGCAATACAAATACTTGTTCCGTGCGGGATTCGAACCCGCGGCCCCCAGCGCTACAACTCATTGCTAAGCCACTGCGTCACGGAGCCGTCGGTTAATAATAATTTAAATTAAATAATGTTAAACAAATACAATAATTTATCCAAACCACAAAAATGAAGCTGGAGTTACACCAAGTGACAACAATTGCAAGTATAAATTATCTTTAAAATCTTAATACTTAAGAATTTTGGTATTACTTTTGTTTTAACTAGACTCCTTAGTATCCTCACCATTAGGTGGCAGGACAGCTTTTCTGCCTAAAAGTCCGGCTGGGTAAGTAACCAACTTTTTACCTATTATTGTACCACCAAATAGCAGCGCCTGCACTGCTGTGTTCTGGTCTGCAGGCTATAGTCAGCCAGAATTATTATAGGCTGTGAGACACTGCAGGTGACAACCAATCTGTAGCCTTCTTTATTTGAAGTTGGTTGCGCGTGTCCATAGCCTGCAATAGCCACTCACAATCAGGTGTACTGTAAGTTCGTTTGTCACGTCAGTTTTATTTAAAAAAAAAAGAACCTTGGCAGCATATTAGAACTAAGCACTCACCGTAAATTACATAATACGCGTACAACCCGGGTTCGATCCCCGTCGGCACTAATGGAGTTGTTAATTGCAATATCAGGTTATATCTCAGTCCTCAGAGTGACACCACTATACTAGGAAAGACACATCACCGTCAATAATACGACACGTGTTTCGCCCCTAAACGAGGCATCCTCAGGTGAAGTACGCTATGTGGTGGCTGACCGCTAAGAAAATACGAAAATAGTATTACTAAAGCGAAATTCAAGGGGTTATTAAGAACAAAGCGTATTATTGTTTGCAGCTTATTTTTTTTTTAATTTTTCTATTGATTGAAATGAATAAGGATCCAGTAGAAAGTTAGGTTGTTCAGCGGGGTTTTAGTGGTCAGGGTTCAGATTGTCTAATAATACTTAATTAAAGTTTCCAAGTAATAATTTCTAGTCGCTTACGTTACTTATATGTACGTTTCTGAAGTTACGTATCAAACTTTACAATTTAATATAAAATGTTCTTATATTTGCCTTATGGTAGCGCTGTTTAACCACAAGTCCTGGGCATTTCTCGTGACCCGGATGATTGTCGTTATCGCAATTGTTACTCAGTAGTTAAAATCGTGGACAAGCTTTTTGGGATATAAGAGAACACACAGTCTATCAGAAGATAAGTGAGTTCTCAGGCTTTTATATATCTCTATCGTCAATTAACAACCTAAACGCAGATGCGTTGTCATCTCTGAGGACTGAAATAGAATAATGTCCTCAAGAGCGAATTTCAGTCACCGCGCCGCGGCCAGACTCAACGGACACTAGCCATCTGCGCAGGACAGGTTTATGGTGCACGAGTGTGAGCGCAAACACAGGTACACTCTCTAGTCCCTAACTTTCATAGCCCGATGTGACGGCAATCCGAAATGATGGTAAGGAGATCAGACGCAAGATCAACGGCTTTGCGTTCTTTTCGAGGCATTAGGGTGAAGCGCCGCCCACTTTCTGCCTCCGGGCTACTACTGAGAATTTTTTGACAGAAAAACACAAAAACTGATTCTTAGCTAGACCCGAAATTCAAACCATGATCAGCCTGGCGCTCAAGATACTATACACAACGACACAGTGACTGTATCAAGTATAGTTATAGTTTTCTTAGTCTTAAGTGATGCCAATAATGACGGACAGAAAGCTCAAAGTCACTCGTGCGATGGAGAGAGCTATATCTTTGCTCGGAATTTCTCTGTGTGATAATGTCCATAACGAGGATATCCTCATAATAATAATAACAACTACGTTTTTTTTCTTTGTAGTTTTAATTTCATTTTATTATGCACTGTTTTGTTTGTGAAGAGTAAATCATTTATTTATTCATTCAACTAGAGTAACTGACATAGCCCAGAAAATCAGTAAGTGGCAATAGACCCACCATATAGCTCGAAAAACAGTCAACCATTGAAAATAATGGTTCTTGATTGGTAGCCTCGTACTGGAAAACGCAGTGTTGAATGACCCCCACTAGATGGAGTGACGACCTGATCAAACAAGTAGGTAGTATTTGAATGCAGGTGGGTCAGGACTGTGCTTTGTGGCAATCTATGGGGAGGCCTATTTTCAGCACTTAACATGTGTTGTGTCACAATGATAGTGATAGTGTAGTCTAAAATACTTTACCATCCAAACGCCGTGACCGTTTTTTAGTACTGCTCTGACAGCAAAGTCTAGGTTACAAATCGTCATCCATTCCATTACAGCCTATTGATGTCCATAGGCCTCCTCCATAGATTACTTCATAGGGGGAATTTAGCCATAGTTAACACTCTTGGCAGGCGGGTTGACAACCGCAGTTTTTTTATTATTCTCATTTGTTCTTAGGAAGGTGCTGCTGGCCATCAGTTTGGCTAATGACTGCACCGATTGTGATGAAACTTTACGAACCTAACCTATAGAGCAATGCCAGAAGGTATCTAGGCTATATTCTATCCGAAAAAATTACATTAATAAATCCTATCCAGACATAGCCGGGGCGGGTCGCTAGTTGTACTAATAAAGTTCATCTGAATCAGCTGAAGATGAACGTATTGTAACTGTTTTCTGATGTTCTTATTGTGTTTATTTTTATCACAAACACACATTTACAACTGCAAAAGCCAGCGGGGAACATCGAGGGAGGAAATTCAATTTCCTAAAGCTAAAAGCATCGTTAGTTCAAGTTGTCGTATTTAATAATAGTGCAGTAACAAAGATGTTACAGTTACATAACCGTATCTTAGTAAATATTTTTACTGCCTCGCTGCTCTCGTTGTCTTTAGTGCGACAGCTAATGATGTGGGATCCCGAGTTTGAATCCCGTGTAGTGCCAAAACCAGTTATTTGATTTTTTGTCAAGAAATTATCAGTTACAACACAATAATGCAAGCACTCATAGTTTTTTTTTGGCAGAAATAATTATAATTATTAAATAGTAATAATAATTAAAAACTAAATTGCTGCTTGAAAAATAATATTAAAAATATATTTAAAAAAATTATGACGCCTCTGTAGTACAGTGGCTAAGCTTTGGGTGCGTCACTGCGAGTAGCGGGTTTGAATCCCGCACGGAACAAGTGTTGGTATGTTTTACACATAATTGTTCCGGGTCTGGATGTGTACTGTGAATCCTTGTGTCTCCAAGAGACGGGAGATAATCCTAGTGTGAGGGTAGAGATTGAAAAACATATTTACAAACGTACACTACATATAATACTACCGTTACCGTTACAGCCTATCAAAAGTCCACACAGGGATATTTGATATAGTTGCCACGCTGGGCAGGCGGGTTTGCAAACGCAGTTTTTTATATTTTGTTAATTATTAGGAAGACGCTTTTGCCCATCTCTTTGTTTGTTTCCCTCTGTCGCTTCTTACGACATCAAAGGGACGATATATAGTAGTGGATATTCTTACACCGCCACTACACGGTAACGTATAGTAGCGGATATCACTCGTATAATATTACGTACTTCAATATCTAAAATAAACTAAGCAGAACTTGGAAACCAGCGAGAAGTTTAACAATTTCAGCACGCCATCTTGCACTTTAAGTTTTAATGCATATTTGAACCGTGAGAGAAACATGCTGCGTATATTCATTTTGTCAAAAATTCAAGAACTATGGAGCACAAGTTTCCCGTTTATTTATATCCCCTTAGTAACATGCGTTCGTCTTATATTGTAACCAGCTTATTTAAATTTAAAGTTAAGAAACATTCTAAGATAAGGAAAAGAGGTTAAGTTGTTTAGAAAACTATGTATGTTATTTTAACGTGGTTGTGCCATGACCGAGGAAGGGCGCTTTCAAAGAATACTAGCTATAAATAGCTACTTAATGCTGCTAAAACGACTTATGAAATCATCTAGGTGTTTGCAAGTCTCTCTGTACCTTTCGTGAATCTCGCCGAGTGCGTACATTGCTATTTGAGCTCTTCATAAATTTTAATACGATGTACCTTTAATTTCAACATACATTTATTTTCCCACGATTAGCCTCGTTTCAGTTATAATATAGTAGCAGCATATAACATTTCAGCTTGGCTGGGAAAAGACTACGTTCTCACAGAATACCAGCGTAAAATAGCAGCTTAATGCTGCTGTTTAGTATGGTGAGTGTAGAGAACTGGTGGTCTATCTTACTGGTAACGAGGCATTCTATCTTAGTCCTCAGGAGTGATAACACATCTACATTTTGATTTTTAATCAAGGTGAAATGTAAATGTCTATGGGCCACATTATCAACTTACCATCAGATGGAATTTTCGTTTGATTTTTACCCCTATTATATAAAAAAAAGTTTGTATCGCAAACAAGTAATTGTTCTAGTGTTCATTCATTATCCAGAGAGAAAACAAAAAAATACGTTTGTATGAAATAAACGCCGTTCGGGTATCCTCTTGAGTATTGGAATTGAGTGACAAGCGGGCAGGAGGGCGTTGCGTTAGGTATGCTCTTATGTACCTTGACCTGAGTACCAGCTACTCGAAGTCAAATATTAGCAGATAATCACCTGAGTTTTCTAATACCGTAGAATAATGATTGATAAAACGAAGTTCTCTGTCTATTGTTTTTAAAACTGAAGTGAACTTACAGTGCACCTTGGTGATGGGCTACTGCAGTCAATGGACACCTACAGCCAACTTCAAACAACGAAGGCTACAGATACGTCGTCACCTCTGAGGACTACGATGGAATGCCACACAGCCTGCCATTATACTGCTGTTTAGCGTCTGAAATAGGTAAAATGATGGTACCTGCCCAGACGGACAGGACAGGACGGAAAGGAGTCTTACCACCCAGTACTATGTATCACATATGAACCCATACAGATTTTAGCATGAAATATTTATATATATATAATACAATGAAAAGAGTATTCACGCTCATTTCGTTCCGTGGGTGTCTTTAAGAGGTGGATATTACAGTCCGTACGGATAAAGAATGGGATTAGAAATGAGCCCGTACCAGGCCTATGCCACTCTTGCTACCTGCGTGAAATAATTACCTACAATCGCGAGGCGACCCGAGTTACATACGCAGTCGGGGCTAGCGCGTTCTAGGCGATTGAATGTTAAAGTTTTTTTAACGCTGTTTACATGAATAGTTGTTTGTAAATACTTGTTGAAATCATCTTTATTTAGTGTTTTGTGTATTTAGTTGTAGGATAAAATAATTTAAATGTGATTTAAAAATTATATATATTTATATTATTACCTATCTATTTGATAAACTATAATGGAAAAACGTCGTTCCTACTTTAATTTTTGCGTGGATGGATGCCTAATAAGCAAATAAAAGGATTCAGATATATAATTTTTAAGTTTCGAAGGATAATGAAAGGTAAATTTATTTCATTCTTTTGTTAGATAAGTACTTATAGCAAAAAATAATAATAATATCTAAGTATTTTCTTACAAAACTTAGTTGAAATTTACTTCACTATCGAAGTACCTACTTACATACCTGTACTTTTTTCTTGTAATTAAAATATTTTAAGTTATAATAACACAAAATACTGAAATTAAAACTTTGTTTACAAGATTTTTAACTAAGTAGAATACGATCACATTTTTGTTACGAATCGTATTTCGGGTTTATTTGTTGTTTACACTATCTACCTATTTCTTCCGAGCCAAGCATCGCGATTTCCGACGAATGGCCTTGCATGCTGCATGCGTTGGGCATCACAGAACTCACATAGTAGCGAAACTATGAGTCAGAATAGGTGCTTTACCTAAGTAACTTACTTACCATTTCGCAATATATTTTTTTACTCTTTATTGACAGCCTTTACCTGTTAGTAAATGTCCATTTTCATCTTTAATGTATTTGTTAATTTCAATATCCAGACCGTTTTATGGCGTTCTTTGGCCAGCTTAAATATATCTCTATCATTTTTTGCGTTTTCAAGCCGTTGGTACAACTTTTCTATGGAGTCATTTCATTGTTTCGTCACCTTACACTTCGCCAGCTTTTTAGCGGTCTTATATAGTATGCGGTCGTCGTCTAAACCTGAACTCTGCCATTGTTTGAAGCACTCTTTCTTGTTCCTTATCGCGCCCTTTACTTCTTCATTCCACCATGAAGGATCTTTGTTATTATGCAGCTCTCCTCTCGATATTCCCAGGGTTTTCTTAGCTGAATTTCTGCATAGCTTTTCAAATTTAGACCACATATACTCCGCATAGATGTAAGTGCCATTTTTCACATCTTCAATTAGTATGTCCCGTATCTCCTTTAATAGTTTGACTCCTTTTTCTGTGTTTAACAGGTGCCACTTTATTTTGGGGATTTTGACCATGGAATGTTTGATGGGATTGATTAGAGATATACAGCCGACCAAAATTCTATGCTGTGAGGTCAAAGATTCGCTCGGTATTACCTTCCAGTCTCTGAAGGTTCTTAGTAATTCTCTGTTTGTGAGGATATTGTCAATTTCAGATTGTTTGTTCCCACTTTTATATGTGATTAGGTTTTCCGGTTTTTTATTAAAGAAGGTTTTAATATGATTAACTGTGATGTCTCGTGCAGAATTCCAGTATTTATTCCCCGTCTTTGTTAAGTGTGCCATAATCAAACCTTCCTTGTATCTCCTTGTAGGTCGTGTTACTGGCTCTAACATAGATGTTCAGGTCTCCTCCAATATATCTTAGTTCTTCTGGTGCCATTGAGATTAGTAAGTCATCAAACTCATCCCAGAAATATTTTTACTCACTTTCGATACAACTGGTCTGTGGTGTGTATGCCGAGATTATATTCAAGGAGGGTTGGTATATCCATGGCCAATTTCACTGCCATAAGTCGATCGTTCCTTCTATCTATGTTAATAAAACGTTTTTATCCAAACGATGGCAACTCTGTTACGCGTGGTAGTATTGTCACAGTACACGAGCTGGTATCCGAGTCCTAGATCTCGTAACTTCGATCGAATTTGCCAAATGTTATTTTTTTATGATCAAATATTTTACTTTTTTTTTTTTTTAGGAGAGGGGCAAACGAGCCTGCGGTTCACCTGTTGTTAGTGACTACCGCCGCCCATGAACAACTGCAACACCAGGGAATTGCAGATGCGTTGCCGGCCTTTTAAAAGGAGTAGGCTCTTTCTTGAAGGTCCCTAAGTCGTATCGGTCCGGAAAATCGCTGGTGGTAATCGGTTCCACAAGGAAGTTGTGCGAGGAAGAAAACATCTTCTAAATCGCACAGTGGTGGACCGCCAATCATCCAGATGGTATGGATGGTATCGCGAGTTTTGTCGCGATGTGCGATGGTCAAATTGAGCGGCTGGAATTAGTCCGAACAATTCCTCAGAGCACTCCCGTGGTATGCGATAAAATACGCAAAGAGATGCAACATCTCTACGCAGTGCTACTGAGTCAAGCCGATCGGAAAGAACTCGGTCGTCGACGATCGATCCGCTCTGCGCTGAATGCGGTCAAGTGGAAGGAGCTGGCACTGGGGAGCCCCTGCCCAGAGATGGGAACAGTATTCCATGTGAGGCCGAACCTGCGCCTTGTAAAGTTGCAGGCGGTGTGCCGGCATGAAACACTGCCCTGCTCTACTGAGCACGCCAAGCTTTTAGAGGCTAATTTGCCTTCTCTTCCAAGTGACCACGAAACTGCACGTCACTCGATATGTCAACGCCGAGGATTCCGATACTGGCTGAGGCAACAAGAGAGTGCCTTGAAACTGAGGAGATACGACAAAGGGTTCTTTTTCGGTAAACGCGCAAACTTGTGTCTTCTGGGATTGAACTGGACTAGATTTAGTCGCCCCAATCCGAGACTTTGTCCAACAAAGTCTCGACTTCGACACAAGTTTGTTCCGGTACTCGGCGACGTTTTCCCGAGAAATATTGGCACGGCCGGTGTATAGAGCATCACCAGTGCTGTCATCCGCATAGCAATGAATGTTACCGGTTTGCAACATATCATTGATATGCAGAAGAAACAGCGTTGGTGATAGCACGCAGCCTTGTGGAACACCAGCGTTAATAGGCTTGTAATCGGAGCATGCACCGTCTACTACGACCTTGATGCTTCGATCAGCCAGAAAACTGGTGATCCAATTGCACAATTTCTCGGGAAGCCCATAGGAAGGAAGCTTCGAAAGAAGCGCTTTGTGCCAGACCCGATCGAAGGCCTTTGCTATGTCCAAACTAACCGCCAAAGCCTCCCCCTTTGACTCGATCGCCTGCGCCCTTGTGTGTGTTAAGTAAACAAAAAGATCACCAGCTGAGCGACCCCGACGGAAACCGTATTGGCGGTCACTAATCAGCTGGTGCTCCTCAAGGTACCGCATGAGCTGACAGTTAATAATGGACTCCATTATTTTCGAGAACAAGGAGGTGATGGCGATAGGCCTGTAGTTAGACGGATCAGAGCGGTTACCTTTTTTAGGGATCAGGTGCTGAAAGCTGTCTTCCATGAATTCGGGACAACGCCTAGGGAGTATGAGTACCGAAAAAGTCGCGTTAGAACCGGTGCCAACTCTGAGCGCACGTCCTCAGCACAATTGGCGGGATTCCGTCAGGCCCACTCGACTTGTGGATGTCCAGGGAGAGGAGTGCTTTGCGTACTGAGCACTGTGTGAATCGCACATCAGGCATAGAGCACTCACACTGCGGGATGGTCGGCGGTGTGTTCCCCCTGTCATCGAAAGTCGAGTTGGACGCAAAAGGAGCCTAAAGGTCGGCTTTCTTTTGCGTCGTGGGCCAGTGAGTCATCATCCCTGTGCAGAGATGGTAGTGATGGCTTACAGAAATTTCCTTGGACAGCCTTGGCGAGAGACCAGAGTGCACGGGTTCTCGAAGGAAGGCGAACTAGTTTCTCGCCAATTCTGCCCATGTGCTCTGACTTTGCCTTGGCAATAACTCTTTTGAAGGACCGGGAGGCGAAGTTATACTTCTTTTTAAGCATGCTGGTGTTTACATCCCGAGCCGCAGAAGCCTCAGCCCAGGCCTGATAACACCCTGCTTACTGCGTAATGCAGTCTTACAGGAGCGACCAAACCAAGGCTGCGATCTGCCACCGATGGGTACCACAGATGATGGAATAAATAGTTCCATTCCTGTAGCACCACATCGGTGACAGAGTCAGCAACAGCGCTGGGATCATCCGGCGAAGCAAACCCGCCCCATGGGTAGGATGCAAAGAAAGACCGCATTCCATCCCAATCCGCCGACCTGTAATGCCAAACACGGCGGCAACCTGCAGAACGCAACCGCGAAGAGAGCGTGGTGGCACCACACTCCGGATCAGACAATGGTCCGAAGAGCCAAGGGGCATCGACGGAAACCTGATATCCGTCCGGATGAGAGGTCAGCAGAAGGTCCAACAGGAAGGTGTATGATCCTCCATCTGGAATCCGTGTAGGCGAAGTAAAAATTTATTCTGAATGTTCTAATTTTTTTGTTTTATTATATTACTGTGTTTGTGTTTTAAATTTACAAATAAATTTCTATGAACAGCCTACCGGACCGTGTAGTAGCGGTGTAAGAATAACCATTATCCTATATCATCCCGTAGGTGTCGTAAGAGGCGACAGAGGAAAAAAGTCAGGAGATGGGCAGGAGAGTCTTCATATTACGACTAAAAAAAACTGCAGTTGCCAAACCGCATGCCAAGCGTAGCAACTATGGAAAATATCGCCCTTACGAGGCAATCTATTAGGGAGGCCTATGTTCAGCGGTGGACTTTAATAGGCTGAAACAGTAACGGAACAACTTAACTTTGTTTAATTAATAAAATTAGTTGATTGTTAAATCTTCCTTATAGTGATATTATATGTACATTTTATGTAATAATAAAATAAACTACTAACTAATAAAATGTAAATCAGACGAAATAAAGAAATCCTACCTAATAAGAAAAATATTAATTAAATTATTATAATATTCAATTCAGTTCATCTCGAAAGCGTTATAATTGCCTAAAGGTCTGGAATAACCTCCCCTAAGCCTCTAATTGGTCCATGTCCAGCGGTTGCCTTAAGAGTTGAAGTTGAAGTATTGTACATAAAATACAATCAAAATTTTCAAGTAATTCAAGACCAATGTTTTTATTAGTATGGGCTTCAACGCTTCGTGAAAATATAAAACTTATCCTCGTGAATATTTGATTGCCGATATTAAGTGTTCATTTATTCCTAAAACTTCATTTGTTTTAGAAGCCAGCAAACTTTCATAAAAACGTTATTATTTAGTGTTTTCTGTATTGCTTTAGCTCTGTTTTCCATTCATATTCTTTTATTCTTTTGTTCAAAATTTTAGCAATATACTACCAAACCCGAACTACTCTTAGTTTTAAAACTGTGATGAAAATATTTTGGGATTTGCTTAAGTATCCCACTCGAGGAGGGAAGTGCGGGCAGAAGGGATAGTGGTGTGGAAGGGGTGATCCACCCTAGCATTTCCCTCACCGCAGAAGCTTATAGGGTTTGGAGGCATTTTTGATTTTTTAATTAAAATCATTTTTCAGAGTTGTACTTTAAAAACGAATTTATTCGCCTAGATAGGATGAAAAATAGGAGGTTGAGATTTATTAGTATATCTACAGCTAAACAACTAGAACAAATGGCCAAACCGATTAGTAGACTGAAGTGGAAATTAGACCTTTCACATAGCACGAAGGACTGACAACCAATGGAGAATAAATAATCTCGAGTGACAACCAACTTCTAGTAAACGCACTGTTGTCCCACTACATGGAGTGATTGATCGAATGGAACTTGCAGTCTATGAACGCAGGTGGCACCGGAGCATACTTCATGGTAATCAATGGGGATAGATATTTGCTATAAAATACAATCTATCCTCCATTAAGATTTAAAATGTAGATACGTTTTGAGTGTAGTATCAACCGGGGACTCGACCACATCCACTTACTATATGATAATTGTTAACAGAGCAAAGTAACACACGTCTGTTCAGTTCAGAGATTTAATGCGACATATAGTAACATCTACATTTAAGCTGTCTAGGTCGGTACCAGTTTTGAACGGCATTTTATCTAAATCATCAAAAGTGACAACGCATATATAACATTCTTTGTTTAAAGTTGGCTGCAGGTGGTGACGGACTTCCCCCCGAACGGGTTCCCGCCTTTTCGTGGCGGGGGAGGCTTAGTAGCCGTGGCTTAGTTACCCACGGTGAACAAAGAGGAACCCTTGGCTGGCCCGTAGTGTAGGGTTGGCCCGAGGTTGCCACTCGGAGTGGGCTTGGTGAGCCCGCTTCGGATGTGTGTCGGTGGGCTGCGGCATGAAGAGTGTCCTCTCCCCTACCGCTGCAGCCGAGGTGGAGTCGCGGAGGAAGAGGTGTGTCGGTATAGTGATGCGCCACTCGCCCTATCCTCCGCGACTCTGACGGGGCCGCATCAACGGTGGAGTCGCGCTTCACCCTTAAATAAATTAAACATGGTGTCAATCGTAGACATTTCCGGTAGCCAAAATTCAATTATAACCTCAGGCACCACCGACATATCTATAGATTATTTACCTAAATATCGTTTCCATGTCGCCTCCCTTAACATTAAAGCAGACGGTATACTAGGTAACGATTTTATGATAAAGAATAACTGCAACATTTACATGCAATCCAAAACTATGAGAATACATGAAAGGTCCTACAAATTACATTATTTGAAGGAAAATCTTCAAAATATAATCGACTCTAATAACCGATTGCTTTCTAGCCGCTCTAAGAGTGTAATTATGAGTAGAACAAGCAATATAAATTCCGGGACAGCAATAGTCGAAAAACAAATAATAGATTTTTTTTTATAGGATAGGGTGACAAACGAGCACACAGTCCACCTGAAGGTAAGTGGTTGCTGTGGCCCATAGACATCTACATCTATCTTCAATAAAGAATCAAAATGCAGATGCGTTGTCACCCGTGAGGACTAAGATGGAATGCCTCTTCCAGTATAACGGTATTGTTATTCCCAATGCATTAGTCAAAGTCAAAACAACTCATTTATTATCACTTGTGTAAATACAAACAAATCCGACAAAGTAATTAGCATTCCAAACATCGAAGTTCTCTCTTACCAACCAAATCAACAAACAAACAACATTCATAACCACTTAATACGTACATACATACACATACATACATATAATCACGCTCTTTCCCGTAGGGGTAGGCAGAGACCACTTCTTTCCACTTGCTACGATCCTTACATACTTGTTTCGCTTCGTCCACTTTCATTATTCCTTCATACATGCTCTTCGGTTTAGGGTACTTGACCTGGCCTTTTTCAAGACGTCCCTGATTTGGTCGAGAAACGTCCTCCTAGGTCTACCCTTCCAACACTTTCATTCACACTCGCCTTATACACTTTTTCGTCAATCGTTCTTCATTCATAACCACTTAATTAATATTAATCACATCCGACACCGATAGACAAAACCAAGTACTCACCCTTATAATACGCGAACATTTGAACAAAGAAGAGTCGAACTCATTAGATAAAATTGTTTCCAAATATTATTCATCGAAGGCGACTCACTTACATTTAGCAATCATACAAAACATCAAATACCTACCACTACTGACATTCCAATTCACACAAAAACCTATCGCTTTCCTCAAGTATACGAACAAGAAGTAAAATCACAAGTCCCAAAAATGTTAGACCAAGACATTATCAGACCTAGCTCATCTCCTTGGAGTAGCCCCATCTGGGTTGTTTCTAAAAAACTAGACGCATCTGGGAAACAGAAATGGCGATTAGTTATTGATTACCGCAAGTTAAGTAAAGTCACAGTAGGAGACAGTTATCCTCTTCCCAACATCACAGACATTCTAGACAAATCAGGTCATTCTCAATATTTGACCACATTGGATCTCGCCTCAGGTTTCATCAGTTGAAGTAGATCAAAAGAACAGCTAAAACAGCTTTTAGCACTCCATACGGTCATAACGATTATAAAGAATGCCATTTGGCCTGGAAAACGCGCCGACGACGTTTCAGCGTGTAATGGACTCTGTTTAGTGTGGTTTACAAGGTGAAAGATGTTTCGTTTACCTCGACGACATAGTAGTATTTGCTTCTGGCCTTCAAGAACATGAACAAAAACTTGAAGAAGTTTTCTCTAGACTTAGAAAATATGAACTAAAAATCCAACTAGAAAAATGTGAATTTCTTAGACGCGAAATTGCTTATCTTGGTCATATCATTTCCAACGAAGGCGTTAAGTCAAACCCCGATAAAATACGGGAGTTCAAGAATTCCCTATTCCTAAATCGTGTAAAGATATAAAACCATATCTAGATCTTACAGGATACTACCGTCGGTTTATTCCTAACGTCAGTAAACTCACTAAACCTTTAACTAGCCTTCTTAAAAAGGACACTGCTTTCATATGGGGTGGAACCCAACAACAATCCTTCAATTAATGTAAACATCTTCTTACTAACCTCCAATCTTACAATATCCTAACTTCACAAAATAATTCATACTAACCACATACGCTTCGATAAACGCCTTAGGTGCTGTGCTATCGCAAGGCAAAATAGGCAAGGACTTGCCTATAGTATATGCATCTCAAACACTCAATAAAGCTGAAGTCAACTATTCCACTATCGAAGAGTTATTAGCTATCGTTTGGGCCGTCAAAATTTTAGACCCCATTTGTTTGGTTGGAAATTTAAAATTGTAACTGACCACAAACCGCTTACATGGCTTTTCTCGATAAAGACCCTGGTAGTTGGTTAGTTCGTTAGCGACTTAAACTCGAAAGTACGAATACGAAATAGTATATAAGGCAGGTAAAAACAATACTAATGTAGACGCTCTCACACCCACTAATTCTCCACACGACCATATATAATCCAACAAATAGCGACAAAACACACATCTCGATTCAAACACTTCAGAAGACTATTTACAACTAAATTTTCAACACTTCTTAGAAACCGACTCTCACATTTAATACTCCATATCTCGACATTTCACCAGACTGCCTCTTAAACGAACTTCACAAAAACATTCTAATCCCAATCTCTTGTCAACTTTCCGATAAAATACCCTTTTCAACCAAGCAATTTCCACTTGCTCTCAGTAGACCCATATTTAAATAAACCAAAACACTTTACGAAACCGATTTATTAGTTTCGGATAAGAAACAAAATATTATATTTGGCTGTTCGAGACCCTCACTTCGATCTTTGGGATTCTGAAAGCTATTTTAAAATATTACTCGCTTGCCTACACAACCATAAATTAAAATCACTTTAAAAAAACATTAATAGACGACCCCACTTGTAAACTTAAAGTAAACGCACAGTTACACATCACAGCTTATTTAGCAGACATTTACGAAACAGCAAATATCTACTAATGATATCTTAAAACAACAATTACAAATTATTTCTTCAACGATCACGAATTTTAATGAAACATTATATAAAATCTCTTATGATGAATACGATATTAACGAAGATATTAGAAAAATGAATTCATACTTTACCTCAACAAACAAACTTATATTTAATTTAACTATTCTTGAAGAAATATCCACCGTTTCAATTCAAATTCTGGAAGCTATAGTTTCTTTGGAACGAGATATCGATGATGTCATTACAAGCATACTTTTCATTAAATCAAATGTAATTCACCCTTCTATAATTACCACTATGCGCCTATACAAAGAATTACTCTCTTCTAATCCCGCTAGGCTCAATAAAAACTTAGTTGCCCCATTATAGCATTACCTAATTTACACAAAATACTTAAATCTGCCTCTATTACTTCCTATATTTATATGAATAAAATTATATATATCTTATAATTCACTTTAGTAAAAACGATAAAATTACATTATACTATTTATATTCTATCCCTATTCTACATCCTGACTCTTCCTTATATTCATTCCTTCCCGAACAAACATATATTGCCTGAGTGCCACTAGACATGAATACGTCGTCATGAGCTCACTGGACAAATGCAAAGAATTTGCAACGGAATCCAAAGTCTGCAAGGATCTTCTCATCTACAACATCAACACCAGACCCATATGAAGTTGTCATCTTAACAACGACGAGTCAACAAGTTCTGAAGTTTGTGATGTAACTACGTTTTCTGCACATCAACACTTTCCAAGCTCTTAGAAACAACAACGTGATCTACATACTCCAACGGAAGACTCCGTATGCTTTAGAATGCGAAAGCAAAACGACTAACGGCGAAATCTCTGGAGCAGGTATCATCACTCTAGAACAAGGATGTAAAATGTACACCGCATTTGTTACACTCCTAGCTGAGAACACAAAATCGATCAACATCAGCCATCCTTTTATCTATGTGGATATTGAACACATTTGCGTCCCAGATGAAATTAAGCTGCAACAACCAGAACTTGCACCAATCCAGCTCAACAACATTCAACTCGACTCTCTTAACTCGGTTAGAGAACAAATAAAAACTCACACAAAATTGCTTGAAGATAATAAACCTACATTCTTAGAAAAACATGTAACAAAATTTTCCATATTAAGTACGATTACTGGCATCATTATGCTAACATATTTTTGTTATAAATGTTATAAACACTTGCCATGGAATAACATACCTACAAATCCACATGGTAACTGTATATAAATGTTTAATAATTACTTTGACCGTTCTTGTCGCCGACAACACGTCGAGATTCCCATATCATCTCTAAACACCACTGCTACAACAGCCTGTATATCAGAAGACGAAGACGAAGCTGCTGACTACACTCAAAAATCGAGCAAAACCGCTCAATCTTTGTTCTAAGGGGGGAGGTGTTATGTCATAGATACTATTTACTTTATATTATAAGTCCTGTATACTTTATATTGTTTATTTACTAAATTACTTTCTTAGAAGCCAAACTAATGTTATGTCATAGGATACTATTTACTTTATGTTATAAGACCTGTATACTTTATATTGTTTATTTACTTAAAAGTTAAATTACTCTCTTAGAAGCCAAACTAATGTTATGTCATAGGATACTATTTACTTTATGTTATAAGACCTGTATACTCTATAAATCATATTGTTTACTTCCTTAGAAGCCACACTAATTCTTTATGCTAATGTTTATAGTTTACCATAAGTTATCCATAACACCAAGAACAATGTTGTTCCCTTATGTTTACTCCCACCTCCTAGCTTCCTACACTATAGCTTTTTAAACCAAATCTTTCGATCCCTCAATATAATTCCATTCCCAAGTTCTCTGTATCAACTACTATGTTTTAAGTTAGTTTAAAAGTATTAAATAAATTTATTTTTAAAGAGTTTTTGTCTCTGCCACATAACAATAGCCACTTAAGTTAGGCACGATCAGTAGACACGATAAATATTTATACATGTCATAAAACATTGAAAGAAGAATATTAAGTTAACATTTTTTTTTGTAGTTCATTTTTATTTTCTTGAAGAACAGGTTTACTTTTGCTATTTTTTTTATAAATGTTATTAAGTGACAAAGCAGACAGTTCATCTGATGGTTGGTAGAGTTGTGCCATATAGGTATCGATCTGTTCTATAAAATTAAATATTTCTTTGTATGTCCCGTATGCGTTCTTATACAATTCATCTGATTACGAAAAAACTGAATATTTGTTTGTTCCTTTTCTTTGCGTAAGTTGTACGTAGATATATATTAAATTTATATTAAATTTAATTCTCGTGATTACGGATATTTTAACGAGATAATTAGACTAAAATGCCCGTAAAACTCTTGCCTCAATTATCAATTTTATTTGTAGTAATCAATCTGTCACAATTTGTCCAGCGCGGCACTGCCATGGTAAATGAATGAAAATACCAAATACGCTGAGCCGTTTTCTTTTCGCGCCCCGTGAAATGACAGCCGATATGTCTCCGGCTCGGCCGCGTTTTCTTTCAATGTATTTTCGGAACAAAGAATTTGCTAGCTCATGTTCATTTGAAATAGAAAACTTGACACATTTTTTTTAGGATTCCACTATCATAGAAAAAACCTTAATAGGTTTTACTGTCCATTTTTCCTGGAATTAAGACCGATTTATAGCGAAAATTTAGAGTTTATTCTTTTGATATGGAAAGGTATATTACGATATTATGTGACGTCATTCGACCTTCAACCTGCGGACGAGGACGACGCTTCCATCGATACCTAATTCGTCAAAATACGACGAGTAGTTAGTAGATCCATGGGAACGGATGAAAAAACAAAGCCTGCTAAGATCATAACCCTACTTTCAGCTCCGTATTCAGGTAAATAGGTGTATTATAATGTTATAACTTTCGATTGAAATATAAATCTAGATGTTATATCAATTACATCTATATTAGCCTACAAAAGTCTACTGTTGAACATAGGCCTTCATATAGATTGCTTCACAGGGCGGATTTTGCCACAGGTACCACGCTTAACTGGCGGGTTGGCAATCGCAGTTTTCATAATTTTGAATTGTTATCAGGAAGGTGCTGCTGCCCGTTTCCAGTTCCAGTTTCTTTCTGCCGCCTCTTACGACACCCACGGAACGATATGGGTTAATGGCTATTCTTATATCGCCACTGCACAGTTACCTTAGATATAGGTAAATAAAGATATTATATTGAAAACGACTAATTTAGTGTAATGAATTACTCTCAAAATTATGTGAAAATGGTAAATATTTCCAATTTATAAATTTTGGAATAAGGAGACTTTATGACCAAATTACTTTAATAAACGATACAAGCCTTATTTTTATAACGTTGGTTAGAATAATTTTGTTATAAAGTCTCTTCTTAGATGTTTAAAAAAAAGTAAAATCTAAGTCCAAGTTCTTTTTTTTTAAAAAAACGTTACCTCCACTCTACGATATTCTCCCGTATAGTGAAGGCAGTTTACAAACATAAATTGCACAAGGACAAACATCCAAACCCGGAACAATTATTTATAGAACATACAAATACTTGTTCCGTGCGGGATTTGAACCCGCGGCCCCCAGCGCTTGCTCAAAAACTCATTGCTAAGCCCCTGCGCCACGGAGCCGTTGACGAGTTACCTTCTAAAAGAATAAAAATAATTCCCAATTTCCACCGTGAGTGTTGGAATGTTTTCTTAAATTTGAAATATATTTGTATGTAATTAATTATATTTTATTTATTATTAAACAATGATTAAGTTTTACTTAATGAAAAATTTCGCAAGTCAAATTACAGATAATATTCTTTATGGTTTTAACAGTGATTACATTTTCCCAGTCCAGCTCCAAAGATGTTGAGCAAAGCGTAGAGCGAGGCGACGATATTGAAATTTAAAATGTGTACCCACTTCAATAATTTAGTTTAATATGTAAAGACTTACAAAAATAAGTGCAGTGCAGTCGGCCATTAAAATCAAAAAGAAAGCATATTCATCTATGGAGCAAAAAAAGTAAAAATTGCCAAATTAAGTCACTAATCATAGACAAATCACAGATAATATGAATAATATTTGATTAAGGCTATGATATATTCTATAATATTTTCCCGTGGTATAAAGCGATACAACAAAGATAATTTTATTCAATTCAAATACGGTACGTTGTAAGACCCGAGACTGTAGTGTATTCTCATGTGTATGTACGATAGATTCATTAAAGTAGTATTAAATCTACAGTCAAGATCACTAGACGTTTTATTTATTCCCGAACCTCCCAACCTAATATGGCGACCCTACCAGTTCATCGGTGGTCTGCCTGGGCTCAGTCGCGGGCCGCGTTTAGAAATATGTGGAATTCAAATTGAATATGAAAATGAATAATAAATAATATTGGACTTATATAATTAAAAAAATGTCGTTCTGAACTTAAGAAAGACCAAGTGTTCATTACGCAAGACACTTCAGGAGGCTCAAATTCTACACACGTATAAGAAATTAAAGCCATCTGTCTGGGATATCCGTCGTGCTGCTTATAATATGCACACTTTTGGGCTTGGCTCTTCTCTATGGTGTATACAAAATATACAAAATGTGCCATACAAGCTGGATGCGGAATAGAATAATGCAAAATTTGCGTCGCTCTTTTGTACAGTCACCGGATCCAGGACCTCGTGTACCCCGTGTACGCTGTGAATGCCGCCACGAGGATCGCCGGGAGACAACGAATGCGTCAAGTTGATAATATAAGCATGAGGTGGAAATTGAAAAATATTATATTGTAGATTAAGTGTAAGTCTATACACATTATAAAATTATTTTGATAACTGTGTTTTTAACTGTATTTTCATGTATAATGAATTAATAATTATATTTGAAAAATTTAAAAGTATTAAAAATAATTTGGTTAAATTAAGTTATGCTAGGCGAACTGAAAGTATTTTACAACAAAAACTTAGATAATCAATACAATTACGTAAAGAATTTGATAATTATTTATTAATTTTAAATAAAAAGATAGAAAGTAAACAAATTAAGAGTAAAGCATTAATTGCAATACAATCATATAGCGGTTTAATTAAGGATTTATATATACAAATAAAAACATTTTTGTAGTAAGGATTACAGTTCCCAATCAACTTCCGAGGGCACTATTCAAAGCCAAATAGTCACCATGGAATTTTTCGACTTAAAAACTGCTGTGTCACTCCTGCCAGTTACGACGGGCGAGGAATCGGTCACCAAAACTTTGAAGGACTCGATAGAGTTATATAGATTTTCGCTTAAAGAAGAAGTTAAGTCTATGTTAATAAAATTTGTTTTAAAAACTCGTTTGAATGAAAGCGCTTAATTACGCCTATTAAATTCCTATGACTCTTCGAGGCGCTTATAAGTGATATGCGGAACCATCTTTTATCAAAGAAATCTTGCACTTCCATTCATAATAAGCTAATGGAAATAAGGCAAAATAGTAGTTCCATAGATAATTATGACAATAAAATCGAACAATTATTCGTAGAATTGACGATTTCCCAAGCCGATGGCAACCAAAACGGGCATAAAATTTTACGTCTTATAAATGAAAAGATTGCTATTAAAAGTTTCACAAATGGCTTGCGAAATTGACAACTCAGTACTATTTTGTCTTTGTCACGCAACCAAATCTCAAGTAAAGATTTGAAAGAAATGAATGAAAAGGTCATGAGTGTACTAACAAGAGCGCAAAGAAAGCGGATGGATGAATAATTAGCGCAAGATAAGGTTACCACCAATGATTGGACTGATCACCCAAATGTCGTGGGAACACTTAAATAACCAAAGGATTACACTGAATTATTGTTTGTAGACGAAAAAGAATGGAAAAAGATAGACAGAGGGAAAGAAAAGTTCTATTCTAATTCTAAGTTATTTTGTTTTGTCTCACCAAAGTTAACTATTTATATAAATCCTTTTTTCCGATTATATTTTGCACGAGATGCCCTTGTGAGGAAGTTGGATTGATTTTGTAATGAGCAAAAGATCGATCGTCTGTATATTATACAATATAATAATAATGAAATATTAATTAAAGAGTTAACTTGTGTTATAGATGAGACACTTAATAGGTCCGGACCGCGAATATTAATTTAAAATGATGTCCATAAAGTCGACGATCCTGAGACTAAACGTGTAATATTAAACGACTATAATTTGTTGCCAGCTGGCGGTCACGCGGTAAAGGCGAATGATAAACAAAATAAAGAAAAGATTATTTTGGGCGGGATTAGAGAAGGATGTTACTAATTATGTAAATCGATGTGACAAGTGTTTGCAACATAAACACATAAATAAATATATAAAAGCACCAATGGTTATAACCGATACGGGATATTCTGCTTTTAATAGACATATTAATGTTTATATACTCACACTACAGTGTGATTTTAGTATGTTAAAGCTTATTCACTAAAAATAAGGATACTATTTCAGTGGCATCGGCTTTCAAATACATCAATATCTGATCTATGGACAGAATTTGTTTCGACCGTGATGAAAGTTGTGTGCCGTATTCTCAACATTCAACAGGTAACGCCAACGGCATACCATCACCAATCTATAGGTTCCTTAGAAAACAGCCACAAAAATCTGATGTCATTTCTCAGAATTCAAACAGATAATGAACCACATAACTGGAGCATTTGGATACCGTATTGGTGCTTTGGTTATAATAACACTTTACACACGGAAACCAAGTATACTCTATATGAGCTTGTTTTTGGGAAGCTTTGCCGTTTGCCAACTAATTTAACTTTAGATATATACCCTTTATATAACCCATATGATTATCCACAAAAACTTAGGTATAGACTTCAAAAATCGCAATATGATACAAGAAATTATTTAATTTTAAGCAAACAAAGTAGGAAAACAAAGTATGATTATTATACAAATCGAATTAATTGTAATGCCGGACATATGATACTCCTCATTCATTCATAAACAATGTGTAAACAAATTCAATTCTCTTTATATAGGACCATTTAAGGTTATCGATGATTGTGAACCAAATGTAACAATAGATTACAAAGGTGAACATAAGTCAATACATAGTCCAGTTTCTGTGATGTTAATGCTGTTAGCTTATGCGACTCTTACAGCTTCATCGAACTCAGAGCTCACGGCCTGTAAAAAGTGGGGGCAGATTATTTATTTTAGTGCAACGTTGCGTACACGAAGTTGTATATTCTAAAATCGATAATCTTGGGGGGGGGGGGGGATAATATTGTGTTCAGTTCTGTGATCAAATTAACTTAACATGAATGAGTTATCTAATGGCCGTCCGAACAGAGGGTGGCGGGCCCCGACTCTGACAGCTAACTTGTATCGTTCTTTTATACCCCGTCAATGTTAAGAGATCGGTTAACGCGTCTCTTTCACGCTGCTGCGTCAGCGACATTAGGCCTATACATATAACCGATCTCCCGACGAACGTCGAATCAATCTACAATCTACAGTCAGTCTCATTCCAGTCTCAGTCCCATTCATACATCGTTACTAAGTCGTTACTATATCTATACATATAATAAATCTCTACAAAAGTCGTGTCTGTAATACTAATATTTTCTGGAAAAAACAAGTCTTCGGGACTAAATAAAGGGCACTGAAGCCAAATTAGTGGTTTTTAGAATTTTTGTCTGTCTGTCTGTGTATTCCCGATTCACGTAAAAACTACTATACCGATTTCGTTAGGGACCCGGGGCAACTTATAGGCTACTTTTTATCCGATTACGGAACTTCAAAAAAGGAGGGTTAAGTATTTTCCTTCCTTTAGTTTTTCTTCCTTAATTTCTATTTTATATGATTGATTGATGTATTTTAAACAAAAATATTTATAAATAAAGGCTAAAATAAGTTTTAAACGTTGCGTAATAAATTGAACTACGCCGATAATCTACGTTGCACTTTTTCAAAACAGTGCCTTCTAATGTAAAATACAAAAAGTAGTAACATTTTACTTCCAGTCACTAATAAATTAAATAATATAAATAGCTTACATTTATATGTTTATATAATTTAATACATAATAAAAATTCTAACGTTAAATTTTTAGTTATTTCGTTATTTCATTTTAGTAGGAATAAATGAATTTTATAAGTAGTACCTAACTAATTACAACTTAAATAGATAATAGTGACATCTATCGAAAATCATAAAATCTGTAATGTTTCTAAGTTTAATTTCTAATCTTTAAAAAAGTTAATAGTACGTATTAGTTTTTTTATCTATAAATAAACTGATAAAAACTGCAATTATTACAAAACTCTTATTATCCTTATAATTTAAATAAAGAGATTTTTATATATTATGTATTGGTCAGATATTAATAATAACGTCATGAATTAGTCCATCATTGCGTGAAATTGTGGCATTGCATAAAACTTTAACAGTGTTTGTTGACTATATGATGATATAGCTATGATCGTTTGGCGATATTAACAACCAAACACAACATATCTATTTCCAGATATTGTTATATCGTAAAACTATTTCATTACACACCATTGCTAGCATATTTTTGACAGATGCAGAATTTTTAATAGAATCTACACCACTTCATGCCAAATTTACGTATTATAATATAAATGTTCACGAAATGGTTGTGCGATTGAGTTACCCCAGTCCCACCTCAACTTATTATCTGAGTACTAGAGGGTACAGTATTAGTTTTCATAGTTTTAATCTTATAATAACGCCATCTAATTACTGCTAAATAAACTAATAATAAGTAACTGATCAAATGAAAGTTAATTCTATTAAACACTTATTGTTGTAGCATCAAAAAATGTCAGACTTACCGGTGGCCACCGTCCGGATAAAAAGTAACTCTCTCGTCTGGTAGCTCAGGTGGTTAGCGCTCGCTGTAAATTAAACAATACGCGGGCAACCCGGGTTCAATCCCCGCCGGCACCAATGAAATTGTTAATTGCAATTTTAAGTGCTAATTTACCACGTGCTCGGCGGTGAAGGAAAACATCGTGAGGAAACCTGCAAGACAATTTTCAAAACAAATTTCGCAGACATGTGAAGTTCACCAACACGCATTTTGGCAGCGTGACATTTCCTTGCCCTAAAAAAATGCCCTCAGAAATTAGGGGAGGCCTGTGCCCAGCTGTGGGATGTATATAGGCTGTAACTTTAACTGTTGAATGACTAATTAATAGGTAAAAACCTAATCGTGAAAAAGCTTCTTTTCAGTTTTTATGAGTTGTATTTAAGCAAATACGAGAGCCGTGTAGTTCGCCGTAAGATTTCATAGCACAGGAACAAAAAGTGTACGATTCCCGCGAGGACCAATGGAACCGGTAAGGAAATTTTATATATGCTTATTTTTTAAAATTTGTGAAATTAAAAATTTCTTGGACATTTGAAAACCGCTATTTCGCACTATGGGTATTTAGGAGCCCTGTGCATAGTAGTAAGACGTATGTAAGCTGCTTCTTTACTTTTTACTTTTAATGAGACATTTATAACAGTTTGTCACATATTAAGATAGCTTTCATATTTTCAGACATACCTATTACATTTTTTGTGACAGTCCCGGTTTCATAGCTCACATGAGTAAATGAACACAGGCTTTTGAGAAAAAGTACATAAACATCAAAGGAAGCAAATTTTAAACACAGGTTTTATTTTTATATTTACTATGAGTAGAACTGCATTGATAGAATCTTGAAAATCATCTGTAAAAGCCGGTAATCAAACCGGTCCAAACGTAAATTTCGTAGTACGTAAGCAACGCAAATTTACACCACTCATATTTTAATTGCAATTAGAAGTTTAGATTTACCACGTTCTCGGTGGTGAAGGAGAACGTCGCGAGGAAACCGGCATATCTGAGAAGTTAAAAAAATATTAGCTTTTAGGTATATGATAAGTCGGTCATCCCTCGTTGGAGTTAACTTAATCAACTCCTTTTTGTCCTAAAACTCGCTGCGGCCTGTTCTCAGTAGTGAGTATGTATGTAGGCTGCTACTTTTTTACTTTTATTAATTCTATTCACTGCTGATTATAGGCTTCCCGCATTGTTTGTCAAATAAGTCGGATATTTTCAGTAGTGTCCACGCTAGACAAGCGGGTTTTCAACCGCAGCTTTTAATTACATTGCGCTGTTATCAGGAAGATGCTGCCACCCATCTCCTATTTCAGTTTTCCGCTGTCACCGCCTACGACACCCACGAGATGAAATGGGGTAGTGGTTTTGTTTTTCCGCCGCCTCTACATGGCCAATATATTTCTACTCCCGTTCATCATTTCGATTCCCCCCATATAGATTCGTCGTATATATTCATCGCGTTTGATGTTGTCGGAAAAGCCGACATACACAATAAATCGCTAGGGTTGTCGGAACGGGAAGTAATAAAAATTAAAAACTGATATGATTTTATTTCACGTTTAAACAAATTCCTGTGTATGTGAAAACTGTGAAACTTTAATTCCTTATTCAGCGACCACAGTTTTTTACCGCCCATGTAGTGTGAACCATTTTAATTTATTTACGTGACAGCGTCCCAGCGGACAGTTTCCAAGCGACTAACGGCCGCTCATGGGCGCATCGCCCGCGTCTCGCCCGTACCGCACCTCACGATTGCCGGCTGTTAGTAGTAGTTAGACTGTATCCAAACCATTCTTAACAATCCACGATTTCATATCTTACCGATTTATATTAAATAAACCGTGTTTAGGCCATCTAGTGTCTATTTTACGGCCCACCTTGAGAGTCAATCAATTTTTGTTCTATAAAATGATTTTACCTATAGAATGGAGTAGACGTCGCTATTGCAAAGCAAGCAATTTTAGTCGAAACAAAATATTCATTTGATTTAATACACTAAAATTTAGGCTAACGCGTCTAAAAATAAGAATTGTAAGATTTATTTGCTATAAAATCAATCTTTTGTCTTATATTTTCTGCTGCACTTGTGGTTGAAAATTATCAAATTAAATAAATAATTTACTGTGAAATGTTTTTGTTTTAATTCATTTCACTCGAAGGCTTAACTTCTACCGCATGTGAACTGCACACATGTTTTTTTTTAATTTTTAGTCGTTACTAGGAAGACGCTGCTGCCCATCTCCTGATTTGTTTCCTCTGTCGCCTCTAACGACACCCCAGGATGATAGTGGGTGCATATTCTTACACCGCCACTACACGGTACATCGTTGTTAGTACATCGTCTAGTTCTATTATATAAAAGATTCTATTACATATATAAAAGACATTAAGTTTGTAGAAAATAGACCGGATATTCAAGAGCCTTAGTACTTTTCTAATTATCAAGATGTTTTATCAGCTAAAGAAAATTATCTTCTAGTCCGTTATAAAAATAATAAAGTTAAATTAAATTAATTAAAAAATAATTAGTTGAATTTGTGGTTTAAAAACCCAAGCGTAACTGACGTAGACCACCGGATCAGTAAACTAAAGTGGCAATGGGCCGGCCATATAGCTCGAGAGACTGACAACCGATGGGGAAGAAAGTTTCTCGAGTTCTCTCGATGGAGTGACAACATGATGGAACACGCTCGTGGGCGATGGAAGCAAATGGCTTAGGACCGTATGTAATTTGTGGCAGTCTGTGGGGGAGGTTTATGTTCAAATGTGGACTTGTGATAGGCTGTAGTAAGTGTTTAAAAAATGTTGTTTTCATCTACATAATAAAATAAAATGGTGTGTCCTGTCTTACCTAGTTTAAAGAGGACCTCCCGCCCTTCCTCAGTTGCTTGCATTATTCCCGTCAATACTAATCCCAACACCACTACACTAGGAAAGACACGACCCTAGATAATGGAATGTGTTTCGCCTCTAAACGAGGCATCCTCAGGTGAAGTAGACTCTGCGGTGGCAGCTATTATATTTTTTCTTTAAAATCGTTACCATCAAACTGAACGTTTTCTATATCGTAGTGACGATTCACAAACATAAATTGCACATGAACAAACAACCAGACTGGGAACAATTTGTGGATTCTACAAGAGCTTGTAGAATCCATGCGGGAATCAAACTTTCGGCCCGCTCTACTGCGCTATAGAGTCGCTTTTATTTTAATTCTAGAGTGATGGCGAAAAACGAGCACACAGTCCACATAATGGTAAGTGGATGCTGTGGCCCATAAACATCTACATCTAAGTAATAATAATAACATGTTTTTTTATCAATACTACCAACTTTCCCTTAATCAGATGCTAGCCCCTTCAAAGATAAATTTCTTATTGACTTCAATAGCCACAAGGATTCATCGTTAACGTCACCATAAAGGTGGTTTACAGTGAAGTGAAGACAACTTGATCGGATTGAACGCCGTCAAATGAAGTCTATTTTGCCGGAAAACGAAAACTTTCTTAATTATTCATATAATTCCGGTCACAGATATATCTGCAATGATTCGTGAACACATATTGAAAACTTTGTAAAGTCATTATTTAACGGGTATGAAAATCAAACTAATGTTGGATTTTATCCCGTATAATTTAACTGTTTTACTTATTTCTAAACAGCGTGGAACTGAGGTGTTTGACTTTAAGCACAGGTGCACTCTCCATTAATCTCATCTTCTTATGAGACGATCATTTGATATGACCGGAGAGAGATATTTTGCTTTCCGATGTACGGGGTTAAATAACACCGACGTCCTGAGTCCAGGCTGTTAGACAGATGAAGCAGTCGCTCTCTTTATAATATAATGTTTAAACGTTGTAGAGCTAAACTATAGCTGCCTTTGGCTGCAGCACGAATGGATTGGCTTGACCAGGCTTTCACTGTCATTATGAAAATTTTAAGTAAGAAACATGCATTGCAAACACGCCACAAACTTAATTGAGCACACATAATATTTTTAAATATTTGTGAAGTTCCTAACACGCATTGGGGCAGAGTGGCGGACATTCCTTGCCCTAATTTTTTTTTAAAACGTTACCTCCACACTAGGATTTTCCCTTGTATCGTGAAGGCAGTTTACATACATAAATTTCACAAGGACAAACATCTAGATCCGTATCAATTATTTGTATACAAATACTTGTTCCGTGCGGGATTCGAATCCGCGGCCCTTAGCGCCGCAACTCATTGCTAAACCACTGCGCCACGGAGCCGTCAAAAAATCCTCTTAGAAGTGAGAGGAGGCCTGTGCCCAGCAGTAGGACGTATATAGGATGTAAGCAAATAAAAATAAATTAAATTAATAATTATCTCAAATAGTTGCATTGTACTTAAAGCGAAAAAATAACTTTAAGTAAAACGGAATTTAATCCGAAAGGAAAAATCGGTACGAAACATTCTTCCAGAATTTTCTCAGCCATAAAATATTTCATGTTTCTGCTCGCTACCGAACTCGATAAAGCTTTATGACGTCATATTTACTGGCGGGCGTGAATATACAATATATAGGCTGTAACCTTAACTTAAACTTTTATAATAATTTGATGTGTCTACAAATTTAAATAGTTTTTTTTTTTACGCGGGTATACGGTATCGTAAACATCGTTTATGTTTCGTTCGTGATTAAATAATCTTAAAATAGTGTTAAAAGTAATAGATACTGTCGAAACTCATATCATTTTAAAGTACATCAAATATAGTGTTTGGTAGTGCAATTAGTCTTTTGTTATATGAACAGCCATAATTATAATCTCAGTGTATATTTGGTGGCGTTAAATATTAATTCACCGTCATTAGTAACAAATATCAAGTGGGGGTCATTGCTATACGTTCATTCGGTCGATTTCGGTGGGGCTCGGGCCGATTCGCTTGTGACTAAGGAGTACCTAGCCGCCTCTCCTCACCTCTGTGAATCTCGTGCGTCACCGTTGGTGCTCGGGGCACTTCGGATTTTTCTACAAAGTGCTACGAATTTTGCTACGATACACTATTGCTTTGCGGCTACGCATTATCGTTCATTGGCTACAAATGTGTACGCGACTTTGTATTTGGATTCGTTCCTATATTAAATAACGAACATGGAATGTGGTGCGTGTAGACACACATTAGTAGGTTGTGACAACACATTTCATTACGAGTGCTGCAATATAGGAAAGCAAGTGTATTTCGACGAATACGTCGAGAAAAAGCGGAGGTGGTATTGTCCATCTTGCACTAATATAACTCGGCGCAGAAATGATAGTACACCAGTTGGTAAGTGCAACATACGTTCCCTCCAATCAAGTCAGGCAGATATCTCTAATACGTCTTGTGATGAAAAGCTGCAACGATCATCACACTTGAAACAATCTAGTAACAGCGCTTCACAGCACACGTTGCGACAACAAAATTCGGACTCCGTTACCATAGGTCAAATCGAAGCTCTTCTCGATCGCAAACTGAGTACTTTCAAGAAAGATGTAGTGCAAGAAGTACATACAATGGTGATGAAAGAATTTAATTATACCATCAATAAGTTGGAAACGGATTTCACAGTAACCACCGATTTTCTTCAGAAAGGACAGGATGACCTTCTAAAGGAACTTGAGGTGGCTAATAATAAAATTAAAGCTCTAGAACTTGAGCGATCTGCGCTTAAGACAAATATTGAATCATTAGATCGTCGTTTAATGAGCGTCGAAAAAACCTCACGAAGCCATAACGTTGAAATCCAAATGGTTCCGGAAAAACGTCATGAAAATGTACTACATCTTATACAAAAACTTTACGACACCGTGAATGTAAGTCTGGATACGAACAGCATTTGTGCTGTACGTAGAATTGCTAAAATTAATCCAAAATCCGACAGACCACGAAATATTCTCCTTACTCTACAAACTGAGCAGCAGAGGACATTTGCTATCGGCAGTAAAACGTTACAACAAGGCTAACCGCCCCAATCAGTTAAATTCTACTTGTCTTGGGATTGAAGGAGAATCTCGTGCCATATATGTAACTGAACATCTCTTCTACTACCAAAAAACTTTATGCTGAAGCAAGGAAGTTCGCGAAAGATAACTCATACAAATATGTTTGGGTTAAATATGAACGTGTGTACATGCGGAAAAATGACAACGAATCAGCATTATTGATTAGAGACTTTAGTAACTTTGAGAAACTCAAAGTAAAGTGAGTTTGTTTTAGATTGTATGAGTTAAAATTTGTAGTACTCGTAGCTCAATTGACTGATACATTTACTTGATTCTTAATAACGTTCCTACATGAAAGTATACTACCAAAATGTAAATCGTATTAGATCAAAGACAACAGACTTATATTTAAACATACTAAATTGCAATTACGATTGTATTTGTTTAACTGAAACAAACCTAAATCATACTGTGTTTGATAATGAGTTGTTCGATTGTCGTTACATTGTATACCGGAGAGATCGTGAGTCTACTTGTATTAACAAATCTGAAGGTGGCGGTGTACTGATAGCCATTAAAAAGGAGTTTAAAGTTTTATTCGCCATAAAGAACGGGAGAGTGACATGGAAGAATTATGGATATCAGTCTTGCTCAATATTCCAATGAAGTCCGTCATTAACCCATGTCTGTGTTACCTTCCTCCTGATTTACCCTCTAATAAACTTAAATACTTTTACGAGAATTTACATAGAAATTTAAGTACAATATCATCAAATAACACTAACATTGTATTGGGAGATTTTAATGTGCCAAGTTTATCATGGTCTTACTTTGCTCCAAGGTGTCCCTCAGACTCTAAGGCTATATTATTATGTAATTACATTTCTTTATGCAATTTATATCAGATGAATCATGTCCGGAATGAATTAGATCGCACTTTAGACCTTGTTTTGTCCTCCTCTACTAGTATTTTAATTTCTGAAACTAGTCCATTATCACGTATCGATAAATATCACCATCCACTTGAAATATCGATTAATAGACTGTCAAAGCCAAAGTATATCAAACCTAAGTATAATAACCGTTTTAATTTTGATAAAGGTAACTACGATGCTATACGTAAAGAAATCAAGGGTGTAGATTGGGGGACTCTCCTTTCAGACCACCAAGTTGATTTGGCGGTAGATTCTTTTTACTCAATAATTAGCGATATCATTGTTAAATATGTTCCTTTAAAAAAAGAAGCCTCAACTTACCCAATATGGTTCTCAACACCGCTAAAAAAGTGCCTTGCGGAAAAGAAAACATTCCATAAAAAGTATAAAATGTACGGTAATCCCCGAGATTACGATACATTTTCAATGCTGCGTGCTAGATCCAAGTCTCTATTGGAGGAATGTTATTCTGCCTTTGTTACCGTAACTGAAGACGCTATCAAAACGAATACCAAAGCTTTTTGGAGTTTTATTAATAACAGAAAAGCTAAAAAAGGTATTCCAAGCACAATGACGCTTGGTAATGCCAGAGCTTCAGACGCAGCAGGAATTTGCGACTTATTATCGCATTACTTTAGTTCAGTATTCGAAGATTCCACTCAGTCAGTACTACCATCACTCCAAATGTGTGAAAATGTGCTATCGGAATTCACTGTATCAGAACATGATGTAACTCTTAAATTAAAGCAACTTAATCTTAATAAAGGGGCAGGACCAGACCAAATATCACCTACGTTCCTCAAAAAATGTGTTACTGAACTAAGTCTACCTTTGTCAATTCTCTTTAACAAGTCCTTAAGCGCAGGGTCGTTTCCATCAGCGTGGAAACTTGCACATGTTGTTCCAATACACAAATCAGGAGATCATTCGTTATGTGAAAACTATAGACCTATCAGCATTCTTTCTTGTATCGCGAAAGTGTTTGAATCTCTTATTTATGATCATGAAACATGTGTCGTATTATCGACGGTAGCGTGGCTTAGTGTAGTGGTGTTGGAAGTAGTGGTACTGGGATTAGTGGTATCGGAGATAGTACATGCAAATGGGGAAGGCAGGAGGTGCTCTTAAACGAGGTAAGATACATTATTTTATTTTATTACGCGGAAAAAATCATCAAAAATATTTCAGCATAATAATTATGTATTTTTTCGTAAGGTGTGTCACGAGAACCGGAGGTCCTTTTTACTGGTAGCAGGCAATTCATATTAGTCCTCAGGGGTGACGACGCATCTACACTTTTAAATCTTAATCGAGGATAGATGTAGCTGTGTATGAGCCACAGCATTCACTTACCTTTAGGTAGACTGTGTGCTCGTTTGTCACCGTTATTCCATATAAAAATATTAATAGCGCAGTATCTTATGAATATTATAAGTCTTATCTATGGTGTAGTAGCCCACAGCCCACACATTTGTGTTTAGTAATAGGACTTTTTCTAATTAGTCATAGAAGAAGACGCACGTTTGTCAAGATCTCATTTGACTACTCCTACATTTCCACATTACATATCCTACTTTATAATAAATACTGAAATAACGTACGACAATTTACAACTTTCACGTATTAATATAATAATTTACGAGCTAAACTAAACCCGACACAAAACATTTTATCAAATACTCAATTTTCTCGTTATCCCTTTTCAATATCCCTTATTCTTTAGTCATTGATAAAAAGCTTCGACGTTTGCTAGATCCTTTGATACGATTATTTTACATAATAAGTTATTGTAGTGAATTGATGATTTTTTAATTTTCTTTAATATGACTTTCCAAATGTAAAAAAATGTAAAAAATTATTTACATCGAGACAGTCGAGAAGAGTCTACTATTATATATATTTAGAGATATATTGAGCTGCTCGTGTTAGCTATCCACTGAAAAGCTCCAAATTTTAACGTCCTTTTTTGGTTTATCATAGAAAATGCTTGAGTTACCGATAGGTCTATATGTTATTATATAATATGGTATGTTGTTACAATAATATAACCTTTAAAAAATGACAAAAGAAAAGAGGATACCTGCGGAGATTCCTTCGCCAGTTCTTCTCCAGACAAAGATACCCCATTTTGAAACGGCAGTAGATTTAAAAAAAAGAATGACAATTGATAAATGATATTTTGATTTCTTCAATCGATGTAATAATTATATTTCATTTCATTTCGTTGCGATAAATCAATGAAGCATAATCAGGAGAAAAATACTCTTTTTTATAGAAAGGGCGCAAACGAGCCACGTATGTACAAAATGTATATACGCATGCACAAAACTACCACGTAATCTGTTTTATAATTAAACTGTTAAAAGTGAAAAAAACAACTTCAAAGATTTAAAAAGTATATAATCACCGAAATCGGTTTACGTGGTAAAGAACTTCAAATGTCGTTCAAATAGCTTTGCAAATTGAGTTGATGATTTTCCCATGGTATATCCTTCTTACAAAAATAAATAATAGTTTAAAAAAACTAAAAACACGCTTTTGTAGATAACCGAAATAAAAGTATAAAATAATTTTCAATAGCTTTAAAATAAAAAAGTGATAGTTTTACAAATATCTACAAAAATATTAACAGCAAATGACATCACGCACCCCACGCTTTTTTACAATAAAATTATTTTTTTATGTTAATCACTATTTTTTTATTTCAAACTTATTGAAAGTTATTTTCTACTATTTAGTTCGGTTATCTACAAAAGCATTTTTTTTCTTTTTTAAACTATTATTTATTTTCTATTTTTAGTGCGGCTATCTATAAAAGCGTGTTTTTTTTTTTGGAACGAATTCTTTTACGCGGCTTACAGTAGATTGAACTGGCAGAAATCGTAGTTGTTTTATGAATTATTCGCAAATCCCTAGGATCTTGGCAAGGGTAATGGGACAAACTAAATAAATTATTGCATTGTCATCGGTCCTTGATAAGTGTGCGAAGTTTCAAATCAATCCGACGTTTTGAAGGGAATGAAAATCACATTCAAAAATTCCGTTACAAAGATACATACCAAGCTAATAAAAGCGTGTTGATGATTGAGATCGGTCATTGTGATGAGCAATCATCGCTAAACATATAACAATTAATTGAGAAATGTCATCGAATAGTATTCGTTTTATCTCGGAATGAAAGTGCACTCAATGATAGTATTCTAAAAGTATTTTCACTGGCATACGTTTTCTTTATTCATCGGAGACGGATTGCATAGCTCTTTGAGTAAATATGTACAAGTACATATTTACTCGCGTATTTCACATTTTTACTATACATAAGTACAAGTGAATATGTATAGTATTATGTTAAATACGCTTTTTTAATGTAAAGAGATGTGCTCGTAGATAGACGCACGGACCTTTTAATAACAGCTAGAGCTACGTATTGAGATGATGAAAAGAGTTCGGTACCTTCGAACATAAAGAATAGAGTGCAAATAATTGTAAAATTTTACCCGACTAAACAAATCCCAAAACACAATGTACGTGTGTGAAATTTGTGAATAAAAAAATTATAATGTGACTTACTGCGTAGTGACGGAGAAATAGAATTCATCTCATTTTCATAGGTGACGTAAGAGACTGCTATGGGAAACGCTAAAAAACCTTATGATTTCTGATAGAATTTTTAACCATTACAAGCCTGATAGTAAGTGGTGATGCAGCCGGAAATAGTAAAACGCACTCGTATTATGCCGGTAGATGTGAAAGTTTGCAAAGATGCTTATATGTTTGTTATTCGATCGCACTTAAATAATCGCACTCAGATAAATAGTTTTCTGGATTAATAAACAAGAATTTGTTCACAAAAAATTAAAGTTTTCATTTATTTATTTATTCTTTATTGCGACCACTCTCATTTAGGGGTTACAGAGGGCAAACCTAATATTCTATGGCATACTCTAACGGTCAAACCGGAGAAGATGGACTAAATAAAGAAAAAAGTGAAATTAACAATTAAACTTTTAATACTAATTTACTTAGGGCCGATTTTACAGTCGTCAGATAAGAGTTATCCATCAAATAAATTATAACCTGACTGAATATAAAAGTCTAAACAATTGGACAGTTTTATCAATAAGAACAATTGTAATTTTAAATTTGTTTAAGTATTCTATGAATAATGTTTATGTGTCGATTGAAAAATCGGCCCTTGAATAAAAAAAATCGACTCGACTGCTGATCAGGTCCTGCATTCAAATCCAGGGTCTGACCAAAAATCAGATATTGACTTTTTCTGTCGAGAAATTCTGTGTAGAAGCCCTGAGTCTCTCGCCTAATCTTTCTCCGATCGTGTAGGATTAGCGTCCCATTCGAATATGGGAGTGACGGAATAGAGAGTGCACTCTCTAAACGCGGGTCTAAGCTGATTAATTTTTAACATTTTTGATTTAATTGGTGCCAGCGAATGAATTCCAGCTTGCTCGCGTACTCTAAAATTTACAGCGAATTCTTATCCTGTGAGCTACCATGATTCTCGGTGTATAGTATTCGCGTAAATGTAAGAAATCATTTTGACCGAGCCTAAATGTCTCTCTCTCTCTCTCTCTCTCTCTCTCTGATATAAGTTAAGACACCAAGACCAGCTTAATTTTCAAATAATTGTTAAAACACCTATAACCTATTGTATAATAATTTGTATATTTTTCCAATGTAATGAAACATACCGCAGAATATTATGAGCTCAAACCTATATTTTATAACATCATTGTAGCAATATTCTCACAAATAAATAAATTATTATCATTATAATTAAAATATTTACAAAGTATTATAATAACTATATATAATATTGATAAGAGCAGGACATTCGGGCTTAATTTAAATCCCAATAAGACCCAAGCCATTATTGATGGAAACAGCACTCTAATCTTGGGAATTTGTTAGGATAACCTTCCACCTATTTTTGTTGATGGTGTTGTGATACCTTTTAGTAAAACTGTAAAAGACCTAGGATTATATATTGATCAGAATGTTTCTTGGTCCCTGCATATTAAGGAGTCCAGTAGAAAGATGTTTGCGGCAGCATCTTATTAACGACTTTTACTTAACTCGCTCCTCCATAGTATACATAGTAATAATAAGAATTTCATTCTTTTATATATGGTCTTTTGCGATTTTTATGTATCGACACCCCGATGGCATTAGCCCCCGATGGCATTAGCCCCGATAACATTAGCAACAGGGAAATCTCTCTCAATTTTCGTTCTATAAAATGATTTTGCCAATAGAATGAAGTAGACTTCGCTATTCAAAAGCAATTTTATTCGAAAGAAAATATTCATTTGATTTAATACACTAAAGTTTAGGCTAACACGTCTAAAATAAAGATTGTAAGATTTATTTGCTATAAAATCAATATTTTGTCTTATATTTTATGTTGCACTTGTGGTTGAAAATTATCAAATTAAATAAATCATTTGCTGTGAAATGTTATTGTGTTATTTCATTTCATTTGAAGGTTTCACTTCTCCCGCGTGTGAACTGCACATATGATTTTTTTATTTTTTAGTTGTTTATTTTCAAAGAACCTTATGTAGGATACGTTTTTTTCATTTAATGTGATAACATTAACGCAACTCTGTATAGGCTGTAATTTAAATTATAAGTGGCACAGAAAATGCGTTCTTTTTTCAATAATTCTGTGAATATGGCATCATTACCTGTGTATTATATAATTTTCTTTTACTTTCAAAAGAACATTATCGGTACAATTTTGTCACTTAAGAACTTAATTTGTAATATGTGAGAGTGTCGGTATTTATTATCGAGCGTCGGTAGTGTTTATGAGACTTTTGGCTAGGAGGTGTCGTAATGACATTGCGGGAAAGCTCTCTGGAACAGAGATGTTTATGGTTATGTGTTAATCTTTTAGGGTACGTATACGAATATTAGAATATAATATATTAAAGCACGGTCGCGGAGCAAAATTTTTTTATTGCTTTGCATTTTAAACTTAATTCCATCATAAAAGTTTTATTTCTATTGCAACTAAAATAGTTTTAGGACCTTTTGAACAGTATTTGTGATTCGAAAACCGAGTTAAGTTATTAAAGCTCACATTTGTATGAATTGCAATAATTTGAAATTCTTCCTGATCCGCGATCACGCCATATACGGTTCAAGGAATTTATTCCTCAAGAAAAACAAAACACTCAACGTGAGTGTGAATGTGAGTGAGTGAGTATAACATAATAAATAAAAAGATTTTTTTATGGAAAAGTGTTTTGTTTTAGTTATATTTAATAATTTATATTGAAGTCAGTTGTAGAAAACTTTTAATTTTACCACTTGTCTTGAAGGTCTTTAAGTCGTATCGTTTCCTATCGTTCTTATTGTTGAAATATACACTGAATTTGAACGTCGTAAATTGTTTTTCGTAGCTCCCTATACCATAGAGTTATTACGTTAACGTACATTTAATGAACAGCATTACAATTAAGCGCCCGAGTGTCGCGCGCTCCAACTTTGTCAAAAAGTTTAATGTAGATGACGATAATCCAAATAATTTGACTGATGTTTACATTAATTATTGTTCTCCGAGCAGTAACATTTTATATTTTATAATTTTTTGTAATCTTTGACTGTGAAGATTTTTCACATAAAACAAATAATAATAATAAAACAGATTTTTTGTAATAATAATAACGTCATCCAGACCGTATTTCTGTCACGGGGGTCAGTCTGAACGGAGACTAGCCATCTGCGCAAATATAGATGCTAGAGAGTGCACTCTCTATTCCGTCACTCCCATAGTCGAATGGGACGGTAATCCTACACGATCAGAGAAAGATTGGGCGAGAGACTCAGGGTTACTACTCAGAATTTCTCGACAGAAAAAGTCAATATTTGATGTTTGGTCAGACCCTGGATTTGAATGCGGGACCTGATCAGCAGTCGAGTCGATTTTTTTTATTCAAGGGCCGATTTTTCAATCGACAGATAAACATTATTCATAGAATACTTAAACAAATTTAAAATTACAATTGTTCCTATTGATAAAACTGTTCAATTGTTTAGACTTTTATATTCAGTCAGGTTATAATTTATTTGATGGATAACTTTTATCTGACGACTGTAAAATAGGCCCTTATAAATTAGGAATTAAAAGTTTAATTATTCATTTCACGTTTTTCCTTTATTTAGTCCATCCTTCTCAGGGTTGACCGTTAGAGAATGCCATAGAATATTAGGTTTGCATTCTGTAACCCCTAAATGAGTGTGGTCGCAATAAAGAATAAATAAATAAATGAATACCTTAATTTTTTGTGAACAAATTCTTGTTTATTAATCCAGAAAACTATTTATCTGAGTGCGATTATTTAAGTGCGATCGAATAACAAACATATAAGCATATTTGCAAACTTTCACTTCTACCGGGATAATACGAGTGCGTTTTACTATTTCCGGCTGCATCACCACTTACTATCAGGCTTGTAATGGTTAAAAATTCTATCAGAAATCATAAGTTTTTTGGCGTTTCCCATATCAGTCTCTTAAAACTGCTATGGAAACGCATAAAACGTAAGCGTCACCATGAAAATGAGATGAATTCTATTTCTCCGTCACAACGCAGTAAGTCACATTATAATTTTTTTATTCACAAATTTCACACACGTACATTGTGTTTTGGGATTTGTTTAGTCGGGTAAAATTTTACAATTATTTGCACTCTATTCTTTATGTTCAAAGTTACCGAACTCTTTTCAGTATCTCAATACCTAGCTCTAGCTGTTATTAAAAGACCCGTACGTCTATCTACGAGCACATCCCTTTACATTAAGAAAGCATATTTACCATAATACTATACATATTCACTTGTACTTATGTAAAGTAAAAATGTGAGTAAATATTATGTACTTGTACATATTTACTCAAAGAGCTATGCAATCCGTCTCCGATGAATAAAGAAAACGTATGCCAGTGAAAATACTTTTAGAATATTATCATTGAGTGCACTTTCATTCCGAGATAAAACGAATACTATTCGATTACCTTTTTTTTATTAAAAGCATCACCAACATTTGTATACATTGTTAAAATCATAATTTACATACATTCGTAGTTATGGTATAACTTTAAATACTACAAACAATTATAGGTGATTACAACATGCTGGAATAAACATCAAGAATAATACACACTTACAGCAAACTAAAACGTTAAAAAATCCATAAACTTAATCTATTACATTTGCGTTATGTTTGAGTAGTTTTTTGAGCCTGTTAGGTGAGTCAGAATTAATATCAAATGCATAGGAAAGTTCATTGAACAATTTACTTAACCTTGAGATCAGAGGAATTTAAATACCGTTCTACGAAGAGGTGGTCTAATAGAATTATTCTCTTACAGGGTTACCTATGAGGTACGCGAAATTTTATCTTATTCAACAATTGTGGGCAGTTAATTTTATTATTTAATAATTTGCTTAAGAAGAGTAAGTCGGATATTTTTCTACGATTAGCCAAGGACGTCATTTTGAAAAAACATAGCTGTTTCATACGAAGAAAGTTTCTTTTTAAAATTTGATTTGAGTATATTAAATGCCTCATGAATCTTTTTGTATTCGTTCTAAGCGTAAAGAATGCGTTGCATAATGTGGTCTCAAACTACAGAACAGTATTCTAAGATACTTCGTACTAAATTATTGTAAAGCATTATTTTGGTTTTATTGCTGCGGACAATTTTAATGTTTCTGTAAAGAAATCCTAACATTTGGTGCCACGTTTTGTAATGAAATCCATATGGGGTATAAATGTGAGTTTGCTATCAAATATGACGCCTAAATCCTTGGTCTCTTTTAGTTCCTGTAAAATATTATTGTCTATGTGATAACTGTAGTAAACTAAATTCATTTTCGAGCAAATTTTACGTAGAAACATTTTTTGCATTGAGATCCATTTTATTCAAATTACACCATTGAAAAGATTGTCGAGATCACACTGGAGTTTACGTGCATCATCTGTGGTTTCAATTATTCTGCAAAATTTTAAGTCATCAGCATACATGTAAGATTCAGAAAATTTTAGGCACAAGGTAGATCATTATTATAAATATTAAACAGAAGTGGGCCCAGGTGAGATCCCTGTTGTACGCCAGATGTCATTTTACGCAAACTCGACTTAAATCCATTGATTGATTGACTTTTATGTGGTCACATAAAAGTACAGTCAATAGATAAGACCAAATCCATTTCATTAAACTATTACAGATTCCACGTGCGGACAGTTTTAGAGTACACCATGTGAAATGCAATCAAAAGCCTTACTAAAATCCGTGTATATGACGTCAACTTGTTTATTAGCATCAAGTGCTTCATAAAGTTTCAGTGAAGCTTACCAGATTAGAGTTTGTTGATCTACATTGAACAAATCCGTGTTGCTTATCACTAAGTAATTGCTTAAGATGATCTGGTAGAAATGGATATATCAAAGCTTCAAAAATTTTAGCAAATGATGACAGTATTGAAATGGGCCTGTAGTTTTACTGAATTTTCATCTCCCAATTTATGAATAGAATAACCTTTGCAATTTTCCATTTAGCCGGGAACACGCCTGTTGAGAGTGATTTATTGTAAATTAATAATGACGGAGATACTAAATATTTAGCACATGCCGCTATAAAAACGGGTGGGATCCCATCAGAGCCAGGACCTTTATTATAGTCAATACTTTTAATTTATTTAAAAGTGATTCGTTATCGATAACAATAGGCGATAGATGTAGACTATAGTTTTCTAAATAATTTAAATAATTAGAGTGAACGTAATTATTCGAGCATTGCCAACCACATCAGTATATACCGATGCAAATTGAGATGAGAATAGTTCATATTTTCACCATCTTGTAGAGTTACATTTCCGTCAGTCATTGAAATATGGTATGCACTAGTACCACCGCGTTTGTTTTTATGAATGACCAAAATGATTTAAATTAGTAGCTATTTGCTTCTCCAGGTTGCTAACGTAACAGTTATAGCACTCTGTTGCCATTCGTCACAACGAGAGCTTAATAATTTTAACTCTAATTCATCCATAGGATTTCCATATTTTTAAACCGACACCTGATTTTATATTTATCTTTATTAGGGTTCTAATGAGATTTTATCAAACCATGGTGGGTATTTATTATTTCTTATTTTCTTCTCAGGGACAAACTTTGAAATGATGGCGTTAATTTTACAATTGAATATTTCAAGCATTACATCTACACTATGATGACCCTTAAAAATATATTCCCAGTTGCACTTTGACAATTCTTTATTTATGTTTTCATAATCCCTTTGTAAAAGTTTAACATAATGATTTTATAATTAAAACAGAGTTTTGTTTCTTTAATCAACATAATATTAACTCAGAGGTGGATGTAATTGATCGATAAAGCTTAATGAGTTATGAGAACGGCTCACAGTACAAGATGGCAAGTTAGATAAAACAAGATCGAGAATTCTGTTTGACGCATTAACTATATGATTAAGTTGGTGTAAACCATTCATATGTGTAAAGTCAATTTAGAATTTATTTAGTCTTGTTAGTTTGTTATCATTCGCAACATGACCTAACAAACTCCAGTTAATACTAGGTAAATTAAAATCACCAATTATACAATGACTATCACATTGTTCGAAAACAAAACTACAATTATCTAAAAAATGCTCTAACAAAGAATAATGTACTGATGGTGGCAAATAAACGACACAAGGGCTATCTTGCGAATAGTTTTGAAACCGTTGCATCTATTACAACCTAGAGATTTTCAACTTTAGATTCCCACTCAAACATGCGACGAGACGTTATTTTTCTGGATACAGCGATTAAAACTCCACCTCCATCTTTTTAAAAATAATCAGCATCCTCTCTATCCTTTAGACAATATATCGTTGATCAAAAGCTCATTATTAAGAACAGATTTATTTAACTAAGTTTCCGTGAGTACCACCATCGTAATCGCTACAAAGAATTTGCTGATAAAAAGTTAGTTTTGTTCTCAAAACACGCGTATTTTGATAATACAAATTTAGAAGTGAATTTTATGTATAATTTTTCATAAAGTTTATAACCCACAATATACTTAACTACTAAATTTACTAACAACTAAATTATTCTATTTTTGTAGCATGTCTTTGTTTCTGACGTGGATATAACTTGCTTCATCATTCTTTCGCATAAAGATTCGGCTATTCTTATCCATACATATTGGTATCCCTTTCTTTTGCTTTTAGTCTAGCTGCAGCGTGAAGAGCTTTGTTCGAAGGAGACAGATGCTCATTCACAAATACAGGTGAACAATTGCCAGGCACTCCTGAGTGCTATTCAATTTATTGCAGTTCTTTTTATTATATTTAATTACAGATGCAAGGAGATCATCGCGTTTTCTTGGGGACGCCAGTTGTAGAATGATAGATCGTGGACGAGTATTATTTCTATTCACCTTCGCGATGCGTGTGTAGTGTATAATGTCATTATCACTCAAAACACAACCACTGTTTTATTATTGTGTAATGATATTTAATAAGTTTTCATTTTATGCTCTGGTACATTGCAGTTCAATATTATTCTGACGCGCATGCTGCTCCATTTGGTCAAACGCAAACTTAAATCATTAATTGTACTCTTCAATATGCCTTCTCTCTTTCCAATTTGCTTATTTTCATTTTCGAGAATTCGTTCTCCCTCTTCATATCTTCATATTGGCTATTAAGAAAGTTCATAGACTCACTTATCTGTAACAAATCATCCCGTACTGGTTTCAGTTCATTATTAAGAATGTTGATTATACTCTCTTGCATTTTGAAACTATGTCACTCGTGCTCTCTATAATGATGTCCTGCACCACGAATAATTTCCTGGTCATAACAATGTTTTCACTCACGGAGGAGTCAGGCAGTTCGTTTGCAACCCTGGAGGAAACGTTGCGTACTGGAGTGTTATCATGTTTTGTTGTTTTGGAGCAGTATTTAAGCAAGCAGGACAACACCAAAGGGATCGCATCTCAGCATTATATGGAATACTCGAGAACATACATGTGTAATGATATTTTTATTGTTTTTACATACAATATATTTCTCATTATTATCACCGTGTGGTGTACAACAACCCCAAATCACTTTTGACATCTTTAGATTTATTAGATAAGAATTATATTAAAGATTGTTATTGAAATAACTACACTTCACTTTTGTTATGATAATGGTTGCCTTTTAGTTCTTATGAACGTTACAAGCCAAAGGAACAATTCACGCTGGAGACCGTCGCAATAAGAATATCAATCCACCGCACAAAAGTCACTGATAATGCAATGTAGGAACAAGTTTTTATTACTGATTTTAGTACATTTAAAAGTTAAAAGTTAAAAGATAAAAGTTATGTAATATAACACTATATAGTATTTATTAGATCACCATTTAAATTTTGATACTCTGAAAGAAAAAGTTTAGAATATAATTTTAAAACGCTTAGTTTGAAATGCTAACAACACCGACGATGTGATACAACTCCATGACATTTCATGACATTTCTCAATTAATTGTTATATGTTTAGATGATTGCTCATCACAATGACCGATCTCAATCATCAACACGCTTTTATTAGCTTGGTATGTATCTATGTAACGGAATTTTGAATATGATTTTCATTCCCTTCAAAATGTCGGATTAATTTGAAACTGCACACACTCAAGGACCGATGACAATGCAATAATTTTTATAGTTTGTCCCATTACCCTTGCCAAGATCCTAGGGATTTGCGAATAATTCATTAAACAACTACGATTTCTGCCAGTTCAATCTACTGTAAGCCGCGTAAAAGAATTCGTTCCAAAAAAAAACACGCTTTTATAGATAGCCGCACTAAAAATAGAAAATAAATAATAGTTTAAAAAAACCAAAAAAATGCTTTTGTAGATAACCGAACTAAATGGTAGAAAATAATTTTCAATAAGTTTAAAATAAAAAAATAGTGATTAACATAAAAAAATAATTTTATTGGAAAAAAGCGTGGGGTGCTTGATGTCATTTGCTGTTAATATTTTTGTGGATATTTGTAAAATTATCGTCATCATAAACAATAAAATGATTTTTTATATTAGTCTAATCATTTTTATAAATTATTGAAAATGATTTTATACTTTTAGTTCGGTTATCTACAAAAGCGTGTTTTTTTTTAGTTTTTTAAACTATTATTTATTTTTGTTAGAAGGATGTACCTTGGATAAATCATCAACTCAATTTGCAAAGCTATTTGCACGACATTTGAAGTTCTTTACCACGTAAACCGATTTCGATGTTTATATACTTTTTAAATCTTGAAGTTGTTTTTTTCACTTTTAACAGTTTAATTATAAAACAGATTACGTGGTGGTTCGTTTGCGCCCTCTTCTAAGAAAAAGAGTATTTTTCTCCTGACTATGCTTCATTGAGTTATCGTAACGAAATGGAATGAAATATAATTATTACATCGATTGAAGAAATCCAAATATCATTTATCAATTGTCATTCTTTTTTTTTAAATCTACTGCCGTTTCAAAATGTGGTATCTTTGTCTGGAGAAGAACTGGCGAAGGAATCTCCGCAGGTATCCTCTTTTCTTTGTCATTTTTAAAGGTTATATTATTATACCAACATACCATATTATGTAATAACATATAGACCTATCGGTAACTTAAGCATTTTCTATGATAAACCAAAAAAGGACGTTAAAATTTGGAGCTTTTCAGTGGATAGCTAATACGAGCAGCTCAATATATCTCTAAATATATATAATAGTAGACTCTTCTCGACTCGGGAAATTTCAAAAAAGGCCCGCTGTATTTCTTGCTAGTTCTTTACAGGACAGAGGTTTTTTTCCGAACCAGTGGCAAGAGGAAAAATTGGAAAAATTTGCAAAAGTCTAGGTGAATGCACATGCATTCCTTCACATCCTTCCTGTAGCCCGAATTTAGGGACATTTGCAGTATCGCGAAATAGTAAATTCGCACCATACAGTCCATTAATTTACGTAAAACCATCCTTTTAATAAGTTTGAACTAGTGGTTGGTAATTTAAACCAAAAATAATCTATTCCATTCTATTCTTCGGTTCGACAAAATAAGGTTGATCCATCGCTTTATTTCGTCACGTAGAAATTATTTTAATGTAAATAATTTTTTCGTCCGGAAGAAGTCATATTAAAGAAAATTAAAAAAAAATCATCGACAATTCACTACACAATAACTTATTATGTAAAACATTCGTATCAAAAGGGATCAAGCAAACGTTGAAGCTTTTTATCAATGACTAAAGAATAAGGGATATTGAAAAGGGATAACGAGAAAATTGAGTATTTGATAAAATGTTTTGTGTCGGGTTTAGTTTAGCTCGTAAATTATTATATTAATACGTGAAAGTTGTAAATTGTCGTACGTTATTTCAGTATTTATTATAAAAGTGGGATATATAATGTAAAGGTAGGAGGAGAAGTCAAATGAGGTCTTGACAAACGTGCGTCTTCTTCTATGACTAATTAGAAAAAGTCCTATTACTAAACACAAATGTGTGGGCTGTGGGCTACTACATCATAGATAAGACTTATAATATTCATAAGATACTGCGCTATTAATATTTTTATATGGAATAACGGTGACAAACGAGCACACAGTCTACCTAAAGGTAAGTGAATGCTGTGGCTCATACACAGCTACATCTATCCTCGATTAAGATTTAAAAGTGTAGATGCGTCGTCACCTCTGAGGATTAATATGAACTGCCTGCTTCCAGTAAAAGGGCCTCCGGTTCTCGTGACACACCTTACGAAAAAATACATAATTATTATGCTGAAATTTTTTGATGCGTATATTAAAATTAAATATGTAAAAATGTAATTAGTTAAGATCCGCGTAATAAAATAAAATAATTTATCTTACCTCGTTTAAAGAGCACCTCCTGCCCTTCCCCATTTGCCTGTACTATCCCCGGTACCACTAATCCCAGCACCACTACTTCCAACACCACTACACTAGGAAAGCCACACCACCGTCGATAATACGACACATGTTTCGCCTCTAAACGCGGCATTCTCAGGAGAAGTAGACTCTGCGGTAGCTGACCGCTATTTGATCTTACCACGCAATTGAGTGAGGGCGGGAGGTGTTCTTCAAACTAGGTAATACACATCATTTTGTTTTATTACGTTGATGTTAGCAAATTATTTTTTAATATCATTAATATAATCGATTTCCGCAAAGTAACGCCTGATTCTATTAAAACTATTTAAATTTGTAAACACATCAAATTATTATAAAAAGTTTAAGTTAAGGTTACAGTCTATATATTGTATATTCACGATCCGCCAGTAAATATGACGTCATAAAACTTTATCGAGTTCGGTAAGCGAGCAGAAACATGAAATATTTTTATGGCTGAGAAATTTCTGGATGAATGTTTCGTCCCGATTTTCCTTTCGGATGGAATTCCGTTTTACTTAAAGTTATTTTTGCGCTTTCAGTACAATGCAACTATTATACATAATTTTTAATTTAATTTATTTTTTATTTAGTTACATCTTATATACGTCCTACTGCTGGGCACAGGCCTCCTCCCAATTCTAAGAGGATTTTTTTTGACGGCTCCGTGGCGCAGTGGCTTAACAATGAGTTGCTGCGCTAAGGGCCGCGGGTTCAAACCCCACACGGAACAAGTATTTGTATGGCCTACAAATAATAGTACCGGGTCTGGATGTTTGTCCTTGTGAAATTTATGTATGTAAACTGCCCCCACGATACAGGAGAAAATCCAAGTGTGGAGGTAACGTTTTTTAAAAACAAAAACAAAAACAAAAAATTTAGCGCAAGGAAATGTCCGCCGCGCTGCCCCAATGCGTGTTGGCGAACTTCACAAATATTTAAAAATATTATGTGTGTCCTTAATTAAGTTTGTGGCGTGTTTGCAATGCATGTTTCTTACTTTAAAATTTTCATAATGGCAGGAAAGCCTGGTCAAGCCGATCCATTCGTGCTGCAGCCAAAAGGCAGCTATAGTTTAGCTCTACAACGTTTAAATATTATATTATAAAGGGGCGACTGCTTCATTCGTCTAACAGCCCGGACTCAGGACGTCGGTGTTAATTAACCCCCGTACATCGGAAAGCAAAAAATCTCTCTCCGGTCATATCAAATGATCGTCTCATAGGAAGATGAGATTAATGGAATAGAGAGTGCACCTGTGCTTGAAGTCAAACACCTCAGTTTCCACGCTGTTTAGAAATAAGTAAAAACAGTTAAATTATACGGGATAAAATCCGTAACATTAGTTTGATTTTCATACTCGTTAAATAATCACTTTACAAAGTTTTCAATATGTGTTCACGAATCATTGCAGATATATCTGTGACCGGAATTATAAGCATGAATAATTAAGAAAGTTTTCGTTTTCCGGCAAAACAGACTTCATTTGACGGCGTTCAATCCCACCAAGTTGTCTTCACTTCACTCGTAAACCACCTTTATGGTGACGTTAACGATGAATCCTTGGGTAGCCTATTGATGTCAATAAGGAAATTGGTCTTTGAAGGGGCTAGCATCTGATTTAGGGAAAGTTGGTAGTATTGATAAAAAAACATAAGTTGTTATTATTACTTAGATGTAGATGTTTATGGGCCACAGCATCCACTTACCATTATGTGGACTGTGTGCTCGTTTATCGCCATCACTCTAGAATTAAAATAAAAGCGACTCTATAGCGCAGTAGAGCGGGCCGTGGGTTTTATTTCCGCATGGAACAAGCTCTTGTAGAATCTACAAATTGTTCCCAGTCTGGTTGTTTGTTCATGTGCAATTTATGTTTGTGAATCGTCACTACGATATAGAAAACGTTCAGTTTGATGGTAACGTTTTTAAAGAAAACATATCATAGCTGTCAGCCACCACAGAGTCTACTTCACCTGAGGATGCCTCGTTTAGAGGCGAAACACATTCCGTATTATCTACGGTCGCGTGTCTTTCCTAGTGTAGTGGTGTTGGGATTAGTATTGACGGGGATAATGCAAGCAACTGAGGAAGGGTGGGAGGTCCTCTTAAAACTAGGTAAGACAGGACACATCATTTTATTTTATTATGTAGATAAAAGTCCACATTTGAACATAAACCTCCCCCACAGACTGCCACAAATTACATACAGTCCTAAGCCATTTGCATCCATCGCCCACGTGCGTGTTCCATCATGTTGTCACTCCATCGAGAGAACTCGAGAAACTTTCTTCCCCATCGGTTGTCAGTCTCTCGAGCTATATGGCCGGCCGGCCCATTGTCACTTTAGTTCACTGATCCGGTGGTCTACGTCAGTTACGCTTGGTTTTTTAAACCAAAAATTTAACTAATTATTTTTTATAACGGACTAGAAGATAATTTTCTTTAGCTGATAAAACATCTTGATAATTAGAAAAGTACTAAGGCTCTTGAATATCCGGTCTATTTTCTACAAACTTAATGTCTTTTATATATGTAATAGAATCTTTTATATAATAGAACTAGACGATGTACTAACAACGATGTACCGTGTAGTGGCGGTGTAAGAATATGCACTACCCATATCATCCCGGGGGTGTCGTTAGAGGCGACAGAGGGAAACAAATCAGGAGATGGGCAGCAGCGTCTTCCTAGTAACGACTAAAAATAAAAAACATGTGTGCAGTTCACATGCGGTAGAAGTTAAGCCAGCAAATGAAATGAATTAAAACAAAAACATTTCACAGCAAATTATTTATTTAATTTGATAATTTTCAACCACAATTGCAGCAGAAAATATAAGACAAAAGATTGATTTTATAGCAAATAAATCTTACAATCCTTATTTTTAGACGCGTTAGCCTAAATTTTAGTGTATTATATCAAATGAATATTTTGTTTGGACTAAAATTGCTTGCTTTGCAATAGCGACGTCTACTCCGTTATATAGGTAAAATCATTTTATAGCACAAAAATTGATTGACTCTCAAGGTGGGCCGTAAAATAGACACTAGATGGCCTACACACTTCTTATTTAATATTAATCGGTAAGATATGAAATCGTGGATTGTTAAGAATGGTTTGGATACAGTCTAACTACTACTAACAGACGGTCATCGAAGACATCTCGACGGTGCAATCGTGAGGTGCGGTTCGGGCGAGATGCGGGCGATGCGCCCATGAGCGGCCGTTAGTCGCTCGGGAGCTGTCCGCTGGGACGCTGTCACGCAAATAAATTAAAATGGTTCACACTACATGGGCGGTAAAAAACTGTGGTCGTCCTCATTTCAAGATAAGGAATTAAAGTTTCCACAGTTTTCACATACACAGGAATTTGTTTAAACGTGAAATAAAATAATATCAGTTTTTATTTTTTTATTACTTCCCGTTCCGACAACCCTAGCGATTTATTGTGTATGTCAGCTTTTCCGACAACATCAAACGCGATGACTGACTATACGTTCTTCTTAGGCTGTGGTTTGGATATGATAAATTTATTCAAAATAATTAATTTCATTTATTTGATAATAAATTTGTAATTTTTTACAACAGTAAAAAGTTATATTAATCATCTTTAAAGCACCGCACATAAATAGATAATAGGAGATACTTTATACTGCACAATACAAGAATTACTTTATACCGAGCTGAGTGTTGAATTATTTAAATTTTTCATTAACTCTTAAACTGTGTGTCCAAATAACATGCTATACAGAGCAAAGATTATCTTTATAAAATTGTCTTGATGATGAAGTAACTTTCGTTCGTAAGGATTAATTTGCTATGCCTAATAATAACGCTCATAAATCACTTTTTAATTTTCAATATTTTTTGCCACAAAATACCTTATTGTGCCGTATGTATAAGAAATAGACTTAGAATAGAGCTAGACTTTTTTTCAGATGAAAGAAAGGTCAATATTTTTGTAGAATATAGTATTTACGTATCACTAACCATTACGCCAGCGCACGCGGATAAAGCAGTTCGACAGCGCTTTTTCTTCCGATATGCTTAACAAAAATCAATATTTAAGGATAGCTGAGAGGTGTAGCCTAATACTAGATAGCTTTTAACTATTTCTCGTGAATTTGGCTATCATATACAAAAATAATTTATCTATATTAGGTATTTCCAGAGACAAGCGTGTTTAAACAAACAAAAACCGTCTTCCGCATTATTATATTACTATAGTTTCTATCTCATTCTCTCCTATGAATTTATATATTTGTCTCTTTTAGTGTCGCATTTTCGTTTCATTAAGTTTCAAATCACAACGATGCTAAAGAAGTTTTCACTTCAAAAAAACTGCGGTTGCCAACCCTGGGTATGCCTCGTTTAAAGGCAAAACACGTATCGTATTATCGACGGTGGTGTGTCTTACCTAGTGTCACTACACTACAGCTAGTATCACTGGTGTTATGATACTGGGATCGAGATTAGTGGTGATGGGGATAGGGAACGCAATTGAGGGAGGCCGGGAGGTGCTGTTCATACTAGGTAAGACATCATTTTATTTTATAACGCGGGTCTAAGCTGACAGATAGATAGATAACAATTTATTGTACATAAAAAATAACTAAATAATAACAAAAATGGGAAATGGTACAATGGGCGGTCTTATCGCTAAGAGCGATCTCTTCAGACAACCTTTGGATGGTCAGGATTGCAAGAAAACAATAAAAACATGTGTATGGTTTGGCGACAAAAAAAAAACATTATTTTTATTAAAGCCATAAAATAGAAATATAGGGTGGTTATATAAGTACATAGAAAAGATAAATACATACGTACTTATTAATATATATGTATATATATACATGTAAATAAATATTTTATAAATATAAATATACAAAAGTAGAAATATATACTTTAAAACTATTACATATAACACACAACAAATTTGGTAGTGTGAGCTGGCATTTTTAATATCAAATTTTCTGATGATCTCAAATGTCTCAAATGTGAGTCATGGAGGAATTCAAACCGATTTTTTAGGTAAGAAGGATAGAAAGGATTAAAAATAATATTATAAAGAAGCGAGAGAATATGAGCATTCCGGCGAAGATGGATTGGCAACCACTTGAGCCTTTTAAGAAAATCTGACACATGATCATATTTACGCACACCAAATATGAATCTCATACAAAAATTTTGAAGTCGCTCACGTTTATCAAGTTGCATTTCAGTGAGATCAAGAAAGCTGACATCTGCATAATCGAGGATTGGAAGCAGAAGAGTTTGCGCAAGCGCAATCTTAGTGGCAGTTGGTAAAAAGTTTCGTAGTCTTCTCAAAGAATGAGCAGCTGCAAAAAGTTTACGACTAACTTCCTAACTTCGTAACTGAGGACCCCAAGATAAAGTTTTATCGATGTATACACCTGAGTTTTTGACAGTGTCACTAGTCGGGATTATATAACCATCAAATACAACTTTGGTCGTATCTACGTCTTTCTATTCCTCCTATAATACATAGGAGGAATAGAAAGACGTAGAAAATTATAGGCCTATTTCCATTTTGCCTACCCTGTCGAAGCTTTGCGAAAGATTAGTACATAAAGCTATTTACCCATGTCTCCATAGCTCCATTTTACAGCAACAACATGGATTCGTTGAACGTCGTTCCACGATTACTAATCTACTTACTTATATAACGGATCTCTTTGAAGGACTAGATGCAAATAAACAGATTGAAAGCGTGGATCATAAAATCCTCCTTGAAAAGATAGCCTTTAATGGTATACGAGGAAACCTTTGGTGATGGTTATATCTTACATATCTAACAGAACTCAAAAGGTCATTATTAAGGGATTCGAATCTCCATGTGTAAATATAAGCTCAAGTGTACCACAGGGTTCCATTCTTGGCCTTCTACTATTCGTATTATTCATTAACGATATTAATTGATGTTTTGATCACTGTAAGTTTCTTCTTTATGCAGATGACTTAAAGATTTACAAGATTACCAACACTTCAGACGATCATGTTATACTCCAAAATGACCTGAATCAACTCTCTTTATACTGCAGTGTAAAGAAACTTGAACTTAGCATTAATAAATGCAAATCCATAACTTTCACAAAAAAGAGGAATGTTAGTAATTATTTTTATTCACTTTGCGGAATAACCTTAAGAAAGTAAAACACCATTAAAGATCTTGGAATCACACTTGATGGTAAACTACATTTCGATGTACATATAGACAACATTATTAATAAAGCGTTTAGAATGTATGGGTTCGTCATCAGGTCAGGTGTTATGTTTAAACAAACTTCTACATTATTATATTTATTTAAATCATTGATACTTTGTCAGCTAGAATATGCTGTATAAATATGGAATCCACTTTATGAAAAATACAATTATGTGCTTGAAATGATACAAAAGAAATATCTTCGACACATACATTTTAAATGCAACCGCAAATGCTTGTCGTATAATCTGTTACTAAAGAAATACAATTTAATTGATTTTAAATCTAGACGCACATAGCTTGAAGTAATGTTATTACATGACCTTACTAATAATAGATATGACTCTTTTTTTTATAGAATAAGGGTGACAAACGAGCACACAGTCCACCTGATGGTAAGTGGTTGCTGTGGCCCATAGACATCTTCATCTATCTTCGTTTGCGAATTTAAATGCAGATGCGTTGTCAGCCGTGAGGACTAAGATAGAATGCCTCTTTTCCAGTAAAAAGGGTCTCCGGTTCTCTACACTCACCATACGAAACACAGCAGCATTAAGCTGCTATTTTACGCTGGTATTCTGTGAGAGCGTGGTCCTTCCCCGGTCGAGCCGACCCATTCGTGCTACAACTATACTATTGATATAGCTGCAGCATGGCTTTACCACGTAAAGACTCTATAGAAATAACAAACAAACTTTGTCATAGCGTACCTCCTCGATCATTAATGAGGTCTACACGTCCGCAGAGATTGTTTGCAACCTTATCCTGCCGAATAAATGCGGGCATTCGTTCTCCACTTCATCGTATGGCTAAATCATACAATAATATTTTCAATGATATCGATATTATTGCATTACGACATACATACATCTTTTAAGAAATCAGTCATTGATAGGCTTGGCTTAATAACACATAAAAATGATTTTATTTTATTTTCTTCCTGAATATCGCATACCTGGTTGTAGATTCATGTACCTGCCAAACACGTCTCTGAACCCAAGGTCGCAGTTGCCGTAGGGCAGCCAGGCTTGTGGTGCCTTGTCTATTTAGCACTGCCTAGACATCCACCTCTGATTGTTCACATAACTTATTGAAATCGCATGCACTAACACATACACACATGTATTAATAATGTTTATTATTTACTAAATGATTTCTTAACTAGTTAACTAACAACATCAAACTTGTTATAATGTAAGATGAGCTCCACTTTAACACTATATTATATGTATAATGAGACCAGCGCTGTTGGATTCATAATGATAATTATGTTTCTTTGTTTTGAATATTTTATATATTTATATTTTATTTTGAATCTGTTTGTGGTCCTTTAAATGAATGGAAAAAAGGTGTGCCTATTATTTCTTTACTTATTTTATTTCTTATTGCACAACAGGTTTGTAAAAAGGCGAGCTTAATGCTATATGGCATTCTCTACCAGCTAACCTTGAGTAGAACAGAGAGTGAGTTTGGGCAGTTAGTTTGTTATGATAATTTTCAATTCATGTATATTTTATGTATGTGTTGCATGTATATTATACATGCAACATATACATAAAATATACACATACATATAAAATATAATATATAACTGATACACATATATAAACAAATACACACGTTATATATTATTTCAATACATACAATACGTTATATATTATTTCAATAAATGTATATATAAATAACTAACAACATATAAAGTAAATTGACTCAACTTTGTAGGCTACGGATATGCTCGTATGATTTTCTTTTAAAAATATGTTTGGCAGGTATTGTTTGCACGTTAACAGGAAATTTGTTCCAGGGGGAGATGGAAGTAACTGTGAAAAAATTTGACATGAACCCAGAATGGTGGAGAGGAGAAGACAGTAATAATAATATACGTGGTAGAGCCATGCTGCAGCTATATTAGTAGTATAGTTGTAGTACGAATGGGTCGGCTCGATCGAGGAAGGACCACGCTCTCACAGAATACCAGCGTAAAATAGCAGCTTAACACTGCTGTGTTTCGTATGGTGAGTGTAGAGAACCGGAGACCCTTTTACTGGAAAGAGGCATTCCATCTTAGTCCTCACGGGTGACAACGCATCTGCATTTTGATTCTTTATTGAAGATAGATGTAGATGTCTATGGGCCACAGCAACCACTTACCATCAGGTGGACTGTGCTCGTTTGTCACCCTATCCTAAAAAAAAAAAAAACTGTGTGAAGAAGTATGCCTGTGACTTTAAGACAAACCTAATGATTTCTTATATTTACGCGAACACTACATTGAATTAAACTACTTTTACGGATTATATCGCGTTTAATTAACTTATTTTATTAATTCCCGACGTTTCGGTGCTTTACAGCACCCATGGTCACGGGGACTGGTCCAAATAGTCCAAATGGGACTGCCACTCAGGATACGCTAGGATATGTCATCCTAGCCCTGATTTTCAGTGGCCTTAAGAACATTATATAGATACACACACATATAATATATATATATATACATAGATATATACACATACACATATATATAAATATATACTTACGGATAACACACACATACACACATGGTCACGTATAATATATACTTGTTTGGATTAATAATACAATTATATACACAATTGGTAGGTTTTAATATTCTTTTATATTTACTTTAGAACCACAACTGCCTTATCTTTGAAGTGCTATACCGGACTTTTACGAATGTTAATTTCATTGCATAACTGGAACCGAGGATATAAAATAATTTAAATTTCATGTAAAAATACTTATACACATAGCTATCCGAGACATGTGTTCAACATTACATGTTACCATCAATTTATATGTTTTATCACAGAACTTGCGCTAACACTAGGCGCGCAATGGAAAGAAATAGTGTTGAGATGATTGACGTCCCAATGTCAAAGTTAATCCGGGATACCTTCAGCTTTTAAATTATTAATTTTGGTCCGATCTGCAGAATGAACTAACTGTGTCTTGAAGTCTTGCAGTGGTATGCTTGGGTTTAGTTTTAATTTTATTAATTACAGGATCCCAACAGAGGTGGTAGTCTGAGCCTCCCTCTCTATTGAAATTAGGATGTTTTTAATTTCAATAGCCTCACATATCATCCTTGGCAGGAATCGATGTCTTTTTCATGAGAATCTGTGGTTTATCAAATCTAATGTAATGGCGGGGGCCGTCTAGGATATGATCACAAACTGCAGACTTCCCGGAACGTTGGTGCTTCACGTCAGCTATGTATGAACAAAACATAATAAGTTAATTAAACGCGATATTATCCGTAAAAGTAGTTTAATTAGACAAACCTCTGACATTTTTAATATCCAACTAAGAGACAGGTCGATAATTAAACTCAGATCCTTGACACTAGTGCTGAAGGAAATTACGCAGTTTTCGTAGTGAATGTATGGTAGTTCAGATACAGACGACTACCAATGAATAAAGCCTGGAATTTACTGGGATTTACCGTTACACCAAAGCACTGTGACCAGTCTGAAATAAGTTGTAAGTCACGATTAATAGCTGCGATAACAGTATTAATTTCAGCCAAGTACGCTTGTGAGTATAACTGGAGATCGTCAGCATAGAGGTGGTAAGAACACTGAAGGTGGGTAGTTAGAAGATTGATGAACACCGAAAACAAGAGAGGAGAAAGAATGCCGCTTTGCGGTACACCTAGAGACAGATTGCACCAGTCAGAAAAGTCCTGACTAGATCGAACAGCTTGCTGGCGACCGCGAAGATAAGAGGAAAACGACCTGATATTATTCGATGTGCTATTTAATGTGATAACCTCACCGCTGTCCAGTATATGCCCCACTGATTCGCATATTATACATCATCTCCTTTTTCGAGAGATAAGGATCGAAAAAGGAAGAATGGTCCTCGGGTGGCAGTCTTGTACCGGTAAGCGAAGTGTAAGGCGGCTCCCCACAAGATGGAGTGACGACCTGGTATGATATGCAGGAAGTCAGGCAGGTGGCTCAAGACCCTACTTTGTAGAGGCCTATGTTCAACAGTGTTCGTATTACTGCCGCCAAATTGTAGTGCTTGCACTGATTTATATGCTATTCCGGTACGAAGGGATAGAGAGCAAGTACATTTACAGGCTGTAAGGCAACTTATTCCTCAGAGGTGACACCGCATCTGTAGCCATCTTTGTTTGAAGTCGATTGCAGGTACCCATGGACTCCAGGAGCTACTTACCACCGTGTAATTAGCTCCTGGCGTCCGCACTGTAAGTTCGTTTGTCACTTCAGTTTAATAAATAAAGAATGAAATAATTTTATACAGCTTTCGAAGTCGGGGTTTTAATTATTCCAATTTTAAATTCTTTCTTTAATTCGTCTTAGCACCGACTCTTAATTGGAGCTATTAAGTGGAAATTATTTTATTAACCTTAGTTCTTTGAGGACGGCTTTTACTTTAACTGTATTGTAAGTTGAATTTTTTACTATTTTAAGTGGACTACGGAAATAACAATGGCGTTTTATGTAGTTAAATTTAAAATTTCATCCACAATTTTTTCACCCTCAAGGGGAGGAATTTAACATTTTTTTAAATTTTTTAATTCATATGATACTCCTGAATTATAACATAGCAGATATTATGATAAGAAACATTAAAATTGATTCACACTTTACGAAGATATCCCAACATACATACATTAAAGCATATATTTAAGCGGCAGTAGTCTAAGCAGTGGCAGGTTGCGGATCGCGAACTCAAAACGTTGTAGGTTCGAATTCACTTTTCGACTGCTGTCCGTAAACCACTCCTAATACTAGCATTTTAAGCTTACCAGGAGTGGTTAAAGGGCATATTAGTACTATTAATAGCATTGCTAGTAATTTATGTATTTGATGCTTGGCGGTCCACCACTATGCAATTTATTAAGAGTTTTTTTCCTTTGTGGAACGTTTACTACCGGCGATTTTTCAGGACAGGTACGACTTAGGGGAACTTCAAAACAAGATCTTACTCCTTTTCAAAAGGCCGGCAACGCAGCTGCGATTCCCTTGGTGTTGCAGTTGTTCATGGCCGACGGTTGATACTTGCCATCGGGTGAGCCGCATGCTGGTTTGCTGCCTCTTTTATAAAAAAATAACATACATTCGAACTGCGAAATTCTTCCGGTTTTGTCTCTTAAAATAAAACCAAGAGTTTTTCATATTTCGAGTATATTAAGACCAACACTCTACTAGCAACACGTGTCATGTTGCTTACTTGACTTTCTTTGGATTCTTAATTGAGGACAAATTTAGATGTCTCTGGGCAATAGCATCCCCTTATCATCACATGAAATGTGTGCTCGTTTGTCATCCTAATTCTATAAAAAAATACAAAATAGGTCCTTAAAAAGAATATTGCATAACGTGTGTTTCCGACATATTTATTACTAAAACAATAAGCACAATGCATGCATAAAATGTACTTATAATGCCGAGTAATGAAAATCTCAGGCGTTGTTGTTTTTAATATAAATGGAATACACGAGTATAATCCTCTCGCATGGAATATGAACGAGTGTAAATATATTAACCAAATGTAAATTGATTCAGCATGAGCGTTCACCGTGTAGTGGTGGTGTAAAAATATGCACTACCCAATGTCGTCCAGTGCGTATCGTAAGAGACGACAGAGGGAAACAAATTAGGACGTAAGCAGCAGAGTCTTTCTAACAATAACTACAATAAAATGCGGTTGCCCACCCACTAAACAGCGTAAAAGCTATGGAAATTATTCCCCCTATAAGACAACCTATGGGGAAGGCCTATCTATATGTAGAGGAGGACTTCGTACATCCTCGAAATATGTTATCCCAGATATGCTGGTTTGCTGTGTTTTTCTTTACGGCGTGTTAAAGCAACACTTAAAATTTAAATTAACTACTACAATTACAACTAACATTTGCACACTGAAATTAACAAAGCAAGGTTAAAAGAGTAATTAAAAAAATGACAAATTAAAAAGTTAAACAAATTTAAAACCCTATCTCACTTCCAAATACCCCTATGTTAAAATCAATGAAGGTGGTTAAGTTACAGAGTATTTCAATGAAATGTACATACATACAAACACTTAACAGAAACTGTCCCGAAGCAAGTCTTATTACGAACGAGGTTTTGGATAACTTAAAAATTAAAATAACTATCTTGGAAAATAAACTCCAAATAGCCGAAACAGAAATAGAAAATTTAGTGTTGGAAAATAGCTCTCTAAAAAAACTAATTATAAACCATGAAAAAAAGACGAATCAAATGACAAGCATATGTCGAACAACGCCGATAAAAAGCACAAGTAGAAAAGGACGCAAAAGCCTAAATAGAAATAAATTGGATTTCACATGCTTAGATCAAACAAAAGATGAATTTGTTTCTGAAACACATAATGGATCAAATGAAGATAAATCGTCCAGAGCAAAAATGACACTGGAGAATATAACAGAAAAAGAAAAAGAAGACTCCATTGACGATACTATGAAAAATGTGACGCAAAAAAAGGTATTAATATTAAGTGATCAAAACGGCAAAGGCTTTCGCAATTTACTCCAAAATCTAATTGGTAAAGAATTCCAAGTGACAGCTATAGTAAAATCTAATGCTTTTCTATCACAAATTTTAACATATTGTAATACTGTATGCAAGGACTTTACTAAATCTGACTATGTCATAATTATAGCGGGTTCAAACGACCGCAACCCATTTAGCTTTAGGTCTATTCTGTATTACCACTTATCCTTACTTGCGAACACAAATGTACTTGTTGGTGAAATATTTAACAACTGAATCTTAAATATTGGTAAATTAAATGAACATTTGCGTTTCTTGTGTTCTCAATTTCATCACGCTAGATTCGTACCATTAAACTATGGTGACACAAAGCAATGCTACAAGTTATACATGAGTAGACTGATGTTAAGAGAAATACTCAGTATAGATTACAGGAATAGATTTGTTAATTATAACACGATCTAAACGCAACCTAAACAAAAACAACCTAACACAAAAATAGTGCAAAAAGAAATTATACAATATTTAAAAAAAAATCACAAAGACGAATAATGTTACTAATAATAACACAAATACTAGTAAATCTCAACAAACTATTCCATATCTATTCAACAAAATAAAACTTAGACAAGCTAATGCACCTCTAGGTTCTAACAAAACGATAGAAAATGACAAACAATCCGACTTTTTTTCTGTGAATAAAGATGAAAACTGTTTTAATATTCGCATTTAATTCACTTAAACGTTCAAAATTTCTCTCTTTTCTGATCTTCGTTACTCTTCGAAAATCTCTCGTTTCTGTTTCTGTTTCTGTTTCAAATCATTTTGAATGTTGCGGTGTGGTAATAAGTGGATTGAACTATCTACTAATATCCGTGTATAGAACCCCAAAAAGTGACCTTGATGTTTTGATTAATATGGAGTATTTACTAAGAGAAATAACAATAAGAACACGAAATTGTTATAGAAATATATTTGTATTGGGTGATTTTAATGTCAATATATTAGAAAATAATAAACAAAGTAAATCGCTTCTGCGCATGTTTCAGGCATATAAATTACATCCTACTATTTTAATACCTACCAGAATTACGTCACACTCACAAATATGTATCGATAATATAATAATAATAATGAAGTGACGACCCCATCGCCCGCTGACGTAACAGTTAAGTGACAAAACTGCTACGTCGGTGCAGTCAGTCAGTGCCCTGCCAAAAGGTGTGAGCGCCGTGCCTAGGCAAACTGAGGTGCAAAGGTCCGTTTGTGCATATGGCCGAACCATGAAACGGTGCCGGGGCTGGGCGTCTTCCGTTAATTGACGCCCAAAATGGATGATGGACAAAAAGAGTGCGCAAAGGGCCGCTGCCTAGAGGTCGGCAGGGCGCGTCTGGAGCTGGCGCTGGACGCGACAGCATGCGGGTCGCCAACCAAGCGCGGGGCTGCAAGAACACCTAGTAGCTGCCCGCATCCATCATCCCCACCAGAGGGCTTGTTGTCGGCTGGGTCTTCTCGGACTCGGCAAGCGGCACCCGCCGTTGGTGGAACACGTCGCATGCGTCGGACGCAAATTATGATTTTAGGGCAAAAGTGGAAGAAACTGGAATGTTAGCGTATCGGGCTCGGATGCATCGCTTTCTCGCAGAGCTGGAGCCATCTGTTCATGTAACGGAGCAAAACCTGGCAGACCGAGTTCGGTACATCTTGCGCTCCAACATATTTGGTGACGCCGAACTCGAACGACTACGACGTGAGGCTGTTCCCTCATCGGATGAAAATGCTACAGCTGGTAATGCGTTGCCACTAATTGCAGAGCAACCTGCGCACGTGGATACCACCGTGGATATTCCAGTTGTGGTTAATTCAGGCGATGATGAAATAGTCTCCCACAAGCTAGAGCAAATGAGGAGCATATTGAAGAGGCTATTTGGAAACGCGCAGTACGCCTCGAAAATCCGCGACTTCCCGCATACCCTTAAGCAAGCGGAATCGGGCTGTCGTGAGGGCTATAAACCCAATGCTGGTGACCTATTTGAAGCCAGCGGGATCTTTGCGAGACGGACTCAATTCTTTTGGCAGTTTGCCGTATTATTGGCGCCATTTCCCACGGCTGGACGCGCTACCAGACAAAGTAGCGCCATCCCAGCCTGGAGAAAAGAATTGAGGACCGTATCGCAAAGGCAAGAGCCCTCATCGGCGGACTGACAAGCTTCAGGTCGGGTAATAATAGACCGAGAATTGTGCGCACCGTCAGGATGGCGTTTGCTGGGACAAATATAAGTTTGTCCGAGCCGAATATTACGCAAAACTGACGGAGTGCATAGACGACCTGAAGCAGAGAATCGCTGCTTGGGGAAGCGGATTCGGCAATATACCGAGAGGTTGACACGGTTCAACCAGAACCGTCTCTTCCAGAGTGATCAGAAGAGGCTTTATAAATCATTGGAGCGACAATGGTACGTGGAACGGGCCAAGCACCGAATGAGGCCAACACTGTCGCATTCTGGCGCAGCCTCTGGTCAGAGCCCGTAAACCACAGTGAGGGTCCTTGGACGGAAGTTGTGGCGAGTCAGTGTGCGAATATTACACCCATGGACTCCATCATCATAACGCCGGACGATGTAACTGAGGCGGTCCGAAGGGCCCCGAACTGGAAAAGTCCGGGCCTCGACGGGCTGCATCACTACTGGCTGAAGGGGTTCGTGGTGTCACGCTGTGCTCGCCCGACAGTTTCAAGAGGCTCGACCAGAAGTCGCTCCCAAGCCTCTTCACTACTGGGATCACTCACTTGGTTCCTAAAGACCGGAATACCACAGACCCGAGCAAATACCGCACCATCACGTGTCTATCCACGATAAGATTAACATCCATTTTGAGCGCGAGAATCACTCGTCACCTGAACTCAAATCAGGTGATGTCGCGCGCTCAAAATGGATGTCAAGGTGGTCGTGGAACCAAGGAACCACCTCATTGACGTGGTTATTGGCAAGGTGGTTAAACGCAACCGTTGGAACCTCTCCGCTGCCTGGATAGACTACAAAAGGCATTCGACTCGGTGCCCATACATGGCTGAAGAGGGTCCTTGAGCTGTACAAGGTTGACTATACAGTTGGAGACTTCCTCGGCAGTGTATAGAGCAGTAGAGTACGATCCTTTGTTATCTAGGCGAGCGGATGACAGCTGCGGAGAACCACATAAGGATAAGAAGGGTATCTTCCAGGGCGATTGTCTGAGTCCAATCTGGTTCTGCTCTCTCTAAACCCTCTCAGTACCTTACTGGAGGGTTCTGGGAGGATTTCAGCTTCGGAAAGGAAAAAAGTGACCCACCTTTTCTATATGGATGATCTCAAGATATTCGCCTCCAGTCGCTCACATCTTGTGGAATTGCTCAACATCACTTGTGATTTTAGCAATTCTATTAGAATGGAGCTGGGGACTAATAAGTGTGCGGTCCTCCATGTCGAAAGGGTAGGTTGCTAACTCTGAGGGCATAGACTTATCTATCGGCATCAACATCAAGGACCCTTTCTGAGGCTGAAACATACCGATATCTGGGTATGTCACAGAACATAGGTATCGATGAGGCGGATATGAAACAGTCAGTTTGCGATGTGTTTTATGCACGCTTGACAAAAGTGCTCAACAGTCTTTTGTCGGGTGTGAATAAGACACACGCATATAACGGTTGGGTCATGCCTGTTCTCATATACCTTCGGCATGCTCAGGTGGTCTCAAACCGAACTGAACGCCCTGGATAGAAAAGTCCGCACTACTATGACGTCCCATAGGATGCATCACCCGAGATTGTCGATTATGAGGCTGTACTTGCCGCGGAAACATGGTGGGCGTGGCCTTTTAAGCGCGCTTACCATGCATAATCGCGAAGTGTACAGCCTCCGTAATTACTCTGACGAGATCGGATGATCCTTTCTATAGGGACGTCATTTCTTGTGATAAAGTTTACCCTATCCTTAGCCAACGAGCAATGCAAGACCTGGCAGTACAGAGCATTTCCGATCGGGAGACGGTATGGAAGAAGAAGGAGCTCCACGGGAGGTTCTACAAGGCTTTACATGTGCCTTTCGTAGACACAGTTGCCTCCGTCCACTGGCTACGTTTTGGTGGTCTCTTTGAGAAAACCGAGGGTTTTGCATGTGCGTGACAAAACTAAGTTATTAAGACCAATAATTATCGGAGATACATCCTAAGGGATGGCACCGTCGACATCTGTCGAGCTTGTCGCCATCCCGGTGAGTCACTTACGCATGTCATCTCCGGTTGTTTGGCGCTTTCTAACTCTGAGTACTTGCATAGGCACAAGTTAGTAGCCAGAATTCTACACCAGGAGCTCGCTCTGAAATACGGTCTCGTGGACCGGAAATTACCACACCACATACATACCATACCACATACACCATAGACCACATACATACCCTTCGGCAAATTGTACAGAAGTCCAAAGAATACAATTTGCCACTATGTCTGGAGTATGTGGACTATGAGAAAGCCTTTGATTCCGTCGAAATTTGGGCGGTGCTGCAGTCCCTTCAGCGGTGCCAAGTTGACTGTCGGTATATCGAAGTGCTGAAGTGCTTGTACAGTAGGGCTACGATGGCTATCCGAGTACAGAACCAGAGTACGAAACCTATCCAACTGCAGAGAGGTGTAAGACAGGGTGACGTTATATCCCCGAAACTCTTCACCGCTGCATTGGAAGACGTTTTCAAGCTTCTGGACTGGAAAGGATATGGTATTAACATCAACGGCGAGTACATCACTCACCTTTGATTTGCCGACGATATAGTCCTTATGGCAGAATCGCTGGAGGACCTAAGCACTATGCTCAATGACCTCAATAGTGCCTCCCAACGGATAGGTCTTAAGATGAACATGGACAAAACAAAGATCATGTTTAATGTCCATGTCACACCTATGCCGGTAGTTGTTGGGAGCACTAAGCTCGAAGTTGTTGACGGTATGTTTACCTGGGACAAATAGTCCGACTAGGTAAGTCCAACTTCGACCGAGAGGTCAATCGACGGATTCAACTCGGCTGGGCAGCGTTCGGGAGATTACGACACATCTTCTCGTCAGGCATACCTCGAAACCTCAAAACTATATTGTACAACCAGTGCGTGTTGCCAGTGATAACATATGGAACTGAGACGTGGTCCTTCACTGCTGGCCGTATGAGGAAGTTCAAGGTCGCTCAGCGAGCTATGGAGAGGCTATGCTCGGGTTTCTCTGCGTGATAAACTTCGAAATGAGGATATCCGCAGTAGAACCAGAGTAACCGACATAGCCCAAAGGATTAGTAAGCTGAAGTGGCAATGGGCCGGCATATAGCTCGAAGAACCGACAACCGATGGGGAAAAAGGTTCTCGGTGGCGGCCTCGTACCGGCGGATTTAGTGTAGGGCGTCCCCACTAGATGGAGTGACGACCTGGTAAGACATGCAGGAAGTCGATGGATGCAGGTGGCTCAGGACCGTGCTTTGTGGCATTCCTTGGGGAGGCCTATGTTCAGCAGTGGACTTGTGAAGGGCTGTAATGGACCGGAAATTGCCATATTACAAATACTTTCCGGAAGCCGTGCTCGAAAATGACCACGCCAGGCTCTACTGGGACCGGGCCATCATCACAGATAGGACTGTTCTTGCGAATAAACCTAATATTGTAATGATGGACCGGGCACAGTCAGGATATTTTGGTCAACATTACCACTCCGTATCACGAGAACCTCGTGAATTATATAAGAAAAAAAAATATCTGGACCTAGCTCACAAGGTGACCAACGTGTGGAGTAGTCTGCCTACCGACCTTATTCCTGTAGTCGTTTCTGCAAACGGATTAATTCCAGATAGCCTCTCGGGTCATCCGAGGCATCTGGGACTCAGTGACGGACCGCTCAAGCTCAAATGCAGAAGGCGGTGCTCCTCGATACCGCCCGCATCGTCCGCCGGTTTCTCTCCTTTCCCCTAACCTCGGCCGTTTGGTCTCCCTGCCGAGGGTTTCCATCTGGTTGGGTTTTATTTATTTATGTATTATTTATTTATTTATGTTAGTATATTAAATATATATTTATGTTTATTTATTATTTCCTTTAAAATATTTATTCAGCCCAACCAGATGAGAATACTATATAAATACCCCAAATAATAATAAGCCCCTAAAATCCAACCGTACGTCCGATTCGACCATCTGATTCACGTAGGGGGCGGACACGTGATATATTTTACTGACACGACTAAAACACGGAACTGGTAACCCATTAAACATGGAGACTAGATTAAGAAGTAAACGTTTAGGCCGCTGCCGGGGTGATCGCCGGGCGTACTTGGAGCTGACGCTGGGTGCGACAGTATACGATCCGTCAGTGGAGGGGAGCTGAATAGGTGGGCTCCCTCCGGGCTACCCGAAAATGCTACAGCCAACTCGACACAAAACAGATACACTGACAATTCATCACCATCACTTTTACTAGAAGAACCTTATAGCCCATATACTGTTTCACCGTTATCCTTAACAAGCCATAATTTACTACATTCAAATAGATCTACACCAACTTTAGATGTTACGCACGAGGTGAATCCTTTTTTACCTGCGTCCACTAAGGCTGGTAAAGCAAGAGTACGCATGACATGGTCAAAAGATGTCAACATGTTTATCATGCGGAAATATTACACTATAACAAAATTAAAGAAAGATATGACTTGTTACAGGAAAATCCTTCATGAATCCTTTACTAAACAATCCCCGAGAGTAAATGTTACAGAGCAAAGAATCTCAGAGAAGAGACGAATGATAATTAAAAATATATACCTCCCTGAGGAAGAATTAGAACAATTAAAAAATGAAGTCAGGCGTAAAATTGAAAAACAAATAACGTTCGCAATGACAGCCACAACACTCTTCCTTGTTCTAACCCAACAGACTTAGTAGCACTTGCAACAAATGATTTACCTCAACCTCAATCATGCGATTAAAACTCTTATTCATCCACTACAGAACCAACAACACTCACTACCCATTCTTCCATACAAATGCCAAATACTCCCACTCAGGAAGATATGGTATACAACATAATTTTAGAAACAGATCTCACAACACTGGAACAAGAAACTACTATAGGAGAAGAAGCTAGTACAAAACTACATGAAGAATTAATAACAACAATATTCCAATACTCAGGTGGATCCTACATGCAGATCGAAATTACCTAAATTAAAATATAGTAAAAAACTTACAAATCTAATAGATATTTTTAACAATAATATACTGAACCGATTTATTACAGACAATGCGCTTTTAACTGACATTCATACCCTTGTATATTGTAGCGCTATGGTTATAACAAAATAATTAGGTTTAAAAATTTTAGATGAAAATCAACTGCCAAATCACAAGCGTAACATAGAACCAGCATGGCAAATAAGATTGCAAAAAGGAATAAACCAGCTCCGATCAGATATAGGTAGACTTACTCAATACATTAAAGGCAATAGGTCCAAAAAAGTAATTAAAACAGCAGAAAAAGTCTTTCAAAATTATCAAACACATACAACTCATGAGAACACAAACAAATCACCCGAAGAATACCTTGACACTCTCAAACAAAAACTATCATTTAAAGCACAAAGACTTAGAAGATATTCGAAGGCTAATCAAAGAAAACAAGAAAATAAACTTTTTACATCGAACGAAAAATTGTTCTACAGACAATTAAAGCAAGACAAAATGATAACTAATAATAGGAATGATACACAAATGGTTACAAAAGAGCAGCTTGAACAGTTTTGGTCTGACATATGGGAGAAGCCAGTATCGCACAATGAAAGTGCAGACTGGATACAAGAGGAGAAAATTAAATGGAATTCAATAGAAGAAATGATATTTGACGAAATAACAGAAAATGACATCAAACTCGCTACTTCTAAACTACATAATTGGAAATCACCAGGAATAGACAACATTCACAATTTTTGGTATAAAAAATTACATACACTCCACAAGGCTTTCGCTAAAACTTTTACAAATGTTATACTCCAAAAGCAACCACTTCCGCCATTTATTTCAAAAGGGATTACGTATATGATTCCAAAAAGTAATACTACAAATAGTCCATCCCAATATCGCCCAATTACTTGTCTACCCACAATATACAAAATTTTAACCGCTATTATTACTGCAAAATAAACTCACACCTAGAGCTTAACATGATTATGGCAGAAGAACAAAAGGGTGTAGGAGGAACCATGGGTTGCAAGGAGCAGCTCATAATTGACTCAACCATTCATAGACACGCAAATTTAAGGAAGAGAAACTTACATTGCACATTTATTGACTACCGTAAAGCATTTGATAGCGTACCTCATACTTGGCTAATTCAAGTATTAAACATTTATAAAATAAGCCCCATTTTAATACATTTTTTGAAAAATATTATGTTGCACTGGAAAACCTCTTTACATTTGCATACCAATAACACTAGTCTTAATACGAGGGATATAGCTATCCGGAAAGGTATTTACCAGGGCGACTCTTTGAGCCCATTGTGGTTCTGCCTCGCACTAAACCCATTATCTCGTCTACTTAATGATCAAAAGAAAGGTTACCTTGTAAAACTCCCTAATGCCGAGATAAAGATATCACATCTGATATACATGGATGATATAAAGCTTTACGCCAGTTCATTTAAAGACATGAAAATCTTATTAGATATTACAAGTAAATTCAGTAACGACATAAATATGCACTTTGGATTAGAAAAATGTAAAATTTTAAATATAAAGAAGGGAAAAATAGAACCAGGACCCTACACTTTACCAGAAGGAGGCATTATTTCGTCCATGGAGTCAGATGAGGTATATAAGTACTTGGATATCAGCAATCCAAGCTATTAGACCACATTAGCTTAAAAACGCATTATTAACAAAATACAAAAATAGATTAGGCCGAATCTGTAAACCCAACTAACATCAAAAAGCCTCATTAAAGCTATTAATACTTATGCGATTCCAATATTAACATATTCATTTGGTATAATAAAATGGACAAAAACAGACATAGTTGGCCTCGAAATAAAAACACGTACCATATTAACAAAATTTAATCATTTACATCCCAAGTCTGCAGTAGAAAGAATTTCAATAGGCAGAAATCATGGTGGAAGAGGTCTTATAGACATCCAAGCGCTCTGGACTAAGCAGCTCTCAACCCTTAGATCTTTCTTTCATAGAAAATGACTACCAGTAAATTACACAATGCTATTGTTAGTATAGACGTGAACCTCACCACTAAACCTTGCAGAAAAGCCATATATAACAGAAATAAATGATCAGCATACAAACAGAGAAAACTTCAAATTAGTACAATGGAAAAAAAGTTTTGCATGGCAGACATCCTTATGACTTAGATCAAGCACATATAGATTCGGAGGCATCGAATAGGTGGCTTGTATGTGGTTACTTATTCCCTGAAACCGAAGGCTTCATGATAGCAATACAGGATCAAGTCATTAATACGAAAATTATCAAAATATATAATTAAAGACCCAACAATATCAGATGATAAATGTCGAAAATGTCGCAAACAGCCTGAGGCCATTCAGCATATTATAGGAGCTTATCCATCACTCACGCAGACAGATTACACACACAGACACAACCAGATAGTAAATATAATACACCAAAAATTAGCAATCAAACACAAACTCATCCCAGATTCACATACACCATATTACAAATACACACCAACTGTCGTACTTGAAAATACAAATTATAAAATGTACTACGACCGTGCTATTCTCACAGACAAAACCATCCATCATAATAGACCGGATATAACACTCCAAGATAAAATAAATAAAACAGTATATATAATTGATATAGCCGTACCTAATACTCATAATTTAATTAAAACTATAACGGAATAAATAAATAAATACACAGAACTGAAAGAAGAAATAACAAAATGTTGAAGATGAAAAAGTTTTATAATACCCATAGTACTTTCTACCACCGGAATAATCCCAAGTACTTACATCATAGTTTGAAAATGCTAGACATATCACCGAACTCATACATTAATTTACAAAAGCAGCAATCTTAAATACATGTCGCATCGTTCGAAAATTCATGCAGGACAGTAATATAGTTTATCCTATTACAATGACGGTTACTTGGTTTCAACCCGTAATCGTTATTTATTTAACTTTCAGCTGAGAAAAAAAAATTAAAATATAATAATAATAATAATTTTAACGGTGGTAGAGCCACGCAGCAGCTTTGGGGCAAAATTCCGCTCAAAACAATAACTGCTCGGGGCAAACTGAGCAACAAGACCAAGACGACCCCTGCCACGCTATCCGTGGATTTATGCAACATCAGGGACTTCACTCGAACCTAAACGCCGTCCACTACAATCTCGAGACGGCGAAGCCGGCCTTGCTCTTTCTGACCGAGACGCAGGTGTCCTCTCCGGCTGATACTTCGTATCTCTCCTACCCGGTGTACAAATTGGAACACTCCTTTGTGCCTCGGGCTGGAGTTTGCGTATACGTCAGAGGTCATCTGTTCTCGACGCCTCGGCAGTCTTGAAGGTTCGGACCTGTCTATCCTTTGGCTACGCGTAGATAGCGACGACCATCCGCGCGTCTATGGGTGCCTCTATAGGTCCCAAACCGGTAATGCCGAAACAGACCGACTCATCGAACACGTCCAAATGGCTACAGATTCCTTGCTACAACAGGTCCCATCCGCAGAGATCGTGATCGGCGATTTTAACGCCCACCACGTCGAATGGCTCGGTTCACGTTTAACCGATCATGCGGGAGATCTGTTTATGATTTTGCCTTGGCATATGGTCTGACACAGCTGGTTACTTCGCCTACGCGGATTCCAGATATGAAGGATCATACACCTTCCTGTTGGACCTTCTGCTGACCTCTCATCCGGACGGATATCAGGTTTCCGTCGATGCCCTCTCGGCTCTTCGGACCATTGTCTGATCCGGGTGTGCTGCCACTCACGCTCCTCACGGTTGCGTTCTGCAGGTTGCCGCCGTGTTTGGCGTTACAGGTCGGCGGATTGGGACGGAATGCGGTCTTTCTTTGCATCCTACCCATGGGGCGGGTTTGACACAGGGAATGGAACTATTTATTCCATCATCTGTGGTACCCATCGGAGGCAGATCGCAGCCTTGGTTTGGTCGCTCCTGTAAGACTACATTACGCAGTAAGCAGGATTGCTATCAGGCCTGGGCTGAGGCTTCGGCGGCTCGGGATGTAAACACCAGCATGCTTAAAAGAAGTATAACTTCGCCTCCAGGTCCTTCAAAGTGTTATTGCCAAGGCAAAGTCAGAGCACATAGGCAGAATTGGCGAGAAACTAGTTCGCATTCCTTCGGGAACCGTGCATTCTGGTCTCGCCAAGGCTGTCCAAGGAAATTCTGTAAGCCATCACTACCATCTCTGCACAGGGATGACGACTCACTGGCCCACGCCGCAAAGAGAAAGCTGACCTTTAGGCTCACTTTGCGCCCAACTCGACTCTTCATGACGGGGAACACACCGCCGACATCCCGCGGTGTGAGTGCTCCATGCCGGATGTGCGGTTCTCACAGCGCTCGGTTCGCAAAGCACTCTCCCTGGACATCCACAAGTCGAGTGGGCCTGACGGAATCCCTAATTGTGCTGAGGACGTGTGCTCCGGAGTTGGCACCGGTTCTAACGCGTCTTTTCCGGTACTCCTACTCCCTAGGCGTAGTCCCGAAATCATGGAAGACAGCTTTTGACCCAAACGATCCCTAAAAAAGGCGACCGCTCAGACCCGTCCAACTACAGGCCTATCGCCATCACCCCCTTGTTCTCCAAAATAATGGAGTCGGTTATAAACTGCCAGCTCATGCGGTACCTTGAGGATCACCAGCTGATTAGTGACCGCCAATAAGGTTTTCGTCGGGGTCGATCAGCTGGTGATCTTCTGGTCTACCTAACTCATAGATGGGCGGAAACAGTAGAGTCCAAGGGGGAGGCATTGGCCGTTAGTTTGGACATTGCGAAGGCTTTCGATCGGGTTTACAAAGCGCTTCTTTCGAAGCTCCTTCCTATGGGCTTCCCGAGAAATTGTGGAATTGGATCACCAGCTTTCTTGCAGATCGGAGCATCAAGGTCGTAGTAGACGGTACATGCCCGATTACAAGCCCATTATCGCTGGTGTTCCACAAGGCTGCGTGCTACCACCAACGCTGTTTCTTCTGCATATCAATGATTTGTTGCAAATCGATAGCATTCATTGCTATGCGGATGATAGCACTGGTGATGCTCTATACGCCGACCGTGCGAATATTTCTCGGGAAAACGTCGCCGAGTACCGGAAAAACTTGTGTCTGAAGTCGATTCTTTGCTGAACAAAGTCTCGGATTGGGGGCGACTAAATCTAGTCCAGTTTAATCCTCAGAAGACACAAGTTTGCGCGTTAACCGCTAAAAAGAGCGCAGGTTCGGCCTCACATGGAATACTGTTCCCATCTCTGGGCTGGGGCTCCCCAGTGCCAGCTTCTTCCACTTGACCGCATCCAGCGCAGAGCGGCTCAAATCGTCGACGACCGAGTCCTTTCCGATCGGCTCGATTCATTGGCGCCGCGAAGAGATGTTGCATCTCTTTGCATTTTCTTTCGCATTTACCACGGGAGTGCTCTAATGAATTGTTCGGATTAATCCCAGCCGCCAAATTTCACGAACGCACATCGCGGCAGAACTCCCGATACCATCCACATCACGTGGATGATTGGCGGTCCACCACTGTGCGATTTAGAAGATGTTTTCTCGCACAACTTCCTTGTGGAATAGTTTAACACCAGCGATTTTCCGGACCGATACGACTTAGGGACCTTCAAGAAAAGAGCCTACTCCTTTTAAAAGGCCGGAAACGCATCTGCAATTCCTCTGGTTCCTGGTGTTGCAGTTGTTCATGGGCGGCGGTAGTCACTTACCATCAGGTGAGCCGCATGCTCGTTTGCCCTCCCCTATAAAAAATATTTTTATGGATGATGGACAAAATAGAATGCGCATAGGGCCGCTGCCTGGGGGTCGCCGGGCGCGTCTTGAGCTGGCGCTGGACGCAACAGCATGCGGGCCGCCAGCCGAGCGAGGTGCTGCACGACCACCTAGCAGCCCTCGCATCCATCATCCCCACCAGATGGCTTGGTGTCGGCAGGGTCCTCTCGGACTCGGCAAGCGGCACCGCCGCACAGCCTGCCTGCCACCTGCCGCCGCTGGTGGAGTACGCCGCATGCGTTGGACAAAAGATATGAACATAAATGCATTGCGGGCGTACTATAGGGCGAGAGGGAAGAACTGGAGGGATAGCGTATCGGGCTCGGATGCACCGCTTTTTGCTGAGCATGAGCCGTCTGTTCCCGTCACAGAGCAAAACCTGGCAGACCGAGTTCGGTACATCATACGCTCGAAAATATTTGATGATGCCGAACTCGAACGACTACGGCGTGAGGCTATTCCCTCATTGAATGAACGAGTTATAGCTGGGGATGCGGCTCCTAAGGCCATAGACCAGCAACCATATGTGGAAGCCGCCATTGATCTTTCCGCTTTGGTTGATTCAGGCGATGGTGGAATGGTCACCCAAGAACTAGAGCAGATGAGGTGTAAATTGGCGGAGGCGATTGTGGAAACGCGCTGTACGCCTCTCGAAAATCGACCGCGACTCCCGCGCAACCTAAGCAAGCGGAATCGGGATGTCGTGACGGTCCTGAACCCATTGCTGGCATCCTTTGGCAGCCGGGACCTGCGATACGGACTCAATACTCTTTGGCGCCACTTTGGCGGTTTGCCGTATTGTTGGTGCCAAACTTCCCACGTCTGGACGTGCTACTGGGCAAGTAGTGCTATCCCAGCCTGTAGAAGAAGGATTGAGGACCGTATCGCAAAGGCAAACCCTCATCGGCAGACTGATAAGTTTCAGGTCGGGCAATAATAGGCCGAGAATTGTGCGCACCGTCAGGATGGCGTTTGCTGGTACAAATATCAGTTTGTCCCAGCCGGATATACCGCAAAACTGACGGAGCGCATAGACGACCTGAAGCAGAGAATCGCTGCTTGGGAGAAGCGGATTCGGCGATATACCGAGAGGTCGACACGGTTCAACCAGAATCGTCTCTTCCAGAGTGATCAGAAGAGGCTCTATGAATGACATGAGGCAGTCAGTTTGCGATGTGTTTTATGCACGCTTGACAAAAGTGCTTAACAGCCTTTTGTCGGGAGTTAATAAGACACATGCATATAACGGTTGGGTCATGCCTGTTCACATGTATACATTTGGCATACTCAGGTGGACTCAAACCGAACTGAACGCCTGAATAGAAAAGTCCGCACTATTATGACGTCCCATAGGATGCATCATCCGAGATCGTCAGTAATGAGGCTGTACTTGCCGCGGAAACATGGTGGGCGTGGCTTTTAAGCGCGCTTACCATGCATAATCGTGAAGTGTGCAGCCTCGTAATTACTTTATGACGAGATCGGATGATCCATTCTATAGGGACGTCATTTCTGTGATAAAGAACTTACCCCTCTATCCTTAGCCAACGAGCAATGGCAAGACCCGCCAGTACAGAGCATTTCCGACCGGGAGACCGTATGGAAGAAGAAGGAGCTCCAAGGAGGTTCTACAAGGCTCTATATGTGCCTTTCGTGAACACAGTTGCCTCCCTCCACTGGCTACGTTTTGGTGACCTCTTTGGGGAAACCGAGGGTTTTGTCTGTGCGATACAGGATCAGGTTATTAAGACCAACAACTATCGGAGATACATCCTAAGGGATGGCACCGTCGTCATTTGTCGAGCTTGTCGCCATCCCGGTGAATCACTGGGCATGTCATCTCTGGTTGTTCGGCGCTTTCTAACTCTGAGTACTTGCATAGGCACAACCTAGTAGCCAGGATTCTACACCAGGAGCTCGCTCTGAAATACGGTCTAGTGGATCGGAAACTGCCTTATTATAACTACATACCGGAAGCCGTGCTCGAAAATGACCGCGCCAGGCTCTACTGGGACCGGGCCATCATCACAGACAGGACCATTCTTGCGAATAAGCCTGATATTGTGCTGATGGACCGGGCACAGTCAAGATATTTTGGTCGACATTACCATTCCGTATGACGAGAACCTCGTGAAAACCGAAACAGATAAGTGAACTAAATATCTAGACCTGGCTCATTAGGTGACCGACATGTGGGGTGGACTGCCGGCCGAAATTATACCTGTAATCGTTTCTGCGAATGGGTTAATCCCAGTCAGCCTCTCAGCCATCTGAAGCGACTGGGACTCCGTGACGGACCACTTCAAGCTCAAATGCAGAAGGCGGTGCTCCTCGATACCGCCCGCATCGTCCGCCGGTTTCTTTCCTTTCCCCTAACCCTCGGCCGTTTTGTCTCTCCCTGCCGAGGCTTCCATCTGGTTGGGTTTTATTTATTTATGTAATTTGTTATGTGTTTATTTTATTTTATTGATATTTATGTATGTTTATCATTTCATTTACAATTATATATTTAAACAGCCCAACCAGATGAGAAAACTATATTGATACCCACATAATAATAATAATTCTTTATTTAAATCACAAGGTATTTTAACATAAGTGGCTAGAGCCTCTTTACACAGAGTGCCTGTAGGAGGCTCCGCTCTTCCTCAACTTCACAAACAAAATCTTATGAAATATTTACTTTTAGATAACTATTATAAAAACTTGCATGCTTATGTGTGTGTGTGTGTGTATGTGTGTGTGCTGTAATTATTTGAGTATTCATATGAGTGTCTTTTCAAGGAGAGATTCAGTTTCCTCATAACTAAGTGGTTGTAGATACTTTTTACTGCGTTTCTACATTCAAAATGGATCATTGTATAAATTCCTACATGTTTATTAATTTTGTTGTATAATTCTGCGCGCTTACTATACTGAACTCTAGCAAAAGTGAGTATTGGGAACTTGTACTACTAACTCTTTTCTCCTGTTTTGTAAAGTATATGGATTAAAAGATAGGGACTTATGTTTCTTTAATATTGTGTGCAGTACATAAATTTTTCGTACTGATAATAACTGTGTTTCATTGTAAATACTTGTAGTAGGATATCTTCTGTTTTAAAATACATATTTTAATTAAATCTCGTTGCGCACGTTCCAAGTGGATAAATTTTGAAGCAAGCACCCCTCAAATAGATATACAGTACCCCAAAATGGATTGTACCAAAGCTGTGTATATATCGTTTAATAATTTGTTTTGCATAGACTTAGGATATACTAGCGTATAGACCAACATAGTGTGCAAGGGAGAAAAAATTCCTTATGGCAAAAATGCAAGATAGAAAAGGATACCAAATCTCATGACTCTGTAACCGATTTTGAATGACAGGTCGGCACAATTCGGCACGCAAGAAATAGCGCCGAGATATTTTGTAATTTTTAAAGTATAATAGTGGTTATTATTAGTAAGTAACTTTTTCCAAAATGCTTAATTGTTCCGTGAGTGAGTGTGCTGTTAATAATAGAAATAATCCTGATAATTTCACATATCACAGGTAAATTCTCAAGACATCGTCAATGTTATGACGCGTTTATTTTTGGTTAAAATTTATGTTAGATACTGTTTTAAATATAGAATATATTCAATTATTTTGTTAATTTTGATATTTTGCAAAGAAAAAAGTCACGTTGTTGATAATTTGCATGAATTTGGTAAATACATTTTTATACAAAATATTTTACATGTACGCTAGGGATTGACTCAACTATATCAAAATTAATGTCGATATTTATCTTGAATGTTTATAATGAATCGATAGACTTGCCTACACAACAAGAAAATAAATGCCGTTTGACAAACAGATTCCCTCCGTATTCTATAATTAGAAAAAGTGGTTAAGGTTCATTGAACGGGTTGGTTGGAATGCAAAGAAGAACTCAACAATTTGCAGCAAACATTTTCTTGAGAAGTATAAAAGAAAAAGTAGAATAAAAACAATTTTATTAAAAGGAGTCATGTCTACATTATTTGTACCAGTAAGTAAAATATTGTTATAATAAGACTTCAAAATATAACTTTCAAAACTTTAGATAAATATAGAGACAGATTTTCATACATTATAAAACCGTAGATATATACAAAAATATATAGACATATAGATATAGACAAAAAATCTTGAGATTATCCTCTTTAAGCCATTATGAACCCAACTAAGTATCTATTTATCAACCAAAATAAATGTATAACCTAGCTTAACCAACCGCACAGCCTCACGATCACACTAGTACAATACCTATTCATAGCATCATGCTATTTTCCCCAAGGGGTTGAGCGGAGCTTCGGAACTTCGGATTATATTCCCAAATCATAACGATAAAACTTTTAGCGTAGTTAGGTATAGATATTTAGTAATGCTCCTCAAGCGCTACTAGACGACCGCGCATGAGACGTGATAGTATAAATTCCATAGTATTTGATACTCACAACGGTCAATGCCCGATTCATGCTTGATGGCCGACGACATTGTCACGAGGGCTTAAATAGCCTGGTTTATCCCCTACAGCGTTATTCGTAGAGAAGAGGAACTCGTGGTTAAGTAATAGCTGCGCAGATCAATAGATCTGCGAAATTAAGTTGCACTTGCCGCGGTCAGTCCATGAATGAGTGACCATTTTCTTAACATACCGAGATTGAGAGAATAGAGAGTGCATCTGTATCCTCAGACACTTAGTGCACTTTACTGTGTTAAGATCATTATGTTTTTAAAATTCATGCAGCTAAAATGATAATAAGTTTATTATTACTTTATACTTTTCAGGGACAGATGAAAGAATATAAACATGAAGCATGATGAAGCCTCATAAACATATTGGCCTTTAAACAGAGCAATCTTATTTTACTGATTCCTACAAGTTTCCTTCCTTAAATTGTTAAGTTTACATTCATACTTAAGTAGAATGTTAAAATAAACTTCTATAATCTATTTAATTATTAATTATTAAATGTTTATAATTATCACAGGTAATACTTATATGAAAAATAAAGCAGCCATTGTGTTGTACTCCGTGTCCCCGTTTTTGTTTCCCCATCAAAACATTTTATAAAATATATAAAATATAAATAGGTATATAATTAGTTAAGTATCTACCTATTTATATTAACAATATGTTAAAAAATAAATTCCGGGGAAACTGCCCACGGCAGTAAATATTTTTCTCAAAAGATCATAGCTCGAAAATATAACATTCTGATCTGATTATTGGGGAGTTTTTTAGGTTTTTCGGTAAAGTCACCTGGGATTTTATACATTTGAATTAAAATCCAACAAAAGGCAGGTAGGTTCAGCTTATTCCCAGGAACATGTTATATGAATATTTTTAATTATTTTAGAACTATCATGGTAAAATTCAGTTAATTTTGAAGTTATTCAACTTCATGCACTAAACAATTTTTATAATCTTACCGCTTCCTTAACAATCATTTTCGATAGTCCTTTTAAGTAAAATATACATCACTAGCTAACGCACACAATGACAAATCAAAATTGGTCACGTTTTCGGGCTGTCATGTGGTCTATACGCTAGTATATTCTAAGTCTATGGTTTTGCGTAAGTTCAGTGGACGTTTTGGCACCACATGTCTTAAGGTACGAAATATCCAATTTAATTTAGCAATTCTGTTAGATACATGTTCTATGTGAGAATACCATGACAATTTCTGGTCCATTATTACACCTAAATATTGTGTATATGTTACTTTATTTATAAATGGACAGTTATTAAAGGCGCAATTATTTATGTTGTTACATGTATGAATTCTTATATTGAAATCTTCCGAGGGTTGTGTGCGTTTGGATATACTGAAACAGATATAATTAGTTTTGCTGCATCAAGGGTAAGTAAATTCAAATTTAACCATTTTGCCACCTGGGCCATCCCATTCTGCCCTTTCCTTAACTTCGCCATGATTTACCTTTAAAATAACTGTCATCAGCATACGAAATTATTTGTGCGTTTTCTATTCTTAAGTTGCATAAATCGTTTATGTAAAGCAGAAAGAAGGAAGGTCCCAATATATTGCCTGTGCACACCATATGATATAGTCGCGTCGTCACTAATAAGCTGGTCAACTTTACACGTTGATTTCTATTGGAGAGGTAGTCTCTAAAAAGTTTATGGGCAGTACCTCTTACTCCGACTTTTTCCAGTTTATATAAGAGTAGGGGGACAGAAACAGTGTCAAACGCTTTCATGAGATCTAAGTACACAGTTAAGCATTCTTGACCTTTATCTAAGTCATCAACCACCAATGACGTCATATGAGCAACTGTATCCTCACTAGATTTGCCATGCCTAAAACCAAACTGATAAGGAGATAATATATTAAAAGAATTTAAATATTTAAGAAGTCGAATGTTAATTAATTTTTCAAGTATTTTTGATATAGCTAGTAATATTGATATGGGCCTATAATTACTGATGTTCTCTGTCCCTCCTTTAAATATTGGTACAATAGAAGATTTTTTAGTTTCTCCGGAAAAGGCCTTTTCAAAACATAGGTTAGTGAGGTGAAAATTGGTATCAGTTCGTTCTTAGCATACTTTAAGAATCTAGTGGAGATCCGTCCCAGCCGGGGCACTATCATTCTTTAAATTCATTAATATGCCTCCAACTCACCTATGTCAGTATTTAATGTACGGAATTAGACTGATTAGGCAAGTTATGATGTTGTATGTTATGGCCGCTTGAATTTAGTTGCTGTGCTAATTTTTACCAATATTGAAAAGTATTCATTAATATAGTTGATTGATTGCAATGGTGATGATTTTATATTTAATAACTCTGTATTTTGGTCCTTACATTTATAGCAGTATGTTATGCTTTTAATATTCTTCCAAAGTAATTTATTATTTGAAACCGATTTTGCAAGTAATTCTCGTTCATATTTACGCTTTAGATGTTTTAAAGATTATTACAGTAATTCCTATACTTTTATACGTTATCTTAAGTATTTCATCGTGGTCTTTTCTTGCTTGTTTTGTAAATTATTCCGATTTTTTTTTTTTTTATTTAACAAGTACACTTACAATACACATATATAACAATCACGAAAACATACACATTCTGTACTCTCTGATATGTATATCAATTACAAGTGTACATAACATTCACAGATTGAGTCATGCAATTTAGGGTTAATTTGAGTACTAAATATATTAAAAAAAAAAAACAGGTTTAATTATTAAAAGGAATGTGGTGGATATATACTCTTCAGGAGTATATGTATTTTTAATTAAAGTATAAGATATATTATATTGCAGATGTAATTTGTATCAGGAATTAGACGATAAATGATTTCTAGTTTAATTTTGTATGCAATATAAGAGTCGTTAAATATGTCAATGCCAGGTATGGTTTTAGAATATTCATATTTTCCACATATACGCACGATAGGAGCGTGACTCGAGATGAGTTTTCGCGAAAGAATACAATATTTTTGGATGCGACAACGGGATACTACGGAACAGCAAATGAAATGTGGTTAAAGGTCACTGCACTTAACTTTATTATGAATTATTTTATGTGAAAGCACAAACCAGAATAACTGTCTATTTCGGAGAGACATCATTTTAAACTTATCCAGTCGCTGATAGTAAGCTGCCTATGTGAGATACCACTGGCATGAGCAAGATGTCGAGTAAAGGCGCGCTGTACACTTTCAACGGTGGGAGTGCACACTAGAAGATGGATTCCATATGACACTAGCAAATTCAAGGAGACTTCTACAAAAGCATTATATAAAATAATTTTAGTCCCAGATGAAAATCCTTTGTATTGCGCTTAATAAATATTTTTAATGCAGCGTAAAATACCAGTTGTTATCAAGGTTTTATGACCGTTTGTTGCTAGGAATAACTCTAATTTCAGTACTCGTTTTCAATGAATTTATTCGTTGTATAAGTTGACTTGTTAATAAATTTGGATCCTCACAAAACAGTAATTTTGCAAATTTTGGTCACGTAGATGCAGCTTTTTTCAAAATCTAGGGGTCTTATTTTATTTATTCTTATATTGCTCTTTAACTTAGATAATGATAAAAATGTAGTAAAATGATCTGTGATAGATGTTTGTATAATTACTATAAAAGCTGATACTTTATTTTTATTAATTTTAACATAAAATGATCCAAATTTTTTCTCTGGTGGTTAAACAATGTCCAGGAAGTAAAACATGTGTTGAAAGCATATTTAGGTAGTTTGCCCTGTTTTAAACTCATTAGGAAGTTCTACAGATTTTGTTTTATATTAATATTAATATCTCCTGCAATTATAACGGTATTCTGGGAATTTAGTGTACTTAAGGGTATCAAGTGAATCAATAAAACTATCAGTGTTAGTGTTAGATGGAGAACGATATATACATAATATGGTATTATTGAGTAGATCTGGCTGTAGACAAGAAGCCTGTGATATTTTTATTTCCTTAACTTTAGGTTGTAACGTATTTTTGACATAAACCACTACTCCGTCATTTTGATTCACCTGATATTTTTAGCATAAAAGGAATAGTTATTAAGTTGGGGATTAGGTTTATTTACAATTAGTCGACATTTAGTTAAAATTATTATATCTGTGTCAAATGTTAGGCTAGAATATGTAATTAAGAAATCATCAAAGTTATGGTATTAAACAAAGTATTCTAATATTTGGGAAATAATGGTAAGATCGTTTTGTTAATATAAATATGTTTTGTTAGGTCAGAAGTACTACTACACTCGATAGACCGCGCTATTTCTATACTATCTATTTCTTGTAAAGTTTTTAAGATCTTATTATCCATTTTGTGTGCAGGCAGGTATTGACGTCATTTTCAATTTAATATAAGAGCTACAGGCTCTTATATACTCATCATAGTAATTTTCATAGTTAAAGTATCAAAATGATGTTTAGTATTACTTATTATTAACCATAAATTTAATATATTATTTATTATATATTGTAATGTAACATAATATAAATAGTACTGTATGATGCTCTTATGTATGGCTTTTGTGTGATTGTGTTGTGAATGTGTAATACTGACACCTACAACACATTATTACATACACACTACGCAATACGTAATACGTAGTGTAATGTGCAGGCGTGTAAATATAGTAATATGTAGGGTGTTGATAGTTATAAGGTGCTGTAAATCTCAATCTGAGTATACAAAGTTTAAATTTATTTTAAACTGATGTTAACTTATTCGTATATCTATATATTTTGAAGATTTGTGTGAGGATTGAGTGTGATGTAAGCAGATGTATGGTGTATGTGATAGCAGGAATACAGGACTAATAAATTAATTTAACATTTTTAGAAAAGCAATTTGAAATTTGAAACAGGTAAAACAATGTAGTTTTATAGTAACTAAAAACTTAAAAGACAATATTATTGAGAAATAAACATCTAAGGAAAATATCCAGTGTAAACATAGCGACAAATTATTCGTATGTAATATATAAAAGAATAGTTCTACTACACCAGATAGTCATTTTTCTAATTGCAGCCGAATCTGCTCTTCACTTTAAATCATAACAATAGGAGAGTTTTCATCTTTTCTTATATAGACTTTCACGTATGCAGTCCAACAGAACTTATAAGAGTGGGTTTTTGCAGGTCCCTGCCAGAAAGTGCAGTCTAGACCCTTTTACAGTCAGGTGCTCCGATAAAAGACGGGAACGTCGGCTTCCGTTTTAATACCTAAGTGTTGACTACATATTTTAGATCTATGTTTTTGTTAAAGGCTACCCTTTTGAGAATCTCAGTTTCTATTAGTACAGAGCTGGTTTCCACCACAATCGGAGTATTGTTCTCCTCAGATTTCTTACCACGTACCCTGTAAATGTCTGAGATGTCAGACTTAGTTATTGGGCAGTCTAAGTTTTGGGATAAGCATAATACCATCTCAATAAGGTCTTCTTTACTTATTACTTTATGACTAATATGAAACAATATAATGTTTGTGTATTAGATGTTGAAATATCTGATCATACTTGTCAATTGATATCAAACACTTTAAGGAAAAATTCTGGTATATACTTCTAAGAAATCCAGACACGTTTATAGAGATTTTTTTAAAATACCTATCACAGATTAATTTCACAGATGTTTATTTACAATTAAATCCTAATGACGCATATAAAATATTTTTAGTTCAGTTTAGTCTAATTTACGATCTTTGTGTGCCAAACAAAAAATAAAAATAACACATAAAAAAAACACAAATTGGAAAACAAAAGGTATTATGATATCCAGTGGGAACAAAAGACAGTTATATTTTCAAAACGGTATAAACTGCCATACTGAAAAAATATAAAAATTGTGAAGCAGTTACTAAAAATCAAAAAGAAATGCAAACATTAACTATATAAACCAAAGTAGTAATTAACGTGGCAAGTTATTAAAAAAATACTACAAAAATAAATACTATTAAAGGCACAATAGAAACCATTCAAAAAGATGACATTAAAATGAATCAAACACATGACATGGCTAATTAGTGAATGACTATTATATTAAATTAAATAATCCTACCCAATCTATTAGCAACATATTATTCAAACCAGTGACTAATCTAAATTTAAATAGCATTTTTATGACCCCTGTAAATATTTCCGATACCATAAATATTATAAATAATTTAAAGAACAAAAAAGTACAGGCTACGATAATACACCAATAGAAACAATAAAATCAAGTGCACATTTAATAGCGGTACCTCTAACGTATATTACAAACATGACCTTAGAAATAGGAATTTTTCCAAATTATTTAAAAAAAGCACTAATAAAGCCTTTGTACATATACTCGAAAACATTGCCCTCCTTCTAGAAATCGGGCAAAATTAACAAAAAAAATATATGTAAGTCATACAAGTTCGGATTTACCTTGTAGAACCCAATTGCCTCCAATCCATGATGCGATTTTCGTTCAAATAATGTAATTTGTAGGATCTTTCACGTATTCTCATAGTTTTGGATTCAATGTAAATGTTGCAATTATTCTTTATCATAAAATCGTTACCTAGTATACCGTCTGCTTTAATGTTGAGGAGGCAACATGGAAACAATATTGAGATAAATAATCTAGAGATATGTCGGTGGTGCCTGAGGTTATAATTGAATTTTGGCTACCGGAAATGCCTATGGTTGACACGATGTTTAATTTATTGAAGAGTGAAGGACCTATTTTATCTTTCTTTATAACCGAGATCCCTGCTCCGGTGTCTATGAGAAATGTGAATGGTTTGCCTTCTATATGAAAAATGCAGTGTAAGAGGTTATCAGGTGGTACATCATTTAAGGCGGATATGGCAAAGATTTTGTATTAGATTTGGATTTAGGAAGTTTTAATTTAGGCTTTTTAGTTTTAGGTTTTGATTTCAAACATGGTTTATTGGAAACAGTGGAAGAAGTGGCTGTAGTAGGTGCAGTGGTCTTGATAGAATCAGTGGATATAGTAGGTGCAGTGGTCTTGAAAGAATCAGTGGATATAGCAGGTGCAGTGGTCTTGAAAGAATCAGTGGATATAGTGGGTGCAGTGGTCTTGAAAGGGTCAGTGGATGTAGTATAAATAGTAATAATAGAGACAGTGGATGTAGAAGGAATAATAAGCTTTGGAAAACCAAGGTTTGGGGCTGGCTACCCTGTTCGTAGGTTTCCGTTTGAGAACTAGAATTTGTGAGTACTGAGTGATGTGTAGTAACTAAGTCGCTAGTTTGTGTAGACGCATTTTTCAATTGTGTCTGTCATAAGCGCTGATTTGGAAGGTACATTGTTTGTTTGTGTAGTGTGATCTCGATGGTTTGGCGGTTGAGGACGCCTGAGACATAGGTTCGATTTGCTAGAATTTATATTTGTAGTTACGCAAGTAAGACGAAAGTGATGGTTTTGAAAGAGAAGAAAGTAAAACGTTATGTGAAATAAGAATAGAAGGGAGTTGATTGAGCAAGTGGATGAGTTTGTATATTTGGGATGTTTATTTGCAGGGATGGTAGATATGATAAGGATATAGAACGACGAGTGAACGCAGGAAATAGAGTGAATGGGGCTCTACACGCTATTGTGAAGAGTCAGAATGTGTCAAAAAGGCACGTTTGGCAATTCACAATGCTGTGTTAGTCACTTTAATGTATGGTAGTGAAAGTTGGGCCTGGCAGAAGAAGCATGAGAGTAGAATAAATGCTGTAGAAATGCGGTCATTAAGGTATACTAGGCTGAATCTGAATGACAGGGTGAGAAATAGTGTGATAAGAAAAGTATGGTTTGCAAGATGACGTTGTGACCAGGATTAAGAAAGAATGCTTTGGTGGTTTGGTCATGTAGAAAGAATGAACGAAGAAAGAGTGACAAAGCAAATTTATGCTGCAGAAGTGAACGGCAGAGTCGGAAAGGGACGCCTAGACGAAGGTTTATCGACCAAATTGGCGATATATTGAAAATGGGCCAGATTAGGAGTACCCTTAACCGACGAGCGTGTATGCGTAGATATATGGATGTAAAGGAGGCGAGAGGTGTGCCAGGATCGTGCCAAATGGAAGTCCGTAGTCTCTGCCTACCCTCTGGGTGACAGGCGTGAGTGTTTATGTATGTATATTTGTAGTTTCTCCATATCCTGGTCGGGATCGGTGAGCAGGATACTGAAGCGATTTCAACGAGTTGCTCGTCTCGTTGGTCGCTTGGTAGTTTAAATGGTTAACTGGGATAGGAGGCTGGGAAGTGCGCGTTGGGCTTGATTATTTCTTAAATTGTTATTGTAAGCTCTTTTACATTCTGTAATATTACACAATATTTTTAATAGCTACATAGTTTCGTAATTTGTTGTGGTGTGTTTGCGTTATTGTACATGGTGTGTGTAAACGGTAGATGAGTTCGACTCATAGGCTTATTTGTATTATTATGGGGTATTTATATAGTATTCTCATCTGGTTGGGCTGAAAATAATAAATAAACATAAATATATATTCAATATACTAACATAAATATATATTCAATATACTAACATAAATAAATAAATAATACATAAATAAATAAATAATACATAAATAAATAAAACCCAACCAGATGGAAACCCTCGGCAGAGGAAACAGCCGAAGGTTAGGGGAAGGAGAGAAACCGGCGGACGATGCGGCCGGTATCGAGGCACCGCCTTCTGCATTTGAGCTTGGAGCGGTCCGTCACGAGTCCCAGTCGCCTCAGATGACCCGAGGCTGACTGGGATTAACCCGTTCGCAGAGACGACTACAGGTATAATTTCGGTCGGCAGTCCACCCACATGTCGGTCACCTCGTGAGCCAGGTCCAGATATTTTGTTCGCTTCTGTTTCGGCTTTCACGAGGTTCTCGTCATCGGAATGGTAATGTCGACCAAAATATCCTTGACTGTGCCCGGTCATATCAGGCTTACATCGCAATAATCCTGCTGTGATGATGGCCCGGTCCCAGTAGAGCCTGGCGCGGTCATTTTCGAGCACGGCTTCCGGCAAGTACTTGTAATACGGCAATTTCCGGTCCACGAGACCGTATTTCAAACGAGCTCCTGGTGTAGAATTCTGGCTACTAAGTTGTGCCTGTGCAAGTACTCAGAGTTAAAGCGCCGAACAACCGGAGATGACATGCCTAAGTGACTCACCGGGATGGCGACAAGCTCGACAGATGTCGACGGTGCCATCCTTAGGATGTATCTCCGATAGTTGTTGGTCTTAATAACCTGATCCTGTATCGCACAGACAACCCTCGGTTTCCCCAAAGGTCACCAAAACGTAGCCAGTGGAGGGAGGCTGTGTCTACGAAAGGCATGTAGAGCCTTGTAGAACCTCCCGTGGAGCTCCTTCTCCTTCCATACGGTCTCCGGTCGGAAATGCTCTGTACTGCCGGGTCTTGCCATTGCTCGTTGGCCAGGATAGAAGGTAAGTCCTTTATCACAGAAATGACGTCCCTATAGAATGGATCATCCGATCTCGTCAGAAAGTAATTACGGGCTGCACACTTCGCGATTATGCATGGTAAGCGCTTAAAAGCCACGCCCACCATGTTTCCGCAGCAAGTACAGCCTCATAATCGACGATCTCGGGTGATGCATCCTATGGGACGTCATAGTAGTGCGGACTTTTCTATCCAGGGCGTTAAGTTCAGTTGAGTCCACCTAAGTATGCCAAAGGTATATGAGAACAGGCATGACCCAACCGTTATATGCGTGTGTCTTATTCACACCGGACAGGCTGTTAAGCACTTTGGTCAAGCGTGCATAAAACATATCGCAAACTGACTGCTTCATACCCGCCTCATCGATACCGATGTTCTGTGACATACCCAGGTATCGGTATGTTTCAGCCTCAGAAAAGGTCCTTATGTTGATGGGCATAGATAAGTCTATGCCCTCAGGTTCAACCTTCCCTTTCAACATGGAGGACCGCACCTTATCCGTCCCCAGCTCCATTCTAATAGAATTACTAAAATCACAAGTGATGTTTAGCAATTCCATAAGATGGGAGCGACTGGAGGCGAATAATTTGAGATCATCCATATAGAAAAGGTGGGTCACTTTTGTACCTCCTTTCGAGCTGAAATCCTCCCGGAGTCCTCCAGTAAGGTACTGAGAGGCTCAGGAGAAAACAAACCAGATTGGACTCAAACAATCGCCCTGGAAGATACCCTTCTTATCCTTATGTGGTTCTCCACAGCCGTCATCCGCTCGCCTAGATGACAAGGATCGTACTCCACTGCTCCATACACTGCCCGAGGAAGTCTCTAACTGTACAGTCAACCTTGTACAGCTCGAGGACCCTCTTCAGCCATGTATGAGGCACCGAGTCGAATGCCTTTTGTAGTCTATCCAGGCGGCGGAGAGGTTCCGACGGTTGCGTTTAACCACCTTGCCAATGACCGCGTCAATGAGGTGGTTCCTTGGTTCCACGACCACCGCCCCGACATCCATTTTGAGCGCGCGACATCACCTGATTTGCGTTCAGGTGACGGTGATTCTCGCGCTCAAAATGGATGTTAAATATATCGTGGATAGACACGTGATGGTGCGGTATTTGCTCGGGTCTGTGGAATCCCGGTCTTAGGAACCAAATGAGTGATCCCAGTAGTGAAGAGGCTCGGGAGTGACTTTTGGTCGAGCCTCTTGAAACTGTCGGGCGAGCACAGCGTGACACCACGAACCCCTTCAGCCAGTAGTGATGCAGTCCGTCAGGTCCCGGACTTTTCCAGTTCGGGCCCTACGGACCGCCTCAACTTCGTCATCCGGCGTCGTCCGTGCGAGTGTTGCGCCATGATGGGGTCCATGGGCGTAACACTCGCACACTGACTCGCCATAACTTCCGTCAAGGGCCCTCGCTGTGGTTTACGGGCTCTGACCACAGGCCGCGCCAGAATGCGATAGTGTCGGCCTGATTCGGTGCTGAGCCCGTTCCACGTACCATTGGCCGCTCAATAATTTATAAAGCCTCTTCTGATCACTCTGGAAGAGACGATTCTGGTTGAACCGTGTCGACCTCTCGGTATATCGCCGAATCCACTTCCCCAAGCAGCGATTCTCTGCTTCAGGTCGTCTATGCGCTCCGTCAGTTTTGCGTTATATCCGGCTGGGACAAACTGATATTTGTCCCAGCAAACGCCATCCTGACGGTGCGCACAACTCGGCCTGTTATTGCCCGACCTGAAGCTTATCAGTCTGCCGATGAGGGCCCTTGCGCTTTGCGATACGGTCCTCAATCCTTCTTCTCCAGGCTGGGATAGTGCAACTTTGCCCAGTAGCACGTCAGACGTGGGAAGTTTGGCAGCAACAATGCGGCAAACTGCTAAAGTGGCGCCAAAAGTATTGAGTCCGTATCGCAAAGGTCCCGGCTGGTTTCAAAAGGTTGCCAGCAGTGGGTTCAGGGCCGTCACACCGATTCCGCTTGCTTAGGGTTATGCGCGGGTCGCGGTCGATTTTCGAGAGGCGTACAGCGCGTTTCCACAATCGCCTCCTCCATTTACTCTCATCTGCTCTAGTTCATGGGTGACCATTCCATCATCGCCTGAATCAACCAGAGCGGGAAGATCCATGGCGGCTTCCACATGTGGCTGCTGGTCTATGGCCTTAGGAGCCGCATTCCCAGCTATAGCTGGTTCATTCGATGAGGGAATAGCCTCACGCCGTAGTCGTTCGAGTTCGGCATCATCAAATATTTTCGAGCGTAAGATGTACCGAACTCTGTCTGCCAGGTTTTGCTCTGTGACGGGAACAGATGGCTCCAGCTCAGCAAAAAAGCGATGCATCCGGGCCCGATACGCTATCCCTCCAGTTTCTTCCTCCTTCGCCCTATAGTACGCCCGCAATGCGTTTGTGTTCATATTTTTTGTCCAACGCATGCGGCGCACTACTCCACCAGCGGCGGGTGCCGCTTGCCGAGTCCGAGAGGACCCTGCCGACACCAAGCCATCTGGTGGGGATGATGGATGCGAGGGGCTGCTAGGTGGTCGTGCAGCACCTCGCGCTCGGCTGGCGGCCGCATGCTGTCGCTTCCAGCGCCAGCTCCAGACGCGCCCGGCGACCCCAGGCAGCGGCCCTATGCGCGTTCTATTTTCTTCCATCATCCATTAAGTGGGCGTGAATTAACGGAGACGCCCAGACCCGGCACCGTTCATGATTTGGCCGTAAGCACAAACGGGCCCAAATTGCACCCTCATTTCTGCCGAGGCACGGCGCTCACACCTCTTGGCAAGGCGCTGACTGACTGCGCCGACGTAGCAGTTTTGTCACTTAACTATTACGTCAGCGGGCGATGGGATCGTCACTTCCTATGCCTTATTATTATTATTATCTTGGGGTATTTATAGTATTCTCATCTGGTTGGGCTGAATAAATATTTTAAAGGAAATAATAAATAAACATAAATATATATTTAATAACATAAATAAATAATACATAAATAAATAGAAACCCAACCACATGGAAACCCTCGGCAGGAGACCAAACGGCCGAGGTTAGAAAGGAGAGAAACCGGCGGACGATGCGGCCGGTATCGAGGACACCGCCTTCTGCATTTGAGCTTGGAGCGGTCCGTCACGGAGTCCCAGTCGCCTCAGATGACCCGAGAGGCTGACTGGGATTAACCCGTTCGCAGAGACGACTACAGGTATAATTTCGGTCGGCAGTCCACCCCACATGTCGGTCACCTCGTGAGCCAGGTCCAGATATTTTGTTCGCTTATCTGTTTCGGCTTTCACGAGGTTCGGATAGGTGGTGATGTCGACCAAAAATATCCTTGACTGTGCCCGGTCCATCAGCACAATATCAGGCTTATTCGCAAGAATAGTCCTGTCCGTGATGATGGCCCGGTCCCAATGAAACCTGGCGCGGTCATTTTCGAGCACGGCTTCCGGCAAGTACTTGTAATACGGCAATTTCCGGTCCACGAGACCGTATTTCAGAGCGAGCTCCTGGTGTAGAATTCTGGCTACTAAGTTGTGCCTGTGCAAGTACTCAGAGTTAGAAAGCGCCGAACAACCGGAGATGACATGCCTAAGTGACTCACCGGGATGGCGACAAGCTCGACAGATGTCGACGGTGCCATCCTTAGGATGTATCTCCGATAGTTGTTGGTCTTAATAACCTGATCCTGTATCGCACAGACAAAACCCTCGGTTTCCCCAAAGAGGTCACCAAAACGTAGCCAGTGGAGGGAGGCAACTGTGTCTACGAAAGGCACATGTAGAGCCTTGTAGAACCTCCCGTGGAGCTCCTTCTCCTTCCATACGGTCTCCCGTCGGAAATGCTCTGTACTGCCGGGTCTTGCCATTGCTCGTTGGCCAAGGATAGAAGGTAAGTCCTTTATCACAAGAGATGACGTCCCTATAGAATGGATCATCCGCTCTCGTCAGAAAGTAATTACGGAGGCTGCACACTTCGCGATTATGCATGGTAAGCGCGCATAATCGACGATCTCGGGTGATGCATCCTATGGGACGTCATAGTAGTGCGGACTTTTCTATCCAGGGCGTTAAGTTCAGTTTCAGTCCACCTAAAGGTATATATGAGAACAGGCATGACCCAACCGTTATATGCGTGTGTCTTATTCACACCGGACAAAAGGCTGTTAAGCACTTTGGTCAAGCGTGCATAAAACATATCGCAAACTGACTGCTTCATACCCGCCTCATCGATACCGATGTTCTGTGACATACCCAGGTATCAGTATGTTTCAGCCTCAGAAAGGGTCCTTATGTTGATGGGCATAGATAAGTCTATGCCCTCAGAGTTAACAACCCTTCCCTTTCAACATGGAGGACCGCACACTTATCCGTCCCCAGCTCCATTCTAATAGAATTACTAAAATCACAAGTGATGTTTAGCAATTCCATAAGATGGGAGCGACTGGAGGCGAATAATTTGAGATCATCCATATAGAAAAGGTGGGTCACTTTTGCCTCCTTTCGAAGCTGAAATCCTCCCGAGTCCTCCAGTAAGGTACTGAGAGGGTTCAGGAGAAAAACCAGATTGGACTCAAACAATCGCCCTGGAAGATACCCTTCTTATCCTTATGTGGTTCTCCGCAGCCGTCATCCGCTCGCCTAGATGACAAAGGATCGTACTCCATTGCCCCATACACTGCCCGAGAAGTCTCGAACTGTACAGTCAACCTTGTACAGCTCGAGGACCCTCTTCAGCCATGTATGAGGCACCGAGTCGAATGCCTTTTGTAGTCTATCCAGGCGGCGGAGAGGTTCCGACAGTTGCGTTTAACCACCTTGTCAATGAGGTGGTTCCTTGGTTCCACGACCACCGCCCCGACATCCGTTTTGAGCGCGCGACATCACCTGATTTGCGTTCAGGTGACGAGTGATTCTCGCGCTCAAAACGGATGTTAGTGTCTTGTATATGGTAGGTAGACACGTTATGGGGCGGTATTTGCTCGGGTCTGTGGAATCGGTCTTTAGGAACCAAATGAGTGATCCCAGTAGTGAAGAGGCTCGGGAGTGACTTTTGGTCGAGAGCCTCTTGAAACTGTCGGGCGAGCACAGCGTGACACACCACGAACCCCTTCAGCCAGTAGTGATGCAGTCCGTCAAGTCCCGGACTTTTCCAGTTCGGGGCCCTACGGACCGCCTCAGCTACGTCATCTGGCGTTATGATGACGGGGTCCATGGGCGTAACACTCGCACACTGACTCGCCACAACTTCCGTCCAAGGGCCCTCGCTGTGGTTTACGGGCTCTGACCACAGGCCGCGCCAGAATGCGATAGTGTCGGCCTGATTTGGTGCTGAGCCCGTTCCACGTACCATCAGCCGCTCAATGATTCATAGAGCCTCTTCTGATCACTCTGGAAGAGACGATTCTGGTTGAACCGTGTCGACCTCTCGGTATATCGCCGAATCCGCTTCCCCCAAGCAGCGATTCTCTGCTTCAGGTCGTCTATGCGCTCCGTCAGTTTTTGCGTTATATCCGGCTGAGACAAACTGATATTTGTCCCAGCAAACGCCATCCTGACGGTGCGCACAATTCTCCTATTATTGCCCGACCTGAAGCTTATCAGTCTGCCGATGAGGGCCCTTGCCTTTGCGATACGGTCCTCAATCCGTCTTCGCCAGGCTGGGATAGCGCTACTTTGCCCAGTAGCACGTCAGACGTGGGAGGTTTGGCACCAACAATACGGCAAACTGCCAATGCGGCGCCAAAAGTATTGAGTCCGTATCGCAAAGGTCCCGGCTGGTTTCCAAAAGGTTGCCAGCAATGGGTTCAGGGCCGTCGCGACATCCCGATTCCGCTGCTTAGGGTTATGCGTGGAGTCGCGGTCGATTTTCGAGGCGTACAGCGCGTTTCCACAATCGCCTCCTCAATTTACTCCTCATCTGCTCTAGTTCTTGGGTGACCATTCCATCATCGCCTGAATCAACCAAAGCGGGAAGATCCATGGCGGCTTCCACATATGGCTGCTGGTCTATGGCCTTGGGGCCGCATCCCCAGCTATAGCTGGTTCATTCGATGAGAATAGCCTCACGCCGTAGTCGTTCGAGTTCGGCATCATCAAATATTTTCAGCGTATGATGTACCGAACTCGGTCTGCCAGGTTTTGCTCTGTGACGGGAACAGACGGCTCCAGCTCAGCAAAAAGCGGTGCATACAGGCCGATACGCTGTTCCTCCAGTTTCTTCCCCTTTCGCCCTATAGTACGCCCGCAATGCGTTTATGTTCATATATTTTGTCCAACGCATGCGGCGTACTCCACCATTATAATAATAATAATAATTATTATTATTATTATGTATAATGGTATGGTGGTTTTGTAAAGTTGGTGGACGCGTTGTGTTCAGTTTAAATAAAGATTGCCTAGCTTTGTTCATTGCACAATTTTACTTATTTTATTTTGTCTACGACATCATAGTTGAGGAAGAATTGAAGAAGCCGGAGATGATTTTATTCTATAATTAAACAAAGCGTGGCGTAGACACTAATTACAAGCTGTGTTCTACATATAACGTTGCTCGGCGGACGAAGAGATGGCCTATGGTTATCTTTTTCATTTATTCAATGTGTCTGCTATAAATGCATTCGTTATTTATAACTTCAATAACAACGAGGCTACCATAAACAGACAAAGTTTTCTAAAGTTATTATCAACAGAATTAGTAAAGCACATAGATTAGCGCGAGCAATAGTTCCGTCCTGCCTAGCGCTTTGAAAAGCGATTGTCAGAACCTGAGCTGCGACTCCTTCAACGTCTAATACAGGATTGCACCCAGCAAAAAGAGGAAGGTGCTACATCTGTCCACGAAAGGCGACAGAAAACGACCGCAAAGTGTAATAAGTGCAACAATTTTATCTGTGGCGATCATGCAAAAGAAAATTTGTGATAATTGTTGAATTGTAATAGTACTTACGAAAACATATTTTTATTGTTCTAAATATCTTTCTAGATTTTTTTTTGTATTTTTTCTAAAAGCAATAAGAAATAAGTAGAATAAAATCAATTAAAGTTGATTACTAATTAAAATGTTTCTTATTTCATACCTATCAATTTGGGGTAACTGCAGACCCGCGTGACTAACAGTGTTAGTTTATTGGCGCGCCTAACTAAAGGTTAATATTTTTTTACATGTAGTTGTGTGCATCGATCCCTATAGTTATTACATGTGTAACGTGTTAGTTGCATTTCAGGTAGCATGTGGCCCTTATACAGAAATGCAAATAATTATCTTTCTAACTTTATACATTTGGTCAGGGATCACCTTATTTCTTATTTTCGATTATTTAGGCCTTTTTATTATCATTTATTTTTCATAATTCTTGTACGTACTTTTTTTCTTGATAATTTTGACGTTTAGCTAGCTTTTTCTCTCTATTCACTTATATATTTATTTATTATTTAGATACAGGAATCGGGTTTTAATTCACTTCATTTATATTTTGCTTCATGATATTTATCACGCGGGTACTTTATACAGGGTATTTTTGAAACGCTCCCGAAAACGAAGACAGACGACAGTACTAACTATATCTTAGATGATGGGTGAAATATAAAATCGATCCTGATGAAAAAAAATTCATCTTTTCACAACGTTTTATTAGCTTTATTCACGCTCCATCGTGTTAGTATAAATCATCGTGTTAAATAAAACGTTAATTTCATTAAAATAAAACATGAAAATACTTAAACATAAAAGCAGCAGTGGAATTACTGAATTACAATCAGCTGACTAGGGGTCAATGTACGCGAACGCCAATTCGCATGACCCGTAACAACGACGGTACCACAATACCTAATAATTTACAACACTTGTCTAAATACCTAACTTATCTACTTAACCTACTAATTTGCCACTGTGCTTGTCTCCACGTAGCCACTTTAATTCGAATTCACAGGTTAAATAAACCAAATAACTGGTTCGATTCCCCGCTAATGAAAAAAATACTTAAATAAAATGTTAACAAGGTTAGAGTCATGCTTTTTATCCATTGTGTAGGTATATTTTTTATTCTGATGTATTCAGTTATGTACCTATTCAGATCAGTTCAGTACTAAGTTATTTAAAAAAAAATAGGTTAAATAAACCAAATAACTGGTTCGATTCCCCGCTAATGAAAAAAAAATACTTAAATAAAATGTTAAAAAGGTTAGAGTCATGCTTTCCATATGTGAAGTATGTTTATTATTCTGATGTATTCAGTTATGTACCTTTTCAGATCAGTTCAGTACTAAGTAATTTAAAAAATTAGGTATGAAACGACACCGATCCTCCGTGGCCTTATGAGATTCTCAAGGCACATTAATATGTTGCCGTATTCGAGCACACACTATAAACGTACGCGTTAGGCATTATTAAAACAAAAAGAAACACAAAACGTAACAACAAAATAACACGTAATAACAAGTACGTAATACCAAGTAATAACAATAAGAATTTAATGAACAAAACCAATGAACTGTCGCTCAATGCATATGTCCAAAATCAGCGCGGAACTGTCTCAAAACTAAAATTAATAGTGAATCACAAAACTGAAGCCTACTGCGTCCTAACTAACGTCCTTGCGGTAAACACTTTGAACATTCCACAGACCGTCAAATGTTATGACATTGCCAACTTTTATTTTATAAGTTTAGTTTCCATATGATCCACGACTAGTCTTTCATATGGAATTTAGAAGTTATAGTTGTAATTTTTTAATACAATTAGACAATCAATTGTACCCTGACGAAACAAGCAGTTCGTTACTACAAAAATATTGAAATTAATAAACATGTACTTACTTGGGTTTGGTTATCTTTGATTTTGTACAGAAAATAGAAATAAAATGGTATTGAATAATTTAATAGTTAAAATCAATTGCAATTATGATCGACAGTTAATTAATCTAAAAAATAATTATTTTACTTTACTTTTATTGACTTTCCGTTTTAATCCTTCAATACTTTGATTTGAAAACAGGTACGTCAAAACTATTACAAATTACTTGCAAGTTTTATTGTAATTGCCGCCTCTAATTCTTATGTCGCTTGCAAACAAATCTTAGTAGGTAAATTTGAAATTCCCCATATGTTGGCGCTGACGCGAGGTGACACACAGTCGGCCGGGCGGCGGCAGCGCGTGGTACGAAGGGGCGCGACGGGGAATGCTCGCCAGTATTGTTGTGCGCGCACGCTATTGGTTCCTCATTCTTGCCGCGCTTTGAAAAGCGATGTTTCCCAATATACAGTCGCACACACAGCTTTCTATGCGACGCGCGACGATGTTTTAAAAAGGAAAAAAATATTATTTATATCTATTGTTTTATGACTGAACTAGTGAACGAAAAGGTAAATAGAAGGTGAATGGGAAAATTGTGCAGTAAAGTTAAATTTATTGAGGAAGAATACCGAAAAAAATTACCATGTGGTCAACCTGATGACGGAAACATTTATCATTCATTGATGATGATGATTCTGATGAAGTAGCATCCAGTAACACCAACACACCATCGACATCCGGCTTCCATGTTCCATGTTCTAACGGTATAATGGACGGCGTGTCACCTTAAGTTTTCTTGTTACAAACTACTTTATTTTACGATTGAAATAAAAATAATGCTCAAGCATACATTATCCATTTTTAATTTCAACCTCTTCCAAAGTTCTAAGAAGCTAGTAAAGTAACTATTATGATTCTACAATAAAACCATTAATTACTATTATAATATTATAAAACAACAGCCTAGTACCATGTAGTACTTTAGAACGCGACTGTACCCATGCTGACACACCCCTCCACTGTCGCTCAGCGTCGTGACGGGACCTGTACGGAGCTAGATAAGAGTTTGGCTTCGACGCGGATATTGACCCTAGTCAGCTGATTTTATGATTTATTTATTTTAAATTCCACTGCTGGTTTAATATTTAAGTATTTTCATGATTCTTTTTAATGAAATTAATGTTTTATTTAACTATATCAACACGATGGAGCGTAGATGAAGCTAATAAAACGTTGTGAAAAGATGATTTTTTTCATCAGGATCGATTTTATATTTCACCCATCATCTAAGATATAGTTAGTACTGTCGTCTGTCTTCGTTTTTCGGGAGCGTTTCAAAAATACCCTGTATATAGGCCCCCATTTACTTGGGTAATTTTTACATTTTCATTACATTAATTTCATTTTATTGGTACATAAACTTTTTCATACTATATCAAGGTAAAAGTGTACTGCTTGGGTTGTGCGCACAACCTAGGTCTACAGTTTAAGTCATTTTAAAGGACTCCAACAATTGTCTGAGAGGAAAACTAAGTTCACACTATGATCCAATGAAGGATGTGACCTCTACGTACCATTATAAATGGCCCAATAATAAAAGATTTCTCTGGTCCCCAACAGTATTAATATGAGTAAACTCGTTCACATCACTTGTACTGAAGGTATTGTTCCTAGTACCCGTTATTTTATCATCAAATCATGGAAAAATACCCTGCTCGAGGACTATATACTATACCAGCGATGGACGTTCCCGTATCTCTACATTAATATCATATCATATTAACTTTTGTTTTATTTTATTCTCTTCATAACTCTTATTTCATTCTTATTTATTTATTATCGTGTTCTTTATTAACATTTTATTATCTATTTGCCTCTATCGATTACTTTTATACACTTGCATGCTCCACTTAAAATACTAACTTGCATTATTCTCGTTCATAATGAATTCCATACCAGGAGTTTAAGTATTCATCAATATTTCGGTGATCAGTCCAATATTGACGAAACTTAGCAACTGAATCATTCGTATTCACACTTTTGAGCATTCCTTTCTTTCATTCCTCACACGTTTTAATACATATTATTATCATATTCATATTATCATATTATTGCTAATTTTTGTAAAAATGCGATAATATTTTTGTCAGTCAAAGTCTAACTCTGTTAAGAAATATTACTATTAAAACTCTCTTAGGTCGGCGACATACATACTTTATAATAGGATAGCATTTTTCTAATCAATTTCCCTTTCCGTTTTTATTACGATGTGTATACCCTATCTAAGGATATGCTGGAGTTGTCTACCTGTGTATATTATTTTTATTCTTAATTAGGAGAACTCTTATACGGTAACGACCTACTTAGTAATAAATGTTTTTTTTTTGAATATTACTTTATATAAAATTTGTCATAATTAATAAATTTGACATAAATACAGAAATAAATTAATGATAATTGGATGTAACATTTATAATTTATAATATATAATGATTGACAAATTAATGATTATATCAACATATAGTATAATATATGTATATAGTATAACATAATATAGTATATGACATTGAGCCATAATAATAATCTTACGTTGGTATTTCCTCTGACGCTGTTACATAACTAATTAGTTACCATATAAATTGAATAATATTGAATAATTTATGTGTTGTTAAAATTTCGATAAATATTGTTATAGTTACTTGACCATTAATATTTGCACACTACTATAATAGAATATGTAGAACTAAATTATACTTAAACACCATTGTACAACCATATTGTTGCAAAAAAATTAAACAAATATATACATATTGTGCGTGCATGTGCGCGTGAGTGCATGCGTGTGTGTGTGTGTGTGTGTGTGTGTGTGTGTGTGTGTGTGTGTGTGTGTGTGTGTGTGTGTGTGTGTGTGTGTGTGTGTGTGTGTGTGTGTGTGTGTGTGTGTGTGTGTGTGGGGGCGGTGAAAAGGAAACCATCACTGCGACATTTCTAATTTCTATCACATTGAGTATATTATAATTATATTCCAATCATCAAATAAATCGGTATATTACTATGTAGGAACAGACTCAAACACATTTTTTGTTTTATGCTTGGTACTGAAATTTAATGCTAGCTCGAGACCCACATCTAATTACAGAACTTATGAAGTGAGTAAGGTCTTCTGTTTATCTGTGCCCGACAGGTCAAACGATAGTTCGCAATAAATAAAGATCGCTTTGTTTATCTGTTAAATGGCTCATAGCCTTTTTTTAGTATTTTTAACCGACTTCAAATGGAGAAGGTACTCAATTCAGTCGATGTTTTTGTGTAATAATAATCATCATTACAGCCCTTTACAAGTCCACTGCTGAAAATCGGCCTCCCCCAAGGAATGCCACAAAGCACGGTCACGAGCCACCTGCATCCATTGACTTCCTGCATGTCTTACCAGGTCGTCACTCCATCTAGTGGGGGGACGCCCCACACTTCGCCTGCCGGTACGAGGCTGCCACTCGAGAACCTTTCTTCCCCAACGGTTGTCGGTTCTTCGAGTTATATGGCCACCCCATTGCCACCTCAGCTTACTAATCCTTTGGGCTATGACGGTTACTCTGGTTCTACTGTGGATATCCTCATTTCTAAGTTTATCACGCAGAGAAACTCCGAGCATAGCCCTCTCCATAGCTCGCTGAGCGATCTTGAGTCATACGGCCAGTAGTGAAGGACCACGTCTCAGTTCATATGTCATCACTGGCAACACGCACTGGTTGTACAATTTAGTAATAATTATAATATAATAATAAAAACTTAATAAACATCATTAAATTCCTTTACAATAAGCTTAAAATAAACTAATTACAAATTTTTACTTGCTTACTTTGGTTTTTTACTGCCGGCTGTACTAGGCCGAGCCTGTATCATAGACGGCAGTTCCTGCCTCTATGTAACAAAAGAATATAATGTAACTAAAGTTAGCTTATATTTACTACACTACTAAACAAAAAAAGAAAAAACACAATAATAATAACGACATTAGAAAGTTAGTTTTATACTAAAGTTAACATTGTATGTATGTATACCTTCGCAGATTGTGGACCAATTTTGATGACTCTTTTTTTATTAAATAGAGTATACTTCAAGAGTGGTCCCATAAATATTTGGAGTAAAATTTTCAGCCCTTAGAATAGTAAATAAATAACTTCTCTTTTAGCAACTTGAAGTCGGTTTTAGGAAAAAATAATTATTATATCTAACAAACTAATTTTTCTTTTTTGTAATTTGTCCATTACCATTATTATAGCCCAAAACAAGTCCAAAATTGAACAAAGCCCTCACCCATAACTACTGGTACTAAGCCACCTTCATCCATCGACTACCCTGCATGTATCCTCCTCAGATCGTCACTCCATGTAGTAGCAGCTCCATGGCAGACTTTGATCTTCGTGAAACACTTGAATTTCACTAAATTTAACCGTCAAGTTGCCATGTAATAATGCACTACCCTATATCATCCCGTAAGAGTCGTAAGAGGCAAAAGAGGGAAACTGGACTAGGGAGTGAGCAGCACCATCTTCCCAATAACAACTGAATAAATATAAAAAACTGCAGTTCCCAACCCGCTTGCCAAGAGTTGTAACTATGACAAATATCCCCCTATGAGGCAATCTATGGGGGAGGCCTATGTTCAGTACTGGGCTTTTGTTAGGCTAAAATGTAATAGATAGTGAAATAAATGATTGCTTTCATGTTTAGGTACTTCGTTAACTTTATTAAATGTTAAAATCATTAGGGAGAGCAAGTTTTGGGAAATCATTCTTAATGCATAGCAAAAGCAGTATATTAAGAGAAATATTTTAAATTCTGTGAACGCTTAATTACTTTTAAATAGGGGTTTCGCAGGAAGGGACAAGCGTTATTAACGTTGTAACAGTAATTTCGTGTATTCACAAAAACTGTGAAAATACATTTCCATTTATTTATAAAGTATAAATTTAAGTTTGTTCTGTATTTTTTTTCAATACGTTTCCCTACTAGAATTTTTGCTATAACTTGGCATTTACCCATAAACATAAATATATTATAGACATCTACATTTATCCTCGATTAAAATCGTAATGCATGCATTTTCACCCCTTACGACTAAGTTAAAATACCTTGAATCCAGTGGTACCCCGTTCTTTACACTCACCACACTAAACACAGCAACATTAAGCTGCTATTTTACGCTGTTAGTCTGAGAAAACGTGGTCCTTCCCAGTCGAGCTGACCTATTCGTGCAACAACTGTAATATAGCTGCAGCATGGCTCTACCACATACCTTTCCCCGACTTCTGTTTCCTCAGTCAGCTTTTTACCTGTACTCTGTTTGAGTATTTGCTTTTGTTTTATCAGATACGAAAGTCTTTGAATTCGATTGAATCGACTTGAATGGCACAAAATACGTCGAGATATTTATCCAGACAAATTCTTAACGTCTATTTATCATACATTGTTTGTACAGGCGTGTGTCACACGTGTATAAAGTGGCTGAATTCAGGACAGACAAGCTCTTGTTTTTATTGGAGTAAATATTGGAGATGACTAAACATGTTTGAGCATTGTATATGTCACAGTCAAAACTCATCACCGGTCGAAACCACTTTCGACTGCAAAAATCAGGCAAAAGTAGTTTTGACTAAGGACGTTGGTCAAAAGTAATTTTGCCTCATTTAAAGTTCAGACTATCGGTCAAAACTCGCAATATCAGTGCCACGTAGATTATAATAATATAAAATATAATATTGAAGAAATTTAACTTTTAATTTCAGAAATTCAAAAGTATAAGTGCAAAAGTAGTTTTGACTAACACTACTTTTGCCTGATTTTTAACAGTCAAAAGTGGTTTTGAGCGGTTATGAGTTTTGACTCTAACATATATACAGTGTGGAAAAACTTAACACGCGCAAAGTAAGTAAGTAAGAAAGCGAACGTTTATTGCTTTCCTAACAAGTATCGGTTAATTATCCTAATGTAAATATTTATCTACTTCGGATTTTATTTAAGCAATAACGTCTTATAAAAAGCTTATTAAAAATATGTAACAGTTAATAAACCTTTTTATTGTTCCGCTCATCCTCGATCCTCTAAGATTAAGTTCGTAAGTGCACGTTATTGTGTACAGACGTGTCAAATAGTAATTAAAATAATTAAATAAGTATGTGCTTAGCCGTGACCTCGTTATAATAATACCGGTAGTAACTGTGACATACTTTAGTTATATATGTGTTAGTGATTTTGTGGAAATGTTTAGCTTTATCTATTAAAAGTAATAGAATAAGTACTAAAATGGAGAACAGCCCCTTCAACCGGAGTGCCAGGACCACTCGCACCCCGCCTCCATCAACCCCACCCATGCAGACAGCCACTTCAAGCGAACCGATCAAAGCAATTCCAACTCCTGAGTTACAGCATTGGATGACAACCATTGAACAGTGCCTTAACGAGGTGTGCTCCATCGCTACAGATGGAAAACATAAGTAAGACCAAAAAAGCGCATCAGCTCGTTTTGTCGAAAAGTAAGCCACGGAACATCACAGTTGGTAGTCCACTACATGTCCCTCAAATTGGATGCCACTAAAGCCCAGACCTCCATCGTATCTCTGCAGAACCAACTTGACCTGTCACAATAGCTGCAGGACCTCAAGATTAGTATCGAAGAGTCATCAAAACCGGACCCTAGAACCACTTTTGTGGACATGGTAAAAAAAGGTGGCCAAACTCTCATCCGCCCAAAAAATCTTAGTAAACTAGCAATTTATCCGAGGGACAAGTCCAAAACCAGTGATGATACGAAGTGCCTCTTATAAAAGATAATATCCTAGAACTCAAACTACAAGTCCGGGGCATGAGGAAGGTAAAAAATGGGGGAGTTATAATTAGCGTTGAAACAAAAGGAGATATCGACAAATTAAAGAACTCCGAGAAGCTTGTATATTCTGGCCTTACCATGGAAGAGCCGACTAAACGACGTCCAAGAATTGCAATTGTTGGTGTCCCTGTAGCCCTCACTGATAAAGAAGTGTTCGAGTGCATCTTTGAACAAAATATTGCTGATAAATTTCCCAATGCCACCCGTGAGTCCTTTTTGGCAACAGTCAAACTGAGCCATATATCAGGTAAGAAAAACCTTCCTCCTTGCAATTACATTGTCGAAGTACCAATATATATTAATTGGACCTCATTCCCAGTCAAGAGAAATTACAATAGTAACAAGATGCTTCAACTGCCAGCAGTTTGGCCATTCAGCCAAATATTGTCGGAAAAGTAGCCCTACGTGTAACTACTGTGGAGAGCTCAGGATTTCCTTTAAGGAATGTAATAACAAATCGCATTCTCCAGTTTGCGCGACGTGCAAATGTTTTTAGAGAAAATACGACCACAAAACTGTTGATGAAAGCTGTCCAGCTCGTAAATTCGCAGAGGATTTGATTCGATTGATGATATTTGATCGAGGAGGATTACTCAATGACCTAGACAACTTTTCTGTGTCTGACGCTAAAACATGTAATGTTGACTGTAAACACTTCCTTCCTCGTCCTGAAAATAAGTTAATCTTACTTACACAAAACATTAGAAGCATAAATCGGAACATAACCGGGTTTGAAGTTTTGTTGCATAGACTGGATATCAAATGTGATATTATTGTACTTACAGAATGTTGGCTGTCAAACCTCTCACCCCACATACCGCTTCTAGATGGCTATTCTTTACACAAAACCGAGAAAAATATCAATCGATATGACGGTTTAGTAATCTGTGTTAAAAATAATTTAAAAGTAACTGTCACAGAACCTACATTCCCGGATAGTAATTGCTTAATCATTCGAATTAATTCCGAGATGATTGTTATTGCAATTTACAGACTACCTTTTCAAAATATTGATAGATTTCTAGACTCCCTTGATATTACCTTAAACAAACTTAGCACATATAAAAATATAATCCTAACCAGTAACATAAATATTAACATTACCCCTGGGAAAACAGATAACCAGGCACATAACTACCTAAATATCTGCTCTTTTCATGGACTATTACCAACACATTACCACCCTACACATCAAAGCGGCTCGTGTTTAGACCATTTTGTGATTAAATCAAATAAACCTTCTTTAACATTTGTTACTAATTCCTCGCTTACTGATCATCAAGCAATTTTACTAACATTACAATTAACCTTACCTAGAAAAACTGCATACGCAGCTACACTAAAATCCATATGACGAACCTTGAAAATGACATTCGTAGCATTAATTTTGACTTTGATTATCGCTCTGACGTTGCAAAAACGTCTTTGAGTTACTTTATAAATTATTTACAATACGCAATAAAGAATAATACATCAACAATAAAACTGTCACGTAAGTATTATAATATTAAACCTTGGATAACACCTGGTCTCGTCCGCTGTATAAGGAATAGAGGCAAACTTCATTTAAAATCTAAACTTTCTCTAAGTAATTTTGTTATTTTTTTTTTTGGTATTTTTAATGAGTGCGTGTTTGAGTGCTAGTTTTTGGTGAATGACATTGGCCACCTGGTTGTGCCCACAGAACACCTAATATAGCGGAATAGAAATGCCTTTGTTTCAATTTACTTGCAGTACCACTGCCGCCGCTAGTCTCCCCACTCCTTGCAGGTAGTTAACACCATAGACTTAGAATATACTGGCGTATAGACCACCTGACAGCCGAAAACGCGTGACCAATTTTGATTTGTCATTGTATGCGTTAGCTAGTGATGTATATTTTACTTAAAAGGACTATCGAAAATGATTGTTAAGGAAGCGGTAAAAAGATTATAAAAAATTGTTTAGTGCATGAATTTGAATAACTTCAAAAATTAACTGAATTTTACCATGATAGTTCTAAAATAATTAAAAATATTCATATAACATGTTCCTGGGAATAAGCTGAACCTACCTGCCTTTTGTTGGATTTTAATTCAAATGTATCATTAAATAAAATCAGGTGACTTTACAAAAACAAAAACTCCCAATAATCAAATCAGAATGTTGTATTTTCGAGCTATGATCTTTGGAAAAAATATTTACTGCCGTGGGCAGTTTCCCAGAATTTATTTTTAACATATTGTTAATATAAATAGGTAGATACTTAACTAAGTATATACCTATTTATATTATAAAATGTTTTGATGAAACAAAAACGGGGACACGAGTACATAATGGCTGCTTTATTGTTCATATAAGTATTACTTGTGATAATTACAAACATTTAATAATTAATAATTAAATACATTATAGAAGTTTATTTTAACATTCGACTTAATTATGAATGTAAACTCAATAATTTAAGGAAGGAAACTTGTAGGAATCAGTAAAATAAGATTGTTGTGTTTAAAAGCCAATATGTTTATGAGGCTTCATCATGCTTCATGTTTATATTCTTTCATCTGTCCCTGAAAAGTATAAAGTAATAATAAACTTATTATCATTTTAGTTGCATGAATTTTAAAAACATAATGATCTTAACACAGTAAAGTGCACTAAGTGTCTGCGGATACAGATGCACTCTCTATTCTCTCAATCTCGGTATGTTAAAAAAATGGTCACTCATTCATGGACTGACCGCGGCAAGTGCAACTTAATTTCGCAGATCTATTGATCTGCGCAACTATTACTTAACCACGAGTTTCTCTTCTCTACGAATAACGCTGTAGGGGATGAACCACGCTATTTAAGCCCTCGCGACAATGTCGTCGGCCATCAAGCATGAATCGGGCATTGACCGTTGTGAGTATCAAATACTATGGAATTTATACTATCACGTCTCATGCGCGGTCGTCTAGTAGCGCTTGAGGAGCATTACTAAATATCTATACCTAACTACGCTAAAAGTTTTGTCGTTATGATTTGGAAATATAATCCGAAGCTCCGCTCAACCCATTGGGGAAAATAGCATGATGCTATGAATATTGTACTAGTGTGACCGTGAGGCTGTGCGGTTGGTTAAGCAAGGTTATACATTTATTTTGGTTGATAAATAGATACTTAGTTGGGTTCATAATGGCTTAAAGAGGATAATCACAAGATTTTTTTTGTCTTTAATGTACTACAGTTTTATAATGTGTAAAAATCTGTCTCTATATTTATCTAAAGTTTTGAAAGTTATATTTTTGAAGTCTTATTATAACAATATTTTACTTACTGGTACAAATAATGTAGAAATGACTCCTTTTAATAAAATTGTTTTTATTCTACTTTTTCTTTTATACTTCTCAAGAAAATGTTTGCTGCAAATTGTTGAGTTCTTCTTTGCATTCCAACCAACCCGTCTAATGAACCTTAACCACTTTTTCTAATTATAGAATCCGGAGGGAATCTGTTTGAAAAACGGCAAAATAAAATTACATTTTAGAACGCAAACCGAGGATTTATTTTCTTGTTGTGTAGGCAAGTCTATCGATTCATTATAAACATTCAAGATAAATATCGACATTAATTTTGATATAGTTGAGTCAATCCCTAGCGTACATGTAAAATATTTTGTATAAAAATGTATTTACCAAATTCATGCAAATTATCAACAACGTGACTTTTTTCTTTGCAAAATATCAAAATTAACAAAATAATTGAGTATATTCTATATTTTAAACAGTATGTAACATAAATTTTAACCAAAAATAAACGCGTCATAACATTGACGACGTCTTAAGAATTTACCTGTGATACGTGAAATTATCAGGATTATTTCTATTATTAACAGCACAGTCACTCAAGGAACAATTAACCATTTTGGAAAAAAGTTACTTACTAAAAATAACCACTATTATACTTTAAAAAATTACAAAATATCTCGGAGCTATTTCTTGCGTGCCGAATTGTGCCGACCTGTCATTCAAAATCGGTTACAGAGTCATGAGATTTGGTATCCTTTTCTATCTTGCATTTTTGCCATAAGGAATTTTCTTCTCCCTTGCACACTATGTTGGTCTATACGCCAGTATATTCTAAGTCTATGGTTAACACACTCAACTCATATACGCTAGTGCTTAACATAAAACTATCGATAAAATATCGACACGGAATAATTTAGGTAATAAATATGTGATAAAATAAAACAGTTTAATGATATAATATGAAACGTAAATTTAATGAAATAAACTTAATGCTATAAAAAAGCGTAAAGTAGAAAAAATAATTAATTAAAAGGAGTTAAATTTATACAGTAAAATAGAAAAAAAATTTAAGACATTTTCGTCATTTCAAAAACAAAATATTTATTGAAATATTTATTTATTTATTTATTGTCCTGTAAAATGTAAATATTTATTTAATAGTTGTCTTTTTGATATTTTTTGTGCTGAGGTTTTCATCAAATCGTGAAGGCGAATATCTGTATACCTTTCTATAATACATTTTGTTAACAATATTACATGGTTTTCCATTGGCCCCTGATCAAATTGATGAAAATAGATTTCTCTGAATATTTTAATGCCAATGAAATGACGTAAGGCTCTGGATGTTATCTGCTTTTTAAATTTTTCAAAATTTTTGACTAATTGAGCATCTACAGTAAAAGTTTTAAGAATTGATTCAATTTTTTTACAAATTAAAATTACGTCGGCGCTAGGAAAAATAAGACCACCGTTGTCTTTCAACCGTATCAATTTAAAATTGTCTTTAATAGCACTGGAATTCAAAAGAGCTGAAATGCAAGTTTCGCATTTAATTTTGTTTAGTAAAAAATGTACTACATTTCCTGCTATGTAGCTTACTACTTCCAAACTAAATTCTGTCATGATATTTTCCGTTTTCAAAACTACATCAAATTTTTTAATGTATTTTCCATTTCTTCTTCAACCATTGGTGATAAAGTAGATTTATTCATTTTTTCCACTGATGAAGAACAAGTCAAAATTGAAATATTTTCAAGTGCCATGCAATTACCACGTTCAATTCAATTCTAGTTTGACTATTAGTTTTTTATAAATAGCCTTGAACTGTCGCGCTGTCGGGTTGTTGTTACATCCACCATGAGCTCTTATATTACCGAATAACAAATGCAGATGATCTTGACACAACTTATAGGTGGGCAAATATTTTAATTTTTTTTCTTCTTCGACAAGTCTTAGTTATAAATTTTTGACACTATTGATGCATGCCAAAAGACCTAATGACCCAGTTTTTTAGATGATTTAATTATTTCCGTTTCGTTATACATTTTTAGGTTTTTTATAAATGCTTCCATTTTGTTTAAAATAATGAACACCTTACCTTTGTTTTTGAAATTTATGGGTTTCTTAAAGTGTAACTGATTAATATTTCGTGAATTTAAAATATCAAACAAGTCATTAAAATTTTGCAAAAAATCTACTGTGCCTTGAACATCGGTGAACCACGGTTGGTTAGTTTTGGAACAAAAAATTAAAGCTCTAGCCACACTACTGCTCATCAGTTGTGTCGCCAGGTTAACTTTCATTTTTTGGTTGTAGAAATAAATATGGCGACGTCTTAACTTATTTGCAAGATGCAAATGTTCTTTTTCCTGTAGATGGTTAGGATGAACCAGGTACGACCACTTTATTGATCTACCAAAATTGTCTTTTAATGTTGCGCTTGATTCGAATGCATTTATTACTAGTTTTACCATGTGGCAAGCATCCAACATAACGTAAACTGGTTTTTGTGAAACAGGATGGCTGAAACAAGTCTTTATATTATTGATGTCAAAAGAGCATCCGAGAATTTTTGCCATTGTAAGATTAGCAGGACAACCGTCCAACGTCAGAGAAACAACTTCAACGCCAGTTGTTCTTAACAGTTCAAGACACTGTTTCACTAGGTTTGTATTTAACAGCAAAATTTATTTCTAAAAATAACCTGCTAGAATTGATTATACAAGGCATAGAATATCGATAGCGTCGATAAACTAAAATCTAAGCACATCCTTAATTGGCGTCTGGGACCAGCAGCCATACTACGATGCGTTGACGCAGGGCGAAGTATCGTTCAATAAAATCGATTTAAAAATGTATTATTTTACTCACCAATGATAAGAAATTCCTTTAGAAGAACAATAACCCTTTCCTGAACAGTTTGAACAGTTCCAAACACTGCAATAGACCATTTTTAACCACGTGCACCACGACTAACACGTGACGACGGTTTGTTTCGAACTGAGTCACGAAATTCTAGTAGTTGGCTTTTAAGCCATATACACGGCGCGCGTTCCCGGCTCGTATAACATTTCTATTGCGCTATATATTAATAGTAGTAGTATTACTAGTGCGGAACTTTGTGTAGAAGAATGATTTTAGTCGATAAACTTGTTTCCGACTTAGGTGCTAGATATCTATTAGGCCTCTCCCTCCATGTTCCCGTTTTATAGTTAATCTCTCTATGGCGGATTTAGGGTGAAGGTTGTTATGTTTCGTAAGTATTGTTCGTGTAGTACGCTCTAATTGTTCTGTGTCAGTTTTGGACCATTTTATAACTCCGAATGAGTACGTCAATACGGGGATGCCGAAGGTGTTTATGGCTTTGATGAGATGTTTACCAGAAAGTTGCGTTTTAAAAACGGCGTTAAGTCTTCTCTTGTATTCCGTAGTTAGTGAATTTTTTATTCTTACGTGATAAAGACCTTTAAGTTGTATATTTCCTAAATATTCATACAATTCAGTCGGTTGCATTGCTGTAATAGCATCTGTGTCTTTCACTATATAGTCGCCGGGCCTTACTTTGCCTCTTACAATGTGAAGTGTTTTACATTTATCCAAACCAAATTGCATATTGATATCGTTACTAAATTCTGCTGCAATATCTACTAATTTCTTCATATCTTTTTCTGTTTTTGCGTACAATTTGATGTCGTCCATGTATATAAGATGAGATATTGTTGTTTCATCTGTATTATGCTTGAGGCAATATCCAGTCCCACAGCTCTGCAGCAAATGAGACAGAGGATTTAGGGCTAGACAGAACCACAGTGGGCTTAGGGAGTTACCTTGGTAGATGCCTCTTTTGATGGAAATATGTCGCGTTGTGACAGTATTTTGGTCACAATTTATTTGTAGTGTTGTTTTTCATTGTGACATTGTACGGCGTAAGAAATCTATTAGTTTCGGGTTTATTCTATAAATCTCTAATATTTGTAACAACCAAGAATGAGGAACACTGTCAAAGCTCTTTTATAAGCAATATAGTTGCAATGCAAATTTCTGATTTTAGAGGTGGCATGTTTATGAATAGTGGAATCAATAATCAGTTGTTCTTTGCATCCCATGTGGCCCTGCCTACATCCTTTCTGTTCCTCTGCTATTATATTGTGATGTTCGATGTGTGAGTGAGTTTTCTTTGTAATTGCGGATGTCAATATTTTGTAAATTGTGGGGAGACATATAATTGGTCGGTATTAGGAAGGCTGAGGTGAATTTTTTGTTTTAGGTAGCATGTAAGTAATTCCTGTTGCAATAAATTCGGGCGAGTTCTGTTGTCCTACTATAATATCTGTTAATTTTTTTGCTATAGACTATGACAAATCCCCAAAAATAGCTCCCCTACTAATTTCAACCATTATAGGCCAATATCTATCCTCTCCTTCTTCTCTGAAATTCTTGAAAAGGTTGTTCATGGCCAACTCACAAAATTTCTAAACAAAAACAATCTCTTCAATCCTTTTCAGTCTGGTTTCCGACCCCTGCACAGTACTTCCATGGCCTTAATTAAAATAACTGATGATTTTCGCTTTGCGATGGATAATCGTCAACTTACTCTTCTTGTCCTTTTAGACTTCAGTAACGCGTTTAATTGTGTTGACTATGACATTTTGTTAGCAATTCTGAAATCCCTAAATTTAACATCATCAGTTGTACAATGGTTCAGTTCCTATCTTCGGGGACGCCGGCAACGCATACGTGTTGATGATAAGTTCTCCGATTGGTGTAACGTTGTTGCTGGTGTTCCTCAAGGCGGTGTTTTATCTCCGTTGCTTTTTTCTGTGTTTATTAATGCACTGGTTTCCGTAATAAATTTCAGCAAGTATCACCTGTACGCAGATGATGTCCAGCTGTATCAGCATTTTAGTGTAAACGACCTAAATGAATCTGTGGACAGAATGAATTTAGATCTTGCTGCAGTTCATCAGTGGGCAAGCTGTCATGGACTAATATTAAATACTGCCAAAACACAGGTTATAATCATAGGCAGCAGAAAAATTACATGTCGACTCGACTATCAACATCTACCTAAGATCATTCTAAACGGTGTAGATTAAGAATATGCTAAGCAGGTTAAAAACCTCGGCTTAATTTTGGCTGACGATCTAAGTTGGGTGTCACAAGTTAATGAGGTCCGGAAACGTATTTTTAGCACAATGCATTCATTAAAGCTCTGGCAAAATTTATCCTCAGACGGCCAAGATTACGCTGGTCAACTCCCTGTTGCTTCCTATATTAGATTATGCTGATATTGCTTATCCTGATATAACTGAGGAGCTGCTTAGCAAACTCGACCGTCTGCTCAATCTGTGCATACGCCATATTTTTGCCTGCCAAGTTGATCATATATCACAATTTCGCTCAAGACTTAAGTGGCTCGACATCCGTTTCCGCCGGACACACACCTTCTAACTACTTTGTATGGTATTCTTCACAATACTTGTTCCCCAGCTTATCTGAAAGAGCATTTTTCATACTTAAGCTTATCCCGTTCGATGACCAACAAAACTCTAACTATCACTATGCATAAATCTACATACTACTCGGATTCTTTTACGGTATCATCAATTACACTTTGGAATAACCTTCCACGAGATTCAAAAGATGCTCCCTCAATAAATACATTTAAACGTAAGGTTGAGGCACATTATTTAAAATTACTTGATTAATGTTATTGGTTTATATAATATTATAATTTCCTATACTAGATTGTATGTATTTTATTGGTATAATATGTATTTTTATGTATATGTATATATACATTTGTATATATGTATGTATATGTAAGTATAAGTATAAGTGTATATATGTATAAAGTAACATATTTATATTATATTATATTTTTTAATCATAATTATGTGAAAATAAGTTAGTTTTTTCTGTTGCGGCTCTACCCATAGCTCTCACCACACTACCAAAGGTTAGCTGGCAGAGAATGCCTTTTCGGCATTAAGTTCGCCTTTGTACCAAATGTTTATTTTTTTGAGTGCAATAAAGAATTTTCTATCTATCTATCTATCTATAGATTTGTGTAATGAGGTTAACTTTTTGGACCAGAAATTATGTATTTTGTCTATACCAGGCGATTTCCAACTATGTAATCTAGCTGTATGTGTGTAATTTCTCACTCTGTTACCTCTACGAATTCCATCTCGTCAATATCTCCCCATTTTGCTTCTTCTTCCACTATCCCAGATGCTTTGTCGTTGTGTTATTTTTGCTCTTCCCAAATACTAGCCCAATATGCTTCTAGTTGTTCTTTTGTAGGTAGGTTAGATGTGTTCATCAATTGTGTCTGTTTGTGGTTTTTGTAGGTTCCTATAAAACATTTTTTCGTTTGTTGTAAATTTGGTGTTATCTTTTTTGCGCTGTAGTGCTTTTTTATACCTTTTGAGCCTGTGAACTTTGAGTGCTAGTTTTTGTTTTAAAGTGTCTAAAAATTCTTCAGGTCTTGTGTTACTTTTTTCGTGTCTGGTGTACGTAGAATTATTCCTAAATATGACCTCAACTTTTTTGACTAGTTTATTAGATCTACAACCGTTAATATATTGAATGAGTCTGCCTATTTTTGCCCTTATTTTTTCAATGTCTATTACTAGTCTCTGTTGCCATGCTGGTTCTATATTTTGTCTTGTTCTCGTCGTTCTTATATGATCTGTGATTTTAAGTTCATTTCTTCAGATATTACTACCGCTGTGCAATATATAAGTAAATGAGTTGTGTGTCATCAGATATATATTGTGTGAGTATAGTTTCATTAAATAAATTGATCAGACGAAATAGTTTAGGTGTGTATTTAAGTTTGGGTAATCTTGGTCGCGCTGCTGGATTAATCCCAGAGTATTGTGTTATTGTTGTTGTAAATTTCTCATTAATTTCTTGAATATATGTATCTGCTGTTAAGTGTTGATCTGGAATAACTATGGTGACAATGTCATTTTCTAGTGTTAGAATTATGGATTCGATTTGTGTGGATTTGTGTGATGTATGTGTGTAGGCTTGTAATTGGTTGTATGGCTGACGTTGTGTATAGATGAGTTGCGATTGATTAAGCGATTGTGGTTGTACATGATCACTATTTCCATTTGTGTTTTGTTTGGTATTATTAGTATCTACATAATTATTAACCACTTCTTCTGGAAGTAATTGTGTTCGTACTTCTTCTTTTAATTGATCTATTTCTTCTAGAGATAGAAGTTTAATCCTAACTATGGTTCTTCTTTGGTCAGAGATTCTCTGTTCTGAAACGGTAATTTCTGGATATTTTCGACTGAAAAGTGCATGTAATTGTTATCTATAGGCGGTCATATCGGTCTCTAATTCAGTAAATAAGTTCGCATGATAAATAGATTTACTTCTTTACTCCATTTCATGCGAACTCTTGTTTTTCCAGCCTTGGTGGAAAAGCAAGAGTAAGAAGTCGCGGGTAAGAAGGTAGATACCCCCCGTTCAGCATTCAAGGTCGAAGTGGGTGGAACTGTGTTTAAACTAATAATGGAGGGTGATGAAAGTGTTGGTGACGATGGTATGGATGGTCTTGAGTGTGATACTCGTGTCGTGTGTATGATACTGTGCTTGGACTATACGGTTCTACAGGGGTGTCTTTCCTGTACATCAGTCTGTCACCATCGTCAATGATATCGGCTGTAGCATCTTTGTCGGTGGAAGCCCGCCTGTTCAACTCCTCACCGCTGACGGTTTGCATGCTGAGACACCCAGCGTCAGCTCCAGGTGCGTCCCGGCGATTGCCCCCGGGCAGCGGGCAATCGCCGCTTTAAAAAATGCTTATTAATACGTACCTACGTATTAATAAGCATTTTTTAAATCAATACCTCCTTTATTATGCAACATGGAGGTTTTTTATTAAAATCTACTCACTCTGAAAATAGACCATTCACGGTACCTACCGTGAATGGTCTATTTTCAGAGAATGTAAAATTTGCATTTTAAAACTGGATGCAGTGAATTGAAATCGCAAGGATAAATGAAATTACAGTTAAATTGGAATGAACGTTATCAGTGATTAATATTTATGAGTTTAAGACGTTGGAAAATAGAACTAACACCACGTTATTAACAAAAAAGGCCTTAATTAATAGGATTTTGCCCTTAATTATAAAGACGTATGGAAACATGAATTTGTAAAATTTGTTTGTTTTGTCAAAAGCTTCTCTTCAAAAAAAGCTCTTGGAATTGTATTTAGCTCAAGGCATAACGAGCCCAGCTCATTGCTGCTGAGGAAGCTATTCAGGAAGAAGAAGAAATCACGTTAAGAGAGGAGTACGGTCAATATCTGGAGTCCGGCCTGGAATCTGTCAGCTTTTTTATACAAAGGTGACCTCTGAAGGTAGAGAGCCATAACAGCTGAAATCTGTCTTCTCCATGAAGTCTTTGTGACTGTTCAGGCTAGAGGAGATCCTATCATGGTCATAATTAACAGCATAGCTAACCTGTTTCAGCAGAGTCACAAACTGTAAGTTTAGTTTATTCGCTGTCCGCACGCAGGTAGGTTAGCTGGGCCTCAATAGGTCTCACCCGGTATGGCAGCCCAAGTTGAGTAAGGCGCGAAAAAATCACTAGCTCCATATGAGCGATCCAAAGCCCCATACGATTTCACATGCAGCGGAACTAGCAGGAGGCGTGACCTCAACCCAGTTTCCTCGGCAGCCACTAGGTGGTATTGCTAAAGACGACCGACACGACGAATGTATTATTTATTAAACAGTCTATCGTGTGGTGCCGTGTAAATAATATACACACGTAATACACACACACACACACACACACACACACACACACACACACACACACACACACACACACACACACACACACACACACACACGCACGCACACGCACACACACGCTCGCACACTCACACACACGCTCGCACACGCACACACACGCTCGCACACGCACACACACACGCTCGCACACGCATACACACACACACACACACACACATACACTCACTTATACACACGCGCGCGCGCGCGCGCGCGGTGTACAGTTGAATTACTTTTCTAGAAGTTTGGCCGCAGATGTCCAACAATTTATATGTCATCCATTCCAATGCATCCTACAAAAGTCCACTGGACATAGGCCTCCCCATAGATTGCCTCTAGGATTTTGGATTTTTGCTATAGTTGGAGGCGGGTTGGCAACCGCAGTTTGTTTTATAATTTTGAGTGGTTATCAGGTAGACGCTGAGCCCATCTCCTTGTTTGTATCCCATAAGTAAATTAAATTATATGTAATACAATTTAATTCTGTTTTTATTTTTTTGGAAACAAACTATTTTTCTTTATTATATGTTTATTTTTGTTATATTTATCTTTCCTGTGTGTACAATAAAGAGTATTGCATTGTATTGTATTGTATTTTAATTCAACTTTTTTTCACATTTTTAGGAAAACCGTAAATTACGTTAAGCATCGAAGTAAAAATAAGTAAAAAAATAAACTTATATCAGAAATTGATATTGGAGATAAGATGTTTGATGTCATTTCTTATCGCTGCTAGACATCAATATTCCAATATAAGAAACTTGTTGATAAACATAGATATTGTATTGAAATTGGAATCGAGTCCATTCAGCCAAATATACTAGTTTAAATCTAAAGCTCTAAATATATTTTCTCAGTTGTACCTTATTTGGATTTACATTTTCGGTTATATAATAACATCCGATTAATTCCTGGGTTTTTATTATGACATGCAGTTTTATACAGGATGGTTCTTTTTTTAATTTTAAACAATGCGTTACAAACGAAAAACATATTTTATTATAACTCATTTTTTTAACATTTGCCGTGTGGTGACGGCGTTCAAAAAACCATCAACCAATTTTGCCTCGTTAATATTGTAAGAGGTGACTGTGGGATATGCCAAGAAGATCTTACTCTTGACTCTGTATGATATTATTTAGCATTCCACAAACGGTGAAATGTGTTCGACTACATTGTAATTATTTACCATCTCCTGCAAATAAATATTTATTTATTTATTGGAAGCACGCCATTATGCTTGAATGCAATGAACTGCGTCTCGTAAATTAGCCTGGCAAGCGTGATAATTAAAGCAAATCCTTCCTATAGTGGTAGAGAGTCATGTTCTATAGTGTATAGTTTAACCGGCTAATGAAGAAGAGGAAGGAGACATTTTAGAGGTGTTCATAACTTGAAGTTGTTTGCATTTGTGCATAAGCTACAATAATTTTTTACCATTAGGTGAAATGTTAACTAATATCTTACTTGTGCTTTGTAAAATAAAACCTGTTTATGTCTGGTGTGGGTATTTTAATCTTCTTCCCAGGACAAAGATTTTTTCCGAACCATTGGTCCAAGTAAAAATGACTTTTAACAAAAATAATTTATAATCTGTAATGAACATAAAACCTATTATATTCTATTCTATTCTAATCCTCTCTACTCTACTCTCCTCTTTTCTGTTATGTTCTGGTCTATTCTGATTTGTTATATTATTTTCTATTATGTTATTTACTTTCTCTTCTCTTCTCTTCAATTCCATTCTATTAAATTCCATTGCTTTGCATTCCACACATTACAATTCCATTCCATTAAATTCTATTCTATTATATTCTATACTATTCTATTCTAATCTTTTACGCCTGACATACTCGCGATGGTTATGAATGAAAGGAAAAGTTTATTTATCGACGAAAAAATTAAAAATTTCGTTTGTCAAACGTCAACATGTTTTTTTTTTACTACCGTACCTAAATGAATATTCTACTACAACTGATGCAAATGCAAAAATAAAAAGGAATAGTAGGTTTATCTTGTCAAACATGTTCCACAGTAAATTTACATGACAGCAAAAAATATGCTAAATTATGTTAATGAATGTGTTGCAAACCCGATCAAACCAGTTTAACAAGCGGTACCTATCATGTAGCAGCCGTTGCCCGAAGTAGACGATCTCTTATTTGAAAACCTTTACCGTTATACCACCATCTATCGGATATCAAAAGACCTTTATATCATATCTCTTAGTCGACTTTAACCTCATTGGAAGATCATTGGAAGAAATCATTATTCCAAAAAAAATAGTAAAATTTATCCACAATTCACTACACAATAACTTATGTAAAAGACTCCTATCAAAAGGGATCAAGCAAACATCAAAGTTTTTTATCTCAGTGACTAAATAATAAGGTATATTGAAAAGGGATGACGAGAAAATTTTGTATTTGATAAAATGGATCGTCTGTTCTTTCAGTTTTGTGCCAGATTTAGTTTGACTCTTAAATTAGTATCGTCTTGTTTAGTATTTATTATATAAAGAGGGGATATTTAATGTGGGAGTGTAGGAGGTGTCAAACGAGGTCTTGCAAAACGTGTGTCTACTTCTGTGACTAATAAGACTAATTCCTATAACGCAACTGGGCTACTTCATCACAGATAATACTTAAATAATTTCAGTTCAGCGATTCTCTTCACTTATTTTATGAAACACAACAGGGACTCTGTGAGAGCGTGGTGCTTCCTCGGTCCAGCATTTATATTTCATGAACATTCATGCTACAACCATAATATAGCTGCACTATGGGTCTACCACGCATCAAATAATAATCAATAATATTAAAAAAAAAACATGTGCGCACATTACCGTTAAGACCATCTAGTAGTACGGTGTGTAGGTTTACATTTAAAACATTATATTACTTCTCAAAATTATCGAGCAAAAAGCAAAGCACTTAAGCAAGGAGAATTTTAGAATAAACAATGTACGACCAACCTAGAATATATCTCACAAAGTACTCTGTGGCTTCGGCGGGCAGTGGCCGGAGCGAGCGCGAGCGCTTACACTATTCGATTTTGTTTTTTTTTTTCATAAGACATTATAAAACTGACTTAAAAGTGTGTTTTCCTTTCTTTCATTACAGCCATTCACAAGTCTATTTCTGAACATAGGCCCAACCCCAAAAGAGTGAACAAATCACGGTCCTGAACCGGCCATAATATAGCCATATAAGTCGAAGAACCGACAACCGCTGGGGAAGAAAGGTTCTCGAATGGCAGCCTCATACCGGTAAGCAAAGTGTAGGATGACCCACACTAGATGGAGATATTATACGTGGTAGAGCCATGCTGTAGTTATATCAGTTGTATAGTTGTAGCACAAATGGAGTCGGCTCGACCGGGGAAGGACCACGCTCTCACAGAATACCAGCGTAAAATAGCAGCTTTACGCTGCTGTGATTCGTATGGTGAGTGTAGAGAACCGGAGACCCCTTTTATTGGAAACGAGGCATTCTATCTTAGTCCTCACGGGTGTCAACGCATCTGCATTTTGATTCGTAGTTGAGGATGGATGTAGATGTTTATGGGCCACAGCAACTACTTACCATCAGGTGGACTGTGTGCTCGTTTGTCACCTTTATCCTATAAAAAAAGTGACGACCTGGTAAGATATCCCGAAAATCGATGGATGCAGGTGTTCTAAATCTGAATATAAAAATTATGAGACTACATTTGATGTAACTTTTTGACGGTTTCATTATGAAATATCTGTAAGGTATACGATTAAACAGCGTTTTATAAGCGACATTAATAGCGCCAATTGTTATGGAATATGTTTCTGTTTCCTCCAGTCATTTGACCGTTTGTAATTTTTTTTTATTATATGATGATTTTGTTTGCGCAGCTATTAAATTTCCGTAGATTTACAATGTGTTCGGCAGTTAAGTAAGATATTGTAAGGAAACCTGAATGCTTAAGGAATAAAATATATTTAGGTTATGTGAAGTCCACCACCACTCTGTGGAACATCTGGGCAGACTAATTGCTCATAAAACTTTCAGAATTGAGAGTACGCCTGTGCCTTTTCTCTAAATAGGGAAATGCTTACGGGTATTCGTAAGCATTTCGCGGGGGCGAGGACGGGATATGTCAGAGTCGCACCGTCTAAACCCCCATGGTGACCCACCTTCGCCGCATATTGGCAGGGCCACGGTAACGCTTTCGCACACATTAACGGGACCACCAGCGTCGGTCGCCCCATGGCAGCACCTCCGCGGGAGAGGAAAACTCCCCTCCTTCTCAGGTAAGGCGCACCAGAACACTAGGCACGCCTTTCTCTGCGGCCACTAACTCCACCTGCGCAACGGGCCTCTCTGAGAATGGTGCGCGTAGACCAAGGGGCCAGGAAAGTCGAGCACTCTGAAGCACTATAGCACCGCTGGTGCTAGTGCGCTGTTGGCACCGCTGGGGTTAATAAAGCTCAAAACCACAGTTTTTTTTTTGAGTTATACTCACTAAGATGCTGATACCCATCTCCTGTTTCATTTTCCACACACATTCGTGTACGCACCAGCGACGGCCACCCTATGGCAGCCCCTCCTCCTTCTCTGGTAAGTAGACCTGTATCTAGCTGTGGGACCAATATTAGTTATGCCTTTACCTTATTAAACTTTTTGTTAAAGGTATGTATATACTTAATAATATTTTGTTTTCATACATGGTAGAGTCACCCTGCAGTTATATGGAAGTATATGGTATGGATTCTTAATTGAGAATAAATTTAGATGTCTCTGGACAATAGCATCCACTTATCATCAGGTGAAATGTGTGATCGTTTGTGTTCCTTATTCTATAAAAAACTACAAAATAGGTCCTTATGAAGAATATTGCATAACGTGTGTTTCCGACATATTTATTACTTAAACACTAAGCACGATGCATGCATAAAATCTACTTATAATGCTAAGTAATGAAAACCTAAGGCGTTATTGTTGTTGTTTTAATAAAAATGGAATACACGAGTATAATCTTCCTGCATGAAATATAAGCGAGCGTAAATACATTAACCACATGTAAATTGATTCAGCATGAGCGTTCACCGCATAGTGGCGGTGTAAGAATATACGCTACCCCATATCGTCCCGTGCGTGTCGTAAGAGACGACAGAGGGAAACAAATTAGGAGATAGGCAGCAGAGTCTTTCTAATAACAACTAGAAAAAATGTTATCGCCCACACACCTACCAAGCGTAACAACTATGGCAATTATCCCCCCTATAAGAAAACCTATCAATATGTGGAGGAGGACTTCGCATATCCTCAAAATATGTTATCCTAGATATGCTGGCTTCCTGTGTTTTCCTTTACGGCGTGTTTAAGCAACACTTTAAATTGGTATTAAGTACCACAATTACAACCTACATTTACACACTGAAATTAACAAGGTAATTTTTAAACAGTAATTAAAAAAATGACTACTTAAAAGTTTCTGAAAATAGAAAAACTCAAATTAAAAACCCTATGGCATTACCACATGCCCCTTATGTTAAAATCAATAAAGCTGGTTAAGTTACAGAGCATTTCAATGAAATGTACATACATACAAACACTCAAAACTAAAAATAAATTATTATTCTTCAGACCGAATATCGACCATGGCGGCCAGTATCAACGGAGACTAGTTATTCGCGTAGAACAGGATTATAGTGCATGAGTGTGGGCACAAACACAGGTGCACTCTCTATTTCCTCACACTCAAAATTCGATGTGGCGGAAATCCAACACGACCGGAGAGAGATCAGGCGCAGGACCAACGGCTTTACGTGCATTCCGAGGCACGGGGGTGAAACACCGCCAACTTCCTGACTCCGGGTTGGTACTGGGAATTTCATGATCAGTAGTTGCGTTAACGACCACTAGACCAACGGTGGCAAATAAAACATTAAAGATTACTTTCCTCCTCGATTGCGGTCGGGTAAATATAGACGTAAAACTAGTCAAAATCAAAGTTCCGGAATTCATTATCTAATTAGAACTCTCTATCCGTGCTGAGAACTGACTGTGTACAAATAAAATTAATAATTAAATTAACACTGCAAATTAAAACTATAAGCCGATCCCCTCAATTAGCCTGTGCATACAATCAAAACTTTTTCTAGGTGGCTCATTGTTTTACCTGAATACACAGTCATTTTATAAGTTTGGTTTATATTTTGACTAGCCATATAATGCGTATGCGCGCGCGTATATATATATATATATATATATGTGTGTGTGTGTGTGTGGTGTGTGTGTGTGTGTGTGTGTGTGTGTGTGTGTGTGTGTGTGTGTGTGTGTGTGTGTGTGTGTGTGTGTGCGTGTGTGCGTGCGTGCGCGTGTGTGTGTGTGTGTGTGTGTGTGTGTGTGTGTGTGTGTGTGTTACTATGTAAAACGAACACACACACATTTCTGTTTATACTTGTTATAAAAACTTATTGCTAGCTCCAGAGACCCACATCTAATTACTCATTACAGAACTAATAGCCACGTCAGTAAGGTCTTCTATTTATCTGTACCCAAACCTATCAAACGATAGTTCGCAATAAATAAAGATCCTTTATTTATCTATTAAATAGCTGGTAGCCTTTTTTCAGAGAAGTTCTCAATTCGATTGTATGTTTTTTTAGACAATTTTGATAATTATTTTATCAAATATTTTATACTAAGGATGGTCCCATACACACATTTGGAGAAGATTCGAGCCCATAGGGTGAAATAAATAACTTCTCTTTTGCAACTTGAGGTCGGTTTTACTTTTGTTAAGTTATAATTATTATATTTAACAAACTAGTTTTCTTCTTTGTTTTGTCAATACCATTGTTACAGTCCATAACAAGTCAATATTGACATAGCCTTCACCCATAATTATGGGACAATCCTGTGCCACCTTCATCCATCCACTAACATGCATGTATCCTCCTCAGATCGTCACATCATGTAGTGTGGGCAGGGTTTGGTCTTCCTGTACTTGCCAGTACGAGAACCTTGCTTCCCCATCGGTTGTCGGTTCTTTGAATAATATAGCCGACCCATTGAAACATCAGCTTACTGATCTGTTGGACCGTCATAACGGTTACTCCGGTTCTATTGCGGATATCTTCATTAGGAATTCTATCACGCAGATAAATTCCAAGCATAGGTATCTCCATAGCTCACTGAGCGACCTTCAACTTCATGGCCCAGAGTGAAGAACCACGTGATAGAGCCATACAGCACGTGGTAGAGCCATGTTGCAGTTATATTGTGGTTGTAATACGAATATATCTGCTCGATCAGGGAAGGACCACAATTCTCACAGAATACCAGCGTCAAATAGCAGCTCAATGTTGCTGTGTTTCGTATAATAAGTATAGAGATCCGGAAACCCTTTTTACTGGAAACGAGGCATTATATCTCAGTCCTCAGATGTGACAACGCCTTTGTATTTTGATTCTTAATCGAATCCTTGAGCTCGATGGGCGTAGATGTCTACGGGCTACAGCATCCACTTATTATCAGATTGACTGTGTGCTCGTTTATCACCCTTATTCTATAAAAAAAACATACCCTCAAATTCACTATGTAATCACTAGCAGATGCATTGCTTCTACACATGTTTTCAAGTTTTGAGGTGTACGTGAAGTGTAATCTCTGAATGCTATCAACCCAATTATTTAGATTATTCTTTAGTAATAAAGTGAACGTTTCACAGGATAAGCGTTTTCTCGAGTGGACATCACAGCTTGCTTTTATAGTTTCAACACAAAATAACAAATTTAACCTCAGTCTTTTAACATACGACTTTTAAGTTTGTTTCCAGTTCAATGGTCAAAACTGTAATTTCAAAACCTATCTGCCTAGAAATGTTTACTTAAAACAGTATATTTTATACCTTTGTTTTGAGTTGTGTACATATCGGACATGGCAAACCCGTTGAAAAACTGTTTAATGATTGCTCCCAAATATTATAATTTTATAATTTCCTCAAATATCAGTTTTATTTGTGAATTACGACAATTTGTATTGTGTAATTTGTAAAAAGTCGTCAATATCTAAATAAATAAAATTATTGTGTCTCAAGACAAGTGACAGCAGGTAGTTAGGCTTTTCTTCCATATAAACAATACTACCTATTTATATGGATCATTATTTAAACTAATAAGTCATGAATTTAATAAAATATTTATGAGTGGGTGACAGTAGAAATCCATAAGAGTAGACAAAAGTTATATGTACTTTTCAACGAAAGATCATATAATCATAGTGTTTCATTTAGAGAATATAAAAAATATTCCAAAATATTTCAAAGTGTATTGCACTGCCAAATTCATGTCCGCCGCGCTGCCCCAGAGCGTGTTGGCGAACTTCACATGTCTTCGAAATATATTTTCTAATTTCTCAGACATGCAGCTTTCCTCACGCTGTTTTTTTCACCGCCGAGCACGTGGTAAATCAGCACTTAAATTTTCATTAACAGTTTAATTGGTACCGGCGAGGTTGAACCCGAGTTGCTTGCGAACTGTGAAATTAGCGAGCGCTAACCATCTGAGCTACCACAGCTCTTATATTAGCTAATAAATTATTAATAAGTAAAACGTAGCCTCTCTGTTGAGCGAACTGTAGAAATGGCATGTTGAGCTCGAGCACCTCATTGTTGTCAGTTTTACAGACCCCACATTATATGTATGATTGTTTTGAAAAAATATGGAGGAAGTTTTGCTTAAGCTTGATACACAGAATAAATCTGTCGTCGTATGTGGAGATTTTAATATCAATCTCATGAAACTTCCTCCATGAGTATTAGTTTAGATCATTGCTCAAATCATACCACCTTGTTAATTTGTTTTAGAGCCAACACACGTATTTTGGGGCTTAGTTCAACTTGTATAGATAATATTTTACTAACATCATATCCATCCCTTACATAAATTAATTATTCAAAATTTAAGTTCTGATCACTGGACAGTTGGTCTTACCTGCCACATGCATAAAAACAGAAAGTTAAGAAAGTTGTGCTTGTTCCAATAAATGAACATTGTCGCTTAGAAGATTTAGAAGTAGTATAGTGAAAATCTGCCATTTCTTCCATATAAAAACAATACTAACTATTTATATGGATCATTATATAAACTAATAAGTCATGAATTTAATAAAATATTTGTGAGTGGGTGACAGTAGAATTTCTATTTTGTTATTAATATCTCCAACTGTTCCAGCACACAGTCGCAGTCCTTTATTACAAGGATAAGTGGTGATGGGGATAGTGCACACCATTGAGGGAGGGAGGTGCTCTTCAAACTAGGTAAGACACATCATTTTATTTTATTGAGCGGATATTGGCAAAGTAAAAATTTTTTCAACTTTAAGACAAAGTTATATGTACTTTTCAACGAAAGATGATATAATTAATTATAGTGTTTCATTAGTAGAATATAAAAGATATTCAAAATATAAAAAGAGTGTATTGCAGCCAAATTTTACACATCTAAGAAACAAAATTAAGAATGCCTCTAATCACATTAAAATGACTTGGAATTTTACAGACGAGACTTTCACAATTCTACCTTTAGATAAAGTGACTTCATTTTTAGACCATCTTAACTCCATAAATTCTAAAATTCAGCTCACAATATTGTTAGAGGCAAACAATTATTTAGCTTTTCTAGATGTGTTAGTAATTCGGAATCCTTATAACACCTTGAGCCAAACTGTGTATAGAAAAAAGACCCACACAGATATTTATTTAAACGGTGATTCTCACCACCATCCTTCACAGTTAGTTACTGTGGGTAAATCTTTGTTTCAGAGAGCACGAGAGATCCGTGTCAGTAAACACCTGGCTGCCGAGCTCCAACACGTCAAACAAGTTTTACACGACAACAAGCTTCGGGTCCGTGCCTACGTCACAGTGAACGAGTGAAGCCGGCCAAGTCGAGCTGAGTGCCCTGTGCTGCCCTATGTCAAGGTGACACTGACAAGATTGGCTACATTCTGAAGCGTGCTTCCATTAAAACATACTTTAAGCCGCTGAAGAAGATTCGTCAGTTTTTACCATCAGTCTAATGTCCCTCTTCAAGATCCAGGACTGTACAAGCTTGATTGTGAATGTGGTCTCTCTTATATAGGACAAACTAAAAGATCAATAAAAACCCGCATTAAAAACACATAGCTGATGTGAAGAATCGACGCTCCGGGAAGTCTGCAGTCTGTAAACACGTACAGGATCACCCTCGTCACTACATTAGATTTGATAGACCACGAATCCTCGCTAAGGAACACCGATTCCTTCCAAAGATTATTCGCGAGGCTATTGAAATCAAAAAAACATCCTAATTTCATTAGAGAAAATGGTGCTACCATCTGCTTGGAATCCCCAAGTATAGAACTGCAAGACTTCAAGATACTATATGTTCATACTGCGTAGATCGGAACAAAAATTATTATTTTAATCTGGAGGTAGCCGTGGTTAGCTATGACATTAGACGTCAACACCTCAGTCCCTCGGGACCATGAGTGCTTTAAAGTACTCAAAACAACAGGATTATAAAATAAGTTAATATACGCGATAAAATCCGTAAGTAGTTTTATATATAAATGTGTAATGTTCGCGTAAATATAAGAAATCATTAGTTTATTTATTTCCATAGCATAATGTCATATGGAATCTTGCTATTGGTAATGCGACTGACATTGAAACTATCTTTGTTTTTGCAAAAGAGCTTTGCAATTTTTATAAATTCTATAAGTAATCAACTGTCTTCTTCTGACCACTTGTACATGACGATCTCAAATTTACACTCAATCTACTCTGGATGATTTACCGCTTAATAAGCGAAATTGATACAACGAACGCTGATCTGGCTTAATTTGGACTGGTGTAAATCTTATTAATCCCACTAAAACTCAAGCAATAATTATTGGTAGTTCGAGATTAGTAGCTAGGGTTGACTTTTCTCTCATACCACCTTTTCTCCTCAATGACATGCACATCCATTAACTATAGTGATAAAGTAAAAATTAAGAATATATATCGACACCTATCTAACATGTGAAACTTACTCGTGTAGTACCGGTACCTAAAGCGGTATTGTAAATAGCTTAGAAAATTATAGACCAGTAGCAGTACTGTCAGCTTACAATTTATTCTTACAGGTTAGCACGCAATTATCAGACGCTCAACATGGGTTCAGACCAGAAATAAGTACTGACAGTAATCTACTTAGCTATATAGCTCAAATTGTGCCAACAGCAGATAGGAGTAAACAGGTGGATGCGGCTTATTTTGGCTTCAAAAAGGCGTTTGATTCGGTAAATAACGATGTATTATTGAAAAAATTGGCTAGCGTCGGTTTCACTCCACATCTTCTAAAGTTCTTTGCTAGCTATATGAGAGATAGGCAGCAGTATGTACCATATGGGAAACATCTGTCAGAAAGATATATTACTTAGTCGGGAGTGAGCCAGGGCAGTAATCTAGGGCCGCTCCAGTTCATATTGATGATTAACGATCTTCCGAGTGTTGTGACAGATGCGACGTGTCTGTTGTTCGCCTACGATCTCAAACTTTCCTCCCTATAAGGAGCGCTGAGGGTTGTCAAGACTTCACGATACAAATAGAGTAGCAGCTTGGAAGGAGAACCAGTTGCAATTTAACATCTCAAAGTGCTTGAAAATATCATTCACCCGCTCAAAACACCTATAGTACAAAACTGAGGTTGACAGTAAACATGAAAGGAGTTGCAGAGTGCGGAATCTGGGTGTTCAAATGACTAAATTTTCATTCATGTTATTAATTTCTGCAAAAAAGCATATAGGCATCTAGGGTTTGTTCTTCGCCAGAATAAATAATTTCACAAATGTCAAAGCAATTGTTGTATTATACAATGCCTAGGTCAGAAGTCATTTGAAACACAATGCAATCGTTTGTGTCCCGCATGAAGCTAAGTATAAGCTAATTTTGGAGGGTACAGGATACATTTGTGAGATATCTCTATATGAAACTTTACGGCGTATACCACTTTATCCCTTAATGTATCCAACCTTATTCATTATAGGAATGGTCGGATATAATGAACTTAGGGTTGGGAGAAATTACTCTGGTTTTATATATTTATAAGGTACTCATAGGAAAATATTTAATTATGATATACTAAAACAATTAAACACGTACGTACCGGACGGATACATAGGAGACGGCGACGGCAGCTACAACTGTTGCCGTCCCGAACGGGAACAAACCTAATGCTTCAGGCGCCCTCATTTGCTCTCTGCACATTTAATTTAATAACGTCAGAAATTGACTTGTTTTGCTGTCCACTAAGTGAGTTCTAAAGCTAGCATTATACATTATTTGTTATGTAATTTCTAATTTCTAATTTAAAAATATAATTGTGTATAATAATAATAGCATAAAATAGTTATAATAATAGCATATAGAATAGTTATAATAATAGCATACATACATACATACATAAATACTCACGCCTGTCACCCAGAGGGTGGCAGAGACTACGGACTTCCATTTGGCGATCCTGGCACCTCTCTCGCCTCCTTTACATCCATATATCTACGCATACACGCTCGTCAGTTGAGGTACTCCTTCCTTACTCCTCATAAAATAGTTATAATAATAGCATATAGAATAGTTACACTATCGTATGGGATTACCTGTAAAGATAGTTGTAAGTGTTGAAATAAATAAATAAATAAATAAACATGGTCTTACAAATTAATGAAGTCAGTAGGAAAATGGTTGCAGCGCTAAGCTCTCTGCGGAGATTTAGAAATTTTCTCCCTACTGCCACTAAAGTTGCGCATGCTCAATCCTTCTTTCTGGCTATTCTTGACTATGCTGATGTTTGTTATCTGGACTTTACCGAAGCGCAGTTAAATAAAATTGAGATATTTGAACTCTGTAAATATGACCACATTTCAGAATTTCTTAAACGTCTCAAGTGGCTGCCGATTCACCTTTGCAGGAATACTCATATCCTTTCTGTTTTATACAGCATACTGTTCAATCCCTTTACTCCAGCTTACCTGAAAGACCGCTTTGAATTCATTTCCTCCTCACACGATCGTCATCTACGTTCCACTAACAATTTTTCGCTTCATATTCCAGCACGTTCATCCTCCTTCTTCAATAAATTATTTTCAGCTACAGTTGTGCTTGTGGAACTCCTTGCCTTTATATATTCGACGTACTCAGTCCCTTTTTTCCTTCAAAAATATACTCAAAACTTATTACTTGGAACTCTAATATTTCCCATAATAATTCCCGTCATTAATTGTATCTATCCTACCTATTCGCAACCGTCATCACCTTGTGTGTATTTATATTTTTTTTTAACTTAATTCTCAAATTTATGTTCAATTCACTGTTAAGAACAGTTCTTTGCTAAATAAGGGTTGTCTGGAAGAAATCGCTTCCAGAGCGATAAGACCGCCTGTTGTACTTTCTGTATATATTTATTTCATTTTGTCTCGTTCTAATGTGTATTGGTGTACAATAAAGAATTTATTGATTGATTGATTGATTGAATCGCTTAGAGATATATTTATAGAAATAAATATATTAACTGTGGCCTCTTAATATATTTAGAAATTTAATGTATGTACACAAAAACAAAAAGTTTTATTACAAATAGTGATGTACATTCTGTAAATACTAGGAAAAACACAAGTTAGTTATACCAGTTACTCGACTCAAAAGTCAGTAATTCCTTCAGGACCTTATCTATCAAAATATTTAAAATATTTATTAAGCAAAATTGTCTAGTAAGGGTTATTATACTACTAAAGAGTACATGACTGATAATGACCCCAGGGAATGAGGTGATCGCTACCACGCTGTTTCTAAATTTTTTCATAACAATTGTGTAAAATATTATACTGTAAATTGTGCTGTGAAAAAAAAATCCCGCTGGGTTTCTTGCTGGTTCTTCCCAGGACAGAGGTATTTTCTGAACGCGTGCTAAAAAAAACTACTTCAAAAGTATTACTGTAATCTATATTGAATAAAATGATTCTATTCTATTATATTATATTCTATTGTTACGTCCACAAAATGACAGAATCTAACGACACGCCTATGTTTTAATCCATCAAGCCGTTTAGGTTTAATAGCATGTGGAAGAAATATAAATACATACACACACATACATACGTACATACATTCATTCATACACTCGAAAAACATTACTCTCCTTCTGAGGGTTTGGCTCGTCGCACACTGTGTGTATTGAAATTGGGTTTTATAGTGGCAGTGAAAGTGAACGTAATTGTAAATTAAAAAAAGCCTTTTTTACTCACAGGTGGTAGCTAATTAATTTTAGAATGGTTAATATATATATATGCACCAAAGTAACATTTGATTCTATTAAATATAATAAATTGTATTGATTTTACTAAACTTAAAATAGATTGAATTTCATTAAATTTAACCGTGAAGTGGCCACGTAAGAATGCACTACCCTATATCATCCCGTATGAGTCGTAAGAGGCGACAGAGGGAAAGTGAACCAGGGAGTGAGCAGCACCATCTTCCCCAATAACAGCTGAATAAAAAAAAAAACTGCGGTTCCCAACCCGCTTGCTAAAAGTGGTAACTATAGCAAAAATCCCCCTATGAGGCAATCTATGGGGGAGGCCTATGTTCAGTAGTGGGCTTTTGTTAGGTTGTAATGTTATAGATAGTAAAATAAATGGTTGCTTTTAAGTTTAGGTACTTCATTAACTTTGTTAAATGTTAAAATTATTAGGGAGAGCAAGTTTTGGGAAATCATTTTAAATGCATAGCAAAAGCAGTGTATTAAGAGAAATATTTTTAATTCTGTGGGCGCTTAATTACTTTTAAATAGGGTTTTTTCAGGAAGGAAAAGCGTTATTAACGTTGTAACAGTAATTTCGTGTATTCACAAAACAGTGAAAATACATTTCCATTTATTTATAAAGTATACATTTAAGATTGTTCTATAATTTTTCTATTTTTAAATTCGTTTCCTACTTGAATTTTGCTATAACGTGTTATTTAAATATACATATATATAATATAGACACCTATATTTATCCTCGATTAAAATCGTAATACACGCATTTCACCTTACGACTAAGGTAAAATGCCTCTATTCTAAATAAAGGGTCTCCGGTTCTCTACACTATTTTACGCTGGTAGTCTGAAAGCGTGGTCCTTCCCCGGTCGAGCCTGGCCATTCGTGCTACAACTGTAATATAGCTGCAGATTGGCTCTACATACCTTTCCCCTACTTCTGTTTTCTCAGTCAGCTTTTACCTTAATTTGTTTGGCTAATTGTATTAGCTTTTGTTTGATCAGATCCGAAGTCCTTGAATTCGATTAAATCGAATTGAATGGCACAAAATATACCCAAATATAAAATAACCCCAAATAACCAAAATAATAACCAAAATAACCCCAGTTCTTTTTTCTTTGTTTTTAAAAACGATTACCTCCATAAGTTTTCTCCTGTATCGTGGGGCAGTTTACATACATAAATTTCACAAGGACAAACAACCAGACCCGGAACAATTATTTGTAGGCCATACAAATACTTGTGCCGATGCAGAGATCAAACCCTGACTCTTAGCGCAGCAACTCATTGCTAAGCCACTGCCCACAGAGCCGTTTCTCTCAATTTCGCCCAATATCCATTCTCCTTTTTATCTAAAGTTCTTGAAGCTATTGTCCACAAACAAATATCAAACACATATCAATCTGGTTTTAGGCTGGGCTGTACTACCACAGCTCTTTTGAAAGTTACGGAAGATTTGCGTACTGGAATGGAGAACTCAAATTGACTGTGTTAGTCCTAATAGATTTCTCTAACGCTTTTGATGCTGTCGATCATGATATTCTCCCAGCTATACTTTGTCACCTGGGCTTCTCTTCGTCAGCGCGGACTGGTTCTTCTCATATCTTCAGGGTCGCCAGCAGGCAATTCTGAGTAGGTCAGATTATCTCTGATTGGTGCTCGTTGTCTGCTAGCGTTCCTCAAGGCGATCTCTCTCTCTCCTGTTCTCAGTCTTTATAAATCTCATTACATCACACATTCGCTGTTCGTACTATCTGTTTGCTGATGACTTACAAATTTATGCTCAAGCTGAGGTGACATGTATTGATGATGTGATTGAGAAGCTCAACTGTGATCTCAATTGTATTGTAATTGGTCAAACAGATTTGGTATTAGGGTTAATCCATCAAAATATCAGGCTATTGTGGTTGGTAGTTCTCGTAGACTGGCTAAAATTGATATGAAGCTATCTCCCATAATATTTAATAATTTTATTGTTCCTTACTCAACAACTGTTAAAGATCTTGGTTTAATTATAGACAACACCCTCAGTCGGCAACCGCATTATATATGAAGTGAGCAAAAGGTCACGGGCAACTCTGCGTTATCTGTATCGTCTCAAGATTTTTACCATTAGGGACTAAGGCAATGCTAATACAGACTTTAGTCTGCCTATTCTAGATTATGCAGATGTTTGCTATGCTGATGCCTCGCAAGAACTTCTATGGTTATATGGATTTCCATTACATTTTGATTTTCCTGTTTCCTTTTAACTTTTCCTGTTTTATTTTACATTTTTATTGGAGTTTCAATCATAAACTGCTATATATAATTATGTATATATACATATATACATACATATATATATATATATATATATATATATATATATATATATATATATATATATATATATATATATATTATTGGATGTCACAACAGTTTATATTCATTTTACGTAACATAAATACCTACTCGTAATATGTACAAGAGTTTGACCTGGAATACAAACCAAGCGCGTACATACAGTTGCAACATGCATTATACGTAAACATATCTATGAAAAAAAATTTAGTTAAACAATTTTATGATAATTTAGTGATTTTTTTTTATATAATAAAGACGATAAAAATTAATGTGAGTTGACTTGAAGTAGTGGAACAGTTGAGTGCAGTTTATTTATATTATTGTCAAAGACGTCAATGTCCCTACAACTCTGTCAAAACCATATCATTATAAGAGCGACATTCGTGTTAAAGGATTATAAAATGAAGTATTGTTCTTATAAACGTTTAATATAAACGTAAGACGACGCCTGGGATTCGACTTGATATTAAAATTGATTTGGGATAAAGATTTGAAACAATTTTGCAGTTTATTAATTTACTTTTTATTTAATTTAGTTTATTAGTTTACTATATATATATATATATATATATATATATATATATATATATATATATATATATATATATATATATATACATACATAATATATTTGTGTAGTTATGTTTATATTATGTATCTTAGTATGTAATAGTAATTATTAGTTGTATTATGTGACATAGATATTATTTACTTAGCTGTTTGCACTTTACCCACACAATATTTTCTCTGCTTAGCCTGGAGTAGACTGGTAGAGAATGTCCTGTTGCATTAAGTCCGCCTTTTGTACTTGGTGTGCAAATAAAGCATAAATAAATACACAAAATACGTTGAGACATTTGTCCAGACAAATACTTAACGTCTATTTATCATACATTGTTTTTACAGTCGTGTCTCACACGTGTATGAAGTGGCTGAATTCACGACAGACGTGCTCTTGTTTTATTGGAGTAAATATTGAAGATGATTAAACATGCTTCAAGCATTGTATATACAGTGTGGAAAAACTTGAGACGGGCAAAGAAAGTAAGTAAGTAGGAAAGCGAACGTTTATTGCTTTCTTAACAAGTATCGGTTAATTATCCTAATGTCTATTTATCTACTTCGGATTTTATTTCAGCAATAACGTCTTATACCAAGCTTATTAAGAGATATGTAACAGTTAATAAACCTTTTTATTGTTCCGCTCACCCTCGATCCTCTAAGATTAAACTCGTATTTAAATGATGCAATAGTTGGTAGAGCCATGCTACTAAACGACAAGGGTAGTACAAATAACAGCGCAAAAAAGCAGCGTAGCGTGTTTGATGTTAAAAAACCCGGTCTCGATACGTCGATTTTTTCGAGAGTTATCGTAACCACATACAAAATCAACATCCGGATGTCCACGTAATTTTTTTTACAAACAGTTTTTTTTTCACAGCAGCAATATAAAATGAGAATTTTAGAAAATATAAGGTGGATTAATTAGAGTGCTTTCTCGATACACGGCTACGCATATTTTATTTTTATTTATTTATTCAAAGAAACTTACAGCTCTTATATCACATTTGAATGTAAGGTGGATGTTAACAATACATTAGCCAGAACAGTTTCCAACGTTAATAATTACATTGCGAAAACTTTAGACATAATTAAATGAAGTACATAATATTTGTGTTTGAGAAAACATACTTAATACATGCCTAATAGCAATGTTAGTAAAGGTAATTTTATATTCAGAGAGAACAAGTACACACTGCGCTAAGCGTGATCAACTTGCTTAATAGATGAAATATAACCGCTTGGTTTGCAGTTAAATATATCAATATGGTTATATCGTTCATTAGTGTGTTGCACGACACAGGAAACCGATTTTTCGAATACTAGTTCTGCAAAGGAGTAGAGATACTGCGTTGGAGCGAGCATAACCTAGGGCATCTAAATGAAATACGACTCAGAAGGAAGGGGAATCTATATAGTTATGTAAAGTTTAAGCAAGAACACCTGATCCCTATGTTCACGCCGTAATTCAAATGAATGATGTGGCGCAGAATGATCCTTAAATTTATAACTAAGTCTTTTCAGAAACTTATTTTGAATCCTTTCTACTTGTTCCACGTAAGTAGTATAAATAGGGTTCCACACGTAGATGCATATTCAAGATGACTTCTTACTAAAATTATAGAGCATAATATACGTGTTTATGTTTTTGAAGTCCTTGCATTGTCGGAAGACAAAACCTAACATTCTAGCCTTGGCAGTAGCCTTCTCAATGTGAGACGCAAAGTCTAGTTTATCATCGAGATATACTCCCAGGTCCCTCACCTCAGTCACTCTTTTAATCAAAATATTATTTAATTTATAATTGTAAATAATCAGTTGTTTTGGGAATAAGTTATAGTATAACATTTATCAATATTTAATTTTAGATTATTAGCCGCAATATTCATAAAAATTGTTTTACAATTTTTAAAAATTATTTTAATTTTAGTATCATCAGCGTATAGTAAAGCTTTCGATATTGAATGCTACGCATGACACCGTTTATAAATATATTAAAAGAGGACCGAGATGAGAACCTGAGGCACACCAAGTGATCGGGACAAAGCTCAAGGTGGCCTTCACAGCTACTGCCTGAGACCTATCACGTAGATATGAGGTTAGCCATCTCAAGAGATCGCCGTGTATACCGACGTTTACAAGTTTAGCAATCAGTAGATTGTGCGAAATTTTATCAAATGCTTTTGAAAATCGGTATACACGGCATCAACCTGATAGCCTTTTTCCACGGCCTCCAATGTTTCATCCAGAAACTCGCATAAGTTAGTTTCTGTGGATCTACCAGATATGAAACCGTGCTGACTTGAAGCTATTTGCGGTTTGATTGCAGAAATAGAGAGTCGTATATAATTTTTCAAATAACTTAGGTATAACAGATAGTATGGAGATACCACGGTAGTTAGCTATATTGTGTTGTCTCCACACTTAAATATAGAACAACAAAGTTGTTTTTCCGCAAAGGCATCACACCTTGCAAAGAAATATTAAAGTAATGAAAGAGGCCGCTAAATGCTTATTGCATTGTCTGAGAAAGATAGGATGAATACCATCAGGGCCAGTATCTTTATTAATATCGAGATTCTTCAAATATTTTCGACTTTAACATTATCAATGTAAACACAATTAATTATACAATTTTATTTTCCGTATCATCGCAGTTCATGACATTATTGCCAGGTGGCTCAAATACAGAATGGAAGATTGAATTAAATAGATCAGCAATTGTCTGACCCTCCGATGCATGTATATCACCAAAGTATAGAGTATCAGGTATATCACAGCTTTTCCTTTGATTTAATGAACGACCAAAAGTACTTAGGGTCAACTCGAATATTTCTCTCAGCGTGATTAATAAATTGTTCATAACTTAAAACTTCATATTCTTTAACATCACGCCGTGCATTCGAAAAGTTGTCATAATCGCACTGTCTGCCTCTATCATAACCATATTGCACTTATATTATCAATATGGTGGATATGAAATAACTAATAACGCTTCGCGTTATGGGGCGTGCAAAATAATAATTTAATTTGTTACGCAAGACTGACTTTCATCGTCGTCAATCCTTGATATTGAAAACAGTAAAACCGTTCGAAATTGTTATTAAACCGATGTAATTTTGACAAAGTATGTCCTTAGTATAAATTTATTGAGCGTCGTTTTGTGCAAGATCAGAGAAAAGGTTAGGTTATTCATTCGTTTTCTAGATATTATTTGGTATAATATATGTTGGGGAATACTAAAACTATAAATATATATAGTTAATAGATAGATAGATAAAGAATTTATTTGTTTCTCCAATCACACGTAAATTCAGTTACTAAACCAGGTACTAAGTAACGTATTACAAAAAGGTGTATAATGTTAAGATCTAAATGTACATGTGTTTGCAGTTTAAAAATGGGTCCTAGCTCAGCGATTAATATTGCTCGAGAGCAATTACTGATTTTCAGCTAACCCTCGAGATGACAGACGAAAGTGAACACAATTGTATAATCAGTATAGTATGAATTATATGTCCTTTCAGCCATACGACTTGCATCTTGGGTTCAATTTATTAATTACTGAAAGGGTGTGTAAGTGTGAAAAGCATGAAGTTAAAACCAGTACCTAAAAGGCTTAGACAGCCATGATGAGTTAATAGAATGAAAATGCCATGGTTTATAGCTGACAAATGAAGTGTTTAGAATACCTTGTTTTTTGTTTACCTACAAGATGTGTTTTAAATTTATTTTAAAATTGTAATTGGTGTTAAGATTTCTTATTGGTGGTGGGATGTTGTTCCAACACTTCGTTCCATATATCGAAAACTGCCAGTAAATGCCGCTGTTTATGGCTGTAATACAAGTGCTGACCTTATGGACCTCAATTGTTTCCAAAATTTTGATTTACAAACTTTATCTTTGCATGAAAGTACTCAGGTTTTTAAACTTAACAACATTGAGGAAGCAAGCCCTCCTAAATGCAGCTCTCTACGTGAGTCCATGTTGAGAATGGAAGCAGTGTTCAAGAAAGGAGTAATGTGACTTCTAGGGGTCATAAAAATAGAATCGACAACATTAATTTTGCACACGCTGTACTAATCGTTTTGTTTGTCTGATCCGAGGTCCATAAACGACATCTTCGTAGTTAAGCCTAGATAAAATTAGCGACTAACAAGGAGTTATGCAAGACGGTACAGAAAATTTGTCACGGATTTGGTATAATACCATTAGACGATAAAAACAGTTTTTTACCATATCAAGGACATGATTTTCAAATCTGAGATTACTTACGAAGGTTATACAAAGGTTTTTGGCTTTTCATTCACGCGCATTATAATGTCTACCCTGAATCTTAACGTTTGGGTCACCACAAAATCTACTTTTTGCATCTTTGTGCCCATGACCATATATTTTGACTGTGTGGGGTTTAAAACAAGAGCATTTCGTGATTGACCAGTCAGCAATTCTGTCCAAATCTACATTAAGCCGTTTTACAGCTTGGTAACTTATCTGGTGAGTCTGACTCGTATACTTGCACATCGTCAGCGTTGCAGTGGTACATAGAATGGTTTATAACTTTGATAAGATCAGCACAGTAAATTATAAAAGTAGTGGACCAAGTACTGAACCCTAGAGAATACCACGATTAATAAGCCTAGAATGAGAACATACATTAGACCCATCACTCTTTATCAACTTTACTTACTGGTACCGGTTACTGAAGTAACTACTGAGCCATTTGACCAGAATTCGTCTAAACCATAATATGACAGTTTAGGCAAGTAGGCGAATATGTGAGGCAGTCGAAAGTGTGGGAATAGTCCAATAGCGTTAGAATAGTACTGTGACTGAAATCTAGTTCAGCTAATATGTTGTCTGTGACATCGAGGAAAGCAGTTGCTGTGCCACATCCTTTGCAAAACCAGATTGTAAATGAGGCAAGATGTTGGTCGCTTCAACATATTTAGTCAGCTATTCGCAAATAGCTTTCTCAGCAGTTTCATGGAATGGCAAAATGCTGACAGGCCTGAGATCTTTTAACTCGACCGGGTTTTATTTTTGGGAATAGGGGCCCTTATGCCTCCTTCCCTTATGGAACTATACCCATCATAATTGCTTATTAACTATAGCCGTGCTTGCATCCAGAGTGCAAGGAAGAAATGAATCATATCTATACTAATTCCATCGTGTCCAACAGCATTCGATTTTATGGACATTATATATTAGAAATATCTGCTGATCCTGCAGGGAGCTAATTTAAATTCCTCTGTATTGAATTTATTACGTTAAAAAATAATATATCTGCATCTGGGGACATGTAGTTTCCTTCATTGTCCCCAGAATATTCAAAAGTGACTGTTGATTTTGTTTGCGTCATTGAAATGGGAAGGTAAGGTTTGTCTTTCGAGGGTCAACCAAAATCTTTTCCTTCAAATTTTTCAGAATGTTTTGCTATTTTAGCTTTAAAATTAACTAAGCTATTGAAATAAAACTGTTAACATATATAATGGGTTCGAATGGACATGCAATGGTTAATGTTACACTGTCATTAAAAGGTTAAAATCCCAACTGGAACTATCAGTTTCAGACCAATTAATTTTTAATTAAATTTAACTGGAAAAGTTGAGGTCAGTCCATTTGCTTGATATGACTCTTTATTGTATTTAGGCAAATTATACGAATATTTTCCCTTTTTTAATTAGTCTTTGGAAATGAACTAATTTTTGTTTGTTATTTTAGTAGTCTACGTTTCATGTTTTACTACGTGGTGGCGGCATAAGAGACAACTATATACTAAATGCTAGAAAAATATCATAGTTTGTGATAGATGATGGTATTGCCATCTGTTTTATTGAAGTCGTTAAATACCCAGGCCGGCGATGGGAAGCATCATCTAAGGTGCTTAAATCTGGTATTGCGATGGCCAATCCGCAAGCCAAGCACGATGATTAAGGCCAATCCTCTCCACAATAGGTGAGGCTCATTTCCAGCAAAATAATTTTATAACGTTGGGTTGATAAGAAGATTTGAATGATTTTGAAGGTACAAAAGCCTCCATTTTTAACTGCAAGCTTCACTCGCAGTTGCAAATAAATTTAAATGGGCTCAATATTATGATGATAAAAACAGGGCATAAGCCGTAGTTTGAATGCGTTCGTGCCTGCGTTTGTGCTCATCAATCCGTCTGCCAAACGTATTTGCAGACCTCACATGTCCCCGAAATATTTAAGTTATGTGCTAGTTAGAATAGAAAAGAAGATTTTACATATAGGTTATATATTAAGTATTATTTTTTAACTATCATAAACCAGTGTTTGACTACTATCCCACCCCATAGTACTTGGGGTTGTGTCCTAAGATGGTAAAACGTCACTGACTTAGATTAACAAACGCTTATAACTTCTTTTTTATGTTTATTTAGTTTTTATTAAAAATCTTTATTGCATTCCCAAGAAAAAGGATTCTTTACCAGTCAACACATGGAGTGGTGAGAATTTGACGTAGGTGTAGCAATAAAAAAAGGAAGAGAACCAAAAAAATACACATTATATGTAACAAAATATATTGTGATATAATATTGTTAATAAATACATGTTATGTATATTCGTATACATATATTAACACATATAATATAAATACATAAGTACATATATACAGTGTAATATATACACAAATATATAAATATAACATTGTAATTTAATTTAATTCTACATTAATTAACATTTAAAGTCCGTCTTAATATGCTACGCCCGTACAGGGTGTCACATGCTCGGTTAATAAATTGTAACAACTTTATACTTTGTGACATGCAATAAATGAATTATGAATTATATATATACAAGATAAATCAAACGTATAAATTATTTACAAATATTTTATATCTAATAATTCCTCAGTAGATGCTCACGAACCAACTTTTTAAAGGAGTATTTGTTAGGCGTTTAGAAATTTCCAAGAATTGCTGGCTGAACAATGAAGGAGTTACCGTAGAATCTGGTGAAATAACTAGGAATATAAATTTGTTGTTAGAGGAAGATCGAAGAAACCTATCATGACAAAAAGAGAGACACTGAAATCGATCCTTAAGGTAGGAAGGCGAATATGGATCATTTAGAATTGAAAAAGAACAAGTATGATGAGCAACTTAAGCTGAGGTCTATATTGAGAAATATGGTCATACTTTTACAGTCTAAAATAACTTAAATTTATATTTCTATCTTTTATCAACTTAAACACCTACTTCATATTTTTATCTCTGTATCACTGTATAAACAAATGTTGACTGGTAGAGAATGCCTCAGGTATTAAGTCCACCTATACATCATATAATACATACATATATTGTAAGTTAAATAAATATAATTACCTACCATCGTGTGAATTATAAGTTCGTTTATTGCTTCGATTTTATAAAAAGGTGTATTTTTGATCTAAACAAAGCTTACAATACTCTAAGAAATAAAACGGTTTCGGCGAAAAAAATATTGAAAAGTAAACGGCTGAAAGAAAAAGATCAACACGATCATCCCGAAGAAGTCAGGTAAATCTTATTCAAATATTCCTAAGTAGTTTGCGCTTTCTTTTTTATTTATTTGGTTTGCCGTTTTATTATTTGGTGGTTAATTTCAATTTTGTTAACTTTACGACTGTTGTAAAAATGAAATGATATTGGTGTTGATATTTCTGTACTTACTAGTGGTCGTCCAGTGGTTGAAATTCGACACAAATTCATTAAACATTTAAGTTAGTATGTTAAGTAAGCTGTATTTCACTTTGAACTTAATTACAGAATTCGTCCTCTTAGTTTCATCATCATCATCATTACAGCCCTTCACAAGTCCACTGCTGAACATAGGCCTCCCCCACGGAATGCCACAAATCACGGTCCCGAGCCACCTGCATCCATTGACTTCCTGCACGTCTTACCAGGTCGTCACCTCCATCTAGTGGGGACGCCCTACACTTCGCCTGCCGGTACGAGGCTACTCGAGACCCTTTCTTCCCCAACGGTTGTCGGTTCTTCGAGCTATATGGCCGGCCCATTGCCACTTCAGCTTACTAATCCTTTGGCTATGTCGGTTACTCTGGTTCTACTGCGGATATCCTCATTTCTAAGTTTATCACGCAGAAACCCCGAGCATACTCTCCATAGCTGCTGAGCGACCTTGAGCTTCCTCATACGGCCAGTAGTGAAGGACCACGTCTCAGTTCCATATGTCATCACTGGCAACACGCACTAGCCGAGTTGAATCCGTCGATTGACCACTCCGTCGAAGTTGGACTTACCTAGTCGGACTATTTGTCCCAGGTAAACATTCGTCAACAACTCGAGCTGAGTGCTCCCAACAACTACCGGCATAGGTGTGACATGGACATTAAACATGATTTTGTTTTGTCCATGTTCATCTTGAGACCTATCCGTTGGGAGACACTATTGAGGTCATTGAGCATAGTGCTTAGGTCCTCCAGCGATTCTGCCATAAGGACTATATCGTCGGCAAATCGAAGGTGGTGATGTACTCGCCATTGACGTTAATACCGTATCCTTTCCAGTCCAGTAGCTTGAAAACGTCTTCCAATGCAGCAGTGCAGAGTTTCGGGGATATTACGTCACCCTGTCTTACACCTTCTTGCAGTTGGATAGGTTTCGTACTCTGGTTCTGTACTCGGATAGCCATCGTAGCCCTACTGTACAAACACTTCAGCACCTCGATATACCGACAGTCCACTTGGCACCGCTGAAGGACTGCAGCATCGCCCAAATCGACGGAATCAAGGCTTTCTCGCAGTCACATACGCCAGACGGTGGCAAATTGTACTCTTCGGACTTCTGTACAATTTGTCGAAGGGTATGTATGTGGTCTATAGTGCTAAAGCCTTTTCGAAACTCAGCTTGTTCGAGGCTGGAAGTCGTCGAGTCTGCATGCGAGACGATTCGTAATGACTCTCGAAAACAGCACGTAGACGCGGCTCAGAAGGAAATCAGTCTGTAGTTCTTCAAGAGAGCGTTGTCGCCTTTCTAAAGAACAAGACCACCGCACTTCTGCTCCACGCCTCGGTGTAGTACCACCATGGAGGACGGAATTAAAGAGCTTCTGAAGGACTACAAATACCGGTTTCCACCCGCTTCAGAAGATCCGCTGTAATTCCATCTTCGCCTGGGGCCTTGCCGTTTTTAAGGTGATGGAGAGCCATTCTAATCTCGCTCAGACTGACGTCCGGAATATCATCGGAATAGTGTCGGAAAAGACTTGCTCTTGGATCGGTACTCACACTTGCGTATGGTTCCAACGGTGATATGTACAGCTGCCCATAGAACCTCTCAATCTCACTCAAAATCTCAGGTATCCCGGAAACGACGCTGCCACACTCGGTCTTCAGCTTCGACAGTTGGCTCTTTCTGGTAGACAGATCTCTAGCAAAGACTTTGGAGCCCTGGTTCCGCTCGATCGCTTCTTCAATACGAGCAGTATTAAAGTTGCGTAAGTCCCGCCGCATGCATCTGGAGATCGGTTTGTTCAGTTGCCTGTATGCTATCAAATCTACTAAAGATTGCAGCTTCATTTCCCGTCTAACAGCCATGAGATTAAGAGTGCGATCGGAGGTTTTGTGTTCTTCTGCGGCGGGTCTTACAAAACTTAGCTCCGACCGCATGGACAGTTTCCACGGCTTGTCATTCATATCGTCCACTGCATTGCAATCTTCTAGGCACTGAAAACGGTTTTGTAACTCGAGCTGAAAGGTTTCGGGACTTTGGATTAGAGCACGAGGGGATGGGCGTTGACTTCATTGGCGACACCTCTTCAACTTAACGTTTAGTTCAATGTGCTCTAACCATTCGGTGATCGGTGATCAGTTTTCACCCTCGCAATCACTGAGACATCACTGAACAGTTGGCGTCTAGTCGTCATAATGAAGTCAATCAAATTTTTGTCGACCGTCGGGGCTCGTTCAGGTCCACTTCCTGTGGGGCCCTTCTGGAAGAAAGTTCATCATAAGAGTCCCTCTTTCTCCATGAAGTCGGCCAGCTGCTGGCTCCTAAGTTCCGTTGCCCTAATCCGAATTTCCTGCTTTCAGCTCATCGTTCTCTCTTGTGCCTAGCTTTGCGTTGAAGTCTCCATTAACACCGTATAGTGGGTTTTGGAGGAATGCATGGCTCTAGAAATATCCTCATACATTTCCTCCACCTCCTCATCGGGTGTGCCGAGATTGGTGCGTAAACCTGTATAACCTTCAGCGAATACCGTTTGGTTATTCTGAGTATAAGGTATTCAACCTCGCCGACACACTCCCAATCTTTACAACGTTGTTAACGAGAGACTTGTGGACTATAAATCCGACACCTCCTTGGGACAGAAGTTGCCAGATTCGAGGATTACCGTGTCCTCCCCTCTCTTCGGACCTCGGATAATCCTATAATATTCCAGTGCAACTTGTCTATCCCTTCTTCAGCTCAGGATCTTCTCGTCAGTCCTCAGAGTGCGTGCGTTATAAGTTGCCAGGTCGAGCCGTCGTAGGTGGCAACCGAACCTCCACCGGAGATTCTGGCACCCCTGCCCCGCCGTACCATGGTCGCCACCGTAGCCAGAATAGCGGGGCCGCCGGAGACTGGGGCCGTCTCTTCGTAACTTTCTTCATTGGGGTATATTGCCGTAGTTGCCACGCTTGGCGAGCGGGTTGGCAACCGCAGTTCTTTATTGTTATTGCTGTTATCAGAAAGATGCTACTGCCTATCTTCTGCCTCAGTTTCCCTCTGTCTCTTACGACACCGCGGGAAGATATGGGGTAGTGGTTATTCTAACCCGCCACTACACGGGGTTTCATTACCTATAATAATACAGATTAAAGATTTATACTTAATATCTTCAAAGGTTATTAAACATTGAAAAATATATAAGAATATCATAATACTTGGGCGATAAAAACAACAGAAGGATCACGAAAATGAATTTTATTTTGAGCGTAATAAGCGCTTTTAGTAGAAATTGATTAAGCGCCCTTAAGAAGTCATGGTTGTGTAAAACCTAAAATGGTTGGAAAGAATTACATTAAGATTAGTGAACGGATAATAGAACGATGAAATCACATCCATGGTGAAACGTAAATAAGAAGTCTCTGATCACTTATACTAAAATAACAAATAAGAAATATACTTGTCGAGTATAGAACCTCCTTTTTTGAAGTCGATTAAAAAGTTATCTAGTTAATTTCATGTCGGCGTAGTGGCGCATGTGGCTTACAACTAAAGCAGCCGGCACTCAGGACCCAGTAATATATTGCCTTACAAGCTTGAATAGAGACCCTCCCTCAAACTGGTGAAGGCCATCCTATTACATTTGTGAACTTTTAGTCGATCGAATTTTAAGTTCAAAATATACATTGCTTACGTGGCTGCCACTCAAGAACCTTTCTCCCACATCTGTTGTTGGTTGAACTGATGCCCTTAGTCGGGATATAAACAATAAACAGTTCATAGTCATCCCCTTATTGGATTTCACCAACGATTTCAATACAGTTGATTTCAACATATTGTGACGGCTCATTATCATTATTATTAATAAATAATAATTATATTCAATATAAAGACATTTAAAAATATCATAGATATATAATTTTGAACAATTAAAATTCGTTAATAAGCATAAATTTCAAATATATTCATTTCGAATATTAAGTATTAATAGTATAATATATCGTCATTAAAAGTCTTTAAATTTATTAAAAATGTGCTTAAAATATTCAAAACTCATTAAATAATAGAAGTACAAGACGATAATATTGCAATAATAGAGATAAATAACGTTTGTAATATAATTGAATAATGGGTCAAAAATTTCGGTTGATATAATACTTCGGCTAACATACATACAAATAACTATAACTAAATATTACTAACTATGTAACTATAAATAACTATTCATAATCTAGGCATACATAATAAGGCATGTCCTATATTTTCTTCATCCGCAATTTACTTCTAGATAGGTCAGGATCATGTCGAATGTGAGAAAAATCATGTATGTATGTATGATGTGACTTTCAATAAGAATTATTGATAATCTATATTAAAAAAAAAACTATTCTATTGTATTCTGTATTTAAATATGTGCATATTACTTACCTACTCATATTCGATCGAAATTTCAAAGTCCATAGTTTTAATTTAAGGAAATCAATATAATTAGTGTAACGAAGCCAGCCATAGTATAAATATCACGCACAAATGCCATGAGGATAGAAGCTGCCAACTTACATTAGGAAATTAAAAAAGTTTTCTCGTAAATGCGTCGCTGAAGTAGACGATGACAGCACGTTTAATACCTCACGCGTTTTTATAACTTAGTTTAATTTTCTGTTCAAGTTTCTAAACAAGAGCAAATATCATAACTGCAATGAGTCATTTTCTTACCGACTTTAAATAGGGTTACCAATTCAGCAGTACATTATTGTTTACGGGATTATATTAACTTGACCTATCCACCTATCCATTTCAGCCTATAAAAGTTTACTGCTGAACACAGGTCTCCCCCATAGATTTACGCGTGGCTGACGGATTCGCAACCGCAGTTTATTATTGTTTGAAGTTTTTATCAGAAAGATGCTGTTGCCTATCTCCTGTTACAGTTTCCTCTGTTGCCTTTTACGACACTCACAGAACGAAATGGGTTAGTGGATATTCTTAGCTTGACCGATATGTATGTATACATACTTAAATAGCTCCAACGCTGTAATCCCCGATGGGGTAGGCAGATTCCAAAGAGCAGCGAGCTGTTTAGACCACGTTTGGTGAAAAATGTGGATTTGGATGGAAAATTGTAAAAGAAGTAAGAGGTGGCTAACCCCTTGCCTACAAGCTTAGTATGCGCCATTTATGGTATACTGGGAAAGTAGCACAGTTGGCACATTATTTATTGTTATAAGTCCCATCCAAATATGGAACCCATATCTCTCAGACCTACAGCAGTTTTATTATATTGTTGATATTAGTATGACGCTGCTACCCATCTACTAGTTTTACTGGTTTGTTTTACTCTGTCGCCTCTCACAACATATATAATACACACGTATATATATATATATATATATATATATATATATATATATATATATATATATATGTATATATAGAACACATATAGAAAGTTGTACCATGATTTACTATTATCTTCAAAGTCACCGCGTAGTAACTAAGATAATCCACTGCCCCATATCATCATCCGTGGTTGTCGTAAGAAGACAGAGAAATGAAACCAGATAGGCCGCAGCATCTTCCTAATAATATATGTATTTATGTATATAAATATGCTATATGTATATACTATGCCCCTACTAGGTGTAGTAGTAAACATGCAGGTAGTCGATGGATGCTGGTGCCTAGGACCGTATTATGTGGCATTACTAGGAAGAGGCACATGTTACAAAAGATAGGAAAGACAACAAAAATATGAACACTCCATTTGAAGTGATTTTTACCTTTTTTTTGTACATATGGGTTGTGTCGGACTCGCACCGACTAAAACCCCATGGTGTTCCATCTTCGCCGCATATTGGCAGGGCCACGGGTACGCTTTCGCACACATCCGCGGCCCCATCAGCGCCGGCTGCTCCATGGCAGCCCCTCTCGGGGGAGGCCTCTCCTCCACATTATTCTTCTCAAGCAATTCCAGGAGCATAAGGAACGCCTCCCTCCACGACCTCCAACTTCACCTGCGTAACGGGCCCAGGTCTTACGCGGAGGCCATGGGGCCAAGAAAATCAGGCGCTCAGTAGCACCGCTTTCCCGACCCCAGCGGCGGATCTGGTCTCTGGCCGCCGCCAGCCAAGTTTCGGCCGCAGAGGGTAGGGGCGGCGCCTCGCAATACCGACCCGACACTCCTCACCCGCGGCACCACCGCATCAACGGTGCGGCCCCGTCAGAGTCGCGAAGGATAGGGCGGTGGCGCATCGCCATACCAACACTCCTCTTCCTCCGCGACTCCACCTCGGCTGCAGCGGTAGGGAGGGACACCCTCTCGCCGCAGCCACCGACACATCCGAAGTGGGCTCGCCAAGCCCACTCAGGTAACTCCTCGTCCCGGCCCTACACCACGGGCCAGCCAAGGGGTTCCTCTTTGTTCACTGCGGGTGGCCAAGCCACTGCTACTAAGCCCCCCGCCACGACAAGGCGGGAAGCCGTTCGGGGGGAAGTGATTTTACGCATGCTATATGTACTCGTAGTCAAACAAAGTTCTTTATAACGATGATTTATTTTAATTATCCAAGTACAAGTGACGACACGCACAGTGTAATGTCCCTTTTTGTTTTTAAATAGAGTCAAATTTATATGCTGCTATGTTCGTACGAATTATACGAAACTTTCCTTAGATATTGTAATTGCATAATGTTTTTAAAAACGTTCCCTTCTGAAAGAATTTTCGCTTCGTTATGGTGGATTACCCATGGTGAACGCATAGGAACTGAAATGACTCGCCCGTGGTCACCTACTACCCATAGGCCGGTCCGAGTAGGCCCCTCCAAGCGGGCTTAGCGACGATTGCCAAGGATGCTCGTTTCTTGTTAGTAGACTGCAGTGGGAAGTTTATTCTCTCCCTGTCCTCAACAGCCGAGGTGGAGGGGCGGGGGAAGAGGAATGCTGGCATGGCGAAGCGCCACTCACTCTACACTCCATGGCTGCAATGCGTTCGGCGGCGGAGTAGTAGAGAGTACCGGGAAAGCTTGAACCTCATATTTTATACACAGCTAACATGACACCCACCTAATGAAGGGAGGGGGAGAGGCGTTGCACGGGTGGTGATCGTGCCTTATCTGGGAAGAAGAATAAGGTTCTGCTACCTGAGGATTGGTTTTGCGCTGGTGGTGCCATGGACGTGATAAAAAGGACTGTATTTTGTGGATCTTTGGGAGTTATATGATTAGCAGATAGGCTGAAATGGTGACGATGAAAGATACCGCATGATGCTGGAAAATAAAGTACTACCTGTATATAAACCTATATGAGTACCAGTAAGTGAAAACATTTGCAAAATTATTTTTATATTTAAAGTGAGCGTTATTATTATAATAAGCACTATTAGCCGTGTGATAGTGGATCCATGACATGTTAGGGATAATCCATCACCCTGTTTCCTTTTTACCCGACTTCAAAAAAAGAGGAGGTTTAAAATTCAACTGTTTGTTTTTTTGGCATATTAAACGAGGCAGTCCATCTTAGTCCTCAGAAAAACACGCTTTTGTAGATAACCGAACTAAAAAGTGGAAAATAATTTTAAATAAGATTAAAATAAGAAAATAGTGATTTTAAGATGACTGGTAACAATTTAAATTGAAGTACAAACTATAAAATAAATTATTACTTAACTTAGGAATGCTCGATAATAACAAAATTACATTGTATCCTTATTCACTGGATAAAGAGATGAAGCGATACGCTTTGTGAAGCAAACATCATTTATTTATTTAACAATTAGAAAGTCCGAACTACACTGAGTGCCACTATTTAATGCGCTTGCAGATAAACTTTCTGTAACTAGCTTCGGTTTTGCATTCCAACTTTGTTCATATTCATTCCGGGTGCGTTACTTTAATGTTATCGAATTTAATCAAACGAAGCATACAGATGTTCGAGTTATTATATCATGTAATCGAGGTATAATATATCAAAAAGGCATCTTAAAAAAAATTTAAACACTCCTTGACTAGTAAGGCCTAAATTGTAGTGGCCAGACTACCTAGTTGCTATAATGGTTACAACTTCGAATGCTGATCATGATCAGGCCAAAATCAGTTATTTGTCTTTATTTCAACAAGGCCAAATGTTAAAACAGTAATTTAAAAAACCCGACTGCGTACTAAAGAGAGAAATGTCTTATATCCGATGTCACTTCTACAACTAAGACTATTCTAACGTCACTCCATATGTTGAAATCCATCAAGCCATTTAGGCTAAAGAGCGTGCCAAAGAAATAGACATTCACACATACATACATACCTTCGAAAAATATTACCTTCTCCTGAAGTAAAATTAGTCCCCTGGTCGGTAAGGATCATCTTAGGAATACCAAAGATTGATACATAATGCAGTAAACTTTCACTTGTTTTATGAACAGACGCCGGCAGGGTATTCCACTCCTTGGCTGTGCGCATTATGAAAGATAACTTATAGCGCTTAGTGCGAATATTCGGAATATTAACCAAGTGTGGATGGTAACCTACAGTACGTCTGGTATTCCGATAGGAGAATGGAGATGGCGGTATGAGCTTATGAAGCTCATAGGCACACTCTCCGAAGTACAATCTGTAGAAGACCGACAAACAAGCAACTTGGCGGCGGTGAGCTAAGCTGTGAAGCTTAGTTTCCACCAGCTTTTTGTCACCGATAAGCCTCTTGGTTCTGCGTTGCGCTGAGTCGAGTGCGGCAAGTTGATAATTTGCTGAGCCATCCCAAAAGTGACTGCAATACTCCTTGCATGTTCGGACTTGAGCTTTGTATAAAGTTAAAAGCTGCCCAGGTGTGAACTATCGCTTTAACCTTTTTAAGATACCCAGTTTTTTGGCCGCAGTTTGTGCTTTCGACACAATGTCAGCGCCAAAGTTGAGGTTAGCACTCAACTGTATGCCGAGAAGCTCGAGATGATCAGTAACGTCTACAGATGTACCTCGGAAAGTAGGAGGCAGATCAAACTGACTCAGTTTAGCGAAGAACAGACAGGCCTGCGTTTTGGTAGCGTTGAAATTGACCAGATTGTCATCACCCCATTGGGAGACAAGACTTAAAGTCGCATTTATCCGCTCTACCATGGCCTCTCTGAGTGAACATATTACTGCCCCGTCTTTAGCACTGGACGTGAATTTATCTGTGACTGTGCTGTCATCTGCATACCTAACAATACCTGGTAGATGTAGGTCATTGATGTGCAGCCGGAAAAGAGTCGCAGAAATAACAGACCCATGAGGAACTCTGGCATTAATATGCATTAGGTTCGTTCATTCAGAAAGTCAGATTGTTCCTAGTTGCAAAATTCGGCGGGGATGCCGTAAACGGGAAGCTTACTCAGCAGACTTGCGTATCAAACCCTGTTAAAAGCCTTCGAGATATCGAGTGAAACTGCTAGAGCTTCATCGTTCTTCTCAATGGCGTCGCCTCAAAAGTGCGTGACATACACAACAGGATCCCCAGTGGACCGTCCCCGGCGGAAGCCATATTGATGGTCACTGAGGAGGTAATTTGTTTCAAGGTATGTCAGCAGCTTATTGTTCAATTCCCTTTCCATAACTTTACAGAGTATGGAGGTGATGGCGATTGGTCGATAATTACAGGAATCGGCACAACTACCCTTCTTGGGTACTGGTTGCACATTGGCAAGCTTCCAAGATTTGGGCACCGTTCGAGAGGCAATACAGGCGTGTCAGAACAGGAGACAATATTATAGTTATATATAGATAATAGTATAGTTGTTGCACAAATGGGTCGGCTCGACCGGGGAAGGACCACGCCCTCACAGAATACCAGCTTAAAATAGCAGCTTAATTCTGCTGTGTTTCTTATGGCGAGTGTAGAGAACCAGAGACCCTTTTTACTGGAAAAGAGGCATTCTATGTTAGTCCTCACGGCTGACAACGCATTTGCATTTAAATTCGCAAACGAAAATAGATGTAGATGTCTTTGGACCATAGCAACCACTTACCATCAGGTGGACTGTGTGCTCGTTTGTCACCCTTATTCTATAAAAAAAATTGAATAAAAATCATTATTTTCTATTCTATTCTATTCTAATCCTTACTGCTCACAGGAAACACTGTATTCTATCTTATTCTCTCACCGGCTAAATCCTATAGATGTATATGTTTGTCTCTTTTTGTGTCGCTCTTGCGTTTTATCGAGTTTCAAATCACAACGATTCTAAAGATGTTTTCACTTTAAAAATAAAAAGATACTAATATCTAATATAGTCTTACGTTGTTGACCTATGTTGCTGTATACTAGACTATGAAGGAACACGAATGCCAACGTGAAATAGCAACAATATGCTGCAGTGTTTCATATATTGAGCGTAGCAAACCGGAGACCCTCTTTTTACTAGTAACCAGGCATAACATTTTTGTTCTCAGGGGTGACAACGCATCTGCATTTTGATGTTTTTTCACCAATTAGAGGAATCTCAGTCCAAAACCTATTTCAACTTGAAAAAATAGTTTTTACGTCAAAAATATAATTAATCAATTAAAAATAAAAATAAATATATTTGTCATCCTATTTCTACCCACAGTCTATATTATGATGGTATGTGGCTACTGTTCACGAACTGTTATTTGACGGCATAAATAGTTGGAGAAGGTAGGGTGGAGGGTGGTTATTCAACAGACAACGGAAATCTTTACGTTATTCGAAAGACCTCCAGTATCGTGGAGGCAATTTGCATAATCTATAAATTGCATGAAGATAAACACGCAGACCCAGAAGAATGATTTGTATGCCATACAAATACTTGTTTCTTGCGGGATTTGAACCCGCGGCCCTCGGCGCTGCAACATGCACAGCCACTGCGCAACAGACCTGTCAAATGACTGCGATACAATTTTACATTTCATCGTTTTGTTAGTGGGCAACACACTACTCTCTAAACTACCGAAAACGTACTTTTAATGTTGCGAGTGTTGATGGGCGGCGACGGTCTATAAAAATACACAAAATAAATAAGGGATGTAACATAGATAAAAAAACTAAAATAACTATTAATTTAGATCTGATCTTAAATGTATGAGAGCTCTATTCGCTCAAAATGTCATGAATAAAACATTCTGACCTCACAAAATATTGGCATCATTACCTCTACACGTGCGCCTTCGAACACATTTTCTTAACAACGTCTACTTGCTGCCACGAGCGTCACATTTATTTTTATGTAAACTCATAAAAGAAGAGTGTTACTAATGATAGACATATCTAGGCAGTTAAAAGTAGGGAATTTGTATTAAATATATTTTTACTTTAAGCGCAATAGTTTGATGAATTATTTAAAAATCGTGTGTGTGAATAATTTAAAAAAAAAGCACATACTTAGCTTCTGCCTATAATATTACCCTTAGAAATCTCTTCTGCAAAAAGTAGGTGACAAGTCTAAACTAACATTGAATATTAAGGATATTAAAACAAATTAGCTAAGATCATCGTATAATATAAAAATATGTGTCTTACCTAGTAAAGAACACCTTCCTTTCTCCCACAATTGCGTGCACCGACACCGTCACCACTAATTCCAACACCACTACCCTAGGAAATACACACAACCGTCGATAACGCGACACTCGACCGACACTCTACGCGAGAAACCAACAGCAGAAATATACTTTTCGATGACTGGCTTTATACACGGCTTTATATCATAGTTAAGTAATTTTATTCTAACATTTTTAACCCAATGGATTTCCACAAACTAACGCCTAATTCTATTTACTATCAAGACCAATATGTCAAACGAGCTGGCAATACCGGTACATAAATAAAATTGAAGTTCTAGAATTATCAACCCCGAAAACTTAAATTAAATGCTTCGTTACCAGTTAAATGCATTATACTGCTACTTATGTCTGGCTTCTATCTGAGCAAGCGTAGTCTGCCCGTGGTTTAACGGATCATTTGAACTGGAGCTCTAAATTAATCTAGCAAGATATTAAATTGCAGTTTCTTCACTTCTTCATTTTTATTCTTCATTTTTTTAAAACGTTACTCCTACACTAGGATTTTCTCGTCTATCGTGAAGGCAGTTTACATACATAAATTTCACACGAACAAACATCCAGTTCCGGAACAATTATTTGTTAAACATACAAATACTTAAAGTTGGTAAAAATTACTAGGCTAAGTACAATTCTTAGCGGTCAGCCACCGCAGAGTCTACTACACCCGAAGATGCCTCGTGTAGAGGCGAAATACGTGTCGTATTGTCGTCATTGGTGTGTCTTTCCTAGTTTAGTGGTGTTGGAGACTACTCCCAACACCACTAAACTACCACCACTAGGTGCTGGGATTAGTGGTGACGGGGATAGTGCACGTAATTAAGAGAGGGCGGGAGGTGTTCTTCAAACTAGATAAGACACATCACTTTATTTTATCTAGCGGATGTACGCAAAGTAATTTTACCAACTTTAATATAACGGATTTGCGAAAAGTAACGATTGATTCTATTAATTATATACAAATACTTATTCCGTGTGGGATTTAAACCTCCGGCCCTCAACTCGTTGCTAAGCCACAGTGCCACGGAGTCGTCAACATACACAGTCAACAGTCTGAGTTTATAGTTTATTGATTGTGTGTCCTCGAAACGGTTCACTATGAAAACAACTAATGAGCAATTTGTTTAATTAGTGAAATGTCCAAGTGATCTTCTTGTTTACTTAGCGCACAGATGGGCGCAGGTGATTGAGTCCAAGGGGGAGGCTTTGGCGGTTAGTTTGGACATAGAGAAGGCCTTCGATCGGGTTTGGCACAAAGAGCTTCTTTCGAAACTTCCTTCCTATGGGCTTCCCGAGAAATTGTGCCATTGAATCACCAGTATTCTGACTGATTGGAGCATCAAGGTCGTAGTAAACGGTACATGCTCTGATTACAAGCCTATTAACGCTGGTGTTCCACAAGGCTGCGTGCTATCGCCAACGCTGTTTCTTCTGCATAGCAATGATATGTTGCAAACTGGTAACATTCATGGATATGCGAACGACATCACTGGTGATGCTTTATACACCAGCCGTGCAAATATTTCCCGGGAACACGTCGCCGAGTACCGGAACAAACTTGTTTCTGAAGTCGAGTCTTTGATAAACAAAGTCTCGGATTGGGAAAGGACTAAATCTAGTCCAGTTTAATCCTCAAAAGACACAAATTTGCGCGTTTACCGCTAAAAAGAATCCCTTTGTTGCATTTCCTCAGTTTCAGGGCACTCCCCTAGTTGCCTCAGCCAGTATCGGAATCCCCGGCGTCGACATATCGAATGACGTGCAGTTTCGTGGTCACTTGGAAGAGAAGGCCAAATTGGCTTCTAAAAAGCTTGGCCTGCTTAGCAGAGCGGGACAGTATTTCATGCCGACACACCACCTGCAACTTAACAAGGCGCAGGTCGGGGCTCCCCAGTACCAGCTCCTTCCATTTGATCGCATCCAGCGCTGAGCGGTTCGAATCGTCGGCGACCGAGGTCTTTCTGATCGGCTTGACTCACTGGCGCTGCGAAGAGATGTTGCATCGCTTTGCCTATTCTATCGTATCTGCCACGGGGAGTGCTCGGAGGAATTGTTCGGTCTAATTCCAGCCGCTCAACCATCGCACATGGCGACAGAACTCGAGATACCATTCGTACCATTGGATGATTGGCGGTCCACTAATGTGAGATTTAGAAGAAGTTTTTCTTCCTGGCACAACTTCCTTGTGGAATACAATACCACCAGCAATTTTTCCGGACCGATACGACTTAGGGACCTTCAATATAAGAGCCTACTCTTTTTAAAAGGCCGGCAACGCATCTGCAATTCCCTTGGTGTTGCAGTTGTTCATGGGCGGCGGTAGTCACTTACCATCAGGTAAGCCGTATGCTCGTTTGCCCTCTCCCATATAAAAAAATGTAGAAAAACGGTCGTCTGTCGAAAAGTCTATGTAGTAAAACGTCTAATAAGCAAATTATCACATTCTCAAAAAGGTCTGGAAACTTAGGCACAAAATTAAATAATAGTAATCATATATTATACGTACATATATGGCCGTATAACAAGTACGTACAGTCTAGTTGGTATATCTCCTCGTCACATATCATATCCCTTTAAAATAAAATAAAATAACACAATAAAGTGGTTAAGATAAAAGCCTCTAAACAAAAATAAATTAAGTAAAGTATTATTAAAATCCGCTCTAAAAAGTAATTTTTAACTGAACTATAACTACACATTATTGGTTTAAGTATACATTTGTTTGATTGATTTAGTTATTATTAATTTTATATTATTTTTAAATATTTTGTAATTAATTGTATTATATAATTAATATTTTGTAATTAATTGCCTTTGATTACTTTAATTTATTATTAGAAAAGTATTTTGATTACTTTTTTTTATAATTGTATTTGTATTGTAGGTTTGCATAATAAATAACATATAGTTTTAAGAGCGTGTACGCGCCGACAAACTGATTGCAATTTGGCGAGATAATTTCAACAATAATGTATGGTCACCCGAGGCAAGTATGACAGTGGGGCAAGTGTATCAAATGCAAATTATACGGCATCAACGTTTTTTTGGTTAAATTCCATCTATTGAACAACGGAGGAACTTTTACGCTATTGACTATACCGACAGTTAAGTATATAGCTTCAAATATTTTATCGACAGACGACATTTTTTTAAAACTACTCAGAAAACTTGCCCCATGTGGGGAAAAACTCATTGTTACACAAAAATGGACGTTCAAATCGTTTATAGATATTAAATTATTTTGACATTAGTATAATCTCTTCAATTTTGTCGAAAACCGCAGATAATAATAAAGTAACTAAAAAAAGAAGCGTACTGTACACTTGCCTAATTGATGGATGACAGGCTTCCACCAAAATTAGTTTTAATAACCTTAAATTACAAAATGCTACTTGTAGATACTAAAATGCTTGATCAAACAAACAAACACTTAATTATTGTGTTATGAAACTGAATTCTCTATGTTAAATCCTTACAGAGTAGAAGTATTTAAATGTCCATTATAGTTTTAATTAATTTATGTCACACTTGCCTCGGGTGACCATACCTAACTTTGTTTGAATAAATAAATAAAAAAGTGGCAGTTATTTTCATGAATGTTATGTATAAGGGCATTTTGATTATTATATAATGTAAAAAAAAATCCTGTTTGCACGTGCTAAAACTGGTTGTCTGGTGATGAACGTTTCTAAGCGATAAGGCAGCCAATTGTACCTTTATACATAATTTATGTTTTTCTTTTTTTTTCTTGTTTATTGGTGTACACTATAATGTAAAGTATATTTCATTCATTTTGTCAAAAATGACAGACAGTAAATGGAGGTGAATATTGTTGTTGTATGCTTGCGGCCAAAGCCGTGGACATTTATATAATACTATCCATCTGTCCCGGCTTCGCACAGATTTTGGGGGACGAGGTTGCTCGCGTCCGTAGGAAACACTTGAAATCTGACTCTCTACACGTGTCCCCCGGGTAGTGCTAAACGAGCAGCACCAATTCCGGTGGTAGGTTTCGGCCGCTTTTTGGTTACCACCCACCAATGCAAAGTCTTGTCGCCAAATGACATTGTCGTGTTCCGGCATGATGCTTGGTGAAGCCATATGGAAAATGGGTCTGAACAGTAGCGTTGTGTGTGTGAACCGGGTGCGAAGCGTCAGTTGTTGCTGTGTGCTTGGTCATGGAGGGTAGTGGGATCCGAAGCACGGTGTTCCGCTGGCCGACCGCAGGTAGTTGGGGGCCAAATTAGTGAATTAGCTACTCATGAAAGGCTGCCCCGCCAACTAGCGAAAAATCCCACAGTGGCTCCATCGTGCCGGTTAGCGACCGGGCGAGAGGACCCGATGGAGATCTCTGGGGGAGTTCGGACGTCCCAGCAGTCTCCAAATAAAGCTCCCATGGGCGCAGTAGCTCTGGTAGTATCGTTTGGTTGTTAATGCAACGCCTTGTTCAACTGCCATTTTCCATCCATATTCACTCTTAACTCTGTCAATATGTGTCTAAAAAAGAGAAGTATGGCTAAACAGCGGTTACACATCCTCTCATTAAAAGTGTACCTCACTGATATTCGAGGATTGCACTCTAATCTCAGCGCAGTCCATCACCATCTTGAGACTGAGAAGCCGCACCTACTTTTCTTGACGGAGATCCAAATTGGATGTCCATTGAATGCGGTGTACCTTGACTATTCTGGATTCTCCCTGGAGCATAAATTCCATCTATGTGCTGGAGTCGGTATGTACGTCCGTAATGACATCTGCTTCCAGCGTCTCCGTCACCTTGAAAACCCCACTTTTTCGACAATCTGGGTGATGGTAGATACAGGTATTGATAAAATCCTTTATGCCTGTCTATCATTTCGCAGTGACCAGGAGACAACGCGATTATTTTATCACCTTAGTGAGGCCGCTGATGTGTCCCTAAATCGGTGTCCTACTGCACAGCTGGACTTTCTGTGGGACTTTAACGCCTGTCACCAAGACTGGCTGTTCCCATACCAGAAGATCGACCATGCTGGAAGAGAAGCGTGGAATTTTGCCTTGACGCTAGGTCTTTCTCAGCTGGTAAAGGAAGCGACTAGGGTACCCGATGTAGACGGTCATACAGCCAATTGCTTGGACCTTCTGCTGACTACCGAACCAGACAGGTATGAAGTACAGGTTACCTCTCCTTTGGGTACATCTGACCACTGTCTGGTGAAATCTGTATCGTCATATTCTCCACCTGATTACGAGTCCTAAGGTGTTCGACGAATATGGTGGTATAAGTCAGCTGATTGGAATGAGATGTTACACTTTTTTGCATCCTATATTTGGCGGGAGGTCGGTTTCTCTTCTACGGATCCGTCGAGTTGCGCGGATGCGATAACCGATGTGTTGCGTCAAGCTATGGAGTACTTTATCCTCTTTTCTGACACTCCCACCGGTAGCTAAGCTCGCCTATGGTTTAACGCTGAATGACCCCAGGCTGAAAAGCGAAAGCATTTAGCGTACCTATCCTGGGTTGACGCTCGAAACCGCAAAGCTCCGGATATCAGCTCCAAAAATAGAACTTTCAACCAGGCCGCCAAGTCCTACAAAAAAGCATTACGGAAAGCCAGTCTCAATCGAATTAAACATATTGGCGCAAAACTCTCTACCAGACCATCTGGCACTAGAGCTTTTTGGTCTCTTGCCGAAGCGGTTGAGACAAAATTCTGTCGGCCTACATTTCCTCCGCTGGTAAAACTGGATGGCACACTGGCGCATACGGCTAAAGAGAAAGCGGACTTGTTCGCGTCTCTATTTGCCTACAATTCACGTCTGGATAGCGGCAACAACATTCCACCTAAATTACATCACTGCGGAACCTCTATGTCAGAGGTTCGTATCACAAATAAGGAGGTTCTTAAAACCTTGTGGTGTCTAGACGTGAATAAAGCTAGTGGACCAGATAGTATACCAGCTATAGTTCTTCTAAAGGCTTGTGCACCTTAGTTATCTCCTGTGCTGACACGCTTGTTCCACCTCTCATTTAGGACTGAAATAGTGCCAAAATCCTGGAAGCTGGCCCAAGTGTAGCCTGTTCCAAAAAAGGCAGCCGTGCCAACCATGCCAATTATCGGCCAATCTCAATTACCTCCATACTCTGCATGATTATGGAGCGTATATTGAACGCCCGCTTATTGGAATACCTAGAACAGAATGACCTCCTTAGTGACCGAAAGTACGGGTTTCGCCGAAATCGGTCAGCTGGGGACCTTCTAGCATATGCCACACACGTATGGGGCTAGGCACTCGAGAACAGTGGGAAGCACTTGCTGTTTCCCTTGATGTCTCGAAGGCCTTTGACAGAGCTTGGCACGCTAGCCTTTTGAGTAAGCTTCCAGCGTACGGCTTATCCCCTGGTCTGATTGACTGGGTAAAGGACCTTCTGAATGAACGGTCTCTCCGGGTCGTCGCTGCTCATCCGATCCTGTGGTGACTAACGCCGGTGTTCCTCTGTGGTCCGTTCTCTCCGCAACCCTCTTCCTGCTACATATTAATGATCTGCTTATACCCGGTATCTATGGGTATGCAGACGATTGTACAGTTGTGGATAGACACCAAATCCAGTCCAAAAGAGAAGCTATGGTAAAGCGTGTGAATTTCACACTACAGGCAGTCTCCGTATGGGGCGATGCCAATCTTGTGAAATTCAACACCTCCAAAACACAAGCGTGGCTCTTCACTGCAAAAAGGAGCCAGCTCACCTTGACTCCTTCTTTCCGAAATGTATCACTGGAATACACCGACCGCCTTCAGTTGTTAGGGGTTGAGATATCCTCAAATATGAACTTCGGGCGGTCCAGTGAGTCCAAAGCCAAAGCAGCTGCAAGGAAGCTAGGAGTCCTTGCAAAGGTTCGGCGATACTTTACGCCGAAACAGCTGCTTACTTTATATAAAGCATAAGTCCGATCGTGCATGAAGTATTGCTGCCATATATGGGCTGGAGTTGCAAAATGCTACCTAGCAGCTTTGGACTCAATGGAAAGGCGTGCTAAGAGGCTTATCGGTGACCCAAATTTGGTCAAAACCAATCTTACCAGCCTCGAACACAGGCGCAAAGTAGCCAGCCTTTCGGTTTTCTACAGAATGCATTTCTGATAGTGTGCGCAGGAATTGTATAATTTAATTCCTCCCTCTCCCTTCCACCATCGGACAACCAGACGTTCGGACAGTCTCCACCCTTTCGTTGTTGACTTACCACGCATTCGAACCAAACGGTTTGCTGCGTCGTGATTACAATGTGGGTGTCTTCAAGGCAAGAGTGAATAGGCTTTTGTTAAGTCAGTGCGCTTCACCATCTTAGACTACATCAGCACTTACCATCAGGTGGGATTGTAGTTAAGCGCTGGATTAAAATATAAAAAAAGTTGATTTCTCTGGATATTGATAACAGCGCGAAAATATAGCTAAGAACCATCCTGGTAATCCCATAAGTACCCCATAAAAATTTCATCAAAATCGGTCAAGCCGTTTAGGAGGAGAATAATAATTACCCTGGAATTTTATTCAAAAGGATAAATTAGTAGATGCACTTGATATATAAATTAGACACAAATTGCTATATGTATTTTGCCAAGGCGTCTCTTACGACACTGAAGGGATGGAATGAATTTTCTTGCGTGACAATTTGATAAACTGTCAGTCACAATGACGACAGGAAATGTCATTCAATGAGATGAGTTGATTTTATCATTATAAAAGATTGAAACTTGTATTTTCAAGTCGAAGAGTTGTGCAAAAACTTTTCTCATTTAAAGTTTCCATCAATGACAACTTTCGTCCCGCGCGCTTCCCCATTATTGAACGTTACCTAATTTAAGTTTAACTTTCGTGTACATAATTGAAATAGATAATACCTGCGAAAACTATAGTTTTCAACTCTCAAGTCTTCTTAAGTTTCATTGCCATTTCGTCAATTTTTTTTGGTATTATTTCTATATGGTATAAAATCTTACAAGTTACGTTATAAAAATGTTAAAGTATGTTCAGATGTACATCTTTTAATCAGGCTGGAATGGCTGGATGGATTGTCATGAAATTTGGCATAAAAGCTATACGACTCATAAGCTAGCTGACTCGGTAGATGTTGTTCTATCCTTCCCGGTAGGTGGCGCTTGAAATTTTACTCTGAATTTACTGCGGACTTCTTACAGGGTAAATATTGGTACAGTTTATTAATAACTCGACCACAGCGCCACCTATCGAGTTTAGACTTTGTGTTATATTTTTAGGCACTAAACCAATATGACTACTTGGTCCAGTGGTCGTAAACGCGGTAACTGATCATGAGCTCCCGGGTTCGAATCCCTAGTCGGCCCAAAATTATTGATCAGGTTTTTCTGTCAAGAAAATCTCAGTAACAGCCCGGTATCAGGAAGGTGGTCGTGTTTCACCTCCGTAAAGCACGTAAAGCCGTTGGTCCTGCGGCTGATCTCTCTCCAGTCGTGTCGGGTAGCGTCACATTGAACTATGAGAGTGAGGAAATAGGGAGTGTACCTATGCTTTCGCATACACTCGGGCACCACTATAATCCGATCATGTGCAAATAGCTAGTCTCCGTTGAGACTACCGTGAGCGAAAATTTGGTCTGGAGGACATAATTGTAAATGTGAGACATTTTGGTGAGGTTAATAAATATCAAAAAAAAAGTTATAATTTCCATACAGCGGCTCCTATCGTATCCTAGTATAGCTGTGAACCAACATTTCGACATAATAAAATATATTATGTGAACATAACCTCAATCAATCAAGTCAAATAACAGACACACTATCGATTATATCATATGTAAAGATTGGACATATAAAATACATATAACAATAATTACATCTTACGTTTTACTTACGTCCAATCAAATTCAAAGTAGTTTCTATTTGATTAGAATCTGGGCGCCATCAAAGCAAGAGAAAATAGGTTTTTGTTACGATACGACAATGCGATATACTTCGGGCTTCATTGCCACTTACTACCAGGTGAGATAATAGTCAAGCATTGGCTTTTTATTAGTAAAAAATAAATTTCAAATTAATTACAAGCTTACACAGAGATAAAAATCACACAGGTTGGATTAATAACCTTCTTCATTAATACAGTACCAATTAAGGCTTATGTACTCCCAAGAGACGCGAGAGGAATTATAAAGGAGTTTTGATACACGCACACAGTAATCTCCATGATTGAAATGACAGACACCTTAGTAATATTAATGTTGTACGGCTGTCAGTTAGTCTGTGCACTTGTTTGTCTTCACGTTTCAGAAAAATTTACGCAACGAAATGAAATAAATCTTACTGAATAAGTTTCCATTTATCCTCAGGATGATTCCTATTGTTTGTTGTTATCAGTCTCATAGACGTTTAAAAGATATTTATTTTTTCATCAAAATTTTATTTAATTTTTAAAGGCAGAAGCTGTTAAAAAAAACTAAAAGAAATCATTACTCAAAAACTATGAAAAATCGTAGAACATACATAGGGGTTATTCGGGTCTGTCTAGGAGTGCCTTATCTCTGGGCTTCAGCTTTACCATACTTTTTGGGACCTGTATACTGAGAGTATCTCCTCCTCCCCTGTGGACTTTTGTGGTGCTCGGATGTGTTTAAAGATTTCCTTATTAGTTTGATTTTGAGAATAAAATTATTGTTGCAAATTATATAAACTCGAAGTGAAAAATAGGAGCGCAGTTCAAGGAATAATCTACTATCAATTGAGTGCGACAGATAGCTTAATTACAATAGAACTCTTCTTTTTTTGTCTTGCCACCGGCACGACCAATCAATCAGATTCGTCTATATTATGTTTTGGCCACACCTCCACACCCGTAACATGCGCAAGCGTTCGCCCCACCCTCAATACTATCGCTTGCCGTCGGATAATTTAGGCCTACACTTACGGATTTTTTTTTTTTTATAGGTGAGGGGGCAAACGAGCATGCGGCTCACCAAATGATAAGTGACTACCGCCGCCCATGAACAACTGCAACACCAGGGGAACCAGAGGAATTGCAGATGCGTTGCTGGCCTTTTAAAAAGGAGTAGGCTCTTTTCTTGAAGGTCCCTAAGTCGTATCGGTCCGGAAAAATCGCTGGTGGTAAACTATTCCACAAGGAAGTTGTGCGAGGAAGAAATCATCTTGTAAATCGCACAGTGGTAGACCGCCAATCATCCAGATGGTGTGGATGGTGTGGCGGCTGGGATTAATCCGAACAATTCCTCAGAGCACTCGCCGTGGTAAATGCAAAAGAAAATGCAAAGAGATGCAACATCTCTTCGCAGCGCCAATGAATCGAGCCGATCGGAAAGGACTCGGTCGTCAACGATTCGATCCGCTCTGCGCTGGATACGGTCAAGTGGAATGAGTTGGCACTGGGGAGCCCCAGCCCAGAGATGGGAACAGTATTCTATGTGAGGCCGAACCTGCGCCTTGTAAAGTTGCAGGCGTTGTGCCGGCATGAAATACTGTCTCACTCTGCTGAGCACGCCAAGTTTATTAGGAACGAACACTTGGAAGAGAAGGCCAATTTGGCCTTCTCTTCCAAGTGACCATGAAACTGCACGTCACTCAATATGTCGACGCCGAGGATTCCGATACTGGCTGAGGCAACAAGGGAGTGCCTTGAAACTGAGGACATACGACAAAGGGGTTCTTTTTAGCGCTAAACGTGCAATCTTGTGTCTTCTGAGGATTAAACTGGACTAAATTTAGTCGCCCCCAATCCGAGACTTTGTTTAGCAAAGACTCGACTTCAAACACAAGTTTGTACCGGTACTCGTCGACGTTTTTCCGAGAAATATTGGCACGGCCGGTGTATAGAGCATCACCAGTGCTGTCATCCGCATAGCAATGAATGCTATCGGTTTGCAACATATCATTGATATGCAGAAGAAACAGCGTTGGTGATAGCACGCAGCCTTGTGGAACACCGGCGTTAATAAGCTTGTAGTCGGAGCATGCACCGTCTACCTCTATCTGCAAGAAAGCTGGTGATCCAATTACACAATTTCACGGGAAGCCCATGGGAAGGGAGCTTCAAAGAAGCGCTTTGTGCCAAACCCGATCGAAAGCCTTCGCAATGTTCAAACTAACGGCCAATGCCTCCCCTTTGGACTCTTCTGCCTCCGCCCATCTATGAGTCAGGTAGACCAGAAGATTACCAGCTGATGGACCCCGACGAAATTTGATAACAAGGGGGTGATGGCGATAGGCCTGTAGTTGGACGGGTCTGAGCGGTCGCCTTTCTTTCGTCTTCGAAAGATCGCCTCTTTTAGGGATCGGTTGGACAAAAGCTGTCTTCCATGATTTCGGGACTACGCCTAGGGAGTAGGAGTACCGGAAAAGACACGTTACAACCGGTGCCAACTCTGGAGCACACATCCTCAGCACAATTGGGGGGATTCCGTCAGGCCCACTCGACTTGTGAATATCCAGGGAGAGGAGGTGCTTTGCGAACCGAGCGCTGTGAGAACCGCACATCCGGCATGGAGCACTCACACCGCGGGATGGTCGGCGGTGTGTTCCCCCCATCATCAAGAGTTGAATTGGACGCAAAGGGAGCCTAAAGGTCGGCTTTCTCTTTTGCGGCGTGGGCAGTGAGTCGTCACTCCTGTGCAGGGATGGTAGTGATGGCTTGAAATTCCTTGGACAGACTTGGCGAGAGAACAGAATGCACGGGTTCCCGAAGGAAGGCGAACTAGTTTCTCGCCAATTCTGCCTATGTGCTCTGACTTTGCCTCGGAAATAACTCTTTTGAAGGACCTGGAGGCGAAGTTATACTTCTTTTTAAGCATGCTGGTGTTTACATCCCGAGCCGCCGTAGCCCCAGCCCAGGCCTGATAGCACACCTGCTTACTGCGTAATGCAGTCTTACAGGAGCGACCAAACCAAGGCTGAGATCTGCCTCCGATGGGTACCACAGATGATAGAATAAATAGTTCCATTCCCTGTGACAGAATCAGCAACAGCGCTGGGATCATCCGACGAGAAGCAAACCCGCCCCCATGGGTAGGATGCAAAGAAAGACCGCATTCCGTCCCAATCCGCCGACCTGTAATGCCAAACACGGCGGCAACCTGCAGAACGCAACCGCGAGGGATGATTTAATTTCGCTACCATATTGATGGGGGGGGGGGAGAATTGGGCCTCCGGTCACCTGCACTCACCAGACGAAACGCAAAAGCAGAGCTTCCACTTCACGCCGGTATTCTGTGAGGTCGTGGTACTAACCCGGCTCGAGCCGGCCCATACGTGCAACAGCAAAAGCTGCTGCGTGGCTCTACCACCGTTAAACTATGCCTATCGAACGTTCGCCGCCAAAAATTTCAGACGTTTCAAATCTACTTACTTTGCCCTTTGTATTAGATTAAGCAATAAACATGCCCTCAAGTGAGGTAGAAATATCTGATAATATAAATATGACAAAGAGACAAATGCGTTCATACGAAGACCATACCGCTTGTCCCTCATCGACTATGTCGGAAATTGAAAATATGATTTATGAGCTAAAACTACAGCAAGAGCAAAAATTCGACACCTTGAATAGTTCTATAAACTCTCTCATGCCTCAGAATCAAGATATACACAGTTCTCTGGAATTAATGTCGAAAAAATACGATGAACTTTTTACGTGGTAGAGCCATGCTGCAGCTATATTAATAGTATAGTTGTAGCACGAATGGGTCGGCTCGACCGGGGAAGGACCACGCCTCACAGAATACCAGCGTAAAACAGCATGCTGCTGTGTTTGTAGGTGAGTGTAGAGAACCGAGACCCTTTTACTGAAAAGAGGCATTCTATCTTAGTCCTCACGGCTGACAACGCATCTGCATTTAAATTCGCAAACGAAGATAGATGTAGATATCTATGTGCCACAGCAACCACTTACCATCAGGTGGACTGTGTGCTCGTTTGTCACCCTTATTCTATAAAAAAAAAAATGAAGCCATGGAAAAGATGAGTAAACTTGAAGAGCAAAACGAAGAGTACAAAAAACAGATAAAAGTATTACAAAACAAGATAGAGATGGTAGAAAAACATTCACGGTTGTCCGCTGTAGAAATTCGAAATATTCCCAAATTTTCCCAGTAAAATAAACAATCATTAAGCAACATCGTAAAAGAAATCGGATCCATAATTTCTCTAGATTCCCCTATACAGGACAGCGAGTTGAAAGAAGTTTATCACAATAAATCCATTGTTGCCGACCTTAAAACTATACACCAGAAGGAAACTTTTCTAAGAAAAATAAAGGGATTTAAAAGGAAAAAAAAAAGATTTAAAGGAGCATCAGTTGAATACCCAGCACCTGAAAATTGAAGGCCCTTCACGTATAATATTTGTCTCAGATCACTTACCTATAAAGCATTGTTACCTGGCTCGTCAACACGTAAACAATAAAAAAGTTCTAGCTACTTGGACCTATTATGGGCAAGTAAATGTCAGAAAGCAGGAAGGTGAACCAGCTTTTTGTGTGGATATCGAAACTGACCTGGAAAAAATTTTGCATGACTATTCCTTGGCTTATCATTTTTATTCTGTTTTCGCTTTTTGTTGTCAAATGTATATTTTTGTTAATGTAAATTAGGGTGCACACATACTCTTAAAAAAACTAATCTTTATAACTTAAAATATACATTTAGGCTAAACAACTATACAACAATATTATATTAACAGTACATACACACACATACTTAATACCATATCACAAATAAACTATAATTACGTAAATAATAATCTGTAATCGTCCTTATATCGATCACACTTTAACAACCATTTTCTTTACTCTGCCGTTTACACAGGACATATTATATTTTTTACAGCATAGCCTATGTTATTAAGTAATTATTACGCAACTAATAAGTTGAGTATTTTAACAAATAATTATGAAATTCAACAATATGAGTGATTTCTTTGCTGACGTCGATGACGACTTAGTATCTGAATTTATGACCTGTTGTGACCCGGAAAAATTTAGCCGTTTAACACATCCGTGCTTGAATAACTATACAAAAATTTTATCACAAAGTATTAGAAGTATAAAGAAAAATATTGAAGGATTTTCTGTTCCATTGTCTAGATCGAAAATTAATTTTGGATTTATTATCCTTTCGGAATGTTGGCTGTCTCGTACTGACAATGTACCTATTTTGTGTGACTACACGTCTTACGTAACTGAGAGCTTATATAACCAAAATGATGGTATCGTCCTGTACATTAAAAATTCACTTAAGTACTCAGTCGAAGAACCCCTCTTTTCAGAAGCTGTCGTGTAAACAAATTGGAAAATACAATTACAGTTGCTATCTATCGCCCCTATTGTTTTAAAAATAATCTTGTTCCATTTTTGAGCTCATTGGATTCACTACTCACATCTTTAAAAACTTTTCAAAGTATTTTTATAATGAGTGATATCAACATCTATATATCGAGTAATATCCGTGATGTCGATGCTGACAAGTACTTGAACCTAGCAGCTTTCAATGGTTTTCTGCCTTCTTATACAAATCCTACTAGAGCCAACACTTGTCTTGACCACTGTTTAATCAAATCGAAACTCACATCTTGTTCTTATAATGTCCAGTCATCACTTACTGATAATGACTCTATTGTTTTTTTAATTGATATCGGCACAAAATTTCAAAATATAACTAAACGTTGTAATAAGCTTGATGCAGTCGGATTTGAAAACACCCTGAAAAACTATGACTACAGTCCAATAACTCTTTCACAAGATCATAATTTTGCAGCATCCTATATAGTCACCCTAATTGCAAAAGCAATTATTTCTAATACAAAAGTTTTAAGTTTGCCGCTATGGATTAGAACTATCAAACCTTGGATTACGGTCGGGCTTTTGCGGTGTATACGCAATAGGGATAACATGCATATGAAATTAAGAGCTTCACCCAACAATGATATATTAAATATTACCTATCGACGTTACGGGAATTTCTGTAACAACATATTAAGTAAATTAAAAATTGAACATGAAAAATAAGAAATTAGTAAAGCCGGATCTAGTGTCAAAAAGTTGTGGGACGTAGCTAATATCAAGATAAACAAACCTAAGCCGAAAAACATAGCTTTACATTTGCTCTCTACTGACTTTACAGCACAGTGTACTACCGACTCTGTCAATGATAACTTTGCTAATATAGGCGCTCGCCTTGCCGAAAACATACTTTCCTACACACCTGCTGCCCCTATTGTGACCCACATTTCATCAACTTCTTTTTTTGTATTCCTTGAAACAGATGAAGAAGAAGTGGAGCGCATTACTATGTCCCTGAAGAGTCGAGCTGTGGGATGGGATGGGATATCACCTGCCATATTAAAGCAACATAAAAATATCCTAATTCCATACATTACACGCATTTGTAACTTATGTTTATTGCATAGCATCTTTACCGATGTGATTAAAAAAAATTTTATACTTCGTATCCATTACAATGGGGATAGAGATCGTATCACGAACTACCGTCCGTATTACCTGCAATGTCTAAAATAATCGAACGGATATTAAATACTAGACTCATGGACTACTTTGAAAGTAACAATTTCTTATCTCAACAACAATATGGATTCCGTAAATATAAATGTACTAATGATGCAGTACTAGATCTAATTATGTATTGTCAAACCTAGCTAGATGCCGGTAAAAATGTATTGGTGTATTTCTTGACTTAGCCAAAGCATTGGAAACGATATTTATCCCCATACTCCTAAATAAGCTAGACTTTAGCTGTTAGGGATAAATAGTTGGACCTCTTTTAAAGTTACCTCCACAACAGAACCCAATGCGTCAGACTTCCCAGAGCGTCGGTGCCTCAAAGGTCAGTGGAACATATAGCTGACGTGAGGCACCGACGCTCTGGGAAGTCTGCAGTCTGTGAACATGTTCAAGATCGTCCCCGCCATTACATCAGATTTGATAGACCACAAATCCTCAAAAGAACACCGATTCCTACCAGGATGATACGGAGGCTATTGAAATTAAAAACATCCTAATTTCAATAGAGAAGATGGATGGCTGCCATCTGCTAGGGATCCTATAATTAACAAAATTAAATCCAAACCTGCATACCACTGCAAGACTTCAAGATACTGTAAGCTCATTCTGCGTAGATCGGACCAAAAATTAATATTCAAAAAACTGAAGGTAGCCGGGCTAACTATGACATTAGGACGTCAAACACCTCAGTGTCCCCCCGTGACCATGGGTGCTGTAAAGCACCCGAAACGTCGGGAATCAAAATTAGTAAAATTAAACGCGATAAAATCCGTAAAAATAGTTTTATTCAATAACCATTACTAACTCTATTATATATCTAGGTGTTACTATAGATCAGCATCTAAGCTTTGAAAAGCACATTACTCCCTTAAAAACTACGGTACGTGAACTAATTTATATATTCAGAAATTTGCGTCATATTGCTGATTTTAACTTAATCAAAATAATATATTTCAGCATGGTGTCAGTCCGTTTTGACCTGTTCTATATCTGTCTGTGGAGACTCGTCAAAAACATCACTATTACTATTAGAAATAGCTCAAAGAGCAATCTTAAAAGTAGCATCCTTTCGTAATTTTCTTTACCCTACTAAAGAACTTTACAAGGAGTGGAAAGTACTATGTGTGCGACAGCTATTTGTTAGTTTTTTATAATCTAGGGCTCAAAAGCAAAAAGCGAAGATATGATTTGGTGTGCACGAGCAAAGTATTTAAAACGAAATTCGCACATAGATTTTTTTTGTTTTCTTGGTCCTTATTTATACGACTTATGTAACGGGAAATTGATGTATATTCTTTATCATCATACGAATGCAGAAAATGTTTATCTCCTTGTTGCCGAACCTAAGCTAATGATGATACTGAAAATTTAATAAGAATTATTAATTAAGTAATTATTATTATTTTATTTTAATGGTGCTTGATGTAACTTCCATCATTTTTATATTGTCTATAAATGTATTGAATTATTAATACAATCAATGAGGTGATAATGTATGTATATATTAAGAACAAAATTAAAAAAAAAGTATAAACTAAAAATAAAGTTTGGTGATTTTTATATATATATATATATATATATATATATATATATATATATATATATATGTGTGTAATAATAATATTTATGTCTGTTATTAACATAATAAATCTATATATATTTAACTATACTTATATTTATTTATTTATGTACCTCTACTCACAAACACATACACAATTTTAGTTATGTGCATTCTAAATGGTAACATTAAAAAGTAAAATATAGTATCTACCGTTGTAAAATATTTAACTGTTGTCCCTGTTTGTTATTTAGTGCGACATTCTTTTTTTTCTATCTTATTATTATAATTATTATTTTCCTTTTTTAACTACAATATAAGTCAATCTCGTTTTATTGTTTAATTGCGAATAAAATCATTTATTGTAGCTTCATCTATCTATTTTGTCCACGGATATCTACAGGTGGGGACCTGGTGACTTAAGATACAGGTTTTACCTAGTTAAGGCACCAGTTTTTCATATAACAATAGTATTGTTTCAGATGTAAGCACATATTTTTTGTTGTTTTCGTAATGTATATTGTTAGTGAAATAAATAAATTAATAAAAAAAGTGTTCAAAATGAAATACAGTTTTCTTAATATATTATACAAACTTATAAATTTAATGAATTACAGTCGAATCTCGACCACTAGACCACCACTAGTTATATTGCTGCGGTAAGATTGTCTGAAAGAAGAAAATATATATTGTCGTCATACTTTATATCCAGAATGATCTTTGAACTCAATACAAACTGTATTGAGTGAAAAATATTGGAGACCCTGAGCCCTGACTTACCGGCTAATGTATAGTCTTATGTAATAAACATTACATGGAGGAAGTCAATGGATGCAGTTGGCTCAGGACCGTACTTTTGACATTCCTTGGTAAATCTACACGTGTAGTTTACAATCAAAAGATAAAAATGTTAAATCAAAATAAAGATAAAATGGTAAATCACTCGTTGCCTATGGAATAATTTTCATAAAGCGCGGAACATCGTTGCTGATAGGCATTGGCTCAAAATCAAACGTAATCTACTTAAGTGATTTCCTTTGTTGTATTCCTTTGGTGGCTGTCGAAGTGTCAATTTACATCGTAATTATTAATATTAATACAGCATTTACTTATTGGCTTAATAACTAATAATTTTACAGGAAACCTTTCATAGATAAAACAATTATAAAGTAATTAAGTAATTTCACTAGGTGTTAGGACTCCTTGTCTGTTTAGGAGTCTTTTTTGGATAGTTCCAAACTCTTACCTAATTCTGCTCTCAAGCTGTTGTGCCTACACTGCATTTGTATTCCTGTCTGAAGTGTATAAAGAGCCAGTATAATTACAAGTTGTGAGGCATTTCATCTTCGTCCTCAGAGGTGGCAACGCATCCATAGCCTTATCTGTTTGAAGTTTGTTACACGTGTCCATGGACTGAAGTAGCTTATTATCATCAGGAAAATTGTAGTTCATTTGACGATTTAATTTAATTAAAAATAATATTTTAATAGCGGAAGGAACGCATTTGCTCATTATAACTGAATGGGGACCCTGAATCTGCAAACGTAGCATTAATCTGGGAAACTTCTTAATAATCCCAGAGCAAGTTAAAATGCTCGCAGCTAAACAACTTCTGCAATTCGTTGAGAATGAATGATGAATGATGAATAAGCAGTGAATAGCCATAGCAGCGATCACAATAGGTATCTATGGTCTTTAACAGGTACATCAATACAACCGATTTGCAAAAAACAAATTCTCATAGCAGGGCACAAGACTCTCTCATTTCCTAGACTTTGCAGCAGGGGAAAGTCGTCAGCGTCATTACAATACTAGTTGGCGAACATTATGCAATCTTTAACTATATTTTTTGATTTCTCTAATACGCAGATTTCGTAACAATTTTTTTCTTCACCGCAGAGCACGGGGAATATAAGCACTTAAAACTTCAATTAACCATTTCGCTAGTGCCGGCGGGGATCGAACCCAAAATGAAATTTATATGTATAGAAATCTTTAAAACGTAGTAGAGCCACGCTGCAGCTGTTTTTTTATAGTATAAGGGTGCAAACGACATCTATCTTCGATTAATTATCTAAATGCAGATGCGTTGTCAGCCTGAGGACTAAGATGGAATTCCTCGTTTCGCTTAAAAAGAGTCTCCGGTTCTCTATACTCATCATACTAAACACAGCACTAATATAAAGCACTGGTATTCTCTAAGAGCGTGGTCATTCCCCGGTTGAGCCGGTTTCAACTAAAATATAGCAGCAAGGTGGCTCTACCAAGTTTAAATGCTATAATAAGGGCCATGCTCTGAATGAATACCAGCCCAAAATAGCAGCTTAATGCTGCCGTGTTTTGTGTAGTGAGTATAGGGAAACAGAAACCCATTTTACTAGTAACGAGATATTCTATCGTAGTCCTCAGTGGTGACAACACATCTTTATTTTGATTCTTAATCGAGGATAGAAGTAGGCGCCTATGGGCTACAGCATTTACTTTTCTTCCTGATTGTCTGCTCGTTTGTCATCTTTATTCTATAAAATTCCCGAGGTAGCCCAAATCATCATTATGCTGAAGTGATAAAAGCCCCTCCGGTTTACCGTGTATTGCCACTGAGCACTTGATAAAAGACGAATTTCCTACGTATTCGTAAACAAACATTGTATTCGTATAAACGTGTTACAGCGATAAGCTACTCATAAAGTTTATCGGTTAACATTCAGTAGCGACAGAAGTTTAGGATCCAGCCCACTAAAATCACTTTGAACGTATGTGCATTTTAGTTAATCGATTATGGATGTAAAATCACACAGCATTTACTTATCATCAGGTGGATAGGAAGCTCCCTTTGTCGACTATACTTGTATAAATATACAATGTTTGTATCATCATCATCATTATTACAGTCCATCACAAGTATGCTGCTGAACATAGTCCTCCATAGATTGTCACAGAGTACGGTTATGAATATACCTACCTGCATGTTTCAGCAGGTCGTTACTCCATCTAGTGAGGAATCGTCTAATCGATCGATCGATCGGCAAATATAGGTTAGCCATTTTTCTTAGGTGTCGACCTCGTATTTGCAAGATTGTTTTGTGAGAACCACCAGTTGTTTTTCCCTCAAGCTTTATAGTCGGTCCATTGTTACTTCAGCGGACTGAGTTACACTTGTTTCTTTGCGAGTATCCTCGATACAAATTTTATGCTGCAGAGAAATTCCGTCCTAGAGGAGTAAATATTTCCTGTCGCTCTGTGAGTGACTTTGAGGTTTTAGAGTGCCACGTTCACGTTCAGTTTCGTAAGTCATCACTACGTACACTACGTGACGTACTGACTTTATAATTTTGGTAACCCATAATTATAAAGTCACATAATAAGGCCACCCATTCTACTATTAAGAAAACTATGAATTTCGAAAAAAATATAATTAAAAGGACATAGAAAGAATTGCTGCAAATAATTCGTCATTTAATAAATACCTGTTCAAAGCATAGTGAAATTATTCATTCATTCATTCATTCACGAATGTCGAGAAAATAACAGTTTCGATTTATTTCAATCGCTTGATAAATGTGTACTATTTTGGGAATTATAACAAAAAAGAATATCACAAGAAGTGTGTAACTTGCCTTACATGTCGTAAGAAGTATCTAAAAGGATAATGCATTTGTGATTGTGTAGGCGACATGATAGCTAGCTATCACTTCTTTCACATCCATCTATAGCTAGTTTTTGTTAAACGTGGTTGGAGTAACTCGCTGTTATTTAGACTGTCACTACCCCTCGGGGATTACAGGCGTGAAGCTATGTATATTTGCCAGACGAGTACGTGGATCGACTTAATGGTAAGTGGATATTGTGGTCAATAGACATCTACATCTATCATCCATTAATGAATCAAATTGCGAATGCATTGTCACTTCTAAGGAATATGGTGCTGCGCTATAAATGTAGTAAATCTTAAAACGATGTATTGTTTTGAGATTTACTCTATTTATCTTTTATCACCACAGTGATTAAATTAAAACACTGTTTAGTGACGCTAATAAGTGCAAAAAGTGTGAAAGAACATTATAAATCATTAAATTACTAGTATAGTGCTAATCGATAATATAATAGAATATCTTTGAAAACCGTAGTTGTGCAACAATACAAAACTGACCAATCAGAGCGCAGTATGCAATAGAAAAATCGGTGGTTCCGCAACGTTACACTCTAAATTAGTGAAAACAAGAATGAAGACAGGGAACTTCGATTATTCATCACAGAGCTCACATCCGCAATCGCCGCTCTCGCCGACAAACCGAAACTAGAGATTGCGTCACTATAGCCGCATACCTTCGCAGCATCGAAAGCCATCATGACACCCCCGAGCGTCAACGGAGTACACACCGAGTGACTTCCATTCCTTGCCATCTACGAAACAACCCGAGACTACTTCAACGATATAGAAAATACAGCGAGACTAAAAAGAAGTCTGCGAGGAACAGCTTTAGAAACCGTCAGCTCAGAACTCATCGGACCTGCCAAACCAGATGAGATCATGCAAGAACTGGAACTACAATTAGTACGCCCGGATTTAATCACACAAGCAGAGACTGATAAGCTACGAGGACTACCACGCTGTATAGAAACACCTAGAGACATCTGCACATTCACAATCAAAGTGAAGGGCGGTGTCGTCACACTTTGAGCACTGAAGAGAGACCATTATCTCATCAAAGTAAAGCTACTATAACATCTCACCGACAAGCTACCGAACTTCTAACGTGCCCAGTGGTACAGAATCTACACCGAGAAGTACATCCCCAGGCCAGACCATGGCTGCTTCAGCGATTTCATCACCGAACAAGCTCGCTTCTGCAGTGCATTCGCACCACTGGAAATAATAAACGAAGCGCGGAGCAACCGCCGTCCAGTACATTGAACACACGCAGCCACTATTGAACCGTCTCAAAGATGCACAATATGTGAAAAGGAATGTCACTAAGGATTCGACTGCAACAAGTTCAAGGAAGCAGATACCAATAGAAGATGGGAACTCGCGAAGAAAAATAGACTATGTTTTTGCTGCTTATGAGCAAGAAATCAAACCCATCAAGTGTGGAATAGAAGTATGCACCGCAACACATCACCGACTTCTCCACTATAACATAAAGGAGAAAACAGAAGATATAGAGAAACAAGCACAAGAAACCGTGGCCAACTCATTCGTTGTATTGAAGCCTCAAGCCTATCTCAAAATTATTCCAGTGCAAGTAATTGGACCGGCGGGAGAGTTGGACACATATACCCTGCTGGATGATGGGTCAACAGTTTCACTAATGGATGAAAAGATCGTCGAACAAATTGGAGCCTCAGGGCGGTGGAACCCCTTCAAGATCACCGCTATCGGGAACACCAACCTCGATTAGCAAGGGTCCCGAAGAGTTACAGCCACACTGAAGAGTCTTCACAGCAGAGAGGTACCGTTCAGAGCACGCACGGTCACAAGTCTGAACTTGGGACCACAGACCGTCCAATTCAAACACCTGGAGGACTTGAAGGAGAAGCTGACATACAACTCCGGCAATCCAAGGATCCTGATAGGACAGGACAATTGTAGACTTCTGCTAGCTAGACAAGTCCGCAGAGGTCCACCGCACCAGCTGATCGTCACGCTCACAGATTTAAGATGGTTACTACCCGGATACATTCTAAAGCCCTGAATCAGCGCTTGGGTGGGTGATTCAGTCCTAATAACCGACGGCCGGTTATCGCAACACCTGGCACAAGCGTGAAACAATATATCCAGGTTGGCCTACCCATTATATAGCTACAGCTATAATTTGCTTCAGCGTAGCCCTACCGTACAAAATCGAAATTGACAAAGTAGCTTTAGAATGGATGTATGTGATTTCAGTAATTCTGTGGTCGCAGTGTATATTCACCACTCCATGTCATCCTGTGGCTGTCGTTAGAGGCGACAGAGAGAAACAAAACATGAGACAGGCACCAGCGTCTTCCTAACAAGTAAAAAATAAAAAGCTGCGGTTGTAAATGTTGCAACTATGCCAGATAATTTATTATTTATTTATTGCCCTATTAGGCAATCCATGAGGAAGTGCTATGCTTTGTACATCAGGAAAATTTGTTAAAAATTCAACAAACAACGCTCGGCATTCACAGTGAGGTGATGTCACACGCGTACTACGTCGACAACAATGAACTACTTCTCTATGCATAGGTGTAAATTATGCAAGTCATGTGTGGCAACTGTAAACAATAAACTAGAGAATTTTGCGATGCGGGTCGAAATTATCAAACAGTTGCAGACATTTGAAGTGGTCTACATAACCACAAATATTATATTACTAGGTGTTACGACTCTTTTTCTGCCTAGGAGTGAATGTGGGTGCTATGGCATTGCTTTCACTGTTGTGTTCCGGTCTGAAGGGTATAGAGATCCTGTGTAATTACAGGCTGTGAGGCATTCCATCTTAGTCCCCAGAGATAACAACGCATCTGTAGCCGTCTTTGTTTCAATTTGGCGGCAAGCAAGTAGGCTGCAGTAGACATATACCATCCAGTTAAGCATTATGAAGACAGAAATATAACACTGCATAACAGAATTAGACGTTACTATGCAGAAATACATTATAAAAGAATTTATAAGTAATTAGCTAAAGTCCACGTAAGTTGTGTTTTACTTGCTCGAAGAGCAGCTCCTGTCCTCCTCTTATAGAGGCGAAACACATATCATATTATCGACTGTAGTATGCATAGTATTTACTTTGACACACAGGCAGACACACACACACACACACACACACACACACACACAGACAGACACACACACACACAGACAGACACACACACACACAGACACAGTGAGATACAGAGAGAGACATACACAATATCGACCACCAACCATCCACCGTCGCGCTGAATCAACGTAATCGTATATCTATCAGAAATGAGAAACTATGAAATAGGACGCATTTCAATGATTTAATGATTTAGTCATCACAAACAAAGAAAGCAATTAAGCTATGCACAATAAATTAAAACAAAAATAATTGGCTAACATGCAAATAGGCTAAGTAACTTTCTTTTATTTAATAATTTGAAGGCCCTTTTCCTTTGGTCAGCATCACAATAATGGAACATTAGTACAGCCGAGTCTTTCAATATTACTCCACTATGCCTCGTGGTATTTGACCATAGTTATACAGAAACCGCCCAAAGCCTAATTTCATAAAAAATGGAGTTACATACGTCATCAGACCAAATTTTTGTTCTATATTCTGCATAGATTTTTACGATAGAGCCAGGCTGCAGCTATATTATGATTGTAGCATGAATGGCTCGACCGGGGTGAGATCACGCTCTCAGCATACCAGCGTAAAATAGCAGCAATGCTGCTGTGTTTCGTATGGTGAGTGTAGAGAACCGGAAACCCTTTTACTGGAAACAAGGCATTCCATCATGGTCCTCAGGGTGACAACGCATTTGCATTTTGATTCTTAATCGATGATAATAAATGTAGATGTCTCTGGGCCACAGCATCACTTACCGTCAGGTGGACTCTCGTTTGTCACCCTTATACTATTAAAAAAAATAAGACGACAAATTTTTCGCATTTCATCATTTTGACATAATATAATTATGTTAAGAAGGAATACTAAGCATGGTCCCCTTTGAAAGTGTCAGAAGCAGCCAACCTATTTGATTTAGTCTCTATTGCCCATTCTATATGCCTATGTTTCTTTATTTAGAAAAAAAGACCGATTCTCCGAAGCTTCAGTTGGGATCATTCATTATTTAGCTGAAAACGATCAGAGGGTGTTTATTTTAAATACCCGTCTATTGGTCGCTTAAACAGAATGTTTATACGGAACGTATAGTAGTTTGATTATTTTGTAGGAGGCAATTGAAGTGTGCATTGCATAAATAATTTACTTGACATGAATGATTTATTACAATCATTTGTATTTATTGTTAAATAACTTTTGTTATTTGTCTTCAGTAAGTTGTTTCTTAATATTTTTTTCGTTTGGTAATAAAATGCCTGATATTCCAAATGGGTGTTTTATTTAAAACAGCTAGCTTCTATATCTGCTTTTAGATAAATACAAATATTTAATATTGTAATTTAGCAGATGACTACTATAAATAATATGGTCGTTAAAATTTTTTTGCAATTTCAAAAACTACATTCTGCAGAATACGACCAACTATTTTGTGTTTAGGTTTTTTCCAATAAAACAACAATAAATTTATAGAAAATTCATTTGATGTACTAACAAATACTACTTTCTACCAATTTACTTCATTAAACACCAGTAAAACACAAAAGGTAATGCATAAGAAATTATTAAAAGTTAAAACCTCTTTATCCCAAAACTGAAAATATGTAAATTATTGGTCGCTTTCTGTATAACTATGGTAATTTTTTGGAGTAGTAAGTATGATAAGCATACTTATTTTCTCATTTTCACTCTATTTATAACAACCTATAAAAGTTTACTGCTGGACAAAGGCTTCTCCCACAGATTGTCTTATAGGAGGTATTTTGCTATAGTTACCACGCTTGGCAGGCGAGTTGAAAACCGATATTTTTTGCTATAACTTTGAGTTGTTATTAGGAAGGTGCTGGCGCCTGTCTCTTGGTAAGCTACCCTGTGTTGCCTCTTACGACATCCAACGGAGTGAATGGGATAGTGGATATTGTCTTATACTGCCACCCAGTTAACACGGCTTACACACATACTTACTACATAATCAAATGTAAATACATTGCCCTAAGGAATAGAGTGCATCGTCATAATTGGTTTATTGTTCTCAATACTTATCACACATAGCATAATTATACTGCTATTTTACGCTAATGTTCTTTGCGAGAAAAAGGTAAGAATCCCATACTATTCTGCTTATGGGTTGTCTGAGTAGATACCACACTTAAGAATATACTTATATACAACACTTAGGAATTGACTGTCGCCAGTGGTTACGCCGGACAAATATTTACTCATTGATAGATACTTACTACGTGGTAGAGCCATGCTGCAGCTATATTAATAGTATAGTTGTAGCACGAATGGGTCGGCTCGACCGGGGAAGGACCACGTTCTCACAGAATACCAGCGTAAAATAGCAGCTTAAGGCTGCTGTGTTTCGTATGGTGAGTGTAAAGAACCGGAGACCCTTTTTACTGGAAAAGAGATTCTATGGTCCTCACGTGACAACATCTGTATTTAAATTCGCAAACGAATGTAGATGTAGATGTCTATGGGCCACAGCAACCACTTACCATCAGGTGGACTGTGTGCTCGTTTGTCACCCTATTCTATAAAAAAAACCTTAAATGGTCAGTGACGACAGTACTGCCAAATCAGTCGACATTTTTATGGAAGAGGCAAACGAGCATACGGCTAATTTGTCGCCCATGAACATCTGCAACACCAAGGAATTGTAGGTGTGTTGCCGGCCTTTTAGAAAGAATTAGGCTCATTTCTTGAAGGTCCCTAAGTCGTATCAGTCCGGAAAAACCACTCGCCACAGTAAATTCCACAGTGTGGCGGGCAGACCAGCAGTGTAAATCACACAGTTTTGGCCCCACACATCTAGATGATGAGGATCTCAACTCTTGGGTTAACGGGCGTGTCTTCGCATAAGCCAATGCTAAAATATGAAGTCCGAAAAGTTTTTCGGTTGCTAGTAGTTTTAACTCTTCTACTTTTAGGAATACCCGTAGTATGGTTTTCATTTCTTATCTAATTAATATAATATATAACTAATACTTCAGAAAGAAAGATTAATCTCTACACTTTTCTAACAAAAACTTCAAATCATTCGTAAGTGGCGCCGCCCTGGTTGCCGAAAAATTCGTGGATTTCCTAATTGGCGAAGATATCACGTAACATACATACAAAAAATACAGTCAAATTTAGAACCGCTCTCTCTCTCTCGTATAAAAACTAACCTTTATCTCAAGTTGGAAGCAATACACACACAACACTGTTGAGCGGTTTCGGAGATTACCGTGAACAAACATCGTGACACGGGACTTTTATATGTTAAGACTAGCAAAACTCGGCAGACGTTGTCCTGTCTGATTGGTTGAACTGATATTAGTTGCCACACTTGGCAAGTGGGTTAACAACCGCAGTTTTTATTATTTAAGGTTATTATATGGAAGAGTTACTGAAACAACGGATTTCTTTTTTATGGAATAAGGGTGACCAACGAGCACACAGTCCACCTGATGGTGGGGGGATGTTGTGGCCCATAGACATCTACATTTATCTTTCGATTAAGAATCAAAATGCAGATGCGTTGTCACCACTGAGGACTAAGATGGAAGGCCTCGCTTCCAGTAAAAAGGGTCTCCGGTTCTCTACACTCACCATACGAAATAGAGCAACATTAAGCTGCTATTTTACGCTGTTTTTATGTGAGAGCGTGGTCCTGCCCCGGTCGAGCCGACCCATTCGTGCTACAACCATAATATAGCTGCAGCGTGGCTCTACCACGTTTAAAATGGATGAGGTAATGAATGGAGTATTGATTGGGATAGAGACAAACGACAACTAAAACTAACAAAATAATTTAAATAGTGCGATTTTAAAAGCTATAATCGCTCTACTCTATCCTATGGAGCTATGAAAAGGGCTATATTATACAGGGTAGAATAAATATAATATAGAAGATATTCACATCACAACAAAATGAACGAGATATACCATTTAATCTGTAATCTGAAACGTAGAACCGACAAAAATAACGTCCCTCGAGTTGGCACTTTTGTGTCAGTAAGCATTGATTAGGGAGTCCCACTAAATGATGACTAGACTAATCATGACCAGCTCAGGCATATAGCGGCAGCACGATCCCGCGTTTTGTTGCAATATATAAACGGGTGTAGTTATTTTCTGCAGTGGACTTGTGATGGGCACTAATCATACCAATGATGAGCACAGCTTTATTCGTCCTGGCTCTAGCCCGGTAAAATATATTATTAAAGAAATGTTTTATAAAATATACTAAGAAATATTTGTATAGAAATACTAGAAAAAGCTTATTTCGGTCCCTTTCAGCGTTTCCAATCACCTTACTTAATTTATTAGAAAATAAATTACTTTCAGGGCAATTTATTCAGTAATATTTCAATATCTGTATTTGCTTTAAAAACTTGTATATTGCGATATCTTAGGATTTAAATAAAAGGTGTCTTCCTCGTAACGGCTTTAATGGCAGACTGAGCGGTGACGTTACAAAACTTAGCAAATACCTTACACCTCCAGCCTTAAATATCTACATAATTATATTGAAATGAACTTAATAACTAATTTTAAACTTATAATTTAACTTAACTTAACTATACTATTATTCTAACATTGAAATTTAATAACGAGTCGTCTGATTCGCCTGTAACGGGTCACTGGCCGCGACGGTGGCGGTGGTTGTGGAGGAGTGGCGGGGTCTGGTACAGTCTCGCTGGGACATTGCGTATCTGCTATGGCGTTATCGTTGCTATCAACGTGCTCGGTTTCACGTCATCTTTCCAGCAGAAACCGCAACTTCCGTTTGCAACTCTGAAGACGCATCTGCAAACTCATCCTCGCCCACTTCGATCCTTTCATCGACCTCATTAGTGATATCTGGACAGGTAACATCGGATAAGCGTTCTACGTCTTATTTGATCGATGTGTCTTTAATAAGTCGACCGTCACCATTGTCGAGAACTTATCTTCGCGAACCTTCTTTCTGGGCTACAGTGCCTTGACCCATTTATCCGGGTGCCGTAGTCCCTAGTCCAGATGGTGTCTCAAAGAGAAATTACGCGGAACACCACCTGCATACTGACTTGACGCTGTTGAGCATCAAACACACGCGCTTGCACCACATACTCACCGCGAAGTAAACCAACCGTGAACGCAAGGAACGTCGCTGCAGCAGCATCTGGGCTCTCACCCGTGGTGCTTTGCTTACTGTTGCGATAGCTTAGTAAAAAAGTTTGTAAGGCGGTATCAATATCCGTCATCCCTATAAGCTTTTATTGCCTCTTACACAGCTTAACGGCATTTTCCGCCCCATTACATGCAGGGTACGCCGGTGAAAACCTTTGCTGAATGCCATTATATTTCAAAAACTTTTAAATTCGACACTTGTGAAAGGCGGTCCCTGGTCCGACACTAGTTCTAAGGGCAAACCGAACTTGCAAATATTGACCTCAGCACCTTAATAATGGAAGTCGCATTCGTTCGCGCTTACTTCATAATTTCAAGCCATTCGAGCTCGAATCTATAAAACTAAATAAGTTTTACCTTTATACGGCCTAGAAGTCTATGTGAACTCTAGACCAGGGAGGCAAGTAGCCAGGGCTGTGGAGGGCGCGCGGCGGGCGTCCGCCCGGAGGCGCAGGTCTCGCAGCTACGGCATAGCGCTTCCACATCCGCATCGATGTTCGGCCACCACACATAGCTACGTGCCAACCCCTTAGTTTTCGCGATGCCCATGTGGCTGCTGTGTAATTGTTTTAAAATAATTGACGTAAATATGAAGGTACACCATTCTATATCCCCATAATCGATCCGTTATCTAAATATAGTTAATTGCGCCTAACAAAATAAGGCTTAACTCTTCACTAGGGCAAACTGTCGCCAACCTGATTTGATATAGGCGAAAATTCTACCTAGAATAATATCCTTTGAGGTCGCCTTTCGTAACATCCTCGTTAGTAACCGGTAAAATTTTCCAAAGTTATATAGGGCACTCTATTCATTGTTTTGTTGTTACTAGAAAATTGGTAATCTTGATAAACCGTCGACGCAATTTTATTAGACGTCACGTATTCGATATTGTAGTCGTAACCAGAAAAAGTACGGCCCAACGTTGGATACATGAAGCAGCCATAACCGGTATTCCGTTTTTACCAAATATGTGTTAATGGTTTATG